>OY740771.1:9453137-10106341 GCA_963513935.1 Aphrophora alni
TCTCTCTCTCTCTCTCTCTCTCTCTCCTCTCTCTATCTCCCTCTCTCTCTCTCTCTCTCCCTCCCCCCCTCTCTCTCTCTCTCCTCTCTCCCACTCTCCCTCCCTCTCTCCTCTCTCTCTCTCTCTCTCTCTCTCTCTCTCTCTCTCTCTCTCTCTCTCTCTCTCTTTCTCTCTCTCTCTCTCTCTTTCTCTCTCTCTCTCTCTCTCTCTCTCTCTCTCTCTCTCTCTCTCTCTCTCTCTCTCTCTCTCTCTCTCCCTCCCTCCCTCCCTCCCTCCCTCCCTCCCCCTCTCTCTCTCTCTCTCTCTCTCGATGAGGGACTTTTTCCCAACAGGATGGAGCTCCTCCTCATTATACTAATGTGGACAAAGCAGTTTTTGATCGAGATCTTCCCAACCGTTGGATATGTCGTGGCAGCAATTTCAAGGACCGGCCTCCAAGATACCCAGACTTGCTTTGGAGTTTTATGAAAGAAAAAAGTTCTCTCACCCTATAGCAACAGAAAATGAATTACTGAAGGTGTTTGAAGAGGAATTACTGTTGATACCTCGGCAATTTTTCAAAAGCGCTTATGTTTCTTACTATTGATGGACATCAATTCGGATAAAGGTCAAATTTGGATTATTAATAATTTATTACTGTTATTTTCCTATAATTTTTACACATTTTCACGTTATCTGCAATTAGCTTTAGAGACTGTTGATAAGATAAGTTCGCAATTCTGTTATCATTTAAATTGTGAATCATGTTTAAAAAAAGGACTATTCTTGGAATTTATTTACCATTCAAATAGAATTAGTTGCAATAATATCGGATAAGGGGTGGACAAAAATTTGTGATTGTCCACGCGGAATTAATAATAGAACACTGAATAAAGGGCAGATTTTGTGAAAATCTGAACGAAATTCCTCTAGACACGAAATTTGGTGGATGTAGTTAGGTTTTGGGGTTATTTCAATTGGGGGGGGGATCGGACACTGCAACTCACCGCTTGCCCCCCTGGGGGGGGGGTTAAAGCTAGGGCGAAACGGTTTTTTTTAATAAATATCTCAAAAACTAAGCAAGATATCAAAAAAGTTGTAGCTGACTCAATTACCCATTGAAATGCTCCTTAGTAATTTTTTTCGTCAGACGCATCTGGGCCAGAGATATGAGCTTTTTGCAATTGGTCGATTTTTGTACAGTAAAAAGCGCTAAATATGAGTATGTAAGTGTTTTATATAATATATATATGAGAGATAAGTATAATATAAATATGCATAAAAATATATCTACACATATTTGCACATATGTTTGTGTATATACATGTATACAACTAAAAACGCTTACGTTAAAAAAAATGCACGTTTTTGTAGTTGTATGTCTGCATAAATATATACATGTAACAATGTATATCCAAATACTTGCTATTACATGTACAAACACTTACATACCCGTTTAGCGTTTTTTACCGTACAAAAATCGGCTTAAACTAAAAAATATATGTTTTTTTCCGTAAAAATCCTTACACGAACAATTGTAAGGACCATTTTGATGGGACATTTAGTGAGCTACAACATTTGTATTAAACCATTTTATGATATCTTGCTTAGTTTTTGAGATATTTACAAAAAACTATTTCCCCCCCCCCCCAGCGGTGAGCTGGAGTGTCCGATTTTTTCCCCATTGACGTAGGTAAACCCCAAAACCTAACTTCCCACTAAATTTCGTGTCTGGAGGATTTTCCCAATAGAAATTTTTATCCAGTAGTGTACAAGTATTTAGACAGAGGTGTTCATCTTAAAGAGTTTTTGAATTTTCAATTCAATAGATCTTAAAATGCATGCTGGTGAAAGGATTACAGGAATAGTAATGCACGGTAAATTATGTGGGTCGTGTCCAAAATAAATCTATAAGAACGTGGAGATCTGTAGCTGAAATAAAAAAAAAAAATTGTTTTAATAAAACTTGAAATTTAGTGAATTTTGCGATGTTTTGGAAACATTAGTCCACGGAATAAATTTCTATCTTCGTTATTTGACTGATATTCACATTATGTGGCATCAAGAAACCAAACAAATTGATTGTCGACACGCCCTCGTCGTTGGTGTCTGTACAAGTAACAGCAGGCACATAAATTAAAATAAGAAACTTGGAATTTATTTTAGGAAACTAATGTTTGGTCATACAGAATCCTATTGAAATTCAGAAAAATCGATCCCCCCCCCCTTCTGATGGAAGACAAAAAACCTCTCTGTCGTCAATAACACAGTGTCGCGAGAAAAACAATAGTTGGTCAAGAGAGACAGGGAAAGATGAAAGACAGGGATCTCACTCAAGAACATGAGAAAAGTATAGATCCAGCTATTGTCTATTTAATATTGCTTTAGGTCTGGGTCTAGCGTTGGGAGGGGAGAGTTTGTTTGCGCTGTTGTCAAGTTTTGCGGTGACTGGGGGTGGGTTACTTTCATATGGTGACTGGGGGTGGGAAACGTGATAACATAGCAAGGCTGCAACTACCTCCACCGAACTGTTATTGGCCAGGCCGGCGACAAGCCCCTCAGGTCCCGTTACCATGCCAAACCTAAGGCAATATTAAATAGACAATAGTTCTTCTCGGGTTTGCCAAGCCCCCATACTCACTGACGTCCCCTTTAGGGTGAGAAAAATTGAATTAAGAATTTCAAAATGGAGGCTATTTTAAACAGTTTTGTTCATATCTCGTGTTATTCAAATTATAACACACTTAATTAGATAAAAATTTGCAGATTTCAATTGTGCATGTAAAAGTACCAGCCCCACAACTCTACGATGACAATTAGCTAAGTTGTTATAAAAAAAACGTAATTTCGGATCCTGACTACTCAAGAATATGTGATATATAACAAGATTCTACAGGGCAAAGTCACCGGCACAAGCGTAGCGAGTGAAAGCTTTTTCACATACGCACAACTTCAAGGCCGAGGCACTGGCACGAGCGAAGCGATTGGATACTTTTAATATATACTCGTCTACGAGGATCGTTAGAGCCTAGCAGTAGCTAAGAAAGTAGTGATACACACAATTACGAGGTTCAGAAAACATGTGTAACAACTGTATAAAAAAAAAATTACCCTACTGGATAAAACTCCTTACAATACAATTTAACATTTTCTACAAGGGCCAGAAGACCAACTTTTGGGCATTAGAGTTAGAGGATCTGTTTTTTTTTTGCATTGTATGTTGAGGCTGGATAAATACCATGATTGCTCCCGTTAAATATTAATGATCTCATTCCAAAATAATATTTTATGCATGTAAGTTACATTGTAGCGCCTGCCGTCATTCCTGTTCACTTCCATCAGTTTGGGTCTCCAGACTGCACCCATATCTTGCCCTAGATAACAGATTGCATGCTATAAGACTCAGTTGACACTTACTCTAATGTAACGGTCGGTTAATCACACGTACTGTTAGACCTTATTGTTTTAAACTGCCATTGTTCCATGACGGAGTGGAATTATAGGGATTTGCTATGGATCGACTTGCTTCCGTCTTTGTGTGACCGTTTTTTTTTTTCATAAACAAGATTGGTGTTCAGAAATGTTTGTACGTTAAGATACTTTAACTTTTTTTTTTTTATATACTGTCGCTTTTACAAGCGCCTACACGGTTGAGTCATCAATTAAGTATCGAACATCATGACCCGTAGAACACGCGCGCGCGCGCGCACACACACACACACACACACACACACTTCACACACACATGTTTGTGAGAGTGTCTTACCGCTCTAGTTATCGTTATTTTCATTTTAAATTTTTGAGTCATTCCTCCGAAGAACCAAATCCCTATCAGTGAACTCTGAAGTCTTAGCTTTCACCTCTATGTCTTTCCAGCAACCCTCAACTCCTGGTCCACCATACGTCTCAAGGTTACTTGGATTTTCTCCTTCTAATTCCTTGATCCTCATCGTGTGTCCCATCAATGTTCGCTTTTTGTATCTTATTTTGAATTTCAGAGAAATATCAATTAAATTAACGAGTCTTGGATAGATAACAATTTTTCCCTCAAGAGTACGGGCGTGAAAATTTCGAGAGACCCTAATAGGTGGTGTACCTTTTTTCATGTAGTCTTGGATCTCTCTTTTCCGTGTTGACGTTATTCGAGTTTTCGAGGTTGTTTATTTTTCATTAAATTTTTTTTTTTTTGATAAGTAGGCTAAATGATGACAGCGTTTTCTCCCGCTTAATAAATAGATAACAATTTAATATTTGGAAAGCCGTACTGGCCTCTACCACTGTCATATAATAGGGTTTTGACCATGTAATATTAAGATATTTATTTAATATCATCTTTAGTAACACTATTTAAAAATACATTTGTTTATTGTTATCTTTAATTGTGGTTTGATTTCAGTATTTATATTAATTTTTTTAACGGGGACAATAACAACGAAGAATATGTTTCACAAAATTATGACAAAATCGGCTAGCAACGTAACAAAGCGTTATGTATTTAGGTCATCAGATAGTTGACTGAAGACTTGGTTGGGGAGGCAGTAGACAGCCTGACCTTGAAGGAACCAACGGGGTCCGTGCGGGTTTCCCAGCTCGTGACAGCGCATGGCGCCGCGATTCTTTTGCAGTTTGCGGGGATTTAATGCGTTCGGGAAAATCATACATACTGCATTTATTTTTGCATCGCAGTTACAAAGTGCATAATTTAACCGACATTTTCGTCTTTATTTCCATATAAACAAATCATCAGAAATATCTCAATGAATACAATATTTTTCCAATAAATTAAAATAATTGTTTTAGAAATCTTTCTTTTTAAATTGCAAACTTCAATACAAAACTAATTTATTTTTGTACTGGGTTATTACTATTATTTCACGGGAAATTACCTTTAATATGCAGTATCGCTGGCATAATGTTAATGTATCAGTTAGACTAAACATGTTTAAAATATTAAAACATAAAATTATCGTTTAACTTATAACAAAACTATTTATTTACGTAAGTCTATTAGCATTGGAAGATGTCGGTAGCCTCGCTCGGGGTTTATAGCCTCGTGTAAGTTCGAATTGACTACCGCGCGCTACTCTTTCTCTCCTATTGGCTGTTACCCAACGGACTTGATTCATGGCGCATAGTATAGGATCAAACATATCTTACTGTCATGTCCCTGCACTATTATACTGTTATATCCTCGACTTAGCAATGGAACTTCAAACACCAACATTTTTTTTCTTGTTTAAAGGCGAAAAACTTCTCTGTCATCTACGCTTTTATAGACTCTTAGATCTCAAGTAGTCTTAACAACATCAGGCCCGGAAGAGAATAAGAATTGGTCAAGAGAGACCTGTGTTAGGTTCAGGAAGGTCGATTCACCATCTGTCGGGTTTAGGCTTTCCAAATCCTAATTTCAGGCTCAAAATAGATAAATCCAGAGCGTCTATTTAAATGGGTGATTAAATGAAAATACCGCTCGGTGGTTCAGTATTTGAAACTACTTGTGAAACAAGATTTTATTAATTTTTACAATGAGTTATAACCCGAAAATACATAATTCCGTTATATCTCATATATGACTGTATTAAAAATGTATTATAGTAGTTTGTTCCCAAAACAGTGCAAAGCGAGCTAATAAATACTGATGCTAAAAAGCCAAAAATGATTCTACTATTCCAAGTTCCCGGAGTCTTCCAGGGAGTTCTCTTCCAGTAGGTCCTGCTGGCAACCTGCTAGTTGTCGAATAACAAATTACGAATAGCCTATCGGTCTCCTCAATTAAGAACGGCCCTAATTGCCGAATAGAGCCTCCGGTTACCTCGCCGGAAAACCTAAGTAGTAAGGTCATCATGGGTTGGCATAGTCATTGACTTACCAATATTCTCTGTCAGTCAGCTATACAATACTCTACTCTCTGTATACTGCTTTGGGACTTGAATGAATTTATAACATAATTAGCAATAATGATCGTACCTAACATCTGATAGGGATCTAATTCAAGACTAAATGATAAAGTGTAGAACCACCTAGGATCCCTTTGGACTGCTCAATATAGTAACCTGAGTATGTATTTGTTATCTAATCAACTGGTTTTGTTTCGAGTGTTTTAACTAATTCTGGCAGTTAGTTGTCAAGACAGAGAAAGTTTCAAGATGGTATCTAAAACCTAGAAGCTTCCAAGGGTACAACCAGTTTGGTCGAGAAAGTACAGATTGATTGTTGGCAGTGTAACGGAGTTGGCAAATTATATCTCATGTAATGACAGCCTATACCCTAGGGAAAGTGTATATTTTGGCAAAGTCACATTGAAACCGGACTTATGTGACCTTTATCAATTTTATCCTGAAGTATGTAAGTAATTGTGGAACTGCGGAGCTTATTCCTTCATTTTAATTAAACAGTCTAACTCTGTGTTTCCATTATAAAGTAGATTTTTTCGAACTAATTTCATTGGAACGATAACTAAATCGTCATAGACAGAAGCTGAGTAAGGTCCTTAAATCAATATACAGAATGTTTCGTAACTAAGCTGCCAAACTTTAGGAAATGATTCTGTGGGTCAAGATAAAGACAAAATTAAGATTCAAAATTTTTCCAAAAACGCTTATTTTTCCAGATATCCGCCATTTTGTTTGGTACAAAAAATATAACTTTGGAAATAGAAAAGATATTGAGTTCAGATTTGTTATACGCATTTTGTATGTTACGTTTTAGTAGGTGTACTAAAAATAGTGACTTTATTTTGTATATTTTCTAAATGGCGCCCGTTTAAATTCACAAGAGATAAAAAAAAGTTTCCTTTTTTAAATAACAAACAACACGGTTTTTGTATTTTTTCTGTAAGTCGAGATAACCGAGTTAATAAATTAAAACAGGACAAATAATTTCTTGGTAATTTTCTACAATACCCAAGATTCATTCATTTGAAACCAAAATATTTTTGAATTTTAATGCTATTAATAAAAATAATAAAACACATTGCTCTGAATTGCACAAAAAATTCAAATGTGACCCTTAACTATTTCAAAATGACACCTATTAATTTTTTTTTCGTGATAAATATCTTGAAACATGTAAAAAAAAAATAAAAGAAAAAATGTAAAAAAATAAAACAAATGTAAAAATATATTTAAAAAAAAAATTAATGACACTTCCAGCTTTATTCCGTTTGCAATAGGTAACGAAATTTTGAACGACACACTATTGACAAAGCCAACCAAGACATTGGTTAATTAAACAAAAGTAACAATGTCTTATAATGCTTACAAAACCCAATTTAGGTGGGGGCTTAATAATAGTTATGAGCAAATCAATATTATAACAGTACAAAAAATGTAAAAAAATTGTTAAATTATATTGGTAGATCGAATGGTCGTGTATTCGATAGCGTAAGTTTGCTTAACGCAGTTGTTCTGAAAATCGTAAATGTGTATATCACGTTGGTTAGGCCCGACGGGACTTTTTGTTGTGTGCATATGTGAAGGGGCCTCCACTCGCTACGCTCGTGTCGGTAACTCGGCCCTCCCTTCACAACTTCTATATTTATCGATGTAAAGATCTGAGGTTGGTATCATTACATGCAGAATTGGAATCTGCAAATTTGTATCTAATTAAGTCTCTCTCTCACACACGAGAACAGACTGTGTGAACATGAACAATAAATTGTTTTTTAAAAATTTCACTAACACTTTTGACTCGTCGTATGTGATAAAACGAATGAATTCTTTCTAAAAAAACATCACCACAGACATATTGTCTGATTAAACTAAATGTGTGTCATAATATCTCGGTTGCTAATACTGTACCTAACGAGCAAAAACATAACCTAAAAAACCCCATCCAGCTACTTTGGTGTAAGCCGATACTCCAATGCTGCTGTATTACTCCCGTCCTTCTGTTGGGTTGCGGATATGGGTGCGATGACGTCAAAACATAAAAAAAACTCTCCAACATTTTCTCACAGATCAAGGGTGTGTGTACATGTGCCTTGTAGCCTCGCACTGGGTACGCTAGTCTCGCGCAGGTTTCAAAGTTGTGAGTTAGAGCGTGTATTCAATGTAAAGGTTTACTTTAGTTTATAGCCAATTATTTTTTATCCTATTTCTTCCGTAATACCTGTATCACAAGTTCCGTTTTGGCTCCAATAAATATTAGAATAAAAACATAGGAGAAATATTGGACTTTCTTGAAATTTTTTACTGCATTGAAAATTATCATTTCAGTTTTTGGACAGACACACTCTCAACATAAAACAAAATACCTAAAAGTAAAACTGTTATGGAAACAAACTAGTAAAAATGACACTTAAAACCCGACTTTCTATTAGTCATAAAATAATGTTCTTAATGAAAATTGATCAGAGAAATGGGTTAACCAAATAACAAAAAAAAAAAAAAAAAAATAGATGAATGTTGCTGATTTCATGGTGTACAAGACATTAGACGCTACTACTGTGTTTAATTTTGACTTCTTATCGACATTGGTAGAATAAGAAAATAAATAAATAAATAAGGAAGTAAACAAAATACAAAGTTGTCATGACATTTGTTTTGCACGGTATCTGCATTTTAATATTTATTATACACGTTATTGACTTACCTTATCGTGGGTTATCTGCATATTGACTTACCTTATCGTGGGTTGTCTGCATATTGACTTACCTTATCTCGGCTTATCTGCATATTTACTTACCTTATCGCGGCTTATCTGTATATTGACTTACCTTATCGCGGGTTGTCTGCATATTGACGTACCTTATCGCGGCTTATCTGCATATTTACTTACCTTATCGCGGGTTATCTGCATATTGACTTGCCTTATCGCGGATTATATGCATATTGACTTACCTTATCGCGGGTTATCTGCTTATTGACTTACCTTATCTCGGCTTATCTGCATATTTACTTATCTTATCGCGGCTTATCTGCATATTGACTTACCTTATCGCGGGTTGTCTGCATATTTATTTACCTTATCGCGGCTTATCTGCATATTTACTTACCTTATCGCGGGTTATCTGCATATTGACTTACCTTATCGTGGGTTATCTGCTTATTGTCGTACCTTATCGTGAGTTATCTGCATATTGACGGACCTTATCGCGGGTTATCTGCATATTGACTTACCTTATCGCGGCTTATCTGCTTATTGACGTACCTTATCGCTTATCCTGAGAGTATATATAACCATCTAAACTATAACCTATTTGTGATAATTATTGTTAAACCTAGTAAATTAGAACATAATTTTATGACCATGAAAGGGATTCGATTAACAAAATGAGAATAATTGTGGGATTGAAATACCCAAAAAGGTCCTAAAAATGTAATAAAATGAACGCACAAGGAAATAAATAAATAAGGATGGTAACAAAGTACAAAGTTATTATGAAATTGATTACGCGCGTTTCTGCATATTGACTTGCTTTATCGCATTTTATCTGGATATTGACTTATCTTATCGCTTATCCGCGGGTATGCACGATTTTATATATATATATTAACCTAACCATTTTGTGATGATTTTTTCTAAACCTAGCATTAAGAACATCATTTTATGACGAATGAAGGGGGATTCGATTAAAAATTTAAAAAAAAAGGAAAAACAATCGTGGGATTGCAAATCCGAAAAAGGTTCCCAAAATTTAATAAAATACACGTACGAGAAATAGACTGTTATTACAAGAAACGAGCAAACTCTACACTTACAGGGCGGGATAATATTCCTGGATCTACACCTTATTTCATCTAGTCATGGGTTAGATCCAATTCTTTCATATTTTTTTATCAGGTTTCTCTTGAACAGTTCTTGTTAACTTCCGAGACTGACGCTATTAGCGTATTCGTGGGCTATGGCTCTTTATTTTATAACTAACAATTGAATTACCTTATATGGTTTCCGCCAGGTGACTTCTTTTTTAAACACTAACGCGTTTCAAAGCATCTGCTCCATCTTCAGAGTTCTATTCACTCAGTTGAGATCGTTAACAACATTAAAATAAAATATAAAAACACACGGTCATTTACATATAAATATATATTTATTAATTTATACATCACTTATCGTATCGCGACACTTGGGATGCGCATCATATCGATGTCCTAGGACAACTAACTCGAAAAAAAAGTGTTAAAAAAAGAAGGTTAGTGTTTAAAAAATTGTTTAATTATCAATTAAGTATTTAACAATTATTGTTAGTTAAAACAATAGTGACTTGGATACTAGCAACATGATTCTTTATTTTATGTTCTTTTCTTCTTTATTTGTACAATGCAGGCCTGAGATGTTTTCCCATTTTAAATAACAAGGACTACGAATCCATTTAAATAGTTTTCATTAATTGCTAGTGTATAATAAATAAAAATAAAAAGGAAAAGGTATAAAGACAAAGCAATTAAAATCCTTCAAGAAACCTTTGGATTCTACATCTCACTTGCAGGACACAATTGTACCTAATTAGAATAGTGAAAAATAGGAATGAATGCAGATCAATAATTGGTGGATGTAGTATTATTGAAAATACATATTATTAAGTGATATTAACAGTTTAGATTTTGTATGTCAAATTTGTTATTTTAGAAAAAGATTTACTGAAAACCCCCTATATTCATTCAGCAAAGAACGCGCGCAGAAATATCCCGTTAGTAAATATTTCCTATTGATTCAACACAAACATTACGGTTTCTTAGTGCTTTTTACCTTTTTTGTGATTTTATGTCAACTAGAACATAGCCTATTGTTTAGATTTTGTATGGGTAGGAGATACAAGCTTACCTTGGGAAGTGATTCTTATTATTACCTAGTTGTAATATAAGCAGAAAAACAAATAATAAAACACTAAAAGTCTGAAATATTTCGTTAACATGACAGAAATATTTCAGTTTCTCAATCGGTAGATAATATATAAAATGAGACTAAATTGTTATAGTTTGGTCACAGAGGATCCTGCAAACTTTTTATCCTTAGTCTCTTTTTTATACTCTCCATTGATTGAGGAAAAAAAAGAGTGTTTACGAAATATTTCAGAAGTAGTGTTTTATTGTGTTTTTCTGTTTGTGTACTACACTAGGTAATACCAATGCTCGTATGCTTCGGATTTTTTTAATCCGCGGACTATCAGTTTAGTCAGTACTTACGCTTTGAGCTGGTGTTGTATTTGTGTTACAAATTAGAGTGTATTTCCGGCAGTTGTGTTCCTGCTCTCTTTTGATTATATATTTCTGTTGGTTTTTTTTATTTAAACAGCCTACTCCCTATATTCTTGTGCTATTTTGAAATTTTCCTGATTCATTTTTATTTTATTTTTCGAGTTTAGTTTCTAAATTAAGCTGTTGTTTTCGTTTTTTCCGCACCGTTTGTACTACACAATCTGTTTTTTGTTTATCGATGGTTATGATGATTAGCCAATGTTTTTTTTTTAACATGATGCAACCTGCCATATCGATTATTAACTCCTTTATACTTATTATATTTTCTTTTAGGTTTGTTGGTTATCTTAGAATATCTGTCCCTAAAATAGACATATACAGGCTCTTCCAAAAGTAAGTGACAATTTTAATCTACTATAGATAATTTTTTTTTAAATTTTACACCTTGTCTCTATATATACTGTACTGATTAAGGTTTAAAATTAATCACCCAATACTACAATTCAATAAAACAAAATTTGTTTCCTTATGTAAGTAGAGTGTGCGCCACTTGAGATCAACATGGCGGCTGTTGATAGTGGGGGTACCCCCACCCCTCCCCTCCCCCTTGGCCCCTCCCCCTTGGCCCCTCCCCCTTTGCCCCTCCCCCCTTGGCCCTTCCCCTTTGCCCCTCCCCCATTTGCCCCTCCCCCTTTGCCCCTCCACCCTTGGCCCCTCCCCCTTTGCCCCTCCCCTCCCCCTCCCCTCCCCCTCCCCCTTTGCCCCTCCCCTTTAGGCCCCTCCCCCTTTGCCCCTCCCCCTCCCCCTTGGCCCCTCCCCTTTAGGCCTCTTCCCCCATTGGTCCCCCCACCCCTCCCCCCTTTGCCCCTTCCCTGTAGGCCCCTCCCCCTTGCCCCTCCCCTTTAGGCCCCTTCCCCCATTGGTCCCCCCACCCCTCCCCCCTTTGCCCCTTCCCTGTAGGCCCCTCCCCCTTGCCCCTCCCCTTTAGGCCCCTTCCCCCATTGGTCCCCCCACCCCTCCCCCCTTTGCCCCTTCCCTGTAGGCCCCTCCCCCTTGCCCCTCCCCTTTAGGCCCCTTCCCCCATTGGTCCCCCCACCCCTCCCCCTGCCCCTCCCCTGTAGGCCCCTCCCCCTTAGGCCCCTTCCCTTCCCCCATTTGTCCCCCCACCTCCTCCCACCCCTCCCCATGCCCCTCCCCTGTACGCCCCTCCCCTTTAGGCCCCTTCCCTTCCCCCATTGGTCCCCCCACCTGTGACGTATTGTTGTCGAGACACACACAAGACGCCATACACACATGACGTCATACACTTAACTTTTTTAATACCGGTGGGATTCGAACCTGTGAAGTTTGGATTTGAAGGCGGACACGCTACCGACTGAGCTATCGTGCATAGTATTACAAGTCGGATAATTAACGCAGTATATAAGCCGCCATGTTGTAACCGCAATAATGTGTTATATATACAATGTGTTAAGATAGTTAACCTAACCTATAAGTGTCCTACTTTTGCCCATCCACAGCCTATCAGCTGTTACAATAATGTGTTATATAATTATATAATGTGTTAAGATAGTTAACCTAAAGTTTCCCACTTTTGCCCATCCACAGCCAATCAGCTGTTACAATAATGTGTTATATATTTATATAATGTGTTAAGATAGTTAACCTAACCCCATAGTATTACAAGTCGGATAATTAACGCAGTATATAAGCCGCCATGTTGTAACCGAACGCCAGAACATTTCGTAGAAGTTCGGACACGAACCCCTTACCGTAAGACTTACCGAGTTTTTCGCGACCGCGAAAAACTCGCGTACGTCTTACGGTATGGGTTCTGAGTCGTACCTCTAGGTTACTCTGACAACAAATAGTAGTGTCCAAATTGTAATGTGCTTGTGTTAACCTAACCTATAAGTTTCTGCCTACCACAGCCTATCAGCTGTTACAATAATGTGTTATATATATATATAATGTGTTATATATAATGTGTTAAGATAGTTAACCTTAAGTTTCCTACTTTTACCCATCCACAGCCAATCAGCTGTTACAATAATGTGTTATTATATAATGTGTTAAGATAGTTAACCTAAAGTTTCCTACCTTTGCCCATCCACAGCCAATCAGCTGGTACAATTAATGTGTTATATATATATAATGTGTTATATATTTATATAATGTGTTAAGATAGTTAACCTAACCTATAAGTTTCCTACTTTTACCCATCCACAACAGCCAATCAGCTGTTACAATAATGTGTTATATATATATATATATATATATATATATATATATATATATATATAATGTGTTATACATTTATATAATGTGTTGAGATAGTTAACCTAACCTATAAGTTTCCTACTTTTGCCTATGTTCACCACAGCCTACTTGAATCAGCTGGTACAATTAATGTGTTATATATTTATATAATGTGTTAAATATGTATATAATGTGTTAAGATAGTTAACCTAACCTATAAGTTTCCCACTTTTGCCTATGTTCACCACAGCCTACTTGTAACAGCTGGTACAATAATGTGTTATATATATATGTAATGTGTTATATATTTATATAATGTGTTATATATGTATATAATGTGTTAAGATAGTTAATCTAACCTATGTATGAAAAGTTTTTACCTATGTTCACCACAGCCTACTTGTAACAGTTGGTACAATTAATGTGTTATATATTTATATAATGTGTTATATATGTATATAATGTGTTAAGATAGTTAACCTAACCTATAAGTTTCCTACTATTGCCTATGTTCACCACAGCCTACTTGTAACAGCTGGTACAATAATGTGTTATATATTTATATAATGTGTTATATATGTATATAATGTGTTAAGATAGTTAATCCAACCTATGTATGAAAAGTTTTTACCTATGTTCACCACAGCCTACTTGTAACAGTTGGTACAATCAATGTGTATTTATATAATGTGTTGAGATAGTTAACCTAACCTATAAGTTTCCTACTTTTGCCTATGTTCACCACAGCCTACTTGAATCAGCTGGTACAATTAATGTGTTATATATTTATATAATGTGTTATATATGTATATAATGTGTTAAGATAGTTAACCTAACCTATAAGTTTCCCACTTTTGCCTATGTTCACCACAGCCTACTTGTAACAGCTGGTACAATAATGTGTTATATATATATGTAATGTGTTATATATTTATATAATGTGTTATATAGTTATATAATGTGTTAAGATAGTTAACCTAACCTAAAGTTTCCTACTTTTGCCTATGTTTACCACAAGTTTCCTACTTTTGAACATCCACAGCCAATCAGCTGTTACAATAATGTGTTATATATAATGTGTTATATATTTATATAATGTGTTATATAATGTGTTAAGATAGTTAACCTATTAGAGTTTCCTACTTTTGCCCACCACGGCCTAGGTACATTTAATGTGTATAATGTGTTAAACGTAGTTTCCTCCGTTGTCTACCAGGGTGTAGCACATGTGTTTAAGTATCGTGTTAAAATATTGTTAACCTAGACTTAATTCCTACTTTTGCCTATTAACCTAACCTATAAGTGTCCTACTTTTACCCATCCACAGCCAATCAGCTGTTACAATAATGTGTTATTATATAATGTGTTAAGATAGTTAACCTAAAGTTTCCTACCTTTGCTCATCCACAGCCAATCAGCTGGTCAATTAATGTGTTATATATATATATAATGTGTTATATATTTATATAATGTGTTAAGATAGTTAACCTAAAGTGTCCTACTTTTACCCATCCACAGCCAATCAGCTGTTACAATAATGTGTTATATATATATATATATATATATATATATAATGTGTTATATAGTTATATAATGTGTTAAGATAGTTAACCTATAAGTGTCCTACTTTTACCAATCCACAGCCTATAAGCTGTTACAATAATGTGTTATATAATTATATAATGTGTTAAGATAGTTAACCTAACCTATAAGTGTCCTACTTTTACCCATCCACAGCCAATCAGCTGGTACAATTAATGTGTTATATATATATATATAATGTGTTATATATTTATATAATGTGTTAAGATAGTTAACCTAACCTATAAGTGTCCTACTTTTACTCATCCACAGCCAATCAGCTGTTACAATAATGTGTTATATATATATATATATATATATATATATATATATATATATATATATATATATATACAATGTGTTATATATTTATATAATGTGTTAAGATAGTTAACCTAACCTATAAGTGTCCTACTTTTACCCATCCACAGCCTATCAGCTGTTACAATAATGTGTTATATAATTATATAATGTGTTAAGATAGTTAACCTAACCTATAAGTTTCCTACTTTTGCCCATCCACAGCCAATCAGCTGGTACAATTATTGTGTTATATATTTTATATAATGTGTTAAGATATAATGTGTTAAGATAGTTAACCTAACCTATAAGTTTCCTACATTTGCCCATCCACAGCCTATCAGCTGGTACAATTAATGTGTTATATATAATGTGTTAAGATATAATGTGTTAAGATAGTTAACCTAACCTATAAGTTTCCTACTTTTGCCCATCCACAGCCAATCAGCTGTTACAATAATGTGTTATATATATAATGTGTTATATATAAATATAATGTGTTATATATTTATATAATGTGTTATATAATGTGTTAAGATAGTTAACCTAACCTATTAGAGTTTCCTACTTTTGCCCACCA
The DNA here is from genome assembly GCA_963513935.1 of Aphrophora alni. Taxonomy (NCBI): domain Eukaryota; kingdom Metazoa; phylum Arthropoda; class Insecta; order Hemiptera; family Aphrophoridae; genus Aphrophora; species Aphrophora alni. Next base: position 9,468,978 of record OY740771.1, read on the forward strand.
CGGCCTAGGTACATTTAATGTGTATAATCTGTTAAACGTAGTTTCCTCCGTTGTCTACCAGGGTGTAGCACATGTTTTTATGTATCGTGTTAAAATATTGTTAACCTAGACTTAATTCCTACTTTTGCCTAAACCTATGCTTACCACAGTCCAAACGGGTGTTAGTCCGGCCACTATTTAACCGAACCGAAATTACCAACCGATTTACCAACCAAATCCAGCCGATTTACCAACCAAGATCAACCGATTTACCAACCGAAATATACTTTTACCAACCGATTTACCAACCACAATATACCTTTACCAACCGATTTACCAACCAAAACCAACCGACATTGCAAAGAAATTTAAAAATCCCATTGCAATCCCCTACAAGGTAGAGTTAGCGGATGTTGAGTTGGCTACTCTACAGGAAAAAATGCCCGAAATACTATTGGAGCTGCAAACCCACGACTTCTACCTTATGGATTTGGACATTACACAAGATTTTGTGGGGATCTTTAACAAGCGAGAGATGTGTGAGCATTTAGTACGTCATTAAAAATAAATAAATAAATAAATGTTTTAAAATAATATTCTTTGTAATTTGTTACCTCCATTCCACCAAAACTCTTTTTAGTAGAGAGATAGATATTTGATGTGACCTTGGAATTGTAGCCGAAAACGACACGACCCCCCAACCCCCATTTTTCCTTTTTAAATATATAACGTCGTAACGTTTGTTAGGAACCGATTTACCAAACCGTAGATAAAATTACCAAGATTTGGTTGGTAAATTGGTTGCAAAAAGTATATTTTGGTTGGTAAATCGGTTGGTATTGGTTAGGTTAGGTTAGGTTAGGTCTGGTTAGGATAGGTTAGGATAGGTTAGGTTAGGTTAGGTCTGGTTAGGATAGGTTAGGATAGGTTAGGTTATGTTAGGTTAGGTTAGGATAGGATAGGTTAGGTTAGGTTGGGTTAGGATAGGTTAGGTTAGGTTAGGATAGGTTATGTTAGGTGAGGTTAGGTTAGGTTAGGATAGGTTAGGTTAGGTTAGGTTTTTAGGAGAATGGTTGTTAGGTTAAGTTAGGATAGGATAGGTTAGGTTAGGTTAGGTTAGGATAGGTTAGGTTAGGTTAGGTCTGGTTAGGATAGGTTAGGTTATGTTAGGTTAGGTTAGGATAGGATAGGTTAGGTTAGGTTAGGATAGGTTAGGTTAGGATAGGTTATGTTAGGTGAGGTTAGGTTAGGTTAGGATAGGTTAGGTTAGGTTAGGTCTGGTTAGGATAGGTTAGGATAGGTTAGGTTAGGTTAGGATAGATTAGGTTATGTTAGGTTAGGTTAGGTTAGGTTAGGTTAGATTAGGATAGGTTAGGTTAGGTTAGGATAGGTTATGTTAGGTGAGGTTAGGTTAGATTAGGATAGGTTAGGTTAGGTTAGGTTAGGTTTTTAGGAGAATGGTTGTTAGGTTAGGTTAGGATAGGATAGGTTAGGTTAGGATAGGTTAGGTTAGGTTAGGTTAGGTTAGGTTAGGATAGGTTATGTTAGGTTAGGTTAGGTTAGGTTAGGATAGGTTAGGTTAGGTTAGGTTAGGTTTTTAGGAGAATGGTTGTTAGGTTAGGTTAGGATAGGATAGGATAGGTTAGGTTAGGTTAGGTTAGGTTAGGTTAGGATAGGTTATGTTAGGTTAGGTTAGGTTAGGTTAGGATAGGTTAGGTTAGGTTAGGTTAGGTTAGGTTAGGATAGGTTATGTTAGGTTAGGTTAGGTTAGGTTAGGATAGGTTAGGTTAGGTTAGGTTAGGTTAGGTTAGGATAGGTTATGTTAGGTTAGGTTAGGTTTTGTTAGGATAGGTTAGGTTAGGTTAGGTTTTTAGGAGAATGGTTGCCACACGCCCGGGAGATGGTAGGGATGGGGTGGAGGTTGGTTAGGTTAGGTTAGGTTAGGTTAGGTTAGGTTAGGTTAGGTTAGGTTAGGTTAGGGGCCTAAAGGGGAGGGGCAAGGGGGAGGGGCCTACAGGGAAGGGGCAAAGGGGGGAGGGGTGGGGGGACCAATGGGGGAAGGGGCCTAAAGGGGAGGGGCCTACAGGGAAGGGGCAAAGGGGGGAGGGGTGGGGGGACCAATGGGGGAAGGGGCCTAAAGGGGAGGGACAAGGGGGAGGGGCCTACAGGGAAGGGGCAAAGGGGGGAGGGGTGGGGGGACCAATGGGGGAAGAGGCCTAAAGGGGAGGGGCCAAGGGGGAGGGGGGGCAAAGGGGGAGGGGCCTAAAAGGGAGGGGCAAAGGGGGAGGGGAGGGGAGGGGGGAGGCGAGGGGCAAAGGGGGAGGGGCGAATGGGGGAGGGACAAAGGGGGAGGGGCCAAGGGGGAGGGGAGGGGTGGGGGTACCCCCACTATCAACAGCCGCCATGTTGATCTCAAGTGGCGCACACTCTACTTATGTATATTTCAGTAACATAGTTACCATCCTCAGAGGTTGAGTATTAAACAAACACTATCTTGTTTTATTGAATTGTGGTATTGGGTGTTTGATTTTAATCTTTAAGTTCGCCAAAGTGTGCTCAAAAGTGTAATAGTATCTATATATACTATTTACAATAAGTTGGATTTGATATCCTAAGCCTTATTTGGACGTGTAGCGCCGCTATTCTGCTCCTGGACAAGTGTCAACCTTTGCTGCTACTTCTTGTATAGTTGTTGGTTTTAGGCGATAAACTCTGTCCTTCAGATAGCCCCAGAGCCAGGGTCCTAGTCAGGAGATTTCGGAGGCCAAGACACTACACGCTGCCTTCCAATTACACGGTTTCCAAAATGTGTTTGGCTTGCTTGTAAGTGAGTGCAGGTGCTCTATCATGGGATGAACGTGTATGTTCTCCTCGTCCCTGGGGTTTCATTTCTGGTATCACGTTATTACGAAACATATCTAAGTAGCGTTTTTTGTGTTTACTCCATTTTGAATTTTTTCTAGAAAATACGGACCAATAAAATTGAAGGAGAAATGTAACCTTCAACTCATGTAATCCTTGTTCAGCTATTTTCAGAGGGTTGATAACGGACCTTGTACAACAATTGTAAGTGTTTACACAGCCATTCAGATGAAAGTGGGCTTCATCGGTACAAAAGATTTCACTGTCCTCGGAGTGATGTAAAAAAACAACTGTTTATTAAATCCCGAATGTCCCTGCATAGAAGTATTCATTTTTTTTTTTTTTTTGAGATAAAGCAAAAGTAACTGAGCTATAATCATTTTACATTATATGTATTTTTCTGAAAATTTTCATACTTGAAATTTTACATTTATTTTATAATTGAAAGTTGGAATTCACTGTTTCTAGAGTGTGCAAGGTCGTCTCTAGGCCGGTTGGTGGGGGAAACACTGAGCTCAGTTTTGCAGTGAGTTTTGCACTGTGCGTTTCGTAGTTATACGTACATTTCAAAAACATTGGTTTGTTGTGTTGTGATGGAAGGTGTAAACGTCAGGGAGAAAGTTGGTGGGAGTAAAGTCCTCCACAGTCGATCTTACGAAATCAAATCAAATGTGTTTCTTTTTATGCAACAAGAAGCCGAAGCAACTGGTGCTTTTGTTAGTTCCATGAAACGAATTTAAAAGCAATGTTTACAGGCTGGTAGGTCTTCTGAGTTTAATAAAAAAAGAACCTAATAAAAAAGAAGAAGGAAAAAATAATAACGAACATTGACGACTTTACAAATTTTAGAAAACATAGCAAAAAAAAAAAAATGTTATGGTCTACAAGTACTGTTAACTAATATTTATGTATTTGTGTGTTATAGGTGAGTGCTGTTTCTTCATTTAACAATTTTCAGAATTCGGTGAGCATTTCAAATTGTATCCATATTTAGTTTATATTAATTTAACAATATTTTATTATTAATATTTAATTATTATTAGACACGAAACTGTTTATTATTTACTTACAACTAGATGTAGGCTGGTAGGTCTTCTGAGTTTAATAAAAAAAGAACCTAATAAAAAAGAAGAAGGAAAAAATAATAACGAACATTGACGACTTTACAAATTTTAGAAAACATAGCAAAAAAAAAAAATGTTATGGTCTACAAGTACTGTTAACTAATATTTATGTATTTGTGTGTTATAGGTGAGTGCTGTTTCTTCATTTAACAATTTTCAGAATTCGGTGAGCATTTCAAATTGTATCCATATTTAGTTTATATTAATTTAACAATATTTTATTATTAATATTTAATTATTATTAGACACGAAACTGTTTATTATTTACTTACAACTAGATGTGCTGACCCCACACAACACCCAATGAAAAGCATTTTTCTAGGCTTAGGCATTTATCGTGCTGTCGTGTCAAGGATTTATTATTATTTTTGTATTTAAAGGTGTTGAGCCAGCATCGTGAGGTAGTGAGAATCTTAAAATATTAGTGAGTCCTGGTCGTGTAAGTTAGAAATTTTTGGTTGCGGCGATGGAAACTCTAAGTACTGACCACACAACATCCAATGAAAAGTCTTTTAACAGGACTAGGCATGCAACAAGCTGTTGTGTCAAGGATTTATTATTATTTTTGTATTTAAAGGTGTTGAGCCAGCATCGTGAGGTAGTGAGAATTTTAGAATATTAGTGAGTCCTGGTCATGTAAGTTAGGAATTTTAAGTTGCGGCGATGGAAAGTCGTTGTGGTGACTTCACAACATCCAATGAAAATCCTTTTAATAAGCTTAGGCATTCAATGAGTTGTTGTTCAAAGGATTTATTTTTCTTTTTGTATTTAATAATAACTGAGGCCCGATTTAGCTCTCGCTTCTTGTTGTACGAGAGGCTCTGGGTTCGATCCCCATGTAGAATGTAAAATAGTTATGGTGTTGGCCAATCATCGTGAGGTGTGTGGGGGGGAGCTTAGAATATTAGCTACTCCTATTCGTGTAAAGTAGGAGTTCTTTTGTTTACGGCGATGGAAACTCGTTGTAGTGACCTCACAACATCCAATGAATAGCCTTTTAATAAGCTTAGGCATTCAATGAGTTGTTGTGCCAAGGAATTATTCTTTTTTTATTTAATATTAAGTTCTAAGAAATGACCAAAATATCCTCACATACGAAATTTACACATTTGGTCTGTAGAGCACTGAACAGACAGACAGCATTCCCAAAACGATTTTTTTAGACTTAATGGCCCTCATAATTATATCTACAAAAAACTGGACATAGATTTTTTAACCGATACGGAAAAGACCACATTGATATTGTTCTGACCTTTTAAAATTACCAGTCACATATAATATATTATGTTCCAGATCATTATTATTATTGGAGTAATCTATTCACAGGTTTTACATTGTTCTTATGGAGATTGAATCCAAGATGGCGGTTAGGGTTGCAAAGCCTTAAAACCTCAGACTTTATGCGCATGTGCAGTAGAAATACGTAACCAGTAATTACTCCAATTTGTCATTAAGAGAACATTTGTCAAAAGTGACAGCATTGGATGTTGACATTTAAACGTATAACAAAGCCTTAATGACTCACTCCTACCGCAGTCATTGTCTTGACTTGGGACAAAGGGAATTTCTCTTCTCCCAATGTATTTCCGGCATGATTTGTCTTCCTGATCTTTTTATTATTTTTTACCCTTATCATTTAATTTTCTCTTCGTGGGAATTTGTCCTTTGGACTTTATGACGTTATGTAGTTCCCGGGTGATCCACTGGAATAAATGTTACAAGCTTTAGAAGATACCGCGTAAGCAGTTCTCACTACAGGCATTTGAGTTACGTCTCAATAGAAGTCCCATAGCATACGATGTGGGTCGAACAGTTGTAGTTTGTTTGTGGGTTCAGGTTCAGTTACTCCGTAGCTCTTTTGAGAACTCGGGACTCCGGCTCTTGGGAGAACTCGGGACTTCGGCTCTGTGGAGAACTCGGAACTCCCCAACTTTTTGGTAAAACTTGGAACTCCTCAGCTCTTTGTAGAATTGGGGACTCCACAGCTCTTTGGAAAACTCGGGACTCCGCAGCTTTTTAGAGAACTCGGGACTTCGGTTCTTATGAGATCTTGAGACTCCATAGCTCTTTGGAGAACTCGGTACTCCGCAGATTTTTGGAGACTCGGGACTTCGGTTCTTTGGAGAATTCGGGACTCCGTAGCTCTTTGAAGAATTCTGGACGCCGGTTCTTAGGAGAACTCGGGACTCAGGCTATTTGGAGAAATCGCGACTCCGGCTCTTAGCAGAACTCGGAACTCCGGCTTTTAAGAGAACTTAGAACTCCCACTCTTTGGAGAACACAAGATTCTGTCACTTAGAAGAACTCGGTTCTCATATATTTCTCAGAAAGGATTTATTTTAAAGCAATTCCCTTAGTTTTTTGATACTCTGTTTTTCCTTTTTTAAGTCTATTTTTACTGTAGGCCTACTAATAAAAATATGTTTAGACGTTTCGGATATAGAGACGGTACGAACATTGTCCCAATGGTTGTCCTCCATTTTTTCAATGTATTTGGTCGAAATTTCAAATGCTGTCTACAATCTTTGATAACATAGAAAATACAGTAATAATTGAACGATCGAAGCAAGGACGCAGTAGTGTCCTCTAAACCCGATAAAATTAATTTATCTCGCCTATTATCTAAATCAAATAAAAGCTAAACAAATTCGTAAAAAAGTAAGGAAACTTGAACGCCGTCTGTTAAAAAATGTATACTGGGTGAATAAAAAGTCAAGACCCCCCCCCTCTAATATTTGTCTAAGTAAATATACAGAGATATCCTTTTGGTGGTCGTGCAATCTTAGCAGGAAGTATCATTTTATGATTTTGAAAATTTTGAGTGTCCCCCAAAAATGGGGGATTTTGGGGGCAACTCAAAAATTTTAAATGAGGTGTCACTTGAAGGGGGTTTACATTTAAAATGTTTGAGTGTCCCCCCAAAATCACCCGTTTTTGGGGGGACACTCAAAATTTTCAAAATCATAAAATGAAACTTCCTGCTAAGATTGCACGATCACCAAAAGGATATCTGTGTATGTTTACTTAGAAAAATATTAGAGGGGGGTCTTGACTTTTTATTCACCCAGTATATTTAAATAATGGCCTAAACTTGCTTCCCTCATGCCATAAGCACGTTATCAGCGTAAATTGTTTTGATAAAAATCGAGCTCCACTGTTTTTTTTTTGCAATTATTCCTGAATTGTAATATTTTCTATTTATGATTTTTCACACAGGTTTGGATCATTAATCTTCACATTTCACTAGAATTTGAACGAAATAGGTAGAGCCGAAATTGGAAGAAATTAATTTTTTATAATAATCTCATGGCAGATTTTTTTTACCGATAACTTTTTGGATCTTGAAAGATGGCAAACAATAGGTTTTGTTTCAGTCTTTAGAGGTTATACTTGAGCAAAATTTTATTTATACGTTAAAAACGATTTTGAGAAAACATAATTTTTATATTTTTTGTATCTTATGAAGATACGTTTTTAAACAACAAGTAAAAATAGAATCGTTAGTGTACAATAATAAAAAAAAAACATCTTTTGGAATAATTGTTCTAAGTTGTTTATGAACCATTATGGTTGTATGGTTGCTATGGATCATTACATTACACGTTTGTAGTTGTATCATCTGAATCACTAGAGCACAAGGACTATATAGTTTGTTTATTCTACCTTACGTACATTTCAGTAGCACAGCTATCATCTTCAGGGAACGCATCACTGCAGTAGTGATTGTAGTTATTAAGATTAGTGTGTATTGTACATCTGAAGATGATAGCAGTGCTATTTGAAATGGTAGAATAAACACAACTGTACAGTTTTTGTGTTGTGTTTTATTGTGGTTTTGGGGAATTTTCTTTCATTTTGTAGTTTTCATGGATGTAGGAAGTTATCTTCGAGAGTTTCTTCACACTCTTTAAGGTGTACTTTACACTTTAGCGGCTGTAATTTCGCCGCATCGTATTGTCAGATCCTATGGAACGTCACGTCTCGACCTCTATCCGTCACACTCTGTCTAACAATATAACTCCAGAGTCCTACGTGTCCAGTTTGACGGAGAGACCATTTGGTACAGAGCCGTGACTCAATGGAATCTGCAATAGCCTGTGAAGAGATAATCTTGGAAACTTACGTTTTATATTATTTAGTTATTTGTAAATTTGAAATAGATTTGTTGTTGTTTTAATGGCCAAAAACCTCTCGGTCATCATCTCCTTGTAGAAGGAAGAAAAGGGACATAAAATAGCCCTAGAATACTCTAATAGCTCGTCAGGATAGGAAAAGATCAAGAGCGGGTCAAGAGAAACTTGATAGGAAAAATGAAAGAGAGGGATCTATCTCAAAACTACATGAAAATTAGAAGTAGATCTAGCCGCGACTAAATTAGATCTAAAGAGGCTTAAATAATTGTAAAAACAAGTTGACAGGGAGTTTTTGTTTTTTGTACATAATATAAAATAAAACATCTATCTATGTAATATTATTAAGCAATCCATTTATATAGGTTTGTAAATTTTATCTTGAACAGATGCTTTCAGTTGTCCTATCAGGGCTTTCTTAACCAATTTTTGTTTTCTTCCAATCCTGAAGTTATTAAGAGTTGCATCCTAGGTGTTTTTTACGTGCTCTATTATTCTTCTTCTTCTTTTTAATGTGAGGTTATTTTCCTTTAACACGTTCACTGCTGAAAAATAAGTATATACCATCACCTATGGCTAAAATTTTTTATGTCAAATCATTTCAGTTGGTCTGGCGCCGACTTTTGTCGGCGCGCGCCTCATGGCAGCACTAGCTACGCCGACTAAAGTCGGCGCGATCACCCAACGTGTTAAGCCAAGGTGGTAGGGGGGGGGAGCGAGAGAGAAAAAAAGGGTTGTTGGATTTTGTTGAAAATGATAATCCACCGTTTCCAGGTGTTCGTCGAGTAATTAAGCCGTATCTGGACTTTGAGCAAACTAATTTTAGTGTTCTGGTTTTAAAGTTATGGATTGTTCATACTATTAATGTTGCTTAACCGGACATTTGTCGTCAATTGTGGATATAAAAATTAGTTCACGGCGTTTCGAGAGTATAAATCAACTCTCGTTATCAAGTGTTAATCTAGAGCATAAAATTGAAAAACACCAACGCAGTCTAGAGCCATGTTGGAAACTGAAGCTAAATCTATATTAGAAAAGAATTCAAACCTAAAACCTAGGCCTGGGCAGTCGAAGCTAAGACTAAATACAAACATGATCAGATTAAAAACCACCACACAGGAACCAATAAACGAAGGACGGTAAGCAACTGAAGTCTTACCTTTGACTATTCAGAACTAGTTTTAGGTTTGAATTCTTTTCTAATTAGATTTAGCTTCAATTTCCAACATGGTTACTAGGCTGCGTTGGTGTTTACTTTCGAAACGTGATTTTAAAGTCGGTTTCTTTTCTTGACTGTACGTATTTATTTGTGTTTATTTTGTACTGGAGGTATTTAGACTCGAGGCCTCTGTACATCACCCAAGGCTTATTGTGCCCCCCTCCCCCCCAGTAGAACAGACCAGCCTTTGAGCCTTCAAAGAGGCTCAGCAGCTTTGGTCCAATACTATCATCAGCATTCTCCCGAGACCTCTTCTCCTAGTTTCCAATATCTCACAATCCAAAAGAATTTCTAATCGGACTGTTTGCATAACCTGTAAGATTCCTCAGTTATTACCACTTTAAGAATGTGCTTTCTTAATTGGTCTTCTCCAGTAATAAGCGCAGTTACTTTCTTATGACGTCCTCGACTCAAACACCACCAACCAGTTGAGTCGAATACTCTTGGCTCTCACAAGTCTATTGGCTAATGTTCGCCCATAGTAGTTCTTCTATTAACAAATTTAATCAAGCTTTATGGCAAGTGGTATTAGCGCAAGTATTTTTCACTTGAAACTAATGAAATGATAACATACTATACTCCGTTTCACGTTTATTTGGCTCAGTACGTAAGGCAATGACCCTACATTAAATAGGAGATTCAGTCAGAACTAGTCATAATGAAAAAGTAGAGTCGCCACTCAAATATTCCGTTCATTTTTAAAGAGAAAGGTTACAGATTTGTTGTATTATTCAGAATACATACAGCTTGAATACCTATTGTGTTAATTGTATATGATATGTTTAGACACATAATAGGCTAAATACAAACTGCCAACTACATATGAAACCTAGTATAGGTATATATTTCATGCTTGTCAGCTCAAAGTTAGACAGAATGTTTCCTATATTTCAGACCTAGACAAGTGGGAACAATCACCCTTAACGAATGTCGCTATAGGCTTACTATCGCCTACACATCTGTTTATCCAAAACTTGGGTCTCATTTATAACCTCGTTGCAGGTATCTCCTTCAACAAAATGGCGCCAAGTGTAGGAAGTGCCCACACGGGTTCATTTTAAAATACAATTCGGAATGATTTAATAACAACCTTGTCCGCCCAGGTGATATTGTAGATGATACAATACTCTATTAATATATAAATAAATGTCGGTTAAACTGTAAAATGTATTCAGATCAATTTGTTTGTTCCTAAATGGTTGATAATTAAAGAATGTTTAGTATAACAATTCTCAAGAGCTCACTTATGGCGAGTACAGGTGTGGTAATCCTAAGGGATCTAAACTTTTGTCTTGGTCGTGGATTAAATCACTCTTTTCCCTTTCAGATCTCTCTTGAACAACTCTTGATCTCCTCCGACTCGGACGCTATAAGAGTATTCGAAGACTAGGAGTCTTTATTTTGTGTTATTTTATTTTATTTTTTTGTTATAAGGTGGTGAACAGCTGAGGTTTTTTCGCCTTTAAACAGCAACAACAAATCTAGCTGTTACAATCGTCCCGACGGATCCGCCATTTTCCCCCTCAAAATAGAGACAGGCTCATTATTAATGCAGAGAATACCTTTCCGTAGTTAGGCCTCCTAAACCCAAAGCTCAGAACACTTTATATTTTACCACATCTCTTGACATACTTCGACAAATCAGAGATGACCATCAAATCCAACTCCCTCACATCCTAGTACTTTATATGTTACTTTGCTGCATACTTCACAAGAAGTCAAGGAAATAATCAGGAAGTTTTCTCCAGTCCATCGATCATCGTCAAATAGTTCTCTCTTGCGAGGGCTATTAAAACACAGTGCCCTGTTGAAAAGCCTCCGATCCTTTTCTAATCATTTCTTCCTAGTCCTTTAAGCCATCTACTCCTTCCTTCATCAGTTCTCTTCAGGAAGTCTACAATGAACTCTATTTGTCCATTTGCCTAAATTCGTCTTATTGGACTACTCGTAGCGGGATCATAGACTCCTGAACGTGATGGGAAATTTGAAAGTGACTCATCCGTCAGTTCACTGTTTTTTCTTTTTTTTTTCTGAGCGAACAATTTTATTTTCTTCTTGTTTTAAGGCGATTATGACCAACAGATTTTTCGCTTTTTAAACAACATGGAGAAGAATTTAATTAAATTGTCTTTATTTAGGGGGCGGAGTTAAGACTGTATAGTCCTATCCTACCACCTAACCCCATTGTATAACAACATATTATAAATAATAAAATGAACAGTTAAAAATAACAAAGAAAACATAAATAATTAAGAGATACCAAATTGAAATTAACAGCAAACTGATAACATGTTAAAAAAAAAGATAAACAATTAAAAAATAACTAAGAAAGTACTAAAAATTAACATAAACTTTAATTTGAACTAACAACAAACTGAAATTTAGAATTTAAAATCAAATTAAAATTTTTGTCAGAGAGAGAGAGAGAGAGAGAGAGAGAGAGAGAGAGAGAGAGAGAGAGAGAGAGAGAGAGAGAGAGAGAGAGAGAGAGAGAGAGAGAGAGAGAGAGAGAGAGAGAGGCGGGGAGAGAGAACGTTTTTTTGTTCCTTGTGTCAAGGATTTAACGCATGACCTTGTAGTCTCTTCTTGCGGTGAATTAACCGAAAATTTTGGATTCCGTTAATTACTAAATACAAAATTTAAATTCCTATATTTTAAATAAGATTGACATTTTTCTGGTTAAGTCTCCACAAAGAGTGACCACGTATTAAACCGTTAAAAATGGGACAAAAGGTTGTTCCTTGAGAAAAAAACCGCTAGGTAATCTCACCGTTGGCATACCACTGTTTGTTAGTTGATCAGTGTAGTTTGACTTGTGGTAGTCTAGCCTTGGATTCTTTTCTTAGATATAATAGTTTTAGTTGCCGGTTATGTTGGCGTTTTTCTCATTTATCATATTAGGTTTTCCATTTATAAAGGGAGTTGATTTATACTCCCGAAACGTCGAGTATTGGTTTTTTTGAAATCATAATAGGGTTAAAGTATTTTCAAATCTTCATTTCCTGCAACAATCAGCTGATAGCGTTTAGAATAAACTCATTTGAAATGCATAGCTTCCGATTATATTTCTAGAATGAACGTGGAAACAAATCTAATAATAGAAAGAGAGAAGGGTGGGGGAGACAAAGATGTTTATCCCGATACGAAGTCAATAAAATGTGACCTGAAGCTGTTGAGCTGACAACTGGAGCAAAGTTCTCATTTGTTGACTGAATGTTTATAACTAGGGACATAATGCCAGCCAGATCTGTTGGCAAACCAGTGTTACAGATTTGTTTAGCTTATAAAAACTTGTCCGCCGTATTACAGCCAAGTTTATTGCTTATGCCGCCGTTAGCACTATTAAAAACGAGGATTTTCTCATGTTTCGCTTTTAGTAATTGTAGGAAATGTTGTGCTCGGTTGTTTCGCTCGTTGATCTTAACTATAAATAAGGATGCTTATTTGTAGGGTCGAAACGTATGATTTATTTTTATTGGAGGGCAGTTCCTTGGGCAGAGGGTTGAAAGTGCATGAAATTTTTACTTAAAAAACTATTGTACGTATTATTTATTTCTGAGAGAAATTTATTAATACCATTATTAACTTATACTAATTGATTTGTAAATGTAATAAAATTCCTTTACAAACAGGTGCAATATTTATAAATAAACTGTCCTGATAAATAATCTACACAACAGCTTCAGACAGCTCCTGCTGTCGGAATCTTTTTACTCGAAGGGGGAGTTTATGTGCCATAACTTTAAATCCTCTATATAGAAAATAATGCCCTTGTTTTTGGTTGTAGGCATTTCACTTTATTTAGAAATTATTGAAATTAATTAAGATGGTATTTTCAGCGTGATTTGTTTTACATTAAAAAATTGTATATAGTGATGTTTCTTATACAAATCTAAGAAAGGATGAAAAAAAATAGGTACAGTTAGTCTGCACCACCTGAGATCCGACCAGAAATAAAATAGCTGCATATAAATAATGTGACCTCGCGCCGAAAAGGTCTTAACCTTTTCTAGATTCAAATTGTTACAAGAATATCAAATAATATTATTGGAGAAATGCGAGAAGTTACCTTGATGCGAAATAAATTTTTCACTATTAGTAAAATGCAGCACAAATTGTAAACACTTTAAATATTAGACTGATCATATACAAACGTTGGAAGGATGCATTTCTTGTGGGACAGTAAACGTGGCTGATGACGACTAAAGCTGAGCATAGACGATTCAGTGCGTCACCGACCCGAGCGCTTGTTGTCGAGTGGAGCCGAGTAAACCCGATTCAGCGTAACTGACCCGAGCGTGACGGTTCACTTACGTTCACCCTCAGCAAAAAAGCGCCACAAGAAGTTTTCACTTAAAATTATTTTATATGTCTTTTCTGGTGATATAAACGACTTTCTGACAAATGGGACATTTTTATCTGTCCTCCGAAAATGGGGGTTTTGGAGGGAATCTCAATAATTTTAATAGAAACCCCTTTCGAATGACCTTTCATGTTATAGGACTTATTTAGTAAAATACAACCGTGCAAACTAGAGGTCGATACCTTGCTCCTCTCTAAAATGACGGCCGTTCAAATATTTGAAACAGCTCTTGAACTAAATAAGTCCTTCAACATGAGGGGTCACTCGATCGGGGTTTATATTAAAGATTATTGAGTTGCCCCCAATACTCTCATCTTTTGGGAACAGATGAAGAAGTCTCATTTATCGAAAAGTAGTTTTCTCTCACCAGAAGTCGCATATAAAATTGTTGTTTTTGTTTTCAAGTTATTGAACCGGTACCGGGACATGTGTATATTGAACAAACTTACTGGCCTCCGTATCATTACTCTTTTAAAATTCTATTTACACCTCTGAACAACGGTATTTTAATATTAGCTTTAAATGGCCATGAATACGGAATTAATCGTAGAAGTGATTTACTCAAATTTACTTCCAGAAGCCGGGCTTAATAGCCAAGTCACGTGAGACTATAAATCAGAGAAATTTATGTGCGAGAGTTGCTGGAAGGTGACTCCATAGGTCCAGTGCCAAACCTTTGCAACACCGACATACTATTGTACAGTTCTTACTCTCTACGGTGCCAAAAGATTGCATTAACTTTCTTAAACACCCATCTAACTAACTTCATCTTTCCAAGAATTTGTCTATTAAGTATTAATTTTAATTTTACTAGTCCAAGATCAACAGTTTAATTCCAGTATTACACATTGCTTCGTTATAATAGATTTTAAATTAAGACTACACATTACTGATTTGTACTTATTTATAAATCCAATAAACTTAAATCATGTCACTAATTGAGGGTGTGAGAAGCAAAGGGGTACAAGTGCAGTTTTCTAAGTTTTGAGAAAAACAGCACCAAAGTTTGTTGTTTATTGTAAATTCTGGGAATTATTTCTATTGAATTTGACTATACCAGTGAAGATAGCATTAGTTATGTACTTTTATTTAGCTAGAAGTAATATTAAATATTATGATTGTTTAATATAATCTATTCTGTATAAAAGTTACTTGTACACCTTTGCTTCTCAACCAATCAATTAGAAATAGAGTACTGTACATCGGATCGTAGATAATCATCTCATTTTATACAATAATTGTTATTCCACAATGTTGTGCAAAAATAGTATATCAACTGTTAACTTGACTTCATATTTTGGAATTCTTACGGGTTAATGATTGTATTTGTAAAGGGTGTCTTCCGTCAGAAGGGTTTCCAGATCTCTAGGGGTTTTCCGCCGAGCGAAACATTTTTCTGTTAATTTCCAAGATAGCCTAAGATTGTTAGGTTCGAAATTGACATATGTTAGTCAACTTATTTTAGTTTATAAAATTTATTTTGAAAATTTTAATACATAAACATCAATTCAAAGTTTAAAGTATATAATGTTTTTATCTTTTTTTCCGAAAAGATTTATTTAAACATGTTTTATCTTATATTAATATAGTACTACAATAAATCTAAGAATGTTGACCTATACGCCTTTGACAAACGTAACCTAACTGGGTTTCGACAAAATAAATATTTGCTGCAGGCTTCATATTATTTCGAGATACTATAATTTGTTTTTGTTTTTTCATTATTAAAATATATTCCTTTTTTGTGATTAATGTCACAACTACTGTACAACTACTTGAACAAAACACAAGACTCATAAGGGGAATTAATAAAAGACAAATACTTTATGAATGCCTTGCTTCTTACATCGTCATTGGGTCATTGGTAGTAAATATTAAGATGTACCCATCTATGTATAAAATACCTGTAATGCTGCCCACTTTAAAGTGAAAAACGGACATTTACCCCACCACTGGTATAGCTCTTTACACAGCTACTATTTGCATAATCACATACTTATTATTTACATGTTTACATACTATTTACATACATTAGTTATTCAAGGTAGGTTATAATTCTATGTATCCAATTTTAATTTAAATACTTCAATCGTGTATTAACATTGTTATAAAATTGTATTGAATCATATATAATTTGCTAGTTAGGTTATATTTTATTTCTGTGTACAACAGCTATTTTCAAACACTTTTAGTGAAATTTTACATGTCTTACTTAAATTTAGAATGAAGTTAATTAATCCAATAGTAATTGTAAACGTGAATATGTGTACTATATTTGAAAGAGTATACATTATGTTTCGTTTAATTTAAGAGTTTGAAAATTGTAAACTAAATATAAAATTGCAAATAGTAACATGTAACATCTTTATGAAGAATATGACGTATCTAAATTAAGTTAGCATACGTATTATGAGCACTATTTAAGGTTATGTTTCAAAATAGGTTTCATAAAATAAATTGTAATTGAAACACCATAGCGGCGGCGATATCAAACGACTTTGTCGATAGCGGTATCCCATTGTCGGTGGCGTAAAAACACCGCTGCATTGGCACCCGCCGGTATAGCAGACATACACTTTCAAAAACGTTTGATGGGCCGCTTTTTTTCCAAGAATCAATTTAGTATACATTATGGAAAATATCATATTTCTTTTCAGTTTTCTTTGACTGGTTATGATCTACGAACAGTATGAGTATATACAGTAAATAAAAATGAGCGAGTTACGAAACCGGAAGCGTGTGTTGGTTTCGTTTGAGACGCGGTTAAATGTGTTAAAAAGACTTGACAGAGGGGAATCTGTAAAAAAAGCTTTGTGACGAGTTTAACGTGGGAAAAGTACCATCAACGATTTGAGCGATCGAAGTTAATGCCCGCTTTGGGATCTGCCGAACTTTTACTAACAACGCTGTTTTTAGCAATATATATTTTTTCTAAGTTTTACATATTTGCTTAGTTTTACGCTTCCAGTAGCCATCTTTTGTCAGATGCACACATTCAGTGTTTGAGAGCTAGAATACATAATACTGTACAAACAAGTTTTGAAGTTGATAATACATAAAACACATGGCTATATAAATGGCTTTTACAAACGGAATAGTGTCGTGTTTGGTATCAATTTGCTTATATTTTCCTAAACATTTTAACTATGCTGAAAAAATTTAAAATTGTGTCTCCCATAAAAAAGTTAAACAGTGCAGTGTTAACGCTAGTAGGTGACTCATCACTGAAACAGCTGGGTGAGGAAGGGAGCGAGGGGGGACGGTCCGGGCCGCTCACAGGTAGCCAAAGGTCCAGACGCCAAGTTACTGTATACAGATTGTAGATATACAATCGCTGCTTATTGGAAGACTAAGCTATTCAACTATTGTTTATATTTTACTTCATTTCATTGGTGTGTCCGTCTGTATACTTACATTAACGTAATCAGGTTTTAGAGCAAATCAAAAGTGTTATTGTTACTTAAAGAATAAAATATTTGAAAATTTGTAACCATTTGAAACTAGAAAAGGTTAAGACCTTTTCGGTGCTGGGTACTTATTTTATGCGGCTATTTTATTTCAGGTCGGATCCCAGGTGGTGCAGACTAGCTGTTTTTTTCCCATCCTTTCCACAAATTTTACGTTATATTAAGAAACGTTACTACATACAGTTTTTTAATGTAAAACAAATCACGCTGAAATTACAATCTTAATTATTTTTTATGATTTGTAAATAAAGTGAAATACCTACAAACAAAAACAAGGGGATTACTTTCTATATAGAGTATTTAAAGTTATGGCTTCGAGTAAAAAGATTCCGGCAGCTGTCTGAAGCTGTTGTGTAGATTAATTATCTGATAAGTTTATTTATAAATATTGCACCTGCTTGTAAAGGAAGTTTATTATATAAACTTAACCTGTGTTGATTGGCAGGATAGTTGCAAGCGTTCCTGGTAAAAAAGATAATTACTTCCAGTATATACATACTGTACTTGGAAGTGTAAGAATACCCAATTCTCTTTTTACAATAATGATATTTAGGTAAAGTCTATTTAATATTGCTTTAGGTCTGGGTCTAGCGTTGGGTGGTGAGAGTTTGGTTGCGCTGTTGTCAAGTTTTGCGGTGACTGGGGGTGGGTTACTTTTATATGGTGACTGGGGGTGGGAAACTTGACAACATAGCAAGGCTGCAGCTACCCCCACCGGCCTGTTATTGGCCAGGCCGGCGACAAGCCCCTCAGGTCCCGTTACCATGCTAGACCTAAGGCAATATTAAATAGACAATTGTCCTGCTACAAGCCTTACAGATTTTTCTGCAGAGCGAGCACTCTTAGCGTATTCTGAATAGATGAATTCCCCCCGAGAGAAGAATCCCATAGTTCAGATACCGAAATATTAGAACATAGTAACAGAACTGGAGAGTTACAATGTAATTTTAAATTTCTTACTTCAAATATTACTGAACTAAATTTAGCACTGATGATATTAAGATGAGAGTTCCAGTTCAGCTTATCTGTGGTAAGACACAAGAACTTCATTGAATTTAATTAACAGTTCTTTTCCTTCAAGTAAGACGTGAAAAATATTCGGTCTTAAAATTAAAATACTTTGTTTTATATGTATTTATTAACAAATTGTTTTCTGTCAAGAATTATTGAGAGGGGTAGGCAGAACCGGGCCATACTGGGACAGAACATTTAGTACACTTTTTTTTATACAACATACAACCCAGAAGGCAGGGAAATCCCGAGCTATAAATCTACACAATTTTGAATGTAGTCTTAGGATAGATCTTCTATTTAATCATTTGTATCAGGTCTCTCTAGACCAACTCTTGTTCTCTTCCGACCCTGATGTTATTAGAGTATTCGAGGACTTGTGGTTTTTATTATTTGTTCTTTTCTTCCTATTTATAAGGCGATGATAACCGAATGATACTTCGTCTTTCAACAACAGGAAAAACAAATATATATTACTGGTCGGAAGTCCTATGCCCATGCCTTGGGATCGTGCTTGTTTGACTTTTTTTCTTTTTTTTTGAGCGGTCACTATTTAATAATGGGATATAAAATTTAAAATCTCGTAGATAAGGGATTTAAGAAGTCAGTTATTTCGTAATTAAATGATATTTTTTCTTGTCAAAAATTTATTATATTTTTCGATAGTTAGAGCTTTATACACTTTATTTGATCCTTCTGAAATGGTTTTTTCTTCTAACTTTAGAGAATGGACGATTATTTCGACGGTAACTGCCAACAGCGTTGCGAATGTTTTTCCACCGAGCTATTTCTTTTTGTTTGTAAAGGAAAGAATTCCCGAGGGGAGTTGAATCTGAAGAATGAGAGAACAGTTCATAGAGCGATTCTAAAATTTTGGACATGACAATCGCAGCCTTGTGAGCTGGTGTATTATCGTAGAGGAGCATATTTTCCTTCACCAAGCGAATTTGCTTTTCATAAATTCATCGTGAATTTGATCCAATGAAGAGGCTTTTTCTTTTTTTTTTTTTTGTTGAAAGTGAAACCTCTCAGTCACCATCATTTTATGGGAAAAAAATAAGATAAGAACATAATATCAAGATACCTAGCCCTTGAATGCTTTAATAGTATCTGGTTCGGAAGAGAACAAGAGTTGGTCTAGAGAAAT
This sequence comes from Aphrophora alni, assembly GCA_963513935.1. Taxonomy (NCBI): domain Eukaryota; kingdom Metazoa; phylum Arthropoda; class Insecta; order Hemiptera; family Aphrophoridae; genus Aphrophora; species Aphrophora alni. The sequence goes on from OY740771.1 coordinate 9,488,280, forward strand.
CTGACAGAAAAGATGAAATAGAAGGTTCTAATCCAAGATAACATGATGAAAGGTGATGTAGTGCCATCTCATCCCAGTGCTATCTCATCCAACATCCAATTTCCTAGAAAAATGTGCCATCTCGTCCAGTGCAGTTTTACAGTTGATTAACCTAACGACCACTTTAAATATTTTCAGATTTTATTTGTAATTTATGTCAAATAATTCTGTTAATATACAAGCGGCTTCATATTCTACAAACCTTGAGGTGGAATATTAGAACAGACTGTTGTTGAACTGCGCAACCTGGAGCCTAGGTAAGGAGCACCCGCAAGAAGATTAGTTTTCTCCTTGTATTACATACAAGGCGAGTTTTAACATGATTGTACATGATTTATAGCATTTTGATATAAAACGCAAAGAGCATTTAGGGGGTTTTTTAAATAGTATGAAGCTATAAAATATGCAAGACCCGAAATTTTATAAATAATAAGAATTTTATAACATTATAAAGGTAGGCTACTACAAAAGTTCCAATAGTTTTTGTAAACCTGTCAAGTAAACAATAGCATAGGTTTTTGGACGAGATGGCACTAGTTGGCGGGTAAAGAATTAACCTCCTGCCCTACGTTCGTGGAATCTGGATGAGATGGCACTTGGATGAAATAGCACCTGGACGAGATGGCACGACACCATGAAAGGTTTTTGATACAACTAGGGTCCCTCGGAATTACCACACCCTTCCTCAGTGTAAATGAACTTCTAAAGATGCCCCCCCTTTCCATGTAGACAGTTGTGGCCATGACTTTTTTCAGCGATGGAACCTTTTTTCCTTCTTCGGAGCACATTTCCCAGGGGAAATTCACAGTTTTAACGGAACAGAGTCCCCTTAACACCGTGTTTGTGTTTCTTCACTTTGCTTTATGGTTTCTCCCAGCAAAAAGTAGTTCTTTTATCAGCACACAAAATTCACTGTTTTCCACTGCGGTAAAGAAATACAAACTATCCACTTTCGAACATTGGTCAGACATTTTCTATTAGACCTTTGTGTTTACTTAAATGAACAAACTTGCTATTTGAACGTCATCCCTCAGCAAATTTACCGACTTATCAAACAACCCTCGTACATTGTTCGGTCAAAGAACCAAATTCTTGTATTTCCTAACGAACGGTGGAAGCACTTGACCTCTACTGCACAATAAAAACACAAACAGGAAGAAGCCGCAATGTTAAGACAGATTAATATTATATAAACCGAGGTCATAGGTTCTTTACTAAATGAAAGATTCTCGTTTTATTATGTCAGGTGCAAAGCGAGTTCATTCACCATCGTAACAGGTTGTGTGCGTATAAATTTATCCGGCCATAACATTATCGTAGACTACGACATTTATTACTTATTAATATATACAAGTGCTACTACTTGGCAGTTTAGTGTGAGAAAGACAACTTTCACTCTATGTATGTACAGGGTGAGTCTCCAGTAGGTGTAGTGGATGGAGCCTTGTGTTTGAGAAATCTGGGTTCGAGTTTTGTTGGGGCTTCGATGGTGATGGGAACTCAATGTGCTGACCACGCATCAACCAATTAAAAGCTTTCTGGAAGGCCTTGGTCTACAATGGACTGACATTTTTACTGACGATTAGTTTTCATTTGTTTTGGGGAGAGAGAAAGTTTGTGCAATGTTTTTTCATCATTTTTTGTAATCCAGAGTAATAGATGATGAAACAGATGTTTTCCTTAAAAAGAATTCAATTTTTTTTTAATTTGTAAAAAACAAACATTTCACCGTCTTAAAACACTGATATGTCTATTAAATTGATAGTTTCCTATCCTTCATTTGACGTTTATTATTATTATATGATTTTAAGCGTATTCTTGTATCGATTTAATTTTTGTTCCGTTTACTTTTTATGAGTTCGTTTTGTTATGGTTATTCAAATGTCTGTTTAGTTGTTTGTTTTGTTCAGTATTTTCGTATAACTCTCTATATTTTATTTATACGGCTCGAACTCACTCGGGGTCTGAGTATCTTGGGATATGTCCAATTAAATTGATATTCCATTATTTAGGAAACACGGGGTATCTTATGCAATGTTGATACATCTTGAGTAACGCATTTTGCATAGATAACGCCTGAAAGTCACCAAAATTAAAAGCTGTCCTACAATATTAATACAGAACGTTTATTTATTTCACTGTTATACACTGATATCCTAAATAGATTTTCATTGTATGATTTGAAAATAATTTTAGAACATTTCTACGATTTTAATATAATTCAGAACATGGCACTTAATTTCAACCTTTTCACGATTTTAACATTATTTTCTCACATGTAGGGTATTATAGAGAAAGTATATCTTGGGTAAAAAAAAAAAAAAATCTGTTTTGAGTAGTATTAGGTTGGAGGTGCCGTGAGTCAAAAAAGTGGTATTTCCCATTAAGTCGGTCATATCTCGGGATTTTATATTTCGTTAACTCAGAATTTGGCGTTAGCTTCAATAAGAAGAAAACCACAAGTACAAGTACAAGTACAAGTTTGTCACAATTGGATGTAACGATTTTGATCAAATGTTGCTCAAGATACTCGTTAAGGGCGAAAATATATCGATTGTTATCCTCCCTATGTCGATTCATGAGTTATTTTTTTAAAAATCGATAACAGGACTGTTTAAAAAACGTAATTTATCAAAATCTATATTTCCTGCTAATTTTAGTGAATTGTGAAGAATAATGACCCGATCACTAGTACAGTCCGTAGCCTGGACTTTCATAATGCGCGTTAGGGTGAAGTTGCAGAGGGAAGGAGAAGTGATGTCACAACTACTATTCATGTTAAAGACATTGACACAGATCCATTCCGCTGTCAACGTTTGTCATAATTCCGTCTAGTGTATGTTTGTCTTTTTTTTCTTCTTTTTTTCCCTTTTTTTTACAAACTATTGGACAAACTTTCTAACCAGAAAAGTCGTTTATATAAATTTTAAAATTGCTGAAATTATCTAAAAATTTTTTTTTTATTTGGTATTTAGGCTCAGATATACAAATAATTGGACAAACTTTCTAACCAGAAAAACAATTATATAAATTTCAAAATGGCGGAGAATTTCCAAAAAAAGTAGTTTTTTAAAAGTTTTTTGTAGGAGGTTCGATCTGTATTAAATTGTGTATTTAAACTCATTATTTACAAACAATTGGACATAATTTTCTAACCAGAAAAAATTGTATATAAATTTAAAAGTAGTAATTAAACTTTAATATCTTTTCGTTGTTTCGTTTACCGCGGTTTCAGAAACACTAACACTATACAACATTAGATATTGCTACATTTAATGGGTCGTTTAAAGTTGAAAAAAGTGTACATTATTTGGAACAGTCTCAGACGGAGTTAAGTTTCAACTTAAGTTAAGGAGTTTAAAACACCAGCTTTTTCCCTGACGTTTTCACTCTCCATCGCAACAAAACAAACTTATGTTTTTTGAAATGCACGTATAACTACGAAACGTACAGTACAAAACTGACTCCAAGACTGAGCTCAGTGTTTCCCCCACTACACCAACCGGCCCAGAGACGACTGCTCATCTCAATGACAGAGGTCGGTTTACATCTTACGAACTGTACAAAATTACTATCGGTCTGGAATAATGGGGGAGGGGGGGGAGTAATAAAACGAAACAAAATGAACTTTAATCGCCGTCACTATTTTAATCTAGTACGATATTTTTAAAATATATAGACTTTTATTTAAATATATTTATTTTATTTTTAAAGATTGATGTTGACCATTTTCAATTTTTGATTGACAACTACCGAACCGATATTTTTGCAATGACCATTAGTTTCGGATCGTTTTTCTTTGATTTTGGGGATGGTTGAATGAGAAAGTCTGTTCTATGTTTTTCCACCATTGTTTATTATAGTTAATTTTTTTTTTAATTACTTATTTTTATAGATATCCGAATTAAGTGTAGCAATACAATGTGAATTGCCATATGTTTTTTGAACAGCTGTTCTCAATTTATTATTCATTTAATTTTGACATTTGATTACATCATTGCTCAAAACGAACGCATAGTGCCAGCTAGTATAGACTGTAACACGCTAGAAAAGTTATGGGTGGTTGTACACACTATCAACATCTGATTTGTTTTTCAGGGAATGCGGTTTTCATTATTTCACTATGAATTTGTGCACCAAATCACACATTTACAGATACTTACGGGCATGGCAGTTCCGTGGTAAAAAGCTGTATTTACAGCTGTACTCTTGGGTTAGATCCCTCTCATCAGATTTCTCTTGACCAACTCTTGTTCAGACGCTATTACACTATTCGAAGGCTAGGTATCTTTATTTTATGCCGTTTTCTTTTGGCGATTATGACCGAGTTGTTGTTCGCTTTTAAACAGCAACGGGGGGGGGGACCTCTAAATCACTTCTTGGTAATATTTTACGTTGCCGGTATACAGTGGACAATCAATTAAATCACTCTTTAAAATCACTGTGATTGGTCGGTCAATCACCACTGTCACTATTAATAAAGAGAGCTTTGAAAGGGCGCGGTGTACTTAGTCTACTAGAGACTGCATGGACATGTTTGGATTATGTGACAGCCCAACCCTTGTAAGCGGACTAACAATATCTTATTCAAGTTGTATTACAGTTATTTCCTACCTAGAAAAATGACTTAAGAATTTAATTTGTGTTTATAGGTAAGGTCAACTACGAAATTAAACAATTGAATAAGCTTACTATTTGTAATCAATAGTTGATCTTTAGGTGCAAATAATAAAAAGATCCACTTATTGACTAAGAAAAAGTAAGTTTATTCAATTATTAAAATAAGTGGGTCGTTTTAGATATAAAAAACTGTATAATGACGCAATTAAACTGTGTGTTAAGCGGCGATTACTACAATGTTGTAGTATGCGTAAATGTTTTTGACGCGTCCCATAGAATGCAACTCAAGCAGATACAAAAATTAAGATAGAAACTTGAAGTTTAGTATGAAGGACTTTAGTGTGCTCGTATAGAATTGAAATTAAGAAAAATGGCGGCCACTGAGTGTTTGTGCAATACTCAACCTCTGAGGATGGTAACTATGTTACTGAAATGTACATCAGGAAATAAAAGTTTGTTTTATTAAATTGTGGAGTATTAGGTTTGATTTAATTTTTAAGTTCACCACAATGTTCTCATAAAAGTATTATTTCCTACAAGGTTCAAAAACAATTTTTTTTATTGGTATTACGTTTAGAGGATCTTCTTGTATTACATTGTATTGGGTTGAGTATATACCATGATGGTTCCCAACAATTTGGTTTTATTACACTATAATGCAAGGATTAAAATAGAAAAAATTTTAAAAAACCTGTGTTCTAATTTTTTCGCAATCATACTTTACCCCCTCTTTATACAGGGTGACCACGAAATTTTACCGGCGCTTTCCGAGTTCATTCTACCAACCACCAAATTCGCTTCTTAATTTGGGTCACAGGGCTATCAGCAAGACGAAATTTTACCTTAGGAATCAGGGCGAAATATTTCGCTAGCTGTAACTAGCTACCAAAGCGTTTTAGGACATATGTTTATATGAAGTTTTCTTCTTTCTTTTAGCCTGTAGAATGAGCTCAAAAAGCGCCGGTAAATCTTGATAAACTGTTCACTTTTTGTACATTTTACAATAATAGATTACGCCAGATGCGAGAGGCGGGGGGGGGGGGGTTAGGACAAAGAAACATAAGCCGACAGACGGAAACGCAGCACAACGAATTAAGATTAGAACTAAGTGTTGTAGAAAGGGATAAAATATAACGTCAAATTATATGAAGACCGTGAAAGATATAGATCTAGGATAGTCTAACAAATGGACCGTCACTACAGAACAGTGCTGTTCGTCTGTTATATATGTAGTATAGTTTTACACACTAACCTACTGTACTGGCTTTGCAGACTTCCGCCATCTTGGATTTAATGACTTTAAGAATAATGTTAACTCATTTATTTAATAATATTGATCGGAAAATTGTGTACAACATATCATTTTTTAAATATAGTTATTTTTTGTTATTTAGGGTTGTTTTTTATTAATTTTACGTATTCGTAAGTAGTAGAGAAATTTACGTGATGGGTCAAAAAAAATCTATGTCAAGTTTTTTTTGGTGTTGTATCTGTTTTAGTTTCAATGAATCCAAAAAAGTAGATTTTTACAATGATGTCTGTGTCTCTTACAGCTCAAACGCGTGAAGCGATTCTAATCGAATTTGGTAAGTGTTTGGCTATATTGGTACATTTTTCAATAATAAAAAAATTTGGAGTAGAAAAACGGGGTGAGTCAAACATTTCGGAGTTTTCACGGATCTATACGTTTCTGTACGTAAGCACGATAGTAGCGGCTACAAAAAATTAAGATAGGGATATTACATTTGGTATAGGGGACTATAGTCTGCTCATATAGAATTTTATTGACGTTCAAAATAATATCGAATTGAAAATGTTAAAATTGCGGCAGTTTTAAACAGTTTTTTTTTGTGTTATTCAACTTATTAACACTAAGTTACAAATTTGCAGATTCAATTCTGCTTGTAATGGTGTTAACTTCAGCTCTCTACGATGACTAATAGCGAAGTTATAATCTAAATACAATTTCTTACTTTGACCTCCTGAGAAAATCTCATTCTCCGGAGACCCGACAGGTCTGAGTCACAGAGACGAGTGTAGCAAGTGGAGGCACCTTTGCATCTTCCAGATCCCCAAGGAATGAAACTGACAAAACTTAAACGAATGGAAACCATTTGAATATACAGGGTGATTTTTTAAATGTGGAAACGGCTTTATAATGCAGCATCGAAGAGATACTTGAAGGCAGAAACAAATGCGATTCTACGTAGTTTAACAAAATCATACTTTTTTGGGGGGTTTTAAATTTGTGTTTTAAATCGAACTTTATTTTTTAAATAGGAAGATGGACATGTGATACGTGATTTTCATGTAAAATTTGACAATAAAAACGACGGTGTAAGCCGTTTTTCGATAAATACCTTCGTTTTTAAGTTATAAGCATTCAAAGTTGCTATGAAGGAAAAATCACGTTAGTAATAAAACGTTGTACAATGCGCCTTCTAAACTTTTCATTTTGTTTTTCCTGCAGATAGAACCAGAAAACAATTTTAAACCATTACAACTTAATTTTACATGCGAAATGAGTAGTTTATTAAGCTGCATTTTGTAACGTAATGGGAAAAAGTTGATTTAAACTAGGCCTACTTTAATAAACGGATATTACTTGAGGTTAGTGTATTGACAATCTGTAGAGGGGAAGCACCTTTGAACATTTATTGTACGCTTTCAAAATTTATTATATTATCAAAAACATTTATTGTTATTATTAAAATTAAATACCGTAATATTTAAAGTGAATAATAACAGTTGACGTAGTTGTAGTTGTGTTGTTTATTATTACTTTATTAGAACTGTTTAAAGTTCGTTATTAGATGTATTCTACAGGAAAAACAGAATAGAAAAGTTTCGACCGAGCATTTTACCCCATTTTATTGCTAACACGATTTTTCCGTCAATGCAACTGTGAATGCTTAATAACTCAAAAACGAAGGTATTCATCGAAAAACGGCTCGTACCATTGTTTTTTCTAGTCAAATTGTACATGAAAATCGTGTATCACAAGTCCACTTTCCTATTTTAAAAAAGTAAATTTTAGTTCAATATGGCGGATCCTAGTTGAATATTTTAAAACTTAGAAAAGTGATTTTTTAAACTACGTAGATCCGTAATTGTATCTGCCTCTCGGTTAAAGATTATAAAGCAGTTTCTATACTTAAAAATCAATGGAAAGTCAGCTGATCGTTTTTCCTTTGCTCTAAATTTGAGATTGGGAAAGGATCACTTTCGTTGCTATCAGCTGTTATCGAAAACAGCTGCTTTCGGTGCAGTATGATAAAAAAAATAATAAAATTAAAAAAAACATATGATAACAAAAAAAATCGAAAACGGAAAAACTTAAGTAGAAATATTATGCGGTAATTCTATTATTTCTTTTATTTATCTTTATTGTTAGTATTTTAAGTTTCTTTATTGTAACCCAATTGGTTTCAAAATGGCGACCCTTCGAAGCTGTTAAATGGAAATAACTTTAAAACTACCCATTTTACGAAAAATGTTCAAGAACAACTTTTTTTAGTAACTTTTACGACATGTCCATAAGTTGGTTTATTTTTTAAAATTGGGGTGAAAATAATTTGGCCGTACATGGGTATGTTCTTGTCCTGCAAAGTGTTATTTGTACATAACTAGTTTAGATAGAATAAAACTCAAACACAGGATTTCATAAAAATTACGTTTACCTAATCAAACGCGTTTCAACGATAAAACCGCCATCCTCAGTGATACATGAGCTACAATAACTAGTTATTGTATTACTTAAAAATCACCCTGTATACAACACCTAACCTACGTCAAGTAAGTAGTGATATACAGAATTATGCCATTCAGAAAACCTGTATATAACAACTGTTTTAGACAAACCTACCCTGCCCACTGATTTCCCAAACAATTTAACATTTCCTACTAGTACCGCGCCCAATTTTCGTTGAATTCATTCCACTTGAAGATCTGCCTGATTATCATTTTATTACGGGCTGGATAAATACCATGATGGCGAACATCATCTTATTTATTTTATTTTTAAAAGTAGCGTACACAGTAGGCATTTAAAAAAATCACAAGTCACTATTGCTTTTCGACAAGAAAGACAGATATCTAAACGCCTGTATGAATCAGTTTGTTCCTAGAATTGAGTGTTTTGAAATAGATTTTCTGCAGTTGTATTGAACCGTTGTCCTGAAGGTCTGATTGCACAACCTTGAATTGCATATGCATCAGTATAACACAATGCCAGTATATTATCAGTTTTGTTTTGTTTAATCATTCACATTACGTGACATTTCCACTTCGTCCCTGTAATCTTTTATCTTTCTGCTGAAACCGCACGTTCGTTTATGTACCAATATGTTCTGTTCGATTGTGTATTGACTAATATAGCCTTAAATTGAGAACTGCTGCAATATTGTATTTCATTACTAGTATTGAAAGTGACCTTTTCCTGTATGGGGTCGAGTACGGAAATTCGAAAAAGTACTTTCGGTACGAGTTATGAACGATATTTTTCATCATGATGCAAAAAAACCACAATAGACCTAATCAAAATAAAAACTAGTACATTTCTCATAATATAAACTTTTAATTAACAATTTACAGCAGTCATTTTCAAACACGTAAATACAAGAGTAAAAATTGGCATTGGAGAGAAACATATCAGTGCTCCTGGTGAGCAAACACGAAACTAAATTAGAGCAATGGAAAGTCAGCTGATCGTTTTCCCTTTGCTCTAAATTTGAGATTGGGAAAGGATCACTTTCGTTCCTATCAGCTGTTATCGAAAACAGCTGCTCTCGGTGCAGTATGACAAAAAAAAAATCATGATAAAAAATTCGAAAACTAAAAAACTTAAGTAGAAATATTATAATTCGACAATAGTGATTTTCCTTTTCCTTTTCTGTAACTATATTATCAGTATCTTTATAAATCTTTAAGCGTTTCTTCTTCAAATGGACATCCCTCTAAAGGTCACTTATAGTGAGTATCGGTGTAGCAATCCCCCAGAACCTAGCTGGATCTATATATAGTCTTGGGCTAGTACCCCCTCTTTTTAATCTTTCAAATCTCGTCTCTCCGAGCAACTCTTACAACCCTGACGCCGATAAAAGTTGTGTGACCGAGGGGTTTTATACAACAAGAAAAAATATTCAATTGAGTGTTCTATCTCTTTTGAACCACAAGCTCTTATTGAGTTCCCAAATTGAAATAGATGGATTGATACCCTTAAACATCCCCAGAAAGACGTGTAACCTCATGAACTTCAGAATCTTTCTGACAATGTTATCTTGAGGGATCATTTGTCTTTTTGTCGAAGATTCAAGAGTCTTGGTTCTTTCCCGCTCGAGGAATTGGTATTCGAAGATCACGTGCTCTGCAGTTTATTCTTGTAGGCCACATTCCGTATGTAGAGGCTCTTCAGTTAATATGCCAACCTGTGGGCATGATTTTTTTTTTTTTAATGGCAGTGCCGTGTAACGCACCGTCTATTTATGTCCCCTCCCTAACTATACAGTTTTCTTAGAGGGCACGAAATGAAATTTTGCTCATCTTTCAACCTGAGATGCTCCTTCATCTTCTCTACTGCTCTTTCTACTTTTAACGTATTTACTAACCTTGTTGAGAATTTCGGAATTAGAAAAAATGCCTATATCTGTTGTGGACAAAAATCGAGTAAAACCCCTTTCTCCGATTGTTTTATCTAATGGTTCCAGTCTAAAGTGAAATGTACAGGGTGTTTCTGAACTCTCCTTACAAACTTCAATGAAGTATTTTTTGGGTAAAAAGAAGTCAAAAACTTTATACAACCAGGAGTTTATGTCGTTTCTTTGTCTGTCTGTGCATTCGTATGTGTTTTGTACAAACGAATTTGTTCTAAAAAAAACAGATCTACAGAAATGAACCAAATTTAGGTGAATTGTTTATTGTTAATTTCAGTTAGTATGTTAAGTTTCTTTATTGTAACCCAATTGGTTTCAAAATGGCGACCATTCGAAGCTGTTAAATGGAAATAACTTTAAAACTACCCATTTTACGAAAAATGTTCAAGAACAATTTTTTTTTAGTAACTTTTACTACATGTCCATAAGTTGGTTTATTTTTAAAATTGGGGTGAAAATAATTTGGCCGTACATGGGTATTTTCTTGTCCTACAAAGTGTTATTTGTACATAACTAGTTTAGATATAATAAAACTCGAACACAAGATCTCATAAAAATTACATTTACCTAATCAAACGCGTTTCAACGATAAAACCGCCATCCTCAGTGATACATGAGCTACAATAACTAAACTATAACTGATTATAGTTTAGTATAACTAGTTATTGTAGCTCATGTATCACTGAGGATGGCGACTGTGTCGTTGAAACGCGTTTGATTAAGTAAACGTAATTTTCGTGAGATTCGAGTTTTATTCTATTTAATATTTAACTCATAAGTCAACTTCAATATTTATTTATTTAACAGCTGGTTTCATTGGTTGTAAATTAACAGCAGACTGGTCAGCTGATCTATTATTTGTAATAATAACAGCTGATTGTTGAATTCCTACTGTGAATAAGTAACTACATCAATTCTACTTATTTAAATTCAAACTACTACTTATTTTGTACAACTACTAGATTTCATTTGATAAACAGTTACTGTTAATAGATCAATGTGAGTCAAATTTATACCTAAAAACAACTTCATATATTCCATTAACAACTTCCATTGCTGTTCCATTAGCAATTAATTATCTCAAGAGGACAAGAAATGCACTGCCGGACAAGAAATTCTAAATCTTATTTATTTTTCATCCTATTTTAAAAACAAAATCAACTATGGATTTGTCGTAAAATTTATTTAAAAAAGTTGTTCCAATACATTTTATGTAAAGTTATTTCGATTTAAAAGTTTTGAACGGCCGCCATTTTGAAACTGGTTGGGTTACAATTTTGAAACTTAACATACTAACTGAAACTAACAATAGGAACAATTTACCTAAATTAAGTTCAATTCTGTGTGCAGTTGGAAAAAAAAACACACACACACACATACGGACGGACAACGAAACGAGATAAACCTGTGGTTGTATTAAGTTTTCGGCTTCTTTTTACCCAAGGAACAACACCCCCGAAGTTTGTAGAGTTCGGAAACACCCTGTACGTAACGAGATGTATTTAGTTTGACAATTCAACATCTTTCACTGCCACAGTTATAAATTATTTTATAGTTGTCGGAGTGTAAAGTATTATATTCTACGAGTTATCTTCCTCGTTATAAATGGGATATGTTTGGGCGATATTGTACGTTTGAGGATATAATGTGTTTTGTGTTAAGAAAATAATGTTATTATAAAGTTTATTTTAGGGGGAGGGGCTTGTAGGATGTTAAATTGTACTTGTTGATGAAGGAATCTTATTCAGTAGGGTAAATTTGGTTTAAACACTTTACACAGGTTTTCTGAGCCTCGTAATTGTCTAAACCATTACCAATGACTACATAAATACTATAAGACACGACATGGCCATGTTAAATATTCTACGCTTATTCTTGAGTTGACCAATACCCGCTAGGTCGCTCTGCTAGAGAATCTGAAGTTGATGTGACTGGCGCTAGGTGGCTCTACGGTCAAACAATGTTTCAGGCGGGTAAGAGAAAACTCACTGATGCCACATATGGGACCAGAGATGCGAGGGAAGGTCGAGAATCGCTTATCTCAGCTCACGAACTGACAACACTGACTATGCTGACGGAAGTAAGTGAGAAGGTTTGTGAGAGAGAGGGGTCAACAGTTGTACAGTCTCAACCAAGTGGGATGCATACAGTCAAGCACCTGCTGCTAGCGCTTTCTGATAGCTGTGTGTCAAACTTGTGATGAACAGCACCCGTAAAGCGTAGACTATTTCCCTATCCTATGTCGTGTCTTATAGTATTTATGTAGTCATTGCCATTACTGATTGTGTGTATATATTAAAAAGTATCTACTCGCTTTGCTCCTTCTCTAGCTGTACAGAAGCCTCCACTCGGCGTAACCGGAACTCGTAGCTATAAGAATATCATATTTTCTTGTGAGGATAGACTTGGAAATTACATTTCTGACAATAACTTCGCTTAATTAGTCTATCTAAAATAATCCCTACTGAAAAGTTGTTTAGCTACGTCCGTTTTGTCTGCATAGAGACATCATCAGCCTTATAAAACTACACACAATGAATACGCGAACGTTTAATCAGTTAATTTCGCTTTGTCATCATGGAGAGATGAGGTTGATACCATTACATGCAGAAATTAAATGTGCAAATGTTTATTTAATTTAGTGTTTTTTTAAGTTGAATAAAACATGAAAAATGAAATTTTATTAAAATGTTTCTGAATTTCAATAGGATTTCAATGAACACACTATAACCGTTTTCATGTTCTTATCTTAATTTCGTGGCTGCTATCTGATTACGACAACGATAACGACGACGACGGACGGACGGAGCGCGTGTCAAAATTACTTTTTTTTCTGTTTTCCGAGTCCATGAAACGTGAAGATCCGTTAAAGAGGTCTAAATTTGTATCGAATTCCAAACTTCTATACCACTTCGTACTGCCTACTGGACAAGTAAAAAGCAAACTATTCATTCACCTGTGTTTCGTGTTGAATCTTAATTGGTTTGTCTCTCATTCTTATGATAGTATTAATTTTCACTATTCACACTTAATATTGCAATTTTTGGAGAAATAACTGTAAAAAAATATAAATATTAAGTTCCTAGCCTCCTCAACCCCACCCGGCTTTATACAGAGCGTTGGTCGGTCTTCCAGGTACAGTCATAAATACATTTATCCCCTTTAATTTATACCAAGTTTCCAAATTTTATCGTTTCTTATATTCCAATATTTATTAATTTTAAACGCCCATAACTAAGATTTTCCCCCAATGGGCCATTTTTGGTGTTAACACTCAAGATATGCAATTCATATTCCTGTAGTTCAACATATTCGTTTGCTTCAGAAAATTGTTGAATCGTTTATGTCTCAAATAAAAGCGCAGGTAAATAATAATAACTTTGGTCGGTAGGTCTGGAATAACTGCATAATCATGGATAGAACTGTGGGTTGTGGGCTGCATCCGATCTCATTCATATTCGAGAGCTTCAGTCAAAACCTGAGGTGAACGGCCTGGTAGGTGTGCCTGTGCATGGGCGATATGGTCGAATTATATTAGGAGAAAGAGCATTGTAGACGTGGCTTTTGCGTAATAAAATGAGAGGGGGAATTTAACAGCTTTTTTATACCTACAATTAAAAAGGAAATGTCCTCTAATCTTGAGGTGTTACTTGTACAAAAGGAATACTACAACAATATTACACAAGGTAAACAAATAGTAGCCTACTCGCAAGTTAATTTCATAAAATACAAATATATTTGTAACAGCTGTTTCGCGGTTAAGCATCATCGGACAACTAAGAACTAAAACAGCTGTTACAAATATATTTGTATTTTGTGAAATTAATTTGTGAGTACTATTTGTTTGCGTTATCATGCAATTTCACCAAGAACCGACTGTGGTCACCACACTTAATATTAAACAAGTTGATAGGCGACATTATGGTATTTACCCAGCCCTATCATACAGTGTAATACAAGCTATTCCTCTTAATGTAATTCCCAAAAGTTGATGTTTTTGGCCTTGTAATGTTAAATTGTATTGTAGATCAAGGGGAACCATTAGGGTTAGTTTGTTTTCAATTATACTGCATCGAAAGCAGCTGTTTTCGATAATAGCTGAAAGTGATCGTTTCCCAGTGTCAAATTTAGAGGCAAGAGAAAAACTATCAACTGACTTTCCACTGCTCTAATTTAGTTTCGTGTTTCCTCAGAGGAACACTAATGTTTCTTTCCAATGCATTTGTGCGGTTTGAAATTAGCTTATCTTAATAATTAACCATAAAATTGCCAAAACTAATAGCCAAATTTTACTGTTGTATTTACATGTTTGAAAATGACTGCTGCAAATATTTCTAACATACAAGCAAAAAATGGATACAAACATGACCACTACAAACATTACAGGGATTTCAGAAAAACTTCTAAACGAAGGAATCAATGTTACCAATAATGAAAATTGTAACATAAACATCAATCTGAACTTTTAAATTGTTGGTTTTTTATGTTGTTTAACTCATTTACGTTTGTTGAGATAATTTTGTTTGCAATGAAAGTTAAAAATTTGTTAATTAAAACTTTACATTATGAGAAATATACTAGTATTTATTTTTCTTAGGACTATTGTGTTTTTTTTTTTTTGCATCATCATGATAACTCGTATCGTAAGTACTTTTCCGGTGATTGATCGAATATCCGCTCACAGGAAAAGTTCACTTTCGGTATTCTTAATGAAATATACTATTACTGTTACACATGGAGTTGTAATTGTGTAGCCTGGACCTTAACTAGCTTCGTGTATGTGTGTATATATTTAAAAGTCTTCTCTCGCTTAGTTCGTGTTAGTATCTTGACCTTGGAGGGTCTCGTAGTTGTATATATGTAAAGGAGCTTCCACTCGCTACGCTCGTGTTGGTGACACGGCCCTGTTGGTTGCCGTAACCAAACGAATATCACAGTTTCTTGGGAAGTTAGGGTTCGAAATTTCGAAATTACATTTTTGACTAGAACTTCGCTATTTGTCATCACCATAAACTGCGAAATTTAAATCGACAAATTACTGTGTTGTAATTTGATTAATACAGACATTAACAAAAAACTTTTTAAAATGGAGGCCGTTTGACAGTTTTAATTCAATTTCTTTTTTTCATTTTAAATAGGTTTTTGAAGAAAAAATATAATAGAACCAAATAGATTCTATTTGGGTCCCTTATAGCAAATTGGTTGTTCCTATCTTATTTTTATGACGTCTATCGGTGCCCATGTAAAGTCAGTATACAGTAACTTGGCGTCTGAACCCTTGGCTACCTGCGAGCGGCCCGAACCGTCCCCCCCTCCCCGTCGCTCCCTTCCTCACCCAGCTGTTTCAGTGAGGAGTCACCTACTAGCGTTAACACTGCACTGTTTAACTTTTTTATGGGAGACACAATTTTAA
Source organism: Aphrophora alni (assembly GCA_963513935.1). NCBI lineage: Eukaryota > Metazoa > Arthropoda > Insecta > Hemiptera > Aphrophoridae > Aphrophora > Aphrophora alni. The sequence goes on from OY740771.1 coordinate 9,504,003, forward strand.
ATTTTTTACCAGCATAGTTAAAATGTTTAGGAAAATATAAGCAAATTGATACCAAACACGACACTATTCCGTTTGTAAAAGCCGACAGTAGAAAGCTCTTTACACAGCTACTATTTGCATAATCACATACAGTACTTATAACATGTTTACGTACTATTTACATACATTTGTGTCGTGTTTGGTATCAATTTGCTTATATTTTCCTAAACATTTTAACCATACTGAAAAACAAATTAAAATTGTATCTCCCATAAAAAAGTTAAACAGTGCAGTGTTAACGCTAGTAGGTGACTCATCACTGAAACAGCTGGATGAGGAAGGGAGTGACGGGAGGACGGTTCGTGTACAGACGCCAGGTTAGTGTATACAGATAATAGAGTCGACAACGACATGTCGAAGTAGTAGGTGACTCATCACGGAAACAGCTGGGTGAGGAAGGGAGTGACGGGGGGACGGTTCGTGTACAGACGCCAAGTTAGTGTATACAGATAATAGAGTCGACAACGACATGTCGAAGTAGTAGGTGACTCATCACGGAAACAGCTGGGTGAGGAAGGGAGTGACGGGGGGGGGACGGTTCGGGTACAGACGCCAGGTTAGTGTATACAGATAATAGAGACGACAACGACATGTCGAAGTAGTAGGTGACTCATCACGGAAGCAGCTGGGTGAGGAAGGGAGCGACGGGGGGGGGGAAGGTTCGGGTACAGACGCCAAGTTAATGTATACAGATAATAGAGTCGACAACGACATGTCGAAGATTACTTTCTCTGTCTCCCAAGGTCATGGCATGTCTAAAATGTAGGGGAAGACATTTTTTTTCCAATTGCAATACTTATTCTCTCTAACGTTCCTCCGTCTATCAGTTATATCTTCCTTACTCAACCCACATCTTTACATCGAAACTGCCACATGTGTTGAGATAGTTAACGGTCGTTCTCTTCTTCTCAGGTTTATCATGTCCTTTGAACAGCTTTTCAGTCTTCTTACTTGGGTGTACTTGGTTTGTTCAATCTCGCCAATAAATAATGTCTTAACCTCCATCATTCCTCGTATCTCTGTATTTCTATCCTTTCTCGTCGTAATTCTCAGAACTGATTTTCAGAATTATTTAAACTTTGACCAACTTATCTTTATGTGACATGTTTGGGATTTTGGAGGGACCGCGAACAAGTCACACTACCGTTGGTCCGATCTACGACGAGAAAACACGAAGCGAGAATCCCCTGATAGTAAGAGAAGGCGCTCTGGTCGATCACCCGAACGGATATGGTTGGTTTTTGCACTCCGGCGTGTATTTAACTGTTCCAAATATTGTAGTAATCGGCTAATACAGTAAATAAGTTTAGTGTTTTCCCGGAAGGCCGTAATATAACACGACCAATTAGTACGAGTTAAAATGAGCGTTTTCGGTTGTATACGGCACGGTAGGGCTTGATTTCCGTCGGATAGTCTCTTATTTTGGTGGTTTAATTGCAAGTTCATAAACTATTTTTCATGAAAAATAAATTACCATCTGGTTATTACCCGTGCGTTGGTTACAGCTTCATTAATTTTACAGTGTTGAGTGTGCCACGAACTATTACAAAAACCCTTGCGGTCGGCGTGATAAGCTTAAGAGCAACCAATCAAAACATTAAATTACCCCAATACGTTTCAGTCTGTTATTGTCCACAATTCTGCCCCGCATAGTAGTATAGTGTGTAGAATTGACTTCATAGTTCATCCACCTTTATACATTTCATTCTGTGCCATAACCACTATATTTACTAGTCGATATAGTTAGAAATTTGTAATGAAATCGTCAAACTTTGAAAATTGGAAACATACAAATGTTGCATCTAAAAAACCCGTAACAGAACGTTTTAGAGAATATTTCTGGTTCGTCTGTGATTAGAGGATGAAGGAACGAGCAGTTTGTTGAAAGATACGTGCTTGGAATATTGAGGATAACCCTCCCTTCTTAAGAGATAAATAAATATTGAATGAAGACGGGGGATGTAAGCTGTTGAGAACAAAACTTATTTGTTTTGTATAGACGAACGTAAATCATCTACAATAGCGAGTTACGTTTTATAACTCGAAACATGTAAATAGAATCGCTACTCGCTTCGCTCGTATCAGTACAATCGTACTTGGTAATCTAGTTTTGAATTATTTAGGTTAAGACTTATTTCTACTTGTAACTTTTTCCCAAATTAGTTCTAAAATATACGTAGTAGAGAGTAAGTTATATGGCGGGACAAAACGATTTGGAGCTTTTTGCGGGAATATCAGTTTTTTAAATCACTTGAATTCAAAAAACATGGTTGTGAAACTATGTTTTTCGACTGTGCAAGGCTTTACAGCCCCACAGAGTGAATTGATTTCAATCAAATTTGGTACATTTGGCTATTTTTCGATTTTTTTTATATTTCTTATGGGTTATATAACTCAGAATTTGATTTGAGCAGTCGTAAGACCAAAATTTCGTTTTTAAAGACCACTTTCAACGAATTTTATCACATTACTGTTGTATTTAATTTCATTTCTTTCTTTTGTTGTTAACAAAATCTTTTTTTCTTTACTAGGTATTAAAACATCATTAAAAAATAAATATACAGTTACAATTACAAACGTAACAAATTTCAATAGAATAACAATAAACAGTACCAATAACATACCGGTACAACAAATAACACATAAACACATAACAATAGAATAACAATAAACAGTACCAATAACATACAACAAATAACACATAACCAATTTCAACAGAATAACAATAAACAGTACCAATAACATACAACAAATAACACATAAACACATAACAAATGTCAATAGAATCAAAATGAACGGTGCTAATAACATACAACAAATAACAAAGCCACAATAACAAAATCCTCAACAATAGGTGAAAATGTCTTCAGCTACACACATCCCTTATGACAGAGAAACTCCTCTACAGAGTAAAATGATCCAGATAACAAAAGTTGTTTTAAAAAATTCATTATAATTTTGAATATTTTTTAGTCTTTCCGGGTGTTTATTGAACAAAGTCACTCCAGCTTATGGTAACTTTTTAAACTTACTTAGCCTATGTTGGCCTACTCGTTAGTGCCTTCTGAATCGTGTACTATATAGCCACCGGACTACATGAGGTTAATACGTGTATGTAGCTAGAAATTTTAATTGGATTTTTTTTAAACAAAGCTATTTTAAATTTTAATGTAATTTTTTCATTCATTAGTGTAGTTATGCCCTATCTGGTATCCTCGGTGAGTACTTTTGAATCATATTGAAAATCTATGATCGAACAAAAACCATACAGAACAAAAATAATCTTTTATTACAGATACGTAGAACAACAATAGTATTTTATGAAGCAAACACCAGATAGCTTAAAATCTTTAATAACTTCCTAAACACAATCCACCGGAAACTCCAATAATATTCCAATTTTTGATTTATTTATCAATTACAAAAATCAACAATATATTTAGTGTCAGCATTTACAGGAAACCCTCTATAACAAACAAGACAATAATGCTTCCTCTGTGTTTATCAGAAATTAATTTCACTCACTTTGCATAAACAGGAAGTGAACATAATTAAATATATTGCAGTTTCCACTTGATACAAAATTTTCAAATAACCGATAAACTTAAAATGAGTACATTGTTCCGGCTTTGTTAATCTATATTTTGTTGATATAATTCATTCTCAAAATTATTATTGAGTACTATTAAGTGTTTTGAGAATGGAGTATATCCGAAACGCGTCAACAAACGTGAGATTAACGAAGCTGGGACAGACGGAACAGTGTGCTCATTTTAATTATAACATTCCTAGCAGATATTAAAATTATATAAAAAATTTCAACCGATAAACTTATTACAAACATAAAAATAAGAAATTTGTAATTAAAAAACAGTTATAGATTTCCACAGAATAGAGCTCATCTGTAAGATGTACGTAACAAAAAAATGTATTAGCAAAAGAAAACATTACCGTTTCTTTAATAACTTCCATTATATTATCATGTTTATTGATAAAACCAACGACAAACAAAAATGAAGACATAATTGGTAAGACAGGTATTTTACAAGCGCAAACGCAACGACTGCCTCTACCAGACGTCTCGCTCTTTCAAAGAGACATTTTTAGGTCACTTCCTCAATAGAACCTTCTTTATAAAATCTGCTCTCGCTGACCATCTTATTAAACTGACATCCACACCAACAGTTGTGTAACAAAGGTAGATAAATGGATTCATTTATAAAGGTGTAAAGACTGATATCCACAACATCCATAACGACAAGTTTTCTGTTTAATTCACGATACAACGATAAGGATAACAGCACAATACCGAAACAGGTAACAACCTAATAGTTGAGGTCTATACAAGTTGCACTGCAATGTTATTTTGGCCTATGTTCGTCCATATTCTGTTATTGTGTTTTTATGTGTTAACTTTATGACTACCTCCGTCGAGGGAATTGCCTAATTATGCGACTTGATGATGAAACCCTGGGGTTTTGAAACCGCGGTAGTCTTTTCGAAATGATTGTTAGACACTTGACACTGTAAACAAGATTTTGATCAATTTTGTTAAGATATAACCACAAGAAACATCTCGAACAGGTAGAATGGCTCTAGAGAACCATTTCCTCTAGCCGTAGAAGGCATCTCAGAAGCTTTAATCAAGGCACAGAGGTAATCTGCAGCTAAGTAAATGGCCCTCTGACGTCTTTTACAAGCCTCAGAGGTTATCTCCGATGGAAGGAATGGCTCTCCGAGGTCCAAAGGTTATATTGAACGGATAAAATGGCCCTCTGAAGCTTTCTTCAAGGCACAGAGGTAATATCCGAATGAGCTTATGGGTCTCCGAAGTCTTTTACGAGCGTCAGAGGTCATCATCGACGGAGGAATGGCTCTCCGAAACCTTTTCCTTGGCACAGAGAAAAAACGACGAAGAAAATGGGTGTTCGCAGCCTTCTCGGAGGCACAGAGGTAATCCCCCACGGAGGGAATGGCTCTCCGAAGCCTTTTCAGCCCAAAGAGGGAATCCGTATAGGAAATAGTTCTCTAGAACTTTCTCCGAGCCACAGAGGATATATCCGACGGAGATCCTGGTGTAATAGATCTATCAGTTAGATATCCATAAAATGTATATCAAGCGATATCCCCTGACTCGTGAAGTTAACCAAGTCTAGAAAATATATCTCTAACTTTGGTGTTCATTTACTCTAAAATAAGACCACGCTTTAATTTCCTTACTTTCTGCCTGTTCTTTCCGTCTACTTTAGAGGTTAGAACACGAAATTTCATTTTGACTAAAGTAAGACCGGAGACTTCCACATCTGTCTTATAAACAATCCAAGACAAAAATCTAAACATTCCCCAAGCGTTAGTTTTGTTTTAAAATTGTAAATCAACGTGTGACTTGTTTAACTCCTTATTTTAAAGATTTCTACCCCGTGGGGTCTGATAAAATATACATTTTAAAGTAAGTTGAGTAGAAAAATGTATACACTATTCAACGGTTTAAAAGCAATATAGTTTAAATAACACGGAGAAAACCATTACAACTGTTAATATTAAGAGTGTTATCATAGTATCTTACTATGGTATTCAATTACCGTACGAGTTATCTGATCAGATGATACACATTTATTATTGGAGTATTTTGAGGTTATGTTTATTTCACAAAAGCAGAAATAGTAAATAGCACAACTTCTCCATAGTTCCAACTAGTATTATGTCAAAATGTTTACAAGTTTGAATGCGTTGTTAGAATCAGTTGCAAATAAATGGAGTTGCCAACATCTGTTCTGTGAGCAAGCGCGGTCAGTGCGAAGTGCCGTATCGCGTGATATTAAGCAGTTCTTCTACGCTCAATTTGCCACGGCTTGGTTGCCTTATACAGCTGGTTAGTTACAACCCTCGAACACTTTAAATCTCCTGTTCCATTCTTAAATTATACTTTTAAAATATTCTTCTGCCGTGGAAAGGAAAGAGGATAAACTTAAGAGTTTACCATTTACGTGAAAGTTACGTGATGGGGAAATTAAATAGATGTAAAGTTCTTTATAGAAAAGTCTGTATTTAGGTTCCCTGAGTTAAGAACTGGGGTTTTGGGTGGACTGTACTAGTGCTCCACAGACCAATAAGTGGATTGGGTTTAAGCCTCAGGAGCTCAATTATAGTCAGTACGTCAATTACGAGGAACCCTAACTGAATCTAGACATTTTTCATGTTGTCCTGGCTTAGATCCCTCTCTTTAATCTATCCTATCAGGTCTCTCTTGACTAACTCTTCCGGCCCTGAAGCTATCAGAGAATGGAGGGCTAGGAGTCTTCATGCTCTTTTTTATGCTCTTTTTATAAGGTGCTGACGAACGAGAGATTTTTGGCCTTTTATTGTTTAACAACAAGAAAAACAATATATATTCTGTTGTTACTGTTACCCAACATACGTAGTATAGGGTAAGTTTGCTAATCGTCAGAAATTTTGACCACCGTTTTTTTTTTTTTTGACTGATCCTCACATTTCATGATCTCAGGAAATCGAAGGTCATGCAATGATTAACGTCCGTCCATTGTCGTCGTAAGCACGATAGCGACCACAAAAATAAAAATAGGATCATGGAATTTGGTACAAGAGAGACTATCTTTTGTTCCTTTTGAAATTCTGAAAAGGGAAAAAAAATCAAAACGATGGTAAGTTTAAACAGATTCTTGATAATACCTCTTATTTTCATTAAACTTACAACATACTAAATTAAATACAAATTTAAATTCTTTATGAAATAGTACCAACTCTACGATAAAAAATAATGAAGTTATTATCAAAAAACTAATTTCGAATTCTACCTCCCAAAAGATTGTAATAAACGTAGTTAGTTACGAGATTCGGCAGGGCCGAGTCACTGACACGAGCGTAGCGAGTGGAGGCTCTATCACATACAGCATTGAGGTCACACGAGCGTAGCGAGGCCCGTTCAAACTCAGACACTCACTCTTGCTCTACCAAGACTTTTTTTAAAAATTTCCAACAAAGCTTAAGAAACCATAATTTTTGACAATAAATTTATTTGATCTGCTTGATGTAGAGAATATGTGACAGCTTTTAAAAATGGTATGTAATCAGAAACACGTCAATAGAAGTTAATAAAGAGTGGCAGAAGAATGTAATTAATTAAAATTGAAACTTCTATACTCCGTTTCAAGTTTAGTTGGCAGTGTTTGTATTTGAAGTGGTGGCTTCTCTATTAAGCGTCTAAAATAAACACAGAATATTGCATGTTCTACAATAAAGGTGTATTCTAAAAAAAGGATTTGTTTGTATATTAAAGCGACAGCGTTTTATAATTAGACTATAGTTAATCATAACGTTGATTTTTAAGTGTTTGATAATGCAAGTTTTCATCCCCCTTCATTTTAAATAATTAGTATATGAATACTATTCTTGGAATTTAATTAACATTCATAAATAATTGAGTTTAATGATTGGGGGTATTGTAACGAAAAAAAAATCTGCGTTTACAATGTTCATCTAGAGTTTCTAGCTTTTCTACGTTTGACAACTTTAATTTTAATTTCAGAAGCAGCGTTTCATATCAAAGAAAACTACTTTTTTCTTTGCATAGATATCAGAAAGACATTACGACGATTGACTGTTTTCAATTATTTCAACTTAGATAAGTGTTATCGATACTGTTCAAATATAAATATAATTAGGTAATATTGGCAGTTGAAAAGCTTCAGTTGGAGTTAAGATTGTGCTAAGATGATTATGGCAGAAGAATGATCCCAAACCAACCAACATGATTCTCGATTGTCTTTCTCTCTATTTAGGCTAACTATTATAATGGACATTCATAATTTATTAGATCCTTGAACTTTTTGTATTACCCTTCCGAGCGGGAGGGGGTTGAAGCTAACGTGTAATGAATTATCTGCGGAAGGAAAGATAAATTGAGGATGTCTCCAACACGGAGGAAACTGCCAGGAGGATTATAGTGGATTATACATGCATGTTGAAAGTCTCTGTCATTGGTGATAGATTTAGACGTAGATAAACATGAGGCTAAATATATATTCGTGTAAACTGTGAACTGTTGTGTAAAAACAAATAATGAAACTGGAAGATTAAAAGCAGCCGACAGAGTTTATTTTATAAATACTCGCAAATCTACAGTTTCTTTTGGGTGATATTTAATTAGCTGGTATTGGCTATAATCCTTGTTTCAGGTGGAAATTATTTAAATTGTTAAATTTAAGATATTTGATTTTCCAAGTTTATAGTTTCATTTTTGACTAAGTATTTTTGTAAAGATAGCTACTACCAATAATTTTTGTTCGAGTCCTTAGGGACAACGTATGAACAGAATCTGATCAAACTGGTTACAGCTGATTTTGAGTTATAAATCAAATTAATATTGGCAAAAACAAACCTTGAGATATACCAAATTATGGCTACAAATTTGAACAAAATCAGTCCTGGACACTATGCAACACTAGTTAGTTGTGGTTTAGGGGTCCGAGGCTATTCAGCCTCTTGTCGTTGTGACCCAAATGGATCTTTTGTGACTACCCAACTAATTTTGTTTAGACGCAGCCTAAATATAAGCTTCCTAAGAATCTTAAAATCGTTCTGGGGGGACATGATCATCCTGACAATATATTTTGTTAGATATATTTTAAATTTAGATTTCAGATTAACTACCGCATTCCAAGAAAGCAGTTAAGGATTGTTCCAAGAATGTTTTACTATCATTAAATCAAAATGAACAGAAGGATGCTTCGATCGTGTCCATATGGTACACCACACTTTCCTCAATGTTTAAATTTAAACGGAATTAAAAAAAGTCATTATTTTAATTAGTTTATGTATTTGATTGGGTAGGTCTTAATAGGTATTTTCTAAATGTTACGTTACGTATTGTTTCGTGACCTAGAAACTTGGGTTTTGGTTTATACGTAGGTTTTACGATTATAATATAAGATTATAAGATTATAAAATATAAGATTTGTGGAAATTATTTGGATAAACTTTATTTAAATTCAAGAAGAAAGTGTTGGGAAATAGAAACAGTTTGTTGGGGAAAACACAGGATTTGTAAGACCCCCCCCCCTAACATCTTGATTTCAAGAACAATCTTATATGAATTTATTACTTCTTTAGTGATTGTCAGTAAAATATATAATGCTTGTTATTGGTTATTTACTTTTTCCGAAATCGATAAAACAATGCCGGTAACCCTAAACATTACGGCATACATTTATTGCTATTATTACTGATAACGATTTTTGGATAGTTATTTCTGGACTCTCATGACGTAGCAAAAGTGTCCCAAATCGTATATTTGTACCATTATTGTTATGTTTTGGATGGGAGAATTTAAAAAAAATAAATATTTATTGTCAGTCATAAGCCTACTCAACAGTTACTAATAATTTTATTGGTTTTATTTAGTTATTTTCCAAATTATTGAACATCATTTTTGTTAGGACATAAAGTCCCTTGGGCGTCAGTGCACCTGTAGAGAATTTTTTCATCTTTTTAAATTTACTTCATTTACTCTCTCTCTCTCTCTCCCTCTCTCTCTCTCTCTCTCTCTCTCTCTCTCTCTCTCTCTCTCTCTCTCTCTCTCTCTCTCTCTCTCTCTCTCTCTCTCTCTCTCTCTCTCTCTCTCTCTCTCTCTCTCTCTCTCTCTCTCTCTCTCTCTCTCTCTCTCTCTCTCTCTCTCTCTCTCTCTCTCTCTCTCTCTCTTTCTCTCTCTCTTTCTCTACAGGTTATATTATACAAAATGGTAGTCTATACAGATAAATGTAACTTCGTGGTTGTTGTATTTACAAAAAACACATCTGATCAAGAGAACAGCTGCCATCAAGGTCATCACGTATTGTATTGTGTTTTTACTTGAGATTAAGTGTTTCATGCTGTGTTTATGGTGGATGATTATTTGAGTGATAGCAGTAAAGCAATAAGTAAATTGAAAAAGAGTATTTAAGAGAGTAAGAAATGATTGTTATTTAGGAGAAATTGAAGGGGGTGTTGAAAATTTATACAACGAAATAGAACTAAGAGACCAAGTAGCTGAAATTGAGGGTGTTTGGATTTTGAAGAAAGTCAATGTGGAAATCAACTAACAAATAATCAAAATCCTACTGCTTCAGATAAATATGAACAACAAGCTAGTAAGAAACTAGCAACAATCCAGCTATAACCTACCAAACAATCATCCAAGCTAGGAACCATGTGTGGCGTAGAAGGAACTGCCTATGTTTGAAAATTTCTAGGGCGTTGAAGTCAGTTTTATCCAGGATATTCCAGGCGCCGAGTTTCAGACGTCTGAAAGTTAATTTTGGAATTTTTGTTGTCTAGTGAATATATATAAAACATGTAAAAATTACTAGTTTTGGAATTTGGTTTTTATTCAAAAGAAATTTGTTCCAATAAGATCCAATAACACTTGGGGGGGGGGGGGGTCTATATTGTAGCTAGAGAATCTGTGCGAATTAGCACATAGAGGTTACGATCATCTTCCTGCTAGGTCCTGGAAACCCTTGAATCTAAAAGTTAACAATCATGATAACTCCAATGATACCACCAGGGGTTCACCTAGCTGTATTTACACCTTCTTTCATGTAATCTTGGGCTATATAACACACTTTCATCTTTCCTATCAAATCTCTCTCTTGACCAACTATTCTTCTTTTTCTACCCTGACGCTATTAGAATGTTCGAAGGTTAGGTTAGGTCGAAGGATAGAAGTCTTAATTTTATTTTTTTAAGGCGATGATGAGTGAGATGTTTTTTACCTTAATTTACTATAAATTTTTGAATTACTTTACTGTAAATTTACTTGAATAATTCATCCATTTTGGTAAAACTACCAAATGGGTGTTATTCCAAACAGGAAAAGGCAGTTCCTCTCAGCATGAAGATGACTCTAACACGATTAGATCTGTGGAAGTCACGTGCTATACACAAAGGCGCACTCCCCTAACGATTAAGTGTTTATTTTTAGACAAGGGGTAGTTGCACCCCTTAGAGTTATTGCCTTTCTCACTCTTGTTTGCCTTAACCTTAGGTCAGGATATTTTTACATTGTTATCATCGTTGTTTTGTTAAGATACCATTCGATACGCAGCTAATACACTACTTACAGGACGTGAGTTACTTTTGTTGTTTTTGTCTGTGCGTTCGTTTACAGTACGTGATTTTATTATAAGACGATAATAAGCTAAATTCTACAAAGTAAGGTATTAGAGGTTCATGTATCTATAATTGGTTTCACGTTTAGTTGGCAGTTTTACAGTGAAGCTAAGCTATTATGCTTCTAAAACCATCGTCTAATATAAAGACAACAGGTATACAAACATTTATATGTAGGATCTATAATTTGTTTCACATTAAGTTGGCAGTTTTACAGTGAAGCTAAGCTATTATGCTTCTAAAAAAAACATCTTCTAATATAAAGACAACAGGTATACAAACATTTATATGTAGGATCTATAATTTGTTTCACATTAAGTTGGCAGTTTTTTCAGTGACGCTGAGCTATTATGGTTCTAAAAACATCGTCATTATAAACGCAACAGGTGTACAAAACATCTCCATGTAGAATCTACAATTTTAGTGGCGCTTTTGCAGTGAGGCTGAGCTATTATTCTTCTAAAAAACATCGTCTAATATAAACACAACAGGTGTACAAACATATCCATGTAGGATCTATAGTTCGTTTCACATTTAGTTGCCAGTTTTACAGTGAAGTTAAGCTATTATGCTTCTAAAAAGATAGTCTAATATAAACACAACAGATATACAATCATATCCATTTAGGATCTCTAAGTAGAGTGTGGGACAGTTGTGACCCAGATTGGAGTGGGGGTAGGTGGGGTGTGGTGGGCGTGGTTACCCTTATACACCACCATAGGTTTGACCGCGTGTGATATGTTTGTACATTTCGTTAAACGACGAGGTTGGACACGTACCCCTTACCGTAAGACGTACCGAGTTTTTCGCGCTCGCTCGCGCGAAAAGCTCGCGTACGTCTTACGGTACGGGTCTGGGTCGTACCTCTAGGTTAAGGTTACTCTGAGGTTAGTGTACATTGTATACAACAACAACAAATCAGTATTTAAAATACAGAATAGTGTAACGATATCAATCTAATCATTTACAATAATTATGATTAATGATATCAAAAGATAGATAGTTAATTAATTCATGTGAAATAAAATAAAATAATAATAACAACAGTTAAAAAGCATTTTCATATTGGAGAAAATGTAGGATGCCAGGTGCAGCTTGGGAAGTTTGGAATTTATGTATGACAAGGTGACTCACACGGCTAGAGCTACTAGAGAATTACTATAGAGCTATGGAGCCAATTTACATTGTTTCCTCCCAAAGTAGGGAGGGGGGGAAATTTATACTTTAAGGACTAAAATTCAGTTTAAATTTCATCCACTACCCGAGAATGTCACGGAAATTGATTGGATAAAAAGAGGCTTTGAATGTTTGGTGGACAAGATGAAAAATGGAACAGCTGATGGTGATCTGTTGGGCCTTACGTTTACTAGTCTCAACTTTAAAACAAAGACGCCTGGATACGTTGCTTTTCGTAAAGCTTCCGACATCGCTGTCGATCTTTTATGGACAATGTTCGGCGGATTAATCCAAAGCAACGGTGAGGCGGGAACAAGCAGCGATAATTTCGAGGTTACGTGCACCAGAGTATCTCCACGAAATAAATAGTGCCACCAATCCATAAACACACTCATTTATATAATGGATGTAAGGCGAGCCATTGCGGCGGAGCTCCACAAGCCCGCACGAAGAAATTTCAAAACACGAAGTGTGACGCTGAAAGGAGTTAATGGCCTTTATCAAGCCGATCTAGTGGAAATGATTCCATATGCTAAAGAAAACCAAGGCTACAAATATATACTGACAATGATAAATTGTCTGACAAAATTTGCGATTGCAGAATCATTGAAAACAAAGTCTGCTCTTGACGTATCTATAGCGTTAGAATCGATACTGAAAAAACATCGTATGAATAACTTTCAGGCCGATCAGGGGAAGGAGTTTTTCAATATGCACGTGAAGTGATTAATGAAAAAATACAATATAAATCACTACGCCACTTTTTCAGACAAGAAAGCGTCTATGGTGGAGCGTCTGAACCGTACTTTGAAAAATATTATGGCACATTATATAATATAATGGTCTTCCTTCTTATACGAGTAGCATTCTCAAACAAAATTCGCTACTTCCCAAGTTTTCCACAGTATACTTTGAGCCTTATTGGAATTGTAAACTAATTCACGACGTTTCAAGTAAACTACAACTGGCAAGACCAATGCTTCACAAAGTTAACCATAAATTAAATGTCTTACCTTATAACGCCCAAATTTTAAACCCGAATAGTGAATGTATACGAAAGAAAAAACTTGTTAGAAAATACTAAAGTAAGTGTATACAAAGTAAAGTGTGAATTTACTGTCACTTTTCGCTAATTGTCTGTGTTTTCAATAAATTTTGGTATTCTATACAACTATTAAATTAGTCCAATAAAAAAATTCCATTAACTCTAACATCTATGAGTTACATAATCTCATAACGAGTTTATTAATGAGTGGAGTTTGACTAAAACGAAAACTCTTTCAATGGATTTCGAAGCAGTGTTCATATAGTGAACAAGTGAAAACAGCTGTACTTCATATTGATCACGGGTTGAATGACTGCTGATATATTTCTGTACTATGTTTGTGTCTCTCGTCCAAAGTGTAAGATATTAATAACTACCTTATCTTACTTTGCGTATATTTCTTTAAAGCCTATTCAATTTATTCATCTTGGAATATTTTCACCACACAATTGCATCATCGTTTCTTTGACTATACTCTGTTTCATGTTTAGCTGGCAATGTGCACTTAATCCAGTTGAGGTTGCACTAAAAAACATCTTGTCAAAACGTCTCACAGTATGGAAAATAGGTCCGAGGCTCATTCCAACAGATTTTAACGAAACTTGATTAAAAAATCTTATACGAATTTATTTTTAACTTTTTTTTTTATTTTATTTTTTTATTTACGGGACTTAACCTACAAAATAAATCGAATAAAAAAGGAAGGTAATTATATAGTACTCTATTGATTTTTGTCCTAATTAATTTCTCGCCCCCTCCTCCAACAAATAGGCGTTATGAAGAATAATTGTTAGGGGTGAGCTTCGTAAGGGATATTTTTAAAGAAAAACCATAACTCTATTTTCAACATGTATAAATAGAAAAATCATTTTCTCATTTTATTATTAAGGATGGTGACAATTTTCGCTTAAAATATTCGTTAAAACAGATTTTTTAATTTATATACAACATTTTATGGTGATTTTTTTTCTTGATCTTTAAAGGCAATAAACTTCTCTGTCATCTTCTCCTTATATAGCCTAAAAGTTTTTTTTTTTAGATTAACATCCCCCATAAAAATAATAAAAACGACTTTACATAAAAATGTGCAGTTAACCCTGTTGAAGCGAAAACCCGTACGAGTATTTGAACCCAGTTTCATTGAAATTTGTTGAATTTTATTTCCCGAAAAAACTTGTCTCGACAATATTAACACCATGTGTACAAACACATAAAACTATGTATTGTGAAAGAAAACAAAATCTTAAAACAATAATAATAATAATACTCTTCTCTTTTAAAAAGCTAACACAAAAAGTGCGGCGTCAACTTTTTCATTACGCCTACTGCAACTTCCATTTGATTTACAAAATGCGTTTCGTACATTGCCAACTAAACCTGAAACTGAGTATAGTAAATGCCCATGATAATCTGTACTACAGACAAGAGAGTATACCAGAAAATATAACGATATGTCGAAAAATCTGTATTACTTTTTACCAGTAAGAAATTATTATAACACAGGAACCACTGTACAGATTTCTAAAATATTGACAGTTGCTATTAGCGTTCGAATCTTATATCATTTTTGCCAATGAAAAATATATCTTGTCGCTGAACGTTTAAAGAAAACGCGTAAAATATGTGAACATTTTACTTTTCGTATTATTCATGAAAAAATGTTGTTACAACTTAATTATTATAACTTGTTTAATTAATTTGAATTAAGCGAAGTATAAAATATGACTAGATATTTATTGTACCTAAATAGGTAAGAGAAAAGAATGAAAATAGGATCAGCGGTTCTTGAGTCGTTTAATAAGTCGAGCTCTGAACATGAAAATAAACCGATCAGCCTCTCCTCCCGGTGTGTAAAATTATCGCACAACTTGGCATCACCGCTTAACAGTAACGCTACCTACGATTCATCAGTTGAATTAACGTCAAAACTATTAACATCATGGCAGTTGATTCTGAGACTGTACGATATTTAGTGTGTATGTGGTTTCTACATTTAACCAAAATGTGAAGTTCCTGAAGTGAAACTAATATAAGAAAAATATAATACCCCAAGGGAGCGTTGGCGATCCAATTAAGACATAGGGTTGGTTCTTCCCTTAATAATTAATGGCGGACAACCCCTGTTAGGCAGAGGGAGAGAGAAGGGTCAGTGAAAGCGTTTTGTCCTACACCTGCCGCAATACAACATGTATTGTGACGCCAAGCGGGTCAAGTTTACTGTTATTATAAAATGTCAACATGGTATGATTTGTAAATATCTTGTTCGTAACGTGTTCAGCGAAGAATTCCAATGTGTAAATCAGAAAACCGTAGCATAGCTTCTTTTGTTGAGATGTATCGGCTTAAAGTTGTGATTCCCTTCTAATTATGTACAGGGTGTTTAAAAAAATGTGGTCTAATAAATTCCCCAACGTGTTTATTGCATCATTTTAAGGGGAAAAGTTATAAAATGTTTAGTTTCAGTTAATCCTCCAATTTGTTTTTTACAGAAAAACATAACTATAGAAATAAATCAAATATTTCAATTTGCTACACATTATTTATGCTGTTTCTTACAAGTTACCAAGAATCAAAACTTTATTAATTTAAAAAGAGGTGGCCGTTTAAAATCTTTAAAACTTTACGAAAATTGTACGTTTTACAAAAAAAAAAAAAAAAAAAAAAAAAAAAAAAAAAAAAAAAAAAAAAAAAAAGATGAACCAACTGGTCTTTTTATTTTATTTTCTGTGGGACAAAGTATAACAAGGTAAAAAAACTAACGAAAATCCTAAAAATTGAGGTCAGATGTGGCCGAAGTAATGTAAATTACAATAAATCCAATAATAATGAATAACTGTAACCTATCGTAATCCTGTATTTTTTAAATTATTTATTAATAATAGTGAACATTTGTTTATTCAACTAACTATATATTTAAATACAGAATAATAGACTCACCGTATTTGAATTGAAATCAACTACATTTCACTTAGAAAATGTTTAGTTTTTGATGTTTTATGATAAGTTACAGGTTATTCATTATTATTTAGAGTAGTCTATACTGACTGGGCAGCACTCACTTTCTTTAACTATAGTGTTTAAATAGTTAAACACCTGTCCACTACAACCCTGCAAAAACAGGGTTGACAGGGAGGACAGTGTTGACAGTCCTCTCCACCTGTCAATACAACCCTAGAACTGTTCGTGTTAAGTTTCTTCGTTTGTTTAAAAATTAATAAAATATATTATTTGTATACAAAACCTAACTTATAGGATATCATTTTTCTCAGAAAGATGCGTAGAATTTATCTATGTAAATATAATATAAAATATATGAAACATTAGCTTTCCAACACTATTCTTTTTATTGCGGTAGGACGATTTTAAATGGGCGAAATGTTGAATCGCGAAAAACGTGATTTCTTGTCACATAATTGCTAAAGCCGAGCGACTTAACACTTGTAGGGTTAACACTTTATAGTACTAACTAAAAAAAACTTCGTTTTCTCTATCGTCAAACAATTTAAAGTAAAACACACAATAAATATAACACATATAACACTATTTTGTAAATATAAAAACCATTATGGAGGGGGTAAAAAATAATTGGGACGACGTTTTGTGAAGTACGGACCTCTTCTTTTCAAATCCTTTCTGTATGTCCAACGATCTTAGCTGTTTGTTACGCGTATAAGTTTTCATTTCGACTCTTTAACATTTTTTTGATAGTTTTGGTAAAATTATTTTACCTGCACTTCCAAATATTTTGTTTCGAAAAATTGTTCAAACCAGGTGTTTTTTAAAAAGTCTGAACGTACTTAAAGAAGCTAACATTTGAACCCCATTTGTTTTTAACAGAAATTTCTGTTTATTTGTCGATTCTGATTGGTTTATTTTATATAAACAATGATAACAATCTAATAAACGAATTTTTCAGAGTTATTTCTAGATCTTATAACTAAAATTTTGGGATCGGTTTCATTAAAATCTATTATATCTCGAGATAATTAGAAAGAAAGAAAATAATTAAATCCTAAATTTAATTGTCATAAACAATAAGCTCCAACATTTTCTGGACTACGAAATAAAACTGTATATTTGTCTTAAGACGCCCCCCCTTTCCAAACAAGAAACAAAAATGAATTTGGGTGTCCCAAGCACTTATCGGAATTTTTTTGTTGTTAACCTCCATTGTGTAGAGAAAATTTTGTGGAGTGTTTGAGATAGTTTAAACAATCATTTTACACAGTGTATTTTCTAGATTAATTATTGTTATTGTTTTATGATGTCATTTTTAACATAAATCATTTTCTTTACAGGTAAGTGCAGGGAAATACTCATCCATTCCTTCTATAGTTTTACAATTTCAAGGTAAGTTTCTTTTTAATAAAAACAGAGTATGCCTATTTTATAAATTGGCTATATTTCTTACGACGTACAACCATTGTTAAATATTTAATTTTTAAATTTATTTATTTCGGTAACAAGACTACGAGTATATACGCAGAATAATTCAATATAAATAATTAATTCTTATAACAACTAATTAACAGATAAATTAATAAAATAACTAAATAATAAAGACAACATTGCAAAATTATACATTCCAGAAGTAATTCTGTTCCGGGCAGAATTAGTGTTAAAAAAGTTTTTTTTTGTAAAAGAAACAGAAAAGTAATTTTAAAAAGTATTAAAATTTATCCTTTAATTTTCCTTATTTCCACTCACATGTTAATCCCTAAACCAAACCCTTAACAGATGCTGAACATTTGTACAGCCCTAACAACCAAGCTGGTTCAACCATCGATGATTCTAATTTTTCTTCTAACAGCTCTGGAGATACTAACATCAGAGCCCAGTACACCATCTCTAAGGGTTTAGTTCTCTTGAGTCTTAGGACTGCTCCAACGGTTTTGATTAATTTTTGACAAGTCTAAAAACGTCTTGGTCGTCATTTCTCCACAAAAAAAAATACCGATTCGTTAAGTATCGGCAGAAACAAAAATCGATCATGTGGAGGTACTGTATTTATATTGGTAGGATATTTATGAAAATCGGCTGTACTGATTTCGTGTAAAATTTAGTAAAATGTGAAGCTGACAATGGTCAACCATTGTCAAAGTTATTTCTCAATTTGAAAATACTAGATCCAAAATAAAAATGTGTATGTTTTGATGAAAAGGTAGAAATTTATAAATATATATCAATATGAGTGAGGCAGCCTATCCTAACAGGTCACTAGTCCGTTGACTTGAGATGATGGTATCAGACATTTAATTTGCATACCCCTAGGGCTATCTCGGCACGACTACCGCAAACTGGTGTAATTAACGGCGTCCTCATCCTGCTATTAGTGCTTTCGTGATCACTTTGTGCATCGTAGTTCATTTATCTATAGACTTCGATTTGGTAGAATGGCCGGTTGTAAAATGTAATTTGAAAAACAATTCTTGTTGTTTATTAGGCTAAAACTTTTCAGTCATCATAGCGTTAAAAAAAAGGAAAAAGAAGAACATTAAATAAAGACGCTAGTAAAACGTCATATTAGGCGGAAGCTAATTTTTTTAGAGGGTATTTCAAAAAGAACTTCACAACTTTGTAAATTCGTATAAATTTATTCATACTACTTAACAGAGCTGGTTTTGTAGCAAAATATATCACACTTTTTTCCCTTTAGCTAGTTAGGTTCAATGTGACTTCCATTTGACATTTTGCAGACATTCTATCTGATGTCGATTTCTCGTTAAACCAGCAGCAGCAGCATGTAAGCGTAACTTCGGCGTAGATTCTTGCTCTGAGCTCAGCGAGAGAAGCCTGTAAGAGTGGTTTTAAACTTTATCCTTGATAAATCTCCAGAAGTAAAAATCGCGAGGTGTCTGATTAGGTGGACATGCATTCGGGTCACATACGTGGAAAGCTGTTATTGAGGAAATTTCGGACCTCGGTGAGGTAGTGCGACGTTGCGCAATTTTACTTGGAACTGTATCCAACGTTCTTGGTCGGCCTCATCAATCTGTGGGATTAAAAATTGTTCCACCATATCTAGTTATTGATGCTTTTCTCTTGAAAAAAGACAGCGTCGTAAACATTGATCTTACTTAGGGGGCACGAAAAACTGTAGGCTATTACGAACATGTACCATGGATTGTTTTAGATTTTCATCCTCCAAATCCGTCAGTTGTGTGTATTCACTTTACATCTTGCATGGAAGGTGGACTCATCATTGAATTATGTTCGCAATGAAATCCCGGTCGATGTAACATTTTCGGACAAAAACCTTTCAACCAACCCTATCAGTGTCTTTTAGTTAGTTCTTGGACTATAGTTAATCTGTACGGTTTGAGTTGTTGGCATTTTCTCAACCCACAACTCGTTCAGTTGATTTTCTAGGGCTGTTACTAAAGTTTTGCCTCACTTGCTCTATGACATCGCGAGACACGAAGAGGACGCCATGAGGATGTCTTACGGTTTACTGAATATCCTGTTTTAACAAATCACTTAAGCCACTCAAATGGTAAACCTATTGCGAGGATCTTTGCCATAGTCGTTACGAAAATGCCGTTGCACAATTGTCGCAGACTTTAATTCTTCAAACCAAAACACAGAGCGAGCGCGCTCGGTACTAGCGTAGACAGCCATCTTTGTTACAACTGTCGCTAACGTTTGCGTTGGTGCTATTCTGTAGTATTCACTACGTGAGTCAAAACGTAATCTATTTTGCTACAAAGTAACACCAAAAACCAATTCTGTATGTAGTCTGAATAAATTTATATGAATTTACAAAGTTGTAAACACTCTGTATTATTCAAACCTAAAAAAACGATTTTCATATTGTCTTAACTAAATTCACAAGCCAGGTTTTGAAACTGTATGTTTCCGAAATTTTGACCCTGAGGGCTTCTTTGCATTGCGGTTGGATCTACAACTTTTTTCATGTAGTCTTGTATTAACCCCCCCCCCCTCTCACTCTCATCTTTACTATCACATCTTGACCACTCTTGTTATCTTCCGACCCGGACCCTATTAGAATGCTCGAAGGGCTAGGAGTCTTTATTTTTTATAAATCTGTTCTTCTATTTTTTTTTTTTTTTTTTTTTTATAAGGCGATGATGACAGAGATTGGTTTTTTGGTTTTATACAACAACAACCAAAATTTTGGTGGTGAGAAAGACAGAGTAGTTTATAAACACCTTCGAAAGGAAAGTGCTTAGGAAAGTATTTGGAGCAGGAAGTTAGAGTGCCGTCTGGAGAAGAAGTTACAATAATAAACTGTACAATGAACCAAGATGTGGTGTATGAAATAAAACTCGGACGCTTGAGATGAGCGGGACGTGTCATTCGAAGAGAGGAAACCTATAAATAGAAAAATACTGGATGCAGGACCGGAGAGAACAAGAAGGCCGTGTAAAACTAAATTAAGATGGATGGGATGTAGTGGAAAATGATGGTAAACAAATTGGTGGTCTTAGCGTAGGGTCGAGACTGTTTTAGGCAAAATTTGAAGGAATCCGGATTGTATTGCCAGTGATTAGGATGATGCTTCTGTATATTCCAGTAATAAAGCTTTATTTACATTCTTCAAAGAACAAAAAGCCTCTCCTTATAGAGGAATTGCTGAAACAAAGTTGCACTTAAATCTGTACATTATATTCAATACGCCTGATTATAATGTTTTTTCTTCCTTGCGAAGACTAAAAATCCCCGTACTTTCCTTCTATTTCATACGTCCATCTGAGTGCTGGTCTTCCTTTTTACCTCTGCATGTCCCTGAGATTCCATTTTGGAAAGATGCTAGTCCTCTATTCTCGCTACATTGTCACCCCATTTCCACTTTAAACAGTATCCTTCTCTCACAATTGTTTATAGCCTCAACATCCATAATGTCGTCTTAATTATCCCTTTATTCTGCCCTCTTCAAGGCGAGCATACAGTCTTAAGTTGTTTTCGTCATACAAAAAAGTATAACACGTGATTTCCCATAAAGAATATAAATGTAAAGTTTGAAATATACAGGGTGTTATCGTCTTGTCTGTGTAGACTGGTTGCGACTTGTTCGTGAAATTATAAGGGTTCTTCGTTTTTACCTACGAACCCCTAATTAAAAATAAAAGAAATTAATTTACCAAAGTACAACTGAAATTATTTGTTGAGCCTTGTTGTTCAAAAATGAAAAATCTCTTGACGTCATCTCCTTATAAATAAGAAAAAGAAAAGAACATCTCTACCCATCGAATACTGTCAGGGTTGCGTGAGTTGACAAACCTAATAGGAAAGATAAAAGAGAGGGACCTAACTCAAGGCTACTTGAATTAGTCTGAATCAAGCTAGGGCTCGTTACTCCTGTACTCGATCTAAGGAGGTCCCTGAGGGTCGTCTGTGATGCTAGAGCAAGTAATTTCGTCAATGTTATACAGTATGCATATATGTTGCACAAACTTTCTCTCATTCATACAAACACAGCAAACCCATCTTTTAAAAGACTGTAATTCTGAAAAACCTGATGTAAAGTGAATAGAAAATTGCGCAATGAATTTAAATAATCATCAGAATCATCAATATATCACATTGTTTGTCTATTTTCAGAGTTTTAAAGTTTTTTCTATGTTTAATCGAATGCTTTTCATTTGTCATAAAATGAAGTTCTTAACACTGGGTTTAGCAAGAATCATCACCAATAGGTTAGGTGGTTATATATAACCGTGCATACCCGCGGATAAGCGATAACGTAAGTCAATATGCCGAATCAATGTTATAACATTTTTGTACTTTGTTTACTTCCTTATCTATTTATATCCATTCTATACCTACGAATGCCGATAAGAAGTCAAATTAACACACAGTACAAGCGTCTAATGTTTTGTAAACACAGAATCAGCAACATTAATTTGTTTTGGTTATTTAGTTAAAAATCTCAATTCTTTGATTCAGTTGAGAACATAATTTTATGACGAATGAAAGGGATTCCGTTAAAAAAAGTGGGGTTCAAATTCCGAAAGTTTAATTACACGTATTTGAGCAGCTGATTTCAACTTATTAAATCTGAGGTTGTGTTTACTTTGTAGCTAGTCTCATATTATACACTAATCCAAAACCACAAACAGAGTGATTTTATCCTAATCTAGTTAACACGCTCCCCCTATCCATTACAACAATTTGATTAAGATTGGATGTCACGCGACCGCATACATTTGTCTTGGCTTTAAGATCAATACATTAGTAACAAGGGAGCCATTGATTTAGCAAGTGAACAAAGACGCGTCGCAACGTGTAGCATTACCTTGGGTTGTACATCTTTATAATGTGAGAAACTTGTTAAACAGTTAGGTGTGCGTACTGGTAATGAAATAGCAGAATGGTGTTGAGTCCGATGTTATAAAGGGTAAAAACATGTCATTTAACATGTTGGGTGCTCGCGCCGACTTTTGTCGGCGTCGCTAGCTCTGCCATGAGGCGCGAGCCGACAAAAGTCGGCGCCAGACCAACTGAAATGATTTGACATAAAACATTTTAGCCATAGGTGATGGTATATACTTATTTTTCAGCAGTGAACGTGTTAAGAACACTTGGTCACGGAAAATATAATAACCGAAAGACAAAGCTTTTGTTGGGATTAGCTGCTTAGGGACTTTATGTTGTTTGGATGGTCCGTGGTCGACAATATTCCCATTATTCAACCTCCCAGCTTGGCTATCTTTAGTTTTAGTCTATCTAATATTATCTCACAAGTCAAGTTCCATATTTATTTGTGAGATTAAGATCTCTAAAGAGTTAAAATATAGATGGTGACGACAGCAGTGTTATCATCTCCCTAGAAAACAAGTAAAAGGACAGCAATTGGTTGTTGTTTTGTATCATTTTTCTTAAAATTTTGAGCAGAATATATATATAAACAAAAATTATGTATTTAACGATAAAAAAAAATAGATTTTGCAATAAGGTCAGTCCGATGAATCGCGGGTGGTGGGTTATTTTCCGACGGTTAGAAAGGATAGACCAGGGTTATATCCGACGATTTTATGTCGTTATGCAGTTGGCAACGTTGCACATTCCAAACGTAGTAAAAGCAAGACTCATATCTATTATTAAAAGAGATACCCTGTCAACAGCTTGTCACTATAACAATACAATGAGTAAATCTATGCAATCTATAGTATAAATATAGAATCTTTCCGATTTTAAATCATTGAGTTGTGTGTTGAGCTGGTGTCATGTTAGGTTAGATATATAATAAACTGGACTACGTGTTGATAAAATATTAGGGGGACCTAAAAACCGTCGGAAATGATACAGGTCAATTCCTTCTACCTGAAAACCGTCGGAAATAACGAGTAACCGAATCACGCTGGCCGTTATGGTTAGGTTAGGTTAGGTTAGGTTAAATATATAATAAACTGGACTACGTGTTGATAAAATATAAGGGGGACCTAAAAACCGTCGGAAATGATACAGGTCAATTCCTTCTACCTGAAAACCGTCGGAAATGATAAGTAACCGAATCACGCTGGCCGTTAAGGTTAGGTTAGGTTAAATATATAATAAACTGGACTACGTGTTGATAAAATATTAGGGGGGCCTAAAAACCGTCGGAAATGATACAGGTCAATTCCTTCTACCTGAAAACCGTCGGAAATAACGAGTAACCGAATCACGCTGACCGTTAAGGACCAGGTGTAATTCACAGGTTATTGTGTGATTGCAAGCTGTGTGTGTAACATAGAAGCTTTCCCTTTCAATTTAGTGCCCTAAGACTCATTTCTGTATACGTGATGTCACAAAAATAGAACAAAGTGATTGTTAGCAGTTAATGGACGTTTTGTAGTCTCTTGACATTACAATACCTTACGTATTAAAAAAAGGTTTTTTTAAAAGAGTAAATGAGAACGTGAAGGTTGAATACGTTAGTAGGAAACAATACGATTTCAATAAAACAGAGGCGTGGTTTGGCAACGCATTCCTGCTTCAACTGTATTTCACTAAATAAACAACAATAGGTGAACACATTGTTGATATATCCTTGTATTATTATTGGCAAAACATTAATAACTTCTGGTGCTTTAGAATTGATTTATCTTGCATTCTAAATTGGGAAAGAACTCTGGCGCCAAATGTATGCTTATATATGTGGTGGTTGGTGGAATTTATTGATTATTTTTATCTTTTATTTATTTTACGAAGTCAAAGCTATGTGATGTCGATTTTTTGGCGGAAATATCTGTTAGGTTACAAATTTTAATCAACCCCTATTAATTTAAGCTGTTCAATCGCCATGTATTAAAAGGCCTTTTTTTCTCGAAATCATCTCTATCGATTTCTATTATCCCTGTATTTTATTCGAATATTTATCATCATTTATGTGTGTAACTAATAAAGGACGTTTTGAGTATAAATCAACTTCCGTTATCAAGAGTCAACAGCCTAGTAGATTAGGGCTATTTTGTAAACTAAAATAGTGTTTTGTTTTAAATAATTATAGTTTTTGAATTTATTAAGATTTTGAACCGAAATTTGACGTACGAATTTCTTGCAACGGTTTATCAGTATACCAATAATGAAATGTTAACTCGTAAATTTTCAAAATCTCGGCCGTTTAGATTTTTTGTAAAATTAATGTTCGTCACCATTTCAACAATTTTTAAGATAAGGTTTTGATTCTTGGTATAGCCTACTGATAACAATTTAGCACGAAAAATGTGTGTACAAAATTTCGACTGGAAATATTAATAAATTCTAAAGCTATATTTATTTTTCAAAAAAACAACAACAACACAAAATGGGTGACAGATGGAAAACTATGCGATTCCGGACAGATGTTAATAGGAACTTTTTTTCTTTATTTTGACTCATATTACCACCACTTAAAGTTTGGCACAACATTTTCTGAACACTCTGTATATAGGGAAAGTTGTGATGGGTCAAAAAGTTGTGAACGCTCATATCTTTGTCCCAGTACATCTGTCGGGAAAATGACGAAGGTCCATTGTGACGGGAAATTTAGTCAGCTACAAGTTTTGTCTTAAACTTTTTTTATATTCCATTATGTTTGCTTATAGCCCAACTGGATTGTTAATAATTAATTACTATTTAATTACCTTGTATTGAGGTGTTACCTACCGTCGAACAATCCTTACTTGTAGTTTTTTATCGTGTTTTTTAAATGTGAATTAATATGTGTCGTTAAGTGTTTCTATGTGTTTTTATATTTGAAAATGACTGACAAATAGTTGAAACGCGTCATATAAGATAGTGTAAACTACAAGTAAGGATTGTTCGACGGTAACACCTCAATACAAGGTAATTAAATAGTAATTAGTTTTTTTATATCTTCATTAGTTTTTGAGATATTTACAAAAACCGTTTTGTACCACCTTTAAAGTCTCCTAAGGGGGCCCAGCGGTGAGCTAGAGTGTCAGTTTTTTCCAGCATTGAAGTAATCACAAAACCTAACTTTTGTCCAGATTTTCACAAAATCTGTTTTTATTCAGTTTTCTATTGTTTTTGTTTAGTGAGTTGTTTTCTGAGCTTACTTTTAATATAATCAACATGGTCCTACTAATTCCATGATAGGTGTCTGAGAAATTACTGGGGATATAAATACACTTTTGTTTGACTCGATGGTATATTCAAATCTGATATTCAATTCACAGAAATCGATTTCATTTTTTTCTTCAAAGCGACAGCTGTTGTCTGGTCATTGGCAAGGAATGGCGGTAGACCACACAGCTACAGCGCAATCTTTATTAGACTCTGCGGTCAGACAGAGGAGGTCAAAGTTGAAATGTCACAGGTAAGAAATGTGTCCGACGTAAACTTGAAGGAATTCCAGGCGTGATTCTGCCTCGTGGACTGGAAAATCTTTACAATGAGTTGGACCTTAGCCAGAAGACTGTAGTGTATTGATCTGATGCAGTGCGTGAAATTAACGCATTGTGTTCCGTTCTTTCTTCTTCTTCATCTCAAAAAGCACCGCTACGATGTTAACAACATTTTGTGCGAGTGTTTTAATATGTATCAAATTTGATAGGGGAAAATAATACACTTGCACTACCTTTTAAAATACACCCAACCACAAATGTTTGTACGGGGGTTTGCCAAATATATCAGCTTGTAGTTGACGTGGGAAGTTGACACGTCAATTGAAAGTTTTTTATCGGTCCCTATCTATGGGGTATGCCAAAACTCAGATTCCATATACAGGGTGTTCCGGAAAAAAGAAGTATTTTTTCTCTCTTTCATATAAAATCGTGTCCAACCCCCCCCCCCCCCGACTTACTGCTAAAAATACCGTTTATTTTAGTGGAAACAATATCTTTTTATAATACGTGGATACCTACTAAGTTAGGAGGAATCAAATTTCAGCCTTATTTCATTATTACTCGGCCAGTACACAAGAAAAACATTTATTTGGCAAACTGTTTAAATTTTCTAACTGATGATGTAATAAAATATTTTTCTGAACAGAATCTATGAGTGATAAAATTCCGTTTTCACCAAAATAAAGGGATTTTTAGGTGTAACTTAGGAGGGGAAAAATTGATGTGCTTCTTATAGTTTAAAAAAAGAAGAGGAAAATACGTTATATATTTTTTTCGGAACACTCTGTGTATAGAACCTGCGTTTCGGCACACCCTGTAGATATCCCCAATCAAGAGCTTTCAATTGATGTGTCTATCACCATTCTACTCTAATTAGAAGCTGAGATATTGCAATGTATGCGGGACTTTTGTCCAACACTTTGTATATGGTTGAGCTAAATAAAGCATAAAACATTTTTAATCAGGAGGACTATTTTTTGTCTAATTTAGTTCTTTGTTTTAGATTTTTAAATCTAATTTAAAAAAATTTATTCGTTTATTATTTTTTGTGTTTGGATTCCATGCTTCTGACCTCTAAATTTAGTTTTGTAAATTTGTATTTGTATGTGTGTATATGATGATTTTTATTTTCCGTAAATATTTACTTTTAGGTTGTAATATTTGTATTGCTTTTGTTTAATTTGTATTATTTAAAAAATAATAATATTATGTGATTTACACTCTTCTATGTGGGGATTAATTTGTATTTTTCTTTGATATATTTTACGAAATAAAATAATTCCAATTATTAAATTTTAAGAAAACCGAAATGTCAAAGTTATAAAATTATACGTAGACAATATGAAAATCACCCAATTAAACATATTCACTATAACCAACCCAAAAACATTACTCATTTCATCAAACTCCCTACTACAGCAGTTATAAATATCATTCATATTTTGTATCTCCATATAATATAATAAGTGTAACATTGAACAGTGCCAAAATTCACGTATAACGAGTTTTAAAAGAAATATTAAGTAAATGAGAGAAAAAAGAACTTCCGCTGGGGTGGGGGGTGGGAAAGAGGATTTGGCAATTCTATTCTAAAACATCCAAACAGGCAGCAACATATTTTACACCTGAGAAGAAAATTAAATGTTTTGAATAAAAGTATAGTTATAAAAAACCGTCGTATCGTTTCGGAGCCTCGTAGATGTGTGTATATTAACAAGTCTCCACTCGCTTCGCTCGTATCGATGTCTCGGCCATGACGGGCCACAAAGGAGTAGATATATATACTACAAGTATATAATACACTTGCACTACCTTTTAAATACACCCTACCACAAAACGTTTGTACGGGGGTTTGCCAAAAATCCTGGATACATTGCAATATCTCAGCTTGTAGTTGACGTAGGAAGTTGCCACATTGAAAGTATTTGATCGGTGCTTATCTACGGGGTATGCCAAAACACAGATTCTATATCCAGGGTGTTCCGAAAATAAAGTATTTTTCTCTTTCATATAAAAGCGTGTCAACCCTCCCCCCCGGACTTATAATGCAAGTATATATATGATGGAGTCTCCATTCGTGTCGGTGAGTTGGCTTTGGCAGATGTTGTAACTATACATTTTCTTGGAAGGTAATGTTGTAAATTAGTTTTTTTTACAATACTTCACTATTTTTTATCGTAGGAGGTGGGGGTTGATACCGCTTACGTACACAATTTAAATTTGTATTTAATTTAGTGTGTTAGAAGTTGAATAAGACACGAGATATGAACAAAAACAGTTTTAAAATATCCACCATTTTAATTCGATTTTTCTGAATTGCAATAGGGTTCTATAGGAGCAAACTATGTCTTAACCCAATTTCATGTTCCTGTCTTAATTTTCGTACCCGCTGTCGTACTTACGTTCTTGCTACAACGACAACGGACGGCATGTCATGAGAAAATTCGATGTCAACAGAGATCGACATTTTTGATGTTTATCAAACCTACCCTATAATTCCTATACTGGATTAGTAATCATTTGGTAACTTTTTTCTAATCCCCAATTCGTCTAACTTTAAAATGTCCCTAAGAACTGATTATTTTATTTATTTATTGCTCACATTCTTACAAAAAAAAAAAAAAAATTCCAACTTCGTGGCTCAGCTTTCCAGCCATTTAGCCTTATATACATAACCCTTCCCCATAGTAAAATAACAATTATTCATAAAATAACTAATAACTACAAAAACTTGATTTTTAACAAGTAATACACTCCACCAAATTTAGCGATTACCTTAATTACATAAATATAAATAATAACATATATATATAAGTCCAACCAAAAAAAAAACAATTATATCATACTTCATCCTAACACACCATTTCTTTAAATACATTCTATACATATTAATAATTGTAAATAACTGTATAAATAATAATTCTTTACAAACGACAATATTTATCTCCATACCGAATCCTGCAACAAAAACCCCCACTAATTATCATTATATACATCTTACTTATCTACTTCATTCCATTTCTGTCTCATTATCGCCATAAACAACCCCTACGTCCCTTAGAACCTGGTCGTCATTGCTTCTACCAATAAATAAATAATTATCCTCCTCAGACATCCATGTGCAGTTACTTCCCTCTAGACTAAAAGTGTTTTATGATTTACTTGACTCGTCTCTCTTCTGCTTCATACTTGTCCTAAATGATTGTATTCGTTTTGTGTATGATCAACATGTGACTCCTTTTTACATTCAGTTAAAATAGCTCAAGCTTGAGCCTCCCAGACGTAAAGCGATTTTGACTCTTTTATGCCTTCATATTTCTCTAATGTCTTTAATTTTATGTCCTATATTCATAGACTTAATACTCGATCTTCTTCGGTTATCCTTCAAATTTCTCTTCATCGCACTTCTATCTTAGGTTTCCTACTCCAGATTGTGGGACTGTGTTCCCAGTGGGGTCAGGGAGAGTCCGAGTTTGTCTATATTGAAAATGAAACGTGAGGAACGTCGAATTTGTTTGACGGTAAACCCTCTTTTTTCCACCATTGATAAGTTTAGACTCGCGCGCGCGCGCACACACATATATGTTTGACTCCCTCTCTGTATTTGTGTTTGTGTATGTATGTATATTACATAGAACTGTTATTTACAGTTCTCATTTTATTTTACGGTAAGCTATTTGGTATTGGTGGTAAAGTTTATAGTTTACTTATTAAATATGCTCTTTTTATTTATAATTCTTAATGTATTGTGTAACATGTAATGTTTTCGTATTGTTAATGATTATAATGTGCGAAATTGTTTACTTTTTTTATTATTGTATTTTGTTATGTATCACATAACAGTTTTGTCTGTTTATTATGTCTAGAGAGAGCAATGGCTTGTTTTCAGTAGAAGGGGCTACATAGCCTCGACTGCGCCCTTAGTTCATACTTCATAAATATCGACTCGCATACAGATATTTAGTCAGGTACAAAGTGTAAAAGTTGGGTCCAGATTCCTATTCATATTCTAAACTGTAAGGTCTAGAGCAATTCCTGTGCAGGCTTTAGATTTGCATCTACTTTGCAAGCGAATGTTTGGTGACAGATGGTCAAAGCTTAGCCGCCACAACGTTGCCAAGAAAGAAGCGGTGTTTTTAGTAAAACAGGATTTCCTTTCTTCATCTTGTGCAGGAAAGCACGTCCCTTACACTCTTCTTTGTGTAGGTGTGGTAGCTTAGTGTTTTACTTTGTTGACAAAATTCTTAGATAAACCGACACGTGGATGTGAGCTATTTGTAAAATACATTAATAGATGGTAAATACGGGATGACTGAAATGAAACTTTATTCTACATTTATTTATTATCTTTCTTGTTCTGGACCCCTTATTTTTTAAATGTTCATAATTTTTTTTTAATTATTTTATTATTATTATTATTATTTTTAATTATTACTATTTTGTTTATCTCAAATCAAATATTCAAACAAACTGTGTATTTTGCAGTTGTACAACCGTCCCAAGCCTATCTCGAATGTGTGTATATATTTCTGTTGTTCGATTCTGTTCCAAGAAAACTTCAACTGATCCTGGTTTAGTTAATGTAGGCAATTACTTTAAAGTACTTCAAAAAAGAAATCATTTGGAAACCACATTACCCATTACAAATGATTGAAAATGTTGGTTTACATAAGGAATTTTCAAGTTGGCTGTCACGTTGGGAAATGATGGTCGAATTTCATTTTATTACAGAGAAAAGTAGGTAAGGTCCCCCATTTGAAGTTTTTTTGTAAATCTTACAGTTTTATACCCGGTACTCGTGATGCCCTGAGGGTCTACATAAATAGATAACCTTACAAGTATGTGACGTAACGGAACGAGTATTATGACGTGATCTTGTTAGTTAACTTAAGCGTTTTAACAGTTTAATCTTTCAAGAAACAAACAGCTGATTTGTAACTTTTTATAGGTTTAGTGTTTGAATTATTTCTTCAAATAGAACTTTTGATTGGAATCAAAAATCTAAAATCCACTCTAGTCACGATCAGAGAAATGGTTTTAAAGATTCAACGTTTCTTACATTTCAATTTCAACCTACTTGTCGCTCCAATGAATTATTCCCTCGGGTAGGGCGTATAGGTGAGCAATCCCGAGGAATCTATCTGGATCTACACCTTCCGTCATTAGAAGCAAATCTTTCCTATCAGGTCTCTCTTGTTCCTTCCGACCCTGACGCTAACAGACGGGAGAGCTTTACTTTATGATCTTGTCTTCATTTTTATTTTAGGCGATGTGACCAAGTACAGGTTGTCCTGGAAAAGGTGTACTGTCGTTTCATTATGGGATTATATAAATCAAATCTAACAAAAAATATCAAACAACATACAGTTTAATTATTATCCGTCTATCCGCCATTTTTTTATTTTAGAAATAGTTTAGATATTGAGTTCAAATTTGGTGTAAGCGTTTTGTATGTTACGTTTTAAAAGTGTACCAAACACAAAGACTTTGTTTTTTATAATTTTCAAAATGGCAACCGTTTAAAAACTTTTAACGTCGATTATCTCCAAACGCGATAACTTTAAAACAATTTAAATCCCGCCATTTTAAAAATTATAAAAAATATCTTTGGTACTCTTGTAAAACTTAATATACAAAATGTATATACTGAATCTGAACTCAATATCCGATTTATTTCTGAAGTTATATTTTATTCTCGGTTTGAAGTTATGTCTTTGATACAACAACACGTATTTGACGTTAGTTGTGTGTTACCGTGATTGTGTTTTTTGACTTCTCAGTTTTAGCTCTGAGATGCATGCTTTGATATTAAGGTTGGTGGTATTCTTATTTAATTTTACTTCTTACATAGGCTTAGTTTCTAGTTTCATGTTTCTTTAGTTTTTAGTCACTTGATAACGGGAATTGATTCTTATTCCCGAAACGTCGTTTTGATTTTTAACACACAAATGATGGCAAATGTCCGAAAAATGTATAATAATATATTTTATTGTATCCGGTGGATAGACGGATAATGGAAGCGGAATTGGACTATGTTTTGACATTTTTTTGTTCGTTTCGATGTATTTAATACGAAAATGAATAGCTAGTTGACCTCTTACGAGACACTCTGTACCTCACAATAAGGGATCCTATATTTTTTTGATTTGATAGGAAGATCAGCTGGTTTCAGATTGGTAATTGTAACTGCGTGGGATTGTTGAAGTTAGTTATTGCTGACAGACAAGGATATTGCTGATGCTAGGTTTATTGTTACACGACCTCCATATAAACATAACACTATTGTTATATCGGATATGTGCTGGGCGTGTTGTGATTTGTTGTTCAAATAACATAATTTCATGGTTTTTAAAATGTCGTAAAAAATTAGTATATTTGAGTCAGTTGGATTAGACAAAATATTGACATTTTATAGAATAGTGTTTGAACTTACAGTTCGTTTATCCAAAAATATATTTCAAGTATCCATCCATCCACTTGGATGTTATATATATATATATATATATATATATATATAGGCTATATATATATAATATAACCTAAATTTTTTTTTAAATTTTTTGTGTAATAAACTCGTTTTAACCCTCTATTTGCCCATGCTAATTGATTCACGTTTTTTTTCATCGGTTGAAATAATTTCAAAAATTCGCCAAAAATAGAAATTCTATCCCAATCATAAAGTGATCCATAGCTTTTTTTTAGGAAAAGGTCCAAATTATTCAAATATGTAACTAAAAATTTGATTGGTGCAAAATTGTAAAAGTTATAAGCTCAGGAAGCAAAAATTTTCAAAAACGGAAGATTTTTTTCTAAATTCAGGCCTAAATAAATACTATAAAAATGTATAGGCCTGGTTATACAAAATACACAAAAGTTTCATAATTTAGTTGTGAATAGAAATATGTAAAAACATTTACCAATTTCAAAGTAGTTTTTATGAAATAGATTTTTTTATGTCCGTACTACACACCGGCACTAAAATTTAGCCTATTTTGAAACACCAATCTAAAATGTATCCTTTACCCAAAAATGAAATTTTATATACCAAATTGTAGAGAATAAATCATAGAATAGAACTGTAAACTTGAACATTTTATGTAACTTACCATTTTGTAATCAGAAATTACGAAACGAAATTTCGTTATGTATGTTATCAACTCACCTACCGACATAGCCTACAATGTTACTAAATTTAGCTTGTCTAAAACTAATTTCACTAAACAAACACAATAACAAACACTACACTTATTTATTTATATATAAAACACAATTTCATAAACGTTATTCACTATAAATCAACAAAATATCATTCAATTCAGAGCAAACTAACTGCTAACCTAAAACGTGCCAACCGTGTGGTTTTAGATACAAACATAGCGGATGATTTGCAACTGTAAAAACGGTTGGTTTGAGAGGGGATTGTCTAAAGACTCAGTGGAACAAAATGTGAACAAGACATACCAATGGAATCAGTGAACCTTTATCTTCAATACCTTGTAAAAAGAATTTTACAAACACTTCATCTGTGAGAAACATATCGACTTCCAAAGAAGCTTGCTTATTGGTCCAAATCTTGGCCAATAGCAAAGGTTTATGCGGTTGAACACAAAACCTAAACCGTAAACGTGATCTAAGATTTGAAAGCAGTTCTAGAAAGATGGAAATGCAAGCTTTCTATTGGTGTAAATATCATTGTCCTAAAGTCGGTGTGTATAACTGTTATAGGTCTTGAAAGTTGACGAAATTCTAGCGTTCGTCGACGCACGGACCAGCTGTTTACAGTTCTGCAATTATTCCATCGATCATTAGACGTGTTAATATTCATTTTAGAAACATATGGTAAATACAAAGATTAAAGTTTGAAAAGTTTCCTTTCCAACGGTATAAAGTTTATTAAGATTGGATGACAATTAGTGGGTCAAATATTAGAATGTATAGTACTGCACGCTACTTGTAAAAGTACTACAGTTTTCTGCAGTAGTGCAGAGTCAGGGTTAAAAGCTTTTTTGAGTAGAATAATCAAAAGAAAAATTGTTTTTTATAAAATACAGTCGACTCTCGCTAACTCGAAATTCATGGAACTACAATTTTTCTTCGAGTTACGTGTAGTTCGGCTTAGGCATAGTTCGAGTTATTTAGTCAATCTTGACTAAATTCGACTTACAGAGGTAACGAGATATAGAAGTAATCCAAATAAAAATTCGAGTTACAGAGGTAAAGAATACTGTACTTTATTCCCTCTAAAAACTAAGCTTCTAAACTGTATCAATAGAAAATATGTGTATTCAGAGTATACATAATAAAATACGTGTACATACACGGTAAACAGTACAGTCCATATATTAATTTCACTGATTAAAAAAGTCCGTAATCTTCTTCTGATTAGGTCTGTTGGCAGCACGTTTGTCAATCATATTTTCGATTGAAACAATCGAAGAAAACACACTCTCTGGTGCTTCACTGGGGTTTTTTCTAAAAACATACGTAAAGTACGTACTGCAACTTTGGCTTCTTTAGGTGTAATGTCTGCTGGCTCCTCTTCCTCGTTTTCTTCGTCAGAAGGAGCATCCTCATCGTTGCTCGAGATATAGAGGTAAACTTCGACTTGTGGAGGTAAAATGCAAATTGAATTCGACTTATCTACTGAACTTCGAGTTGTAGCGGTAAAATATAACCGTAAAATTATTTCGAGTTATGTATTGTTATTTTTTCGGCTTAGACAGGTTTTTCCAAGGGGATTGAAAATAATTCAAGATATCGAAGATTTCGAGTTATCGAGGTTCGAGTTAGCGAGAGTCGACTGTAACTTAAACTTGAACTGATTTATGTACGATAAACTCTTTTATTTACCGTGTAGGCCTATACGAAGTATATATGGTACCTTTGGTAAGCCTAATCCCAAAACAATTTCAATCTCCATTTTTTGACTGAACTTCAACGTTTCAATGGGCTCAGGAAACTTTAAAAGGTATTTCCGACACGCCGTCCGTAATCGTTGTTGAGATTGTACGTAAGCACGATATCAGCAACAAAATGTAAGATAAGAACATGAAATTTGTATTTGGGAATATAATGTACACATATAGAACCTTATTAAAATTCAGAAAAATCAAATTTGAAATGTCAAAATGGTGGCCATTTTAAATATTTTTTTGTTTAACTTATAACACACTACACTAATATCAATGAATACATATACAGTACTCTAATATCAAACGGGGGAATGCGGCTAAACGAAGGGTCGCCTCACTCTAACGCACGCGCCATCACACACAGGTTCGCAGAGTATTAGGATTGGCCGTTACCTCCCGTGGACAGCCTGCATGAGTGCTTCACTTGATCAAATTTTCATTTATTTAATTAAATTTTTTTTTAAAAGAAGAAAAATGAGACCATACAATGTATAATTTACTTTAATAGATTCCAAAATCAATAATGTTTGCTACAAAATGAATGACAGTAAGATGACTAATAAGTGTGAATATCGTATATCTTTATCTAAAAATATGTATTTTTCGATTTTAATGAAACAAAGGAGAACAATATAATAATAATACTATAAAACATATTATTATCAATATAAACATGATTTTAGGTTTATAACTTATGTCAAATTTCATATTCCTATCTTCATTTTTGAAGCTGACATCGTGCTTATGTTCAGACGACAAAGAAGACGATTTCCGAAAGTGATTCCCGAGGCCAGAAAACATGAAATTGAATCGATAATCGATATTTTTAATTTCTTCATAGTTCATAAGTTGTAACATTGACTCATTGTGCGCATGACAGAACTACAACAATGAATTCATTATTAATCTCAGTCTGGGAATAACCTGAGAGATGTCGCTAGTAGTTGGTTGTCATTGTCACAGTCACACTAATATAAGATGACAGTACAATTAATTGTATTATTTTATTTTGAAATAAATGCCTAATGGTAAACAAAATCTATGTGCAAACTAGAACTGTTATTATTGTTTTGTTTACCTAATTTTTATGTTTTATTTTTTCATTTATTTTGTTTTGTTTTTATTGGAGAAAACAGCGCATGTGATCACTGAATATAGATTTTAAAATTGCACAAAATGGACTATTGTGGGACGTTAGTTAAAAGAGTTATAATCGAAAACCGATTTTTGAAATTAGAAAATTGGTCTTTTTAAAAATTTAATGACAGATTCTTTGGCTAACAAACTCGTTCAAGATTACCCTTAGATAGGTGTAGATTCAGCTTACATTAAAACTACAAGTAATTTTTACTCATGGTTGGTTCATATCATCAATAATATTGACACTTGTAACACTGGGTATAACAGCCAGCAACACATATAAATATAAGGTTTTTCCTCAAGAATGGTTGGTTTTTTTTTCTTTGTTGTTTTAAAGAGATAAACTTTTCTTGTCAACATTGCCTTGACAAAACAAAAGAAGAAAAGTACATAAAATAGAAAATCCTAGCCTTTGAATACTCTAATAACGTCAGCATGGGCGTACCCATCGAGGGGCAGGAGGGGGCAGCTGCCCCCCCCCTGGAAGCAAAAAATTAATCTTTATTATACATTTTGTTGCTGGAATTTAATACAATTCTTGAAATAACTATTTTAATAATCAATTGTATATTGAATGACCATGGCTTGCCCCCCCCCCCCCCTAGTTTTGATCCTGGGTACGCCCATGAACGTCAGAATCCGAAACGAACACGAGTTGCTCAAGAGAAATTTTAATAGGAAAGAGGAATTTAATCCAATATGTGATGAAGAAAGGTGTAAATCCAGCTAGGAACCTCGGGATTGCCATAGCCGTACTTACTTACCAATCACTTCACTGGTTAGGATCGGTGGTGTATTCTTGTTGTTTAAAACCGAAAAACTTTACGGTCATCGTCGCCTCATAAAAAAAGAAGAAGAAAAGAACGTACTATAAAGACCTTTAGCTCTCGGATAGTGGTAGGGTCGGAAAAGAGTAAAATTTGGTCAAGAGAGACCTGACAGGAAAGATGAAAGAAAGGAATGTACCCCAGGACTAGATGAAGAAATGTGTTTAACAAACTAGGTGCCTCAGGATTGTCAAGCCCCTACTCTCTAGAAATAACCCCCTGACATTAGACTTATAAGCCAAGCTAGAATTATGTAATAGATTTAATAAATTGTTAACGACAGATTGGATCCCTCAATGTAACAACTCGGGCATCATCCGTCTGTACCAAACCAAGATGTGTAGACTTATTGATCCTGTTAAATGCAAGTTCAAGAGCAAAGCACAGCAGAGAGTGAGTGACGTTATTGATTCTGTGTGTGAGGGTGAGGGACACACCCTTGCCCCAGTCTTTGATTGTTGTTTATAGTCTGTTATAACAGCTGTGTGCAATTAAATCCTAGATGAGTCATTCACTATTCGCCACATGTCCAGGCTGTTGTTACTATACTCGGTTTGAGGTTTAGTTGACAATAATGACGTTTTCTTTAAATAAAAAACTTGTAGAAATGTATCGATTGGAAAGTTTTAGGTAAGACTGAGTATATTAACTGTAGTAGGCTTATACAAACGCTAATAGAAAAAAACAACAAAAGTCATAGAATTACACTACCAAGAAACGACTAACAACTTACTGATGAGGGTTACGTGCCAAAGGAGTGATGACCTTACGGTTTATCTGGTGAATAACCTCTTGTTCACCATTTCAAAAGTTTAAAGCGTCATCACTCGTATGGCGGATTTAAGCTAATTGCGGCCTTATTTCAGCTCGGCCTAGCTTGATAACGCTTGTTGATTTCAAATCTCAATGCTATATAATTTGAACGCTAAATAGAGAAATTCTTTTGAGACCAGCGTATTAGTTCTCAAGTTAAAACCTTTTGTGAGGAATTCTAGATTTTTCGACATATTTTGCGCGTTTTCTTAATATTTCCATCGACAACATATTTTGTGTATGACAGAACTGGTGTATGATTTCAACACTAATTGGAACTGAAAACTTTTTTGAAATCTGTGCAGTTGTTTCCAAGAAGTGTTAACAATTTTTTTTATATAGCAATTAGGAGAAAATCCATTTTCTTCTGTATGTTTTTGATGTTTCAGAGACAACATATATGTTATCAATACAAAAAAAATGGTACCTATTATAGCGATTTATTATTGGCATTTAAATATACTTAATTTGACATATTTGTATAAAACAACAAGCAATGTCTTATATTTGTATTTCTCCTCCTCCCCCCCCCCATGCCCCTTTCGTTAACAAGACTTGTACCTATCACGCCACTCGTAGCTCATGTTACATGTATTAAAAACAATTCTACAATTAATTATAAATGAAACATGTTTGTCTGGAACCTAGGTAGGTTCGTTATATCGTCAGGTTTTAGCGTATGTTAGAGGTTATTTAAAATGGGGAAAATAATATATTTAAATTGCTTTAGAGGTATCAAAATTATAAGTAGTTTTAGTTTGGCGCCGCTGAGAAGCCTATAAATAGGGTTTCTGATTACTTTTGATAACTTTTTTTTTAGGGAGAATATTTTGTACGTCGGTTTAAAAGGGTAAAAGGTTTCGAGGACGATGTTCCTATAGATGTTGAAGTAGTCTGCCCTGTGGAGGGAGCTGAGCAGAAGGAGGTACGGGTAGGTAGGTCGACCCGGGAGGGTCTAGGGTGTTTCTTGCTGATTATGGTTGGGCACGCTTTTTGGCTCTAAAACGACTATTCTTCCACGAGAGGAGAGTGACTGCTTGTTGGCCCTGAAAAGGACCAGTCAACCACTAAAGGTTTAGAGCACCACGTAAAGTGGGGTTTTAGGGTCGCCAGAGGCGGGATTGCGGATTTCCACGGGGCGGATAGGTATGTGGATGATTTTTAATGATAGCCACTAGATTTTCCTGGCATTAACCGGTGCGGGGAACTTGTGGCCGGCTTGGAAGAAGTAGTTGTTGCGGCTATGAGTCCTGAGCTTGCCTAGTCATCGGGGCTCTCGCCGAACTATACGCCTTTCCTTGTTCGTCTTCGGCATCAGTGGGCAACCACTACCGCCAAAGTCGGAACTCTAACAATTTCCTTTTCAGAACGCGATAGGGTGCGCGTGCGTAGATCGGGTGCCAGGGTTACCCCTTTCAATTTCCTTTTCAATAGGCACACGGCGTTTTCTGCTGGTAGCGAAGGAAAGGTAAGTTACTGGGGTCTGGTCCAAAATGATCAAAATGTATATTGTGTTGAAGATCAAGTGCTCAGAGTTGGTCCCTTAAATTCTTTGACGGCGGGTTGTATGTTGGTCTAGTGAGAATTCGTGTTCTGGTGGTCTCGGTGAGAAGTCAGAAGTAAATAAGTGTATTGGAGGTCTCCCAGAATAGAAGTGATAATGCTATGCAGTAGTGGTCTTCCGATAGTGAATGATTTTATTTTGAGGGAGGTAAAAATGCATTTACGCATATCTCTCTTCTGAGAAGATACTGTGGGGCTAACCCCTCGATAAGCGAGAGTACTATCCACAGACATGCACTGGGGAGAGCGGTAGCAGGGAACTCCCTAATGGCTTCACTAGAGCAGAAAAATTTAGAGGCATTCATGTTGTAGTCACCTACTGACTTTGGAAGCACAGCAGGTAACTAACTCCCTACGGCGCGGCGGGTCATCTAAGATGGTGACTGATCGAGGTCTCCTGTTTGACATTAACTTCTGCATTTTACCATTTATGAATTGAAATCTGCAAATTTGTGCGTTAAAAGTTGAATAACACGAATTAATTTTTTTTTGTTTAAATGGGCGTCCTTTTAACATCTTCAATTCAATTTTTCTATGAATATGAGCACACTATAGTCCTCTCCAAATTTCATGTTCTTATTTTAATTACTGTGGCCGCTATCGTGCTTACGTACAGCGATGGACGAGCGTATAGAAAACTTTCTTTTTTTTTTTTTTTTTTTCAGTTTCCTGAGGCAACGAGACGTGAATATCAGTCAAAGTCGAAATATTGTCCTATTACTAAAATAACCCTATACTTCAGTAAAAAACGCATGTTTTCGATTGCACGCACATAATAATGTAGAAACTGTGCCATGTTCAGATTGTATAATACCCGTAAACTTGACCTGCTTGGCGCCTCGCACACACCAGTTTATGTTGAATAGGTTGCAGCAGGTGTAGGACAAAACACTTTCACCGGACCCTTCTCTTTCTCTAACAGGGGTTGTTCGCCATTATTTATTAGGGGAAGAACTAACCCTAAGTCTTTATTGCTTTGGTAATACTTCCTGAGGCTAGTATGAGTTTTTAATTTACTCTTCTTACAACTAGCATCGCTTCAGGATCTATCGCGCGGATTTTCAAGGTCATCCACTATACTCTGTTTCACGTTATTTGACATTCTGTAGCGTAAATCAAATTGAAGTTTCAGCGTTACTATCCATAATGTAAAAGTAGGATCGCCGCAGCAACTTAAGTTCGATTTTAAAGGGGAAGTATAGTATTATGGTTTTTACATTCTCATATATAGAGAGTTATGTGATGGAACAAAATAAATGTATATGGACTTTATCAAATATATTCGTTTTGAGGTGTAAGTAATTTTAGAATGATGGAACGCGTGAACCGATTTTAATCAAATTTGTTGTAGTCATATTTTAGTCATATCTCGCTACAGTATCCTCAAGGTAGGAATGTGTCTAGGGGTGGAGAGGAAAAGAGGAGCCTCCACACTTCGTTTGTTGCGTTTACTTTCAGCGGTACAGCCTAAATAAAAAAAATATAGATCTCAAATGCTTCTGTGTAAACGCCTACCCTAATTTCGTTTCTTTTATCGGTGTAAATAAAAATAAAACGTTTACAAATTTATTTATTTTTAAGAATTAACTTGTACTTAAACTTTAAG
This sequence comes from Aphrophora alni, assembly GCA_963513935.1. Classification (NCBI taxonomy): domain Eukaryota; kingdom Metazoa; phylum Arthropoda; class Insecta; order Hemiptera; family Aphrophoridae; genus Aphrophora; species Aphrophora alni. The sequence goes on from OY740771.1 coordinate 9,545,081, forward strand.
ACTTAACTATAGCTAAGCAGTAATTTGTGTACCTAGTTTTCTTGGAATGGGTTGTACTACCGTCAAGTCAGGTTAGGGAAACAAGTAGAAGGGAGGACACGCCCATTACAACAGACACACCTCTAGTTTGAGGGTACTGTACTTACGTTTATTCGCTAGATCAAAATTTAGGGCTCAAGTGCTCAACAAAACGTATTGGTTGCCACCTCTCGCTCAATACAATTGTGTTTATTAGTTATGGGTAATAAACAAAACAAAAATCGTCCAATGGGGCTGATATAAAACTTGTAATGTCTCAAAATCGACGTACCGATTTCTTTTTAGGAACTGTGAAATATTCCAAATTCATGATCAAAATTGCATGTAAAAAAAACAAAAAAAAACAATACAGTTTAATAATAATCCCAGAAACATGTATTAGTTAGACTTATGTCATAAAACTCGATTTAAAAAAACCAACCAAAGCATAATGGCATGGCCGGGGAGCCGTCTGCCATAGTAGCAAGCTTTACAAATTAATTAACAAAGAAAGAAAAAGAAAAGAAAACAATAGGAATTTACAGTTATATAAAATATACAAATAAACAACACTTTCCACTTAATAACCTAAATAGACCAAATAACTATATATAGCAAACAAAACATTAGTTAACCCTTGAATAAAAAGAAGAATAAAAAATAAATAACTCACGTTTAGACATTACCACTACAATTTACTGCAAATTATATACAGTAAATATATTAAAACAAAGATGAAGGTAAGGTTGAGGCAAGCACATCCTTCTGATAAGTAAACTCATCAATAATTAAATTCAGCTATTAGTTTGTCCTTATATTTTTTAGCCTCCCGCACGTAATTCACTAATAAGAGCCAGTTCTGGCCATTTAAATATTTTATGACCATATTCCTTGACAATTTTTCCTCACCTAACCATTGTCGCCGGATTTCCGCGAGGACAGAACAAGAACCCAAAAATTCTTCGGTGTTCTCTATATCGCCCTAGTTGCAAAGCGAACATCTGAGGTTATGACTCTCCTGTCTACAGATTTAAGTAAAGTAAAATAGTTTACAGGGAAGCAAGTTAGGCCCTATACGGCATCCATGTTTCGTTTTCACCTATAGTTAGTCGGGAGAGTTCATGCTATTATGATAAAATGTCTTGAATATATGAAAACTAGAGTATACACTTAAGTTGGATGATTTGACTAAGCTACGATCAATCTTGCAAGAATACTAATCCCAGTCTATGTCTCACAGTATCAACTTACAAGGCCGCACGTGTTGTACCTTCTTTTAATCCTGAGGGACATTGACTTCCTTCTTGTCTATCCTGTTTAACAGTATCGACTGCTCCTTGTGTTTTAAACGGATTGGATATAAGATACTGTCAAAAAATAATATTGAGCACGATTTAAATATATACATTTAAATACTGATTGTTACTTCATAGAATTATAAGTAATAAATGAGATTTACCAACTTCCGTATATTCATTACCAGTCTATATTACACGGACTTTATTATTATTTTCCTTGTTGTTTAGAGAAGAGATTAGAAGGATCCAAACTCCTGAAAACTGTAATAGCGTCAGAGTCGGTAAAGAACGAGAGAGAGTGAGAGAGTGAGAGAGAGAGAGAGAGAGAGAGAGAGAGAGAGAGAGAGAGAGAGAGAGAGAGAGAGAGAGAGAGAGAGAGAGAGAGAGAGAGAGAGAGAGAGAGAGAGAGAGAGATCTAATTCAAAATTATATAAAATCAAGCGTGTGCTAAAAACTAGCGATGTTGATACTCGGGTGAAATGGATACTCGCATTATTCGGTTTCAAATGATTTCAATACTCGTATTATTATTTCGAAATCGAGTATCTGCGCAGAATGATTTTGCGCATCAGATTCGAACTCAGCTTTACCAATCAGATCGTTTTAGATAAACCTACACTTTTGCGTTCTATCTGTTAGGCTGATCCACCAAGTATTTATTTTTTTAAACAATATGTGATTGACACTTGTAATACGTAATTAAATGTCATCCTGCCTTGACACAAATTCAGTAATTTAACGTTAGTACAATTATTACCAACATTAATAATTTAGTTGTTATTTAAAATAAGTTAATTTACTATATTTTTTATAAAGATGGTAACCTATTACTGTAATATTTATTTAAATATAAATAATAATTTAATTTATTTTTTGTTAATGTGGAAATAAATTAATATTATTATTTTAAATTGAACTTGTTAACCAATCTAAATCATTTAAACTCAAAATCGTAATGTTTAATTAATGTGTAGTGAAAAATCAGCTTAGAAACTAATATAACCAAAGTAGAAACACCGAGCATTTTGTTTGGAATTGACACAACACTAACGAATATCGTTGTCCGAGGATTTTATTTCGAATTCATACTCGCACATTACCTCCTCCTTGTTCCTAGTTACGAGGATTTCGTCCAATCTTGTTACCCAATCTAAATCATTTTAACTCAAAATCGTAATGTTTAATTAATGTGTAGTGAAAAATCAGCTTAGAAACTAATATACCGTAACCAAAGTAGAAACACCGAGCATTTTGTTTGGAATTGACACAACACTAACGAATATCTTTGTCCGAGGATTTTATTTCGAATTCATACTCGCACATTACCTCCTCCTTGTTCCTAGTTACGAGGATTTCGTCCAATCTTGTTACCCAATCTAAATCATTTTAACTCAAAATCGTAATGTTTAATTAATGTGTAGTGAAAAATCAGCTTAGAAACTAATATACCGTAACCAAAGTAGAAACACCGAGCATTTTGTTTGGAATTGACACAACACTAACGAATATCTTTGTCCGAGGATTTTATTTCGAATTCATACTCGCACATTACCTACTCCTTGTTCCTAGTTACGAGGATTTCGTCCAATCTTGTAACCCAATCTAAATCATTTTAACTCAAAATCGTAATGTTTAATTAATGTGTAGTGAAAAATCAGCTTAGAAACTAATATACCGTAACCAAAGTAGAAACACCGAGCATTTTGTTTGGAATTGACACAACACTAACGAATATCTTTGTCCGAGGATTTTATTTCGAATTCATACTCGCACATTACCTCCTCCTTGTTCCTAGTTACGAGGATTTCGTCCAATCTTGTTACCCAATCTAAATCATTTTAACTCAAAATCGTAATGTTTAATTAATGTGTAGTGAAAAATCAGCTTAGAAACTAATATACCGTAACCAAAGTAGAAACACCGAGCATTTTGTTTGGAATTGACACAACACTAACGAATATCTTTGTCCGAGGATTTTATTTCGAATTCATACTCGCACATTACCTCCTCCTTGTTCCTAGTTACGAGGATTTCGTCCAATCTTGTTACCCAATCTAAATCATTTTAACTCAAAATCGTAATGTTTAATTAATGTGTAGTGAAAAATCAGCTTAGAAACTAATATACCGTAACCAAAGTAGAAACACCGAGCATTTTGTTTGGAATTGACACAACACTAACGAATATCTTTGTCCGAGGATTTTATTTCGAATTCATACTCGCACATTACCTCCTCCTTGTTCCTAGTTACGAGGATTTCGTCCAATCTTGTTACCCAATCTAAATCATTTTAACTCAAAATCGTAATGTTTAATTAATGTGTAGTGAAAAATCAGCTTAGAAACTAATATACCGTAACCAAAGTAGAAACACCGAGCATTTTGTTTGGAATTGACACAACACTAACGAATATCTTTGTCCGAGGATTTTATTTCGAATTCATACTCGCACATTACCTCCTCCTTGTTCCTAGTTACGAGGATTTCGTCCAATCTTGTTACCCAATCTAAATCATTTTAACTCAAAATCGTAATGTTTAATTAATGTGTAGTGAAAAATCAGCTTAGAAACTAATATACCGTAACCAAAGTAGAAACACCGAGCATTTTGTTTGGAATTGACACAACACTAACGAATATCTTTGTCCGAGGATTTTATTTCGAATTCATACTCGCACATTACCTCCTCCTTGTTCCTAGTTACGAGGATTTCGTCCAATCTTGTTACCCAATCTAAATCATTTTAACTCAAAATCGTAATGTTTAATTAATGTGTAGTGAAAAATCAGCTTAGAAACTAATATACCGTAACCAAAGTAGAAACACCGAGCATTTTGTTTGGAATTGACACAACACTAACGAATATCTTTGTCCGAGGATTTTATTTCGAATTCATACTCGCACATTACCTCCTCCTTGTTCCTAGTTACGAGGATTTCGTCGGAATATTTTAATACGAAACCGAGGATTATAATACTCGAAATGCTCCGAGGATTTTGATACTGGGGCACACCGAGTATTTTAATTCGAACTCACACATCACTAGCTAAAACCATACGACTTAAGGTTTGTAGGAATATAAGGAGTTATTGTACAGACAGACAGACAGACACTTGTGTGTGAAATAAAAAAAGATCTTTGGTTTCAGTTAGGAACCCAAATAAAATAAGAAATTCAATCCATCTAGAAGAAATTCATTTTAAAACACATACGCGACGAATTTCTCATTGTATGATTAAATTAAGTCGTTTTCCTATTACATAAAACTACGATATATGATTTCGCATTGCATTTTAATTTCAATTCCAAATATTTTTTTCAGATTTTTAGGTCACCATGTGTTCAAGATAAGAAGGGGACATGATATCTGATACTTTAAATTTGACATAGCGACAACATATTAATGTCTTCTTCAAATAAACATACATTCAAATATATAAGACTTACCGTCGTCAATATTCTGTTTGCGTCGTTCAAACGACGGCCGTTTCGGCTATTCGCCCATTATCAAGTTGTAAAGATGTAATCTGGTTTCCCTTCGTCAATTACAAACACTACACATTACACAAGAGCAAACAGAATATTGACGACGGTAAGTCTTATATATTTGAATTAGTATATCAATATTCGGAATGGCTAAAACAAATGAGGAAAAACTACATAAAATGAAGACTCTTACTCCTCTGATACTCCCAACACCGTCAGACTTGTAAGAGAACAAGAGTTGGTCAAAAGATACCTGATAAGCCTAGCTAAAGCTAAATTTCCTTTGTCTACAGTTGTTGACAAAGTGGCACTTTGTCCATTTAAATTAGTTTGCAAAACAGCTGATTTCTCAACAGTTTCACTTTGCCCACTACTTTGCTCACTCCGAATGGCAACCGAACAAAACGAAATTTAGGTTAAGTTTATTTGAATTGGTTTATAATATACAGGAAATGTCCCGTATGTAGGTTAGGTTAATTCTTACAATGTAAAATAACATAAAAAAACAACAAAACAACGTTTTAAAGTTGGAAAAGGAAGTAATTATTCATGAAGGTGATTGACAGTGTATGTATACGGAGAGTATTTTTCGTTTGCCGAGTTTTGAAGTTGGCAATCCCGTTTCCTCAACAATACACCTAAGTTATTTGTAATATTCATAAATAACCTCAGTTTTGACGTGAGAACTTCTACTCAGTGTTGATGTGTTGTTTAGCACTACTGCTATATTTTGTGTTGTTAGTTTTAAAATATGGACAGTTCAGATTTTAAAATAATCTGAAAAATAAGAAAAATGCGGTTATTAAAGATCGAATTGTAATTGATTGTTTGTTTGAACACTATTGTATTAAATTAATGTTTTATTAAATTGTGTTACTGCTGAAGTATGTTTTTTATTTGTCACAAAATAACAACTGTAGACAAAGTATAATGTGCAATTCGTGAGCAAAGTGTCTTTTTTAAACTTGATAAAATTGACGCACGAGGCAAGCCTCGCGCGTCAACATTTTTCTCTCGTTTAAAAAAGTGCCACTTTGCTCACCTGTTGCACAAATAACTATTTTTTCACGAAATTTCTTTTTTTTTCACGTAGTCTTGGATTAGATCTCTCTCTATCAGGTCTCTCTTGACCAACTCTTGTTCTTTTCGTGTTCTGACGTTATCATAGTATTCCAGGACTAGAGAGAGGTCTTTATTGTGTGCTCTTTTATACAAACTCTTGTATAATTATTGATGACAAAAATAAATCGGACATGATGTACGATGATGACGTGTTTATGGTACAAGCGAAGCAAGTTTAGGCTCTTATTTAAATACATTGCTCATTTTCACTTTTTGATTTACAACTAACAATCTGATATTTTTGGTGACAATTAATATTGGGTTCTTTATTTGGTTTTGGAGATGGGTGTGTGAAGTGAAAAGTTTGCGCAATGTTTTTTTTCTGTCATTAATTTGTATAGTTTAAGTGTTTCCCTTTTTAAACGCTTATAATATTGGTATTACCTGTTGTATTTATTTCTGACGATGTTTTCTAATCGCGTAATAAAGTAACATACATTAAATGCATACTGCCAACTAAATATGAAACGTAGTATAGTAATCTTTGGAATGAATTGGAATGCAAAAAACGACGAGATTTAGTCGTAGTATAGAACAGTGACTTGTACGAAATAAAATTACCCACGACAATTCTGGGAAATTAACTTTTTTTATGTTGGCTATAACCGTTTAGATAAGGTGTGGCAATGTTCCTTAAAGTGCAATTTTTAGTTTTGTTTATAGGGATATTTCATCTTGTGTTGCTACTGGACCGAGGCGTCTGATTATTTCCGAACGTGATACACCTGCCGTTTTGCAATCTGTGTAATTCGATTTTTAGATTTGCTAACTGGTAACGGTAAAAATTATATGCATTCGTTATGAATAACAAATTAGCCTAACCTATCCCCAGATTTAACTTAATAATAAGTTGAAATCGATTTTTCCATGTAGCCTTGGTTTAGATCCTTCTCTTTCATCTTTCCTGTCAGGTCTCTCTTGATCAACTCTTGTTCTTTTCCGACTCTGACGCTAATGGAGTATTCAAGGGCTAGGGAATCTTCATTTTATGTTTTTTTCATCCTTACCCTCAGGGGCTTACTTTAATGGTACAGGTTTACCAACTCTGAGAGATCATTGCTGGTTCTACACTTTTTTTTCATGTAGTTTTGGATTAGATCTTTCTTGACCAACTCTTCTTATTTTAATACCCTGGCGATATTAGAATATTCAAGTGGTAGGGTGGGGGGTCTATATGTTCTTTTCTTCCAACTTACAGGGGCTACAACGACGTCGCCCATTTATGAAATTTCAACATTTAGTTGAAAATTGTTTTATGAAAATTTGTTTATTTGATTGAGAATGACATTTAAATAAAATTTGTATGAAAATGTAATTAGAAAATACGATATACGGAAATACGAAAACCCATTTTTTTTAAATTAAAAAAAGGCACTTTACCTTGATAAACAAATTCTAGCATATATTCACTAGAAAGTAGATAAAAGAACTGACAAAAAAAATAATTAAAAACAAAATAAAAAAAATTAAAAAAAACCGACCACTTTTCATTAAATTACAATGATTTCATTTTTTTTCGATAATGGCCAACTGTGGCCGTAAAAATGCAATTAGTTTTTTACAAATTTACCACCGATTTCGAGTGTAAAGATACATATTTTGTCCAATTTTCGTGAATATCTGTTTTTTTTTTTTTTTTTTTTTTTTTTTTTTTTTAATGATTTGTTTCATTATTAGTGAAAAAAAAATCTTAAATCCACAAATTCGAATTTTTTGAGGTTATGAAGTACTCTTACGTTACCATACCCTACCATTTTGATAATCTCTTCATTTCCGAGTATTTTAATTTTTTTTCAGTTTTTTACGATTTATTTCAGTGTAGAGTCGGAGGTATTTAGAAAATAGTGTGGCGATGCACTTTTCTAGGGAAGCTCCAGTCCGATTTTGATGTTTTTTTTTTCGGTTTCCCACTCAGTTGCATGTATAAAAAGAAAAAGAAAAAAAAAAAAAAAAATCAACTTCTCAGTTACATCACTTTTATATTATAATTTCCTTCTACTATTTTTATTCCCAATTAAAACTACATCGCTCCGCAGTATCTTAATGTAACCTTCAGAATGAATTAAATTTTTTTTTTCAGTATTCCGACATTTTAAATACGAATTGGAACGTAATTGAATATTTCATAACTCGGACCAAAGTGAAGCTTTTCGATACAAATCCAATTTTAACGACCGAGGCGGCCCCGAGGTTCGTAAAATGAACGAGGATCGAAAAGCTTCTTTTGGGCCAAGTGACGAACTATATTTTTTGTTATACTGTAAATAATATAAGAAAAGAATTTCACAAAAACTAAAATGTTATAACCTATTTATTGTACCTTCAAATCGATGGTAACAGCTGTTTTAACGGTTATAATATACAATCGAGAGTATCGGTTGTTTTTATAGATGCTTTACAATCGTTAATTCCTGTAAACAAAGTAACAGCTGATGACCTCGACCTCAGATGATGTTTTTATGTCCTAGGACTAAAAATAACAACTTTAGCATCTCAATGAATGTATTGAAAACAGCTGTTTTTGAAGCAGTATGACGAAAAAAATTTTTTTTCAACTTTAACTGGATTGATTTCGTTGATCCGTACTGAAAAAGTTAATTCAGCTTTGTACAGGCGTTAAAAACAGCAACAGCAGGTATGTTTCCCAACAAGAAGGTGCCAGTGCAAAGATTTCACAAGATCTAGCAAACTATTACCGTATATGGTAAAGAACTGCCTTGCATTCAAGCAATAACCAGGTCATGCTTGGCTATGCTTTGGTAAACGATGAAAATTATATCTTAAATCATAACTATTAAATGTTGCACAAACATTGGACAAACTTACTGACAAAACAATTCTGGATACAGTATAACAAACACACAGAACACAATTCTCATAATTTTTTTAAAGAGAATTGTGTTCTATGTGTTTGTTATACTGTATAATTTTTCTCATAAGTCAAACTCAACATTTAGTATAAATTCAGGATACAACCAATTCATCTTAAAATCACAATATTTGATCACAGAACTATATTTAATTTTCTTTTGTTGCTGATTTTCAGTTTATGGAGTTAACAAGGAATTTTTAAGTGACAAATTTTACTTTCTCTCGTGTTGCTTCACGAACAGGTTGCCAAACTTTGGGAAGCGATTCTGATACAATAAATAAAAAAGTTCGTATAAACCATACCGTCAAAAAAATCCTTTGTTTTCCAATTAGGGGCTCACATTTGGGAGTACGGGCATGCCAATTTAAACAGGATCTATAGTTGTTTTTTTCCATGTAGTCTTGGGTTAGATTCCTCTCATTTTTCTTATCATGTCTCTCTTGATCAACTCTTGTTCTCTTCGGACCCTAACGCTATTACAGTCTTCTTTTCATCCTTTTTAGGATCCGTAGGTAAAAGTCAAAACTCTTATAATTTCATGCTCCTGTCCACATCTGTTTATAGGTCGGTTTAAAAGCAGTTTTGTGAGATGTGAGACAAACATATTAAAAGGTGGATTGGATTTTCATTGGTTTCTCTCTATTAGGGTCCGTAGGTAAAACCAAGGGCCCTTTTAATTTTGCGTGCGTGACTGTCTATCTGTACAATTTAAACTGCTGTTTTAAAAGACTTAATAACTGTCCTTATATGACCAGCTTATATTTGATTATTTTATTTCCTCTTCTCTGTTACCAACGTCTAATAAAAAAAAAAGACGGAAAAAGAACATATAATAAATAGGCTACATCTAGCTCTCGAATACTCTATTGACGTCTGGATCGTATAAGAACAAAAGTTGGTCAAGAGAGAAAGCTGATAAAACTCAAAACACATGGAAAAAGTTGTAGATCCAGCTGAGATAACTCGGGACTGTCACGGTCATGGTCGCTATCTGTGAATCCCTGACGTGATTCATTTTCTTCCGTGTTTTTATCTAAAAGTTATTATTTCCCAGTGTTAGTTGTTTATTTCATCCACTCCTTAAGATAGCGAAGTTTAACAGAAAATGGATAAATTGACTAAGTTACTATTTTATACACAACACATGTTACAGAGCTAGGCATGATCAATCTCGACTGTACAACTCTGAAGACAGTTAAATAACGATAATAAAATGTGTTAATATGATGATGCTTTGGTGTTGCTCGTTGATAGATTTGATTAGAGCGGGGAAGGGGTTCAAAGTTCAACTGGCCGGAAACCGCTCCTAATGTTTTATTTATATTGATGATACTCTGCGAGGAGACTCGACCAACATGTGTTGTACAGTACTCGTTTGGATTCGGGTATTGTTGTGTTGTAAACAAATTCAGTGCCTGTATTTCCATTGATATTAAACAGTACTGTAGTTTACATCAAATTAATTAAACTACCTGTTGTTTCGCCGCCAGACATCATCAGTTTACTTTTTTTCTTTTTTTTTTTAAGTGAAAACGTCTCGGGCATCATCGTCTTATAAAAAACGTTGGGCGCTATCATGTTACTTACCCAGTCCCATTTTTTAAATGTAATACAAGTTGATCGCTAAATGAAATGCCCAGTTGTTTTCTTGGATTTTGTAGGAATTGTTAAAATTGTGTTGGTTGATCAAGTCGTCTTACCATGTTGTTTTGTTGCACAGGTTTTCTGAATCTCTTGATTGTTATTTCTATAGCAGTCTATTTTGGATATTTCCTTTGTTTACAGCTGTTTCGGTACTATCATACCATCATCAGACGACAAAACACTTTAAACATATAAATACATGCACAAAAACATAAATTAATTGGTACTACTGAATTACCGTACACGTCAAATTAAAATAATGTTTATGTGGCCACATCCTACGCTTGCTGTAGTTAACTACTGATGCATATACTTATAGATGATAAGTAGTTAACTACAATGAGTTAAAAATTACATTTACTAAGCTTTATTTAAATGTTTAGTAAACTAAATCATACAATAAGTGACAAATCAACTTGTACGCAACAAACTCTCGGGGGGTACAGGCGAGTATCGTAGCTGAATCTACACTTTTTTTCTATGTAGTCTTTGGTTAAATCTCTTTCATCTTTCCTATCAGGTCTGTCTTTACCAATAATAGTTCTTTTCCAGGGTCATAGCAATGACTACATAAATACTATAAGACACGACATGGCCATGTTAAATATTCTACGCTTATTCTTGAGTTGTCCAATACCCGCTAGATCGCTCTGCTAGAGAATCTGAAGTTGATGTGACTGGCGCTAGGTGGCTCTACGGTCAAACAATGTTTCAGGCGGGTAAGAGAATACGCACTGATGCCACATATGGGACCAGAGATGCGAGGGAAGGTCGAGAATCGCTTATCTCAGCGCACGAACTGACAACACTGACTATGCTGACGGAAGTAAGTGAGAAGGTTTGTGAGACAGAGGTCAACAGTTGTACAGTCTCAACCAAGTGGGATGCATACAGTCAAGCACCTGCTGCTAGCGCTTTCTGATAGCTGTGTGTCAAACTTGTGACGAACAGCACCCGTAAAGCGTAGACTATTTCTATGTCGTGTCTTATAGTATTTATGTAGTCATTGGTCATAGTAACCTGATGGTACCATCGTACCTGACCTGCTATTTCGACCTGAAGAAGTGTCACCGAAACCCTTCTATTGTCTATCTTTACTGCTCCCACACATCACGTCTATTGTTAGATGTCTTGGGAATTACCCAGGCGTGGTGGCACCATCCAGTTTATGGAGTGACATTTTCAATATTTCAGTTAATTCAGTTGATGGACAGTAGAAGTACATATCAGTCGACTCTATCTGGTTCATTTCATTTCAGTTCATTTCTATCTGGATCATGGTTAACCTAACCTTCCTCTAATAGTTATCAAGTAGGAAGTTGAGAATCTTTTTTTTATTTTTTGCAATAAGCAACAGTCTGTCTACCTTGCCGGATTGAATTGGAAGTGAATGAAGTGATCATCAAAAACTAAATAGTTGCTAGATTTTATAGTTGGAGAGCAGAGATCAAAAATAGCCCTTAAACAAACTGGTGGTGCCATCGAAATGTTTACCTCCGATATTCACAGCTGTTGTTTTGTGTAACAATGAGTGACCCTTTTCGAGTCGAAAACGGAATCGGTCAGACCTTCATTCCTAGAATTAGGGATGCTCCTCCGATGGTACCACCAGGTTACTATAACCAATGACTACATAAATACTATAAGACACGACATGGCCATGTTAAATATTCTACGCTTATTCTTGAGTTGACCAATACCCGCTAGGTCGCTCTGCTAGAGAATCTGAAGTTGATGTGACTGGCGCTAGGTGGCTCTACGGTCAAACAATGTTTCAGGCGGGTAAGAGAAAACGCACTGATGCCACATATGGGACCAGAGATGCGAGGGAAGGTCGAGAATCGCTTATCTCAGCGCACGAACTGACAACACTGACTATGCTGACGGAAGTAAGTGAGAAGGTTTGTGAGACAGAGGTCAACAGTTGTACAGTCTCAACCAAGTGGGATGCGTACAGTCAAGCACCTGCTGCTAGCGCTTTCTGATAGCTGTGTGTCAAACTTGTGACGAACAGCACCCGTAAAGCGTAGACTATTTCCCTATCCTATGTCGTGTCTTATAGTATTTATGTAGTCATTGCTATAACCCCTTTTCCAATCCTGACGCTATTAGAGTACTCGCAAACTAAGGGTTTTTTCTTTTCCTTTTTTGTTTTTTTAAAAATTAAATAAACTGATATTGACCGAAAAATGTATCGTCTTTAAAACAACAAGAAACAAAAACCAACTATACTTCACTCTTCTTTTGAAAAAAAAAAATGAAAGTAAGCCGGGCAAATAAACCGTCAAATACTTTGCCAGATAAACCAGATTGTTGACACAGCTGTAGTAATGGGAAGTGTTAAATGAGACAAAGGGTGAAGTTGTGTGTGTTTGTCTGTCGTTTGTAGAGGGCAATGACGTTGCGTCGGTTTTAAAGACAAAAATAGTATAGGTCCCAACATATCACCCTGAGACACTCTTGTGTGCAGTCTAATTTGTATTTGAATTAATTGTATTTTGTGTGCAGAGTAATGAGAGCATTGTTTTAGGCTGACCATAGGTCTTGTGTTTACTACTCGCATGTATGTATGTAGTTGAAGATAGATAGTTCAAGGCTTTCTGTGTATATAACATGTGTTGCCTATAAATAGATTCAAATGAATTACATTCGAAAAGCACTGGCTTGAAATTATTTTGACGTTTTGTTATGAATCACTTCGTTTGTCGACGTCAACCTTGGGGTTAATATATTTAGACTGCCTGTTGTACAAAATAATATTTGGTAATTGGATACAATTACAATTTCGTACAGTGAAAATTGCATTTTTTTTATTTGAGTTGGTCGTTAGTGTTTTACAAAAATTTAGGGCGTGACAATTGCTTACATGCCCCTTTAGACTATCTTTGTTTACGTCTGTAACCTAACCTAACCTAACCTAAATTGGCCTAATCTAACCTAACCTAAACTGACATAACCTAACCTAACCTACCCGACAACTGATTGTTTATAACGTTAAATATCAACAAAAGTTTTAAAAACGTTGATTTATTTTTAAATACGCCAAAATGATTTCAGTATTAATCATTGTATATGTACAAAGCCTGAAATAAGTATTATGGGAATCAGAAAGGCCTCCTTCAATTCAGAAAACCTCCTGGACCTACGCAATTGGGGAGCATCCGAACTGAGCAACTTTTTTTATAATCGTAAAGGGTCAAAGAAGGGTACACTAATCCCAACATCCGAACTGAGCAACTTGGCCCCTCAGGTAGACATACAAATGCTATCGACTGCGTCAAACGGGAGTGTTCGTCTAGAGATATGACCTATTGAACCACGGATTGTGGTTGTTGATAACCTATAAACAATTGTGCATAACCTAACCTTAACCTGATTTAGTAGTTTGTAGTTGATAAGAATATCGTATGATAAGTGTTAAATAATTTCTTTACATTCCAAAATCTATCAAGCGTGCGTCAAAGTTCTGCCGCTAGTTGCTCAGTTCGGACGTTGGTGGTGAGAACCATTTTTGGCATGTTGCTCAGTTCGGACGTTGGTGGTCAGAACCCTTCTTGGCATGTTGCTCAGTTCGGACGTTGGTAGTCAGAACTCTTTTTGGCATTTTGCTCAGTTCCGACGTTGGTGGTCAGAACCCTTCTTGGCATGTTGCTCAGTTCGGATGTTGCTTATTACCTGATCAGGTAAAAGTTGCTCAGTTCGGACGTTGGTGGTCAGAACCCTTCAGGGCATGTTGCTCAGTTCGGACGTTGGTGGTGAGAACCATTTTTGGCATGTTGCTCAGTTCGGACGTTGGTGGTGAGAACCATTTTTGGCATGTTGCTCAGTTCGGACGTTGGTGGTCAGAACCCTTCAGGGCATGTTGCTCAGTTCGGACGTTGGTGGTGAGAACCATTTTTGGCATGTTGCTCAGTTCGGACGTTGGTGGTGAGAACCATTTTTGGCATGTTGCTCAGTTCGGACGTTGGTGGTCAGAACCCTTCAGGGCATGTTGCTCAGTTCGGACGTTGGTGGTGAGAACCATTTTTGGCATGTTGCTCAGTTCGGACGTTGGTGGTGAGAACCATTTTTGGCATGTTGCTCAGTTCGGACGTTGGTGGTGAGAACCATTTTTGGCATGTTGCTCAGTTCGGACGTTGGTGGTGAGAACCATTTTTGGCATGTTGCTCAGTTCGGACGTTGGTGGTCAGAACCCTTCTTGGCATGTTGCTCAGTTCGGACGTTGGTGGTCAGAACCCTTCTTGGCATGTTACTCAGTTCGGACGTTGGTAGTCAGAACTCTTTTTGGCATTTTGCTCAGTTCCGACGTTGGTGGTCAGAACCCTTCAGGGCATGTTGCTCAGTTCGGACGTTGGTGGTCAGAACCCTTCTTGGCATGTTGCTCAGTTCGGATGTTGCTTATTACCTGATCAGGTAAAAGTTGCTCAGTTCGGACGTTGGTGGTCAGAACCCTTCAGGGCATGTTGCTCAGTTCGGACGTTGGTGGTCAGAACCCTTCTTGGCATGTTGCTCAGTTCGGATGTTGCTTATTAGCTGATCAGGTAAAAGTTGCTCAGTTCGGACGTTGGTGGTCAGAACCCTTCTTGGCATGTTGCTCAGTTCGGATGTTGCTTATTAGCTGATCAGGTAAAAGTTGCTCAGTTCGGACGAACCGCGCAATTGTCACTCCGAAGCTGACCGTTAATCAGGTTCGCCCACCTCCTCGACCCTTTGTACACAATTTGTGTATTGACGTGTATGAATAAATATCTATTAAAACTGTAATATTGCCATTTACACAATTTATTTTTGCTACAGTAATAAAGAGAATAATGTTGAAAACAGCAAAAAATTCCCTATTAATACATATTTTTCGATAAAGATATACAATAGTGTTGTTTATTGACAGTTATTAGTCATCTTACAGTCACTCATTTTGTAGCAACATTGATGATTTTTGGTTATAATTCAGTAAATTATACGTTGTTTGTTCTCATTTATCTTGTAATTATGTGTAGGAAATATAGGGTAAATACATTGTAGATTTAATTTTCAAATATCAAATAAAATAAATTAAAGTTTTATAAAGTGAAGCTTAGTGGGTGTCATAGGAGTGGCTTGGGGGTAGGTCACCGGACACCCTAATCCCATAGAAGAAGAAATTAGAATAAGAAAGTCACAGGTATAGGCTCTAGCGTGATACAAAATATCCTTAGTTTGGTTACTGGACAACGGAAAGCGCTAGTAGCATCGGGACAAAAAGGCTTGGCTACTGTATCACAAGTACCGATGCTACTCGCGCTTTCTGTTTTCCAGTAACCAAACTAAGGATATTTTGTATCACGCTGTTTAACATGGGCTGTGACTTTCTTATTCTAATTCCTTCTTCTATGCTATCCTCTGCGCTTGTGTGAGTGAAGCGACCCTTCGTTCAGCCGTATTCCAGTACATCCAAAATGAGTGGACTGTTTGTAATCAAATTTGTTATTCAGACATATTTTCTCAAAATAATCTCAAATGAATTTGATAAAATTTTACTGAAATATAACTTCTAAAAATTAAAATTTGGTCTTCATCTCCACAAAACATCTCATAACTACGATTTTCATTTATGATAATTTTATGGCACAAACAAAGCAAGCTTAGGTTCTATTTAATTATATATTTTTTTCAGATTTACAAAAATTACAAAACGTTGTTGATAAGTGCTCTTCCATAGGAATACTTTACTCAGTAATAAAAAAAAATTACATTTTTGGAAGGTCCCTATAAATATTATTTTTGTTTGCTATTTGATGTTATTGGATATGTGAAAGAGTTAGTACAATGTTTTTACACAATTGTATTACCTGTCTGTGTGTGTAAAGCGTTCTACCTAATTCTTGAAACAAAGCAAACAATACAGATTGTAAACAAAGAACTGCTGACTGGTGGGTGGTTGTATTTCCGCGTACAATACAGTGTAATATTTGCGGAGTTCTACAGTACAATTTGTATCTACTATCAAGTAAAAACTATAGTCGTTTACAAAAGTATGAATACTCAACTTTGGACGTTAATAAAACAAATTAATAAGTTAACTCGAACAAATCCGATTATATTATAATTTTCCTATGTGGGTGCATTTTTATATCAACTTTCATCATGGTTTTGGGGTGTGATTATTTAGTTTCTGGTAGATAAAATACCACAAGTTCTTTCTGTCTATTATAATATATCAAAGAACACTATCTTCTTCAAACCTACTCTG
This sequence comes from Aphrophora alni, assembly GCA_963513935.1. Classification (NCBI taxonomy): domain Eukaryota; kingdom Metazoa; phylum Arthropoda; class Insecta; order Hemiptera; family Aphrophoridae; genus Aphrophora; species Aphrophora alni. Next base: position 9,561,749 of record OY740771.1, read on the forward strand.
TGCTCGTGAACCTCATCAGGAGCTGAGAAGATCCTTGTATGCCGGTTCCACAACTCTAAACACCTTCCACAGGATGAGCTTATAGCTGAAACACTACGATAAATGTTTATGTCTCGCTGCATGTGAAGGCCAGCGCCTTGATGATACCTGTCAAATCTCCAGTTGAGGAGGCCACCCGGTAGGCAGAAGACGAGACGCAAGAAGAAGCGAAGTTTTGCTAAACAAAAATGTAGATTAGATTTAGTGGTTGCAAGAATCACCACAAACAGACTAACCTAACCTAACCTTTTTGTGGTGATTGCTATATAATATGTAACAATAACGTATGCCCCCCAAGCTTGGGTTTCTATTTGTTCTATATAGACAGAAAGTATGACTATTATAGGAATCCTTTACCTCCCCTCGTATGACTGGGCTTTTCACCACCGGCCTTCGCCCAAACGCAAAATTATCTGTATTACACTCTTCAAATTTTAGATCGGCTGGTCCTCACCTACACGCCAAGAGGGGCCATCTCTCTCATCTATTTTAATCAGGAAGCTATGCTTTTTAACCGACTAATCATCATTTGGAGATAGCCTCTGACCAACCTTTTCCTGGTTCTCTTCCGGGCTCTCTCACAAGACTCTAAATTTCTAATTATTTTACATTTAAAAACAACTCAAAGCCAAATACTATTGATGAAAACATAGTTAATTTTTTCTTGTTTAAATGGCAAAAAGGCTCTCGGTAATTACCGCATTAAAAAAATTAAGAAGAAGCCCTCGAATACTCTAATGGCCTCAAGAGTTTGAAAAGAATAAAAGTTGGTCGAGAGAGACATGATAGGAAAGATAAAATAGAGGGTTCTAACCCAAGACTATATGAAAAATGTAGATCCAGCTAGGGTTCTTGCTACACTCGTACTCACTATGTGTGAGCCCCTAAGGGTACATACTGTTAAAAATTATCAAAAAATAGTTACAATCATAACAACAATAACAAAATACCAAATTATCAATCTGCAGAGAACAGATCTTTACAATAAATAATAATGATAACGTGGCGTCGAGAAACACTTTTAAAATATGTAAAGTGCTTTAGATTTGAGCACCTACTTCAATTTGTTTTGACTTCCATAGTTTCTTTAAAGTCTTTGTCGACTATCTGTTCCTACATTCCACCTAACTGGTTGCTACAAGTAGTCTGCTGGTCTCTTTTCAGTAGTGCACCAATATTTACCAAATCAACAGATTTCAATTTAATTTCTACTCCAAAATGGTCATGAATCCACTAGTATAGTTTCAATTGTAGACGATGTTAGAGCTTCTGAAGCTGCTTGACTGTTAAAGAGCAAGAACCAACACCATGTCCAAATTAGAAGAAGTATTGGAGGGGAATCCTCCTGAGAGCAGATGGGTTGGGAGACATAGAAACACATGGAGAAGTTTAGAGCATTTGAGAGAACATAAAGAGGGAGGTTGGTAATCGAGTACAGTGGAGGTCCTATGTTCCAGGAGGGGTTACGTCTAGGTCTAGTGACTGGTTAAAAAATCCTCAACTTACTAACTCTTCTTGTCCGGAGGACCACCATAATATTGTATAGACCTCTTATTGGTTAATAGTAGTATATTTTCCCAAATGAAATGTCATCTCCAGCTCTTACCTGTTTCGCTCCCTTGCCCTCAAGCCTAGAACCATCTGTATAACACATCGCAAATCTCAAAATTCCCTAAAGGTTTGTGGGTTCACCTCGACGAACTTTTCAAATCTTTATAAAGCTACACATCGATCCACTCTCTCTCTCTATCTCTCTCTCTCTCTCTCTCTCTCTCTCTCTCTCTCTCTCTCTCTCTCTCTCTCTCTCTCTCTCTCTCTCTCTCTCTCTCTCGCTCTCTCTCTCTCTCTGACAACATAGTTATATCTTGTATCATAGTTGCCTTTATGTCCATTCTGTGATAATTTCTACTGATTTGTATTCTAATAGCCAAAACAGGCGGCATGTCCTAAAGCACCTTCATTGCCGCAGTCACTATGAATGTTATAACCTCTGTGTACACAGGCATGTCTTTACGCTCTTTCAAGCTTCCATTTTTGGGGTAAACCGATGTAAAAATTGGAGCGAAGAGAGTGACTTATAACCATCCAGTCCCAATCGAGCACAAAGCGTGCCTTTGTAATTTTATTAGACGAGAATATAAAATGAAATCCTCAAATCAAACCAGACGTATTTAAGAGCTCTATAAAAAAACTGGACTAATTGCTATTGGAAGGCGCCAATCAAGATGTCTGGATTGGCGATGTTTTTACTTAATTGGTCACATGTTGTAAGCTTAATGGTTTCGATTGATTGGCGAGCTGGATAATGTTCAAACTTTGTTTTTTTTAACCTTTTGAAATAAAATGTCTCACTTTATGAGATTTATCGTCGTGGAAAAAACTAGTTAAAGAATGTTTATACTTCCAAGTTGATTAAGTTAACATAGTACCAACCCAGCCTTGTTTTTCAATACAAATTGAATTTCAGACGAGTAAATACAGGAAGTCCAATACATCTGGAAACAGTCTCATAACTTTGGTTATATTATAGATGAAACAAACGGCGTTTAAAAGGTAATTACGTGATGTATAGGGTGGGTCAAAACTCTGGTAACAAAATCAGCATGTTGAAATAATTTACAAAACATAAATTTTTCCATATTTTATAAATTAAACCGCATTTTTCGTTTTATTTAAACGCACTTTAGGAATTTTTTTATAGCGTCTTCAACATAATTCACCAAATTAGATAGAATTTTTTATTTTACAAGTAATGTTACCAACCTCACCTTTCTGCTATGATAAATAGCGAAGTGTTTGTCAAAATTATTGTAATTTCGAATCCCAACCTTACAAGAAAATGTGAAATTCGTTTAGTTACGAGATTCGGCCAGGACGAGTTACTGACACGAGCGTAGCCTTCTCCACTTTAGAGCTTCGACGCCACTGATATGACGAATCGAGTGGCGACTCTATTATACCATGTGTCCAAAAAGTCCCACCCCCCTCTTATTTTTTTTTATTAATGGAAATAGACAGATTTGCTTTGGGGAAAGTTTAGATAACCAAAGGAGGAGTTTTTGAAGTATCAACATTTTCAACCCTTACCCCCAAAATAGGGTAGTTTGGGGGTAAGTCAAGAATTTGAAATAGCAACCCCTATTGAGTAATACCTCATTTTAAAGGTCTTTTCAAAATAAGAATAATGGCGCAAACCAAGAGGTCTCTAAGTTCATCTTACCCAACATAGCAACCAATCGAATTGGTGAATGTTAAACTACAAACTCCGGTTGTTTTTATTACATTACAAACTGCTCTATGTTGGTAAAATGATGGTAAGAGCCTTACATTGGTTTTTTAGCTCATATTAAGTTCTTGAAATGGCTACTTTTTGGCAGAAATAGATTCTGGACTCAAAAGCTTGTTGTACATTTCGTAACATTTCTGGTCTAATTATTAACGTAAAATTTACAATTCAATTGGTCGCTATGTTCAATAATGTCCCAAATTTCACCAGGCTGTATATGTAAAAATAAGAAAAAAAAATCCAATAAACGAAAGTGCGTAGTCCAAAAATGCTTAGTTTTCGAATTATCTGCCATGTTGTTTTTTACCAAACATTTAATATATTTGGAAATAGAAAAGATATTGAACTCAAAATTGCCGTACATATTTGTTACGTAACCTTTTACCCCTGTAAAAAAAACAAAAAAACCGTTATTTTGTATATTTCAAAATGGCGTTATCTTATCATAAAATTTCAAGATACAAAAAAAGTTAATTTTTTAATGACAAACAAAACAGTTTTATTATATTTTTTCATAGCTCAAAAGATTTAACCAAGTTATCGTCTAAAAATTAAAAACATAATTCGTCGGTAGTGTCTACATTACATTGCTGTGTATAAATAAATATCGAGCTTGATTTGTGAGATAATATTATGTAGAACAAAAACTCGAACACAAGATCTCACAAAAATTTGGTTTATTTAATCAAACGCGTTTCAACGACAAAGTCGCCATCCTCAATCAACGTTTATAGTTTTGATTCCACCACCGGTTTTAGAAAGAAAAGAAAAGAAAAGAGAAAAAAATGTCGCATGACCGCCTTCTCATTACAACTTTCAAGTCGATTCCTAAATCTTTAATCTAGTGATATCTCAAAAACGGTAAATTATTTTCTAGTTTGACTCGTCCACTATTTAAATAAAATAATAAATGACTCCTACATCTTAGACCTTAGAGAGTGATCCCCTAAAATTTCCAAACACAAAAAAAGTGAGTGGGTTTACATTATTTATAATGGGTGGTATTGGTTAAATAAAAAAAATCTGATATAAAATGTACAAAAATTAGGACTGGAAGTGACCAACACGTTCACTGCTGAAAAATAAGTATATACCATCTCCTATGGCTAAAATTTTTTATGTCAATTCATTTCAGTTGGTCTGGCGCCGACTTTTGTCGGCGCGCGCCTCATGGCAGCGCTAGCGACGCCGACTAAAGTCGGCGCGAGCATCCAACGTGTTTTAAAGCCACGCTGTATATGATGCAGTAAACATAGACGCAATATACAATTACAAAGTACGCAATCACGCTACCACAAAAGTTTACTTTGTATTTAAATTGATTCTGTGTGGTTTTATATATTCTTTACATATTGATAACGCTTCTGTTATATAAGTCAAAAACAATGTATTATTAGATTGGTATTACTGCAACCGTATTATTAATAAACCTCTAGAATTACTTTGTGGTAATTTTATTGTAGAAAGTTGAAAGAAAGAAGTATATTGGCGCCAATATAGGCCTACTGTGTAATACAAACTGATCCTGTAAGTGTAGTGCCCAAAAATTGGTTTTGGTAAGTTTGTTGAAAATCGTTGTTACACAGGTTTTGTATTATATACAACGACCAAGAAATTATGTTTTCAGTTATGGGGGGGGACTGTTTTGTTTCTCATTAAAAATTTTTTTTTTGTTTTCCTGAATTTCTTTTTTAAAATTTTTGGTTTTTTGAGATATTTGACATTACAAACTTTAAATTTCAGCCATTTTGAAAATATAGAAAAGTACCTTATGGTTTTTTGAACATGGTAAAAAGTTACATAAAAAATATGTGCACCGAATTCAAGTTCAATATCTTTTCTATTTCCAAAGTTTCCAAAGTGTTTAGTAAAAATAAATAAATTGGTGGATAATTCGAAAACTAAGCATTTTACGGAGTTATGTGTTTTGGATTTTTTTCCTTCTTATTTTCACCTATAGAATAGCCTCGTGAAATTTGGGGCAATAACTTTTCTATCGCTAAGAAAGTCAAATTTAATTCGGCGAATTGTAGCGCGCCTCGCAAAATTCCGCGATGTTCTGACTGCGATCAAATTTTGGAATTTTGGACTTATACGTACAATCAAATTCGAAGTACTGAAGGAGGAGGGGGGGTTTCCTCGCTTGTTGTTTATAGATTGAAAACCTGTCGGTCATCATCGCCTTATAATAATAAACATAAAATAAAACCCCTAGTCCTGGAATACTCTAGTTGCGTCATGGTTGGAGACCTGATGGGAAAGATGAAAAAGACGGATCTAACCGAAACTACATGTGAAAAGGTGTAGATCCAGCTAAGCTCCCTCGGGATGCCAAACACGTACTTCCAAGCCTTTGAAGAAGGTCAAAGAGTAAATCTAGATTCAATAATGTCAATGAGTTACAATTGTGTAACCCTTAGACTTGTTTTGTTATTAGTAAAAATATTTAAACGGGATTAATCCGTGTTGAGCTTAGAACGGCTTTTTTTACTATTATTTAGAGAAAGTCTGGGATGCGTCAACAATTTTATGTCAAGTTTTTTTAGTTAATATTTCTTACAAGACGGTAAGACTTACTGGGATTTCGTAAGTGGAGTAAATTTATCGGAGCGTCCGTCACGTCACGCGAAAATCGTCACGATAATGATTTAAATGGTTTTAAAATGTATTCATTAAGGGAAAACGTATCCAAACTCAACCAGTACGTAAAATTCCCTCCCTCCATTTATACCATCTTCCAAAAAATTCGAAAGTCACTCTGCTCTTTTTTAAAATGTGAAAAATTTTCCCTTCTTAATTTTGACTCTTTTACATAAAATTTCTACACATATCCAACCAATTTTGATAAACCCCCCCCCCCCATTTTGACAGCTTTCGAAAAAGTTTCTAAACCCACCCAACCTATTTGTAAAAAATACCCCTCCCCCTCTTTTTGGCCTTTCTGATACCACCCAACCCATTTTGTATTCCCTTCCATCGCGTGTAGTAACCTACACCCATTTTGAGGTCCCTAAGTTCTAAATAGTGGTTTTTAACAGTCGTTATACAGCCCAAAACGTAAGGATTGATTTTAATGAAATTTGGTGTGTGGGGATTTCTTGAGATTTTTATTTCTTGATTTTTCGAAACTAATAATTTTGTAGTGGCTGCCATAACAAAAACACAAAATTACGATTTTCTCAAAATTGGCTACACCGATTTTGATCAAATTTCGCTCAAGTGTAGCCTCTAAGGACTCAAAACAATTATCATGAACATGACAACTACCAAACTGAGACATTTTTGTGGCGATTAGTCTAGTTTCGTTTTTGGAATAGGAAGTGAAGAAGTTTGTGCAATATTTTTGCATCTTTTATTAACCTAAATACGAAATCAAAACGTAGCTAAATCGTTTCCTTACACCCTAATACGTAAATTAGCTCCATTTCATTGAAATCCTACGACTAGTTTTCAAAATAAAACACAGTCCTACAATAATTGCTAACAAATTTTTAACGATTACTAGGTAATTTAACTTCATATATAAGTTGCTTCTAATGGAATTATAATCCAAGATGGATGCTCAGCTATGTGGTGTCATGATAAACTTATCGGAGGAATTTTTTTCAAACGTTTAAAGTGCACTAAACACCTCTACCACTTGAAGAAAGTGTTGGGTAAATGTGCACTTTAGCCTGCAAAGAAAAGTAGAAATATTATGAAAGCAAGAAAAGTAGTAGATAAGTGGTTTTATACAACCTTTACCATTTAAATAAATAAGTGTTGGATAAAACATATTTTGCAGGATATACTGGGATTTATTTCATGATTTTGTCGTTTAGAAAATTGCAAATTAAACTTGGAAAGAGAATTTTTATTTGGGAAAAACTAAATGTTGTAATCTTTTCTATTGACTCTGTTCGAGATGATTGAGTCAATTAAACCACCAAATGAAATAAAATAACTTTTTCGACAAAATACATTTTATTTGATGACGTTTTAATGACTAATACATCATTCTTAGTTGTTACACTGAACTATGACTGGCAAGGCCAATGCTTCACACATATGTCATTTGAAAAGTTAGTATCATTGTGGTAGTTTTTAAATTTTGGTTTATTTAGAATAATTTTGATAAAATATATAAAATTTGACAATTTCATCTCCTCTCATATATAATTTACGTAGTCAAAGTTTAAAAAACTAAAGGAAAATAGCAATAAAGTTTAATTATTCAGTTTTGATTAACTAAGACTAGGCCCATCTCAGACGTGAGCTCAGACTTATTCTAAAACTAAAACAAAATAACGCCGATCGATGCCATCTAATTTCAAAGAAAACTCCAATAGTTTCCCACTGCTGATTTATTTGTCTTTATTATAATATTAATAACTGTTACCAATTAAAAGTTGTGTATACAGAAACCTGTTCGCCCTGTCTGTACTCACAAAATGTGCATGTTAAGAAGTCTCTGACACGGTGCACATGAATTGGAGAAAATCTACAAACTTAGCTGAAACAAATTTGGATTTTATTATTTCTATTTTATTTAACCCAAACTTATAGTTTGTTCGAGATTACAATTTCGTGAAATTGTATATTCTTGAATCAGTTTAGGAATTTTAATATACAATTTAGACCAGTAAAATTAGCCAAATATCTTGAAAAATGTATTGTAATACGTTGCAAGATGCCACATGGACAAATCTATAGATTTAGTGATAAAGTATGTGGGATTTCAGGGGATCCAAATTTGATCATCTGGAACATTGTTTAAACAACGGTTTTATGTGCAGAAATCGGGGGGGGGGGAATCAGTTTATTTTAACATAGTTTAAAGACTATTTACAATGGGTATTTCAAGTTTGGTTCACAATTAGAATACTCAAAAACGGTTAATTTGAGATCTGGAAAGTTAAAATCTGTTAATAATTTGTTGTCTGTGATTTAACTTAGGTTCAATTTTGGCCAAGGCACATGACTGATCTTTCATTAAGAGATTCAACAATATTCGCCTGATGTTATAACTTTCTTTTCTTAATAATATTTTTTTTTTTAAAGAGAATTAATACAATTTTAGTTGATATTGGAAACAAACGAAAAACAAGTTTTAAGATTACTGTACAGTTGAAAGTTAGTTAAACTTGAATAACAACAGGTAATTTCAAATTTGAATAGAAACGAATCAAAAAACAAATGTACAACTTTTACAAATTTTTTTTAAATTAGTTATTCTAATTTCATAATTGATTTTTAGAAATATCTGGTTATCAGTAGAGCTGGACTTCCTCTTTTAATGATTCAGGCCTGGCGGAATACAAAGTAAAAGTCTGATTGCTTCGGAAAAGATCGCGGCGTACCAGAAGTGGATGTAGATTACGACGCCAAATATTTTCCAGGGCTGCAAACTCACTACCAGAATACAAATTAAAAGTCTGATTGCTTCGGAAAAGATCGCGGCGTACCAGAAGTGGATGTAGATTACGACGCTAAATATTTTCCAGGGCTGCAAACTCTCTACCAGAATACAAATTAAAAGTCTGATTGCTTCGGAAAAGATCGCGGCGTACCAGAAGTGGATGTAGATTACGACGCCAAATATTTTCCAGGGCTGCAAACTCACTACCAGAATACAAATTAAAAGTCTGATTGCTTCGGGAAAGATCGCGGCGTACCAGAAATGGATGTAGATTACGACGCTAAATATTTTCCAGGGCTGCAAACTCACTACCAGAATACAAATTAAAAGTCTGATTGCTTCGGAAAAGATCGCGGCGTACCAGAAGTGGGGGTAGACTACGACGCCAAATATTTTCCAGGGCTGCAAACTCACTACCAGAATACAAATTAACTATACTGATCTAACTGATTAGTCTAGACTGATTAAGTAACCATAATACACCTGCGTCTTCTACGATGCCCCACCTTATAAAACACTAAAATATTCTTTCTTTTCTTACACACACAAACTTCTAACAATTTGATCCAAAAATCAAAAAAAAATTCTTCTCCCATTACTGCAGCCAGTGATTTATTTCAGGTGCTGCAAAACCATAGAAGTTGAACCTCGTCTGGTCTATTACAGCGAGATATCTGCCTAGTTGTGTACAGCAGTATCACTGTACTGTATCTCTACACCTAGTGTGCACAATGTGGCAACACGATGCTGTCTACAGACAAAATATGCACTGCCCTGATATCTACAGTATCCTCAAGGTGGGAATGTGTCTGGGGTGGAGAGGAAAAGAGGGGGCCCCCACACTTCGTTTGTTTTCAGCGGTACAACACCAATAAAAAATATAGACCTCAAATGCTTCTGTGTAAACGCCGACTCTGCTTTCCTTTCTTTTATCGGTGTAAATAAGAATAAAAAGTTTACAAAATTAAACTTTTAAGAATTAACTTGCACTTAAACTTTAAGGGTACGAACAGACCAAGTGGGTCGCGGTGGATGCTACTAGTTAAGTCGCGGTCGATGTCGACAGCACATAGCAAGGAGGTTACCTGCACTGCTCAGTCGAGCTAGGACCACTGTCAAGTGAAGTAGTTTGATGAAATTTGAATGACAAAAAGATTGTGCTATTGCGATGTTGTGTGAGTCAAGTGATAATAGTGATGAAATGTCAGCTGTCACCAAGTGGTGGCTGATAGGTAATATACCCACAATACCAGTGAGCTGTACAATTGTTATCAGATCTTCCTTCATATTTAGCACTTGAAATTCAAAAAGGAACTTATTACGCAAAAGAGATTATGGAAAGCAACTAGAGTACCCTAGCGCACGGAATGACAGACGCCAGACGGAATGACAGAAGCGTCTATGCGAGCTGCTTTGGAGGGGGATGGCAACTTGGCATTGAACGCACCAATCACAGGGAAGCATCCTTGTAGACCGCGCAGTAGGCATACATGTAAAAACAAACTCATTTGATTTTCAAAAGCATCGATGTAAACCTCCTGGATGGCATCGCGCTAAACCTCCACCGCGACCTTACCTGCTCTGTTCTCTTCCATTCACTATAATGTGTTTGTTTTACATGGATGTCGTCATCGAGCGCGACTTAACTAGTAGCATCCACCGCGACCCACTTGTTCTGTTCGTACCCTAAGAATTAAATGTAGCTAAGCAGTAATTTGTGTACCTAGTTTTCTTGGAATGGAGTGTACCGTCAAGTCAGGCTGGGGAAACAAGTAGAAGGGAGGACACGCCCATTACACCAGACACACTCCTAGTCTGAGGCTACTTTACGGGCCCAGTTGTCCGTCTGGGCGTACCGTCTTTTCTGAGATCCATGATACCAGTTTTATTATGTCAAGTCATGTGATGAATACCTTCATTACATTTTCGATACGACAACAAATACACACAGTAATGGGTTGATGCTATTGGGTGTACAATAAAGACAGGAAGTAATGATAGTGAAGCGGAAAAGGTTATGTTTGTGCGTGTAATTACAATGTTAATGTAAAGCATTGTGAAATTAGGGTGGAGTCTCATTCATTGGTACCATTGTGAAATAGCTGTAGACAGTTCTCAAAATCAGATACACCGATTTCATTTATATTTAAGTGAAAGTAATTTCCAACATGCAAAATCGTATACAATGAAAATTACAGTTCGTAAGTTTATAGGAAAATCAGAAATAAAAACCGGGTTGGTTCGGATCTTATTTAGACTTTTTGGTCAAAATTTCTCTGCACTGATTTTCAAATATTCCAACTTTTATTCATGGGTTCATTTCCTTTTTAAAACAGATAATTACAGAACCATCAATTTTTGGGGTAGATGTCGATTCAGTACAATTTATTATTATTTTTTAAATCATAATTTTGACTTTTGTTCGAATTTTATCCCTAATTTAGAGTTTTCATAATTTTTTTTTTTTTTTTTTTTAGGTTAAAATATCGCATACCAAATTTGACAAAAATCGATAAACTTGATTTGACCGTATTTTGACACATAAAACCGACATCATTAAAACAAGCAAAAAACTTTTAGTTTAAGGGAACCTCGTTTTTAGAACATCACATAATTTTCCCTATATTATGTGAAAAGTAACAGTTAATACAGTAGTATATTTCATCACTAGTACCGAAAGTGGTCTTTTCCGGTACGGGATCGTGTATCGTGGAAATTCCATCAAAGACCGGAATAACACTTTAGTTACGAGTTATGAACGATACTTTTCATAACACTGTTAATAATTATAATAATAAAGGAAGTATAATTTTATCAACATAATATAATTACCACAAATATGTATAACTTTTTAACCAAACAGCAGGATTGTTTTTAATAAATGTATTAATCTAGTTATAAAAATTACCTTATATTTTCCGTCCAACAATCCTCTTTTGGTAATCACGGATTACCGGTTTCAGCTATCTATACAGTCATCATCAGTAGTCACGTAAAGTTCTCAAAAACATAAGAGTCAGTAATATAGCGTTAATTACAAGTTAAAACATATTTTACACCATATTACTGGCTCTATGTGAAGAAATTTAAATCAGTTCTCTCGATTGTGTGTACAGATCTGATGATGGCGGCATAGATCGCTGAAACCTGTAATCTGTGATTACCAAAAAAGGATTGTTAAACAGAAAATATAAGGTAACTTATATAATTACATTAATATAGTCAAATATGTAGTACATAGTTTTTGCACTAATAATTTTGTTCCCTTCCTTATTTTTCCTAGTAAATTGAATTTTTTGATAGTTTGACTGGACGCCATTTTGAATTGGAGTAAGATAGCGACATTAAGCGCAGTTATTTTCTATTTAATATTAAGAGTTACAAGACCTTTAATATGAGGTATTATTCGATTGGGTTTCAAGTTAAAAATTTTTGAATTGCCCTTCAAAAACACCATTTTTGTGTGGGAGTGAACTTTTCCGGTCTGTTCAAGAAGAGGACCGCCACTCGTAAACAATTTTCTATTGACATAAATAGAAGAGACAGAACCTGACCTGGACAGAACAGCTGAAACGTTGTTGGCGTGTATTAAGGACAGAATGTGGAACCCAGTAGAGATTTGTTAGATTCCTATTTATGTGAATTCATGTCGCGCTGTAGGAACAAGGATGAAGAAGTGTTTGACATCATCTGGAAAGACTTCTATTTATATTGGTCTCCAGAACAATAAAGTGTGTATTCATATATTATGTATAAAGTTGGTTAGGTTAGGAAACCTTCTGGGTGCCACTGTTTGAGTGGCGGTCCTCTTCTTTAACAGATCCCCAAAAAAAACTTTTTTTTAAATCGAAACATTTTAAAAGTTTAACCGTCCCAAGACGTTTTTTACACCTGTTTTAAATATATAACGTTTTCAAGATACTAATTGCAGAATCAATCCATGTTTTGTACTTCGGGTGAAAGGTGAACGGATAACTAATAGAAGACAATTAACTGTGATGATAGATCCATTGATGCAGAAAGTAATAACCAAGGTTATAGATCAAAGATCGCAGACCGGATGTGACGTATTACTGGCGCTCACTTGTATTTGTAAATTGTTAATGATTCATTCAGCCCAAGAAGTTACATAGCAAGGTGACTGTACTCGTAGTCTCTGCAGACCTAACGACATATTGTATTCAGTGTCCACGAGAACAATGTCATTTTATAGGTTAGAACATTACAATTGTTTCTAGTTTTTTTACTTAATTTTCGTTTATATGACATAGTTAAGTTAAAATTTTGTACTTTAAATATTGAAGATATTAAAATGTGATGGCGCCATCATGGTACTTATTCAGCCTCATCATAGAATCTGATATATGCAGGTCTTCTAAATGTAATGGCCAAACGTTGGTTTCTTGGACTTACAGCATCCTCAAGGTAGGAATGTGTCTGGGGTGGGGAGGAAAATAGGGGCCCCTACACTTTGTTGCGTTTACTTTCAGCTGTACAACCCCAATTAAAAAAATATAGACCTCAAATGCTTCTGTGTAAACGCGTACTCTAATTTCGTTTCTTTTATCGGTGTAAATAAGTATAAAACGTTTACAAAAGTCTGTCACGAAGTTGTAACTTTAGGAATTTAATGTAGCTAAGTAATTTGTGTACCTAGTTTTCTTGGAATGGGTTGTACCAATGACTACATAAATACTATAAGACACGACATGGCCATGTTAAATATTCTACGCTTATTCTTGAGTTGACCAATACCCGCTAGTTGATGTGACCAATCTGAAGTTGATGTGACTGGCGCTAGGTGGCTCTACGGTCAAACAATGTTTCAGGCGGGTAAGAGGAAACGCACTGATGCCACATATGGGACCAGAGATGCGAGGGAAGGTCGAGAATCGCTTATCTCAGCGCACGAACTGACAACACTGACTATGCTGACGGAAGTAAGTGAGAAGGTTTGTGAGAGAGAGGTCAACAGTTGTACAGTCTCAATCAAGTGGGATGCGTACAGTCAAGTACCTGCTGCTAGCGCTTTCTGATAGCTGTGTGTCAAACTTGTGACGAACAGCACCCGTAAAGCGTAGACTATTTCCCTATCCTATGTCGTGTCTTATAGTATTTATGTAGTCATTGGTTGTACCGTCAAGTCAGGCTAGGGAAGCAAATAGAAGGGAGGACACGCCCCTTACACCAGACACAATCCTAATCTGAGGCTACTGTACTAGGAAATGTTAAATTAATTGGTAGATCAAGTAGTCTTTACCAAAGGTAATTTTATTTAAAACACTTGATACACAAATTTTCTGAACATCTTAATTGTGTACATTACTTGCTTGATGTCTGCTTGCCTCTTAGATACATATATTTTTAAGTATTTCCACTCGCTTCGCTCGTGTCAGCTCTCTTTTCAAAGCTGTACATATGTGAAGAAACCTCTCCACTCGCTACGCTCGTGTCGGTGATTCGATCCTACTTTTATTTTGTCACTGTCACATTTTCTTAAAATTTCAGAATTAGAAATTACATTTTTGACAATAACTTCACTATTAGTAATCGTAGCCTACATGTGTTGGATTGGTAGCGTTACAAGCAGAATTGAAATCAGCACATTGTTATGTAACTCTATGTGTTATTAGTTGAATAACACACGAGATATGAACACAAAACTGTTTTAAACGGCAGCCATTTTAACATTTTAAATTAAATTTTTCTGTGTTAAACAAATATTCATGTATTACATTAGTTTAACTCTACATAAGAAGTATTAAAACGTCAAACAGCTGAATCGATCATTTTCGCTCTGGTTTTGCACATCCTTAATTCAAATTGATTTTAGAAACAACTTTTGATGGATTTCCGAATCGATTTTTTACATCAACTTTGCTGAGACTCCTAGTAGGGTGTTAAACATTTGTTTTTGAAATAAAATTAAAAATGCACTGGCATTTGATACAAGTAGGCTTAGTACAAAGTGGGCGGGGTTTGTTAATTAAACATGCTGTAAGAGATGAAAGAGTTCTGTTGTCTGGCCGGAAGTGACGTATGTGTTAAGATCAGGAGGAAACCCGGCGCTCCACTGTAAGTTTTAATGTTTTGTATAAGTTTTCTTTTGTAGGTTTTAATTAATTTTCTCATAGGAAGAAATGTGTGTGGATCAAATAGATGGTTAGATTTTCATGGATGTATGTGTTTTATATCTATCTGTCTGCTGTGAAATCGTTTGATCGGTTTGTTCAAAATGATTACATAGGGGTTTTAGCTCGTTCTAATTCAAAATTTGTGTATTCATGTTTTATAAATACATAGAAGTTTAATTTCCTCGAAATCGTTTCAACGGGTTTCACCACCACATTTACATACTTCGGGCTTCAAGGTGCATTGAGTCACCATTAAGACTATTTGTGTACCAAATTTCCGGACATTAAAGCACACACTTGCTTTTTATCTCTCTCTCTCTCTCTCTCTCTCTCTCTCTCTCTCTCTCTCTCTCTCTCTCTCTCTCTCTCTCTCTCTCTCTCTCTCTCTCTCTCTCTCTCTCTCTCTCTCGCTCGCTCGGTCGAATGCTCTCAAGCACTCATTCTTTCTCTCCCTCCCCCCTGAAACGAAACGTAATGATTCGAAAGTTTTATATGGATCAAAAATCGGTTTAAAAAAAGTGGTTTTGGGAATGATGTCTGTCTGTCGCCTGTACAGTGTCGCCTCTTCAGCTCAAACGAGTGGATCGATGTAAACTGAATTTGGTATTTGGGCATATTTTAGCTACGTCTCAGGACATTTTTTTATAACTTAAAATTAAGGAGTATCTGTAAAAACACGAAATTCATATTTTCTCAATATCGGCTCCAACGATTTTGATCAAACTGTGTTATAAAATGTATCTCTTAAGTAACCTAATCAAAACATATTGGTCGCCATCTCACGAAAAACTAACAATCTCAGTGTAACCGGTAAAAATCCAAATAGTTGGACACGGCTGTTATATATAAGACTTTTTTTCTCAATGGTTGAAGTTGAACCTGTTGCCGATTTTTGTCATTGGCATTTTCTCGTCGACCAAAAAGTATTCCACGGTTTCCTTGGGTTCGTCTTCCTTGAGCCGGCATTTAAATTATCTAAGCTCCCACGCAGTTGTAACGCATTAACAATAAGCCATATAAACCGTCAACGTTTATGAAATGAAAATTTCAAACCCTATTATCACACATTGACAATAAACCGTATAAACTGTTTAAATGCGAAATGTAAGCAATCAATCGCAACACAATGTCGATCCCCACAAATAAAGTAACTATTGTATAAGTTAACCTAAAAATAATTTAAAACCGTTCTTATAAATTTTCAAATAAAATGAAAAGTATTTTGAAATTTTATTTTTGTTGTGAAACGTTATTTACCCTTAACAGGAATGTTCTTTAAATTATAAATTTATCACGAAATAAGTGAGTTATAGTTTGATTGGTGTAGCTCGTGTATCACTGAAGAGGACGACCTTGTCGTTGAAACGCGTCTGATACTTAGGCGTATTTTTTGTGAGAATTGTGTTCTGTGTGTTTGTTATAATGTATAATTGTTCTCATAAGTCAAGCTCAACATTTAATACGAAACAAGTGTTTCCAGGGGAAATGAATAATTTTCGGCAATCTGCAGGTAACACTGTTTAATATAACAACAAAATCGGCGCTTATAGTAAATAAATACGGGACTATTGCATAGCGAATTTAATAAACAAATTTCTTCGATTATTCATTGCTTAATGTTTTTGGTGTGATACGTTGATCGTAGCTTATTTGCAGCGTGAATGAAAATAAATTTTAAAACATTTTAACGTCAATTCGCTCCAACAGAACTGAGTTATCCCTGTTGTATAATGTTAATCCTTAGCCATATATTTCTTAGGATATCGTCCATAGAAGCTTTACAATATATATGACACAGGGATGGTCTATCACATTAAGTAAATAACATGCTTTTTGTATCCATGTTTGGTAAGGGTTAGATCGGGCGAGCACGGGCAATGCGGGCGGTCTGCAGCCCACACACACATGGTCTATGCTAATTACAACGTGACTTAGCCAGCTTTACTACCTACCGTAATTGTAGGGCAAATAAATTGTGCACTTTCCAAAGTACTGGCTGGAAAATTGTTTTGGCGAAATTCTCACAAAAACCAAGGTCAAAAATGAGGTTAACTGTCATAAAACACAGAAATTCTGATTTTTTATAAAATTTTCTTTGAATGTAGTTGTCAAACTTGACTAAAATTTATTAAAAAAATATACTAAGAGATAACAATTGTACCAGAATTTATTTTTCTAAAAAATATTTTCAAATTTGTATTTTATTAATATGCAATTCTACCAACTTATGGTAAATATATATATATATATATATATATATATATATATATATTGAAACACTTTTCGCCATTTGTAAATGTTTAAAGAAATAGTACATTTTTGTACAATTGACTATAGTATTTGTATTATTAATAATTATTATTTTTCATGATACATTGGTTTAGTTAATCTGGGTTGTTATAGATAATTATCAAGTAATTATGTTTTTTGTTGACCTATTTAAAACACATATCCTTTGACCTATTTAGAAAACATTTTGTTTTTCGTTAAAAGTGGATGCCTCTTGTAAATATTTTGTAATGTTTTCGAGATATTCCATTTTAAACGTTCGCCGTTTTTGAAAATGTACAAACAGCTTCAATAATTATTTGTTGGTTCAATTTTCGGTAACCATAATATGAGACTTGTTCTCCGGATGAAAAATCGAAACGCCGGCGAAGCGTAAGGTAACTTCAACCTCCATTACGCCTTTATTTAAGAGCTTTTTTTATTTGTTTTCTAAGAAAGGTCATCTCCGGAGGAGCTAATTGATAGGGATAGAAATGAAGTCTTGGTTCACTAGTATACTGCTAAGAGGTTACTTAATGTGTATATCAAATATTCACTTAATATCCTATTTACTTACAAAGATTTCTTTTTCTTTTTGTAAAAACACAAAATGGCCGACAGATGGAAATAAAGTTTTTTTTTCATATTTTTAGTTCTAGCATCAGCTCACAACATATTGCCGTGAAATTTTGAATCACCCTGTACATATTTTTATCAAGCACGAAAACACATGAAACACAATTTGTTATTGAATAATAATGAAAAATTAATGTTCAGTTGTTATTTGGATAGAATAATATTGTTGTTAATTAATTTATTGATTTTTAATTTTTGGTTGTCTGCGTGTTTTTTTACATTAGTTTTATTTTTTATTTTGATCATAAATTGGTTAATTTTTTTATTTCGAATAAATTATGGTTTTCGAGTTACTATATTTACAATTAAAGGGGGGTTAAAATCATGTGTGCGAAATGGTTGGGGGAGAGGGGGGTTCAGCGACACATTTAACTCGGCCAGTTTTAATCGCTCCAAAATTAACTAAAAACAATTTGTAGGGAATTTTATGATCTTTAACAGTTGTATTTACCTGTTTTCTTTTATTTTTTTTAAATTTTAAGAGATAAATTGTACCAAAAATTTGCTTAATCCCATGGGCGTACCCAGCGAGGGGCAGGGGGGCAGATGCCCCCCCTGGAAGCAAAAAATAAATCTTTATTATTCATTTTGTGCTGGAATTTAATACAATTCTTGAAATAACTATTTTAATAATCAATTGTATATCGAATGACCATGGCTTACCCCCCCCCCCCCCCCCTAGTACTGATCCTGGGTACGCCCTTGCTTAATCCCTTTACCCCTCCTTTTAAAATGTGTGACACTTCGGAAAACTTTGGCCTGATCTATTTTTAATAAAAGGAATTATTTTAACGAAATTCCCGCAGTTTTTTTTTATTTACACTTTATTTTTTTTCCTTTTTGAGAGAAACTATTTTAACTGATGTAACTTTGAACTATGCGAGTAAAAAAATATTGAATTATAGTTAATCTATTCCCCAAAGAGTTACACCTTTGTGGTTCTTTTGTCTAAAACTTACTTATTATACTGTGAGGACGCATTGCAACATTAACTTGAGCGCATTGAATGTGCAAGGCCATCTGGCACCAGGCCACACAAGTAGTCCAGTACATTAGGTTTATTTACTGTCCATAGCTGTAATAACTTCACTAGCAGACGATGGTTTTTATAAAATTATGAAAGTTAAGAATAGACTACACTTCTATAAACACACGTGACTCGAAGAATATTTGTTCTTTTTTAAAAGCGAAAAACTTTTCGGTCATCATCCCCTTATAAAAAAAGTAGAAATGAGTATAAAATAAAGACCCCTACCTCTCACATACTCTAATAACGTCAAGGTCAAAAGAGAACAAGAGTTGGTCAAGTGAGACCTGATAGAAAAGATGAAAGAGAGGGATCTAACCCAAGATTATATGAAAGAAGGTTTATATCCAGCTAGGGTCATCGAGTCCGCCACACCCCCATTCACCCTGAGAGTATCATTCGATGAAACTACAGCATCTTCAAGGTAGGAATGTGTCTGCGCTGAAGAAAAAAAGAGGGGTCCTCCACACTTCGTTTGTTGCGTTTACTTTCAGCGGTACAACCCCAATAAAAATATATAGACCTCAAATGCTTCTGTGGTAAACGCGTACCCTACTTTCGTTTCTTTTATCGGTGTAAATAAGAATAAAACGAAACGTGTAAATAAGAAATAAATAATAAAAGTCCGTCACGAAGTTGTAACTTTAGGAATTAAATGTAGCTAAGCAGTAATTTGTGTACCTAGTTTTCTTGGAATGGGTTGTACCGTCAAGTCAGGCTAGGGAAACAAGTAGAATGGAGGATACGCCCCTTACACCAGACACAATCCCAGTCTGAGACTACTGTAGTTACTATTTAAATATCTGGAATGCCAGAAGGTAGTGTGCTTGGCCCTATCTTGTATCATCTTTTTAAATATAACCTTCTCCACACTGTTGGACATCAGTGCTTTCTGAGCTCATTCTACAGGACAAAAGAAAGAAAAAACTTCATATAAACATGTGTCCTAAAACGCTTTGGTAGCCAGTTTACTGCTAGCGAAAGATTTCACCCTGATTTCTAATCCTAAAGTAACATTCAGTCTTGCTGTAATCCCTAGAACCCAAATTAAGCCGTTTATTTGGTAGTTTTATAAGTAATTTGACCTGAAAAATTAAGTTTTAAGATACATATTTTCCTAAGTTATCATTAAAATACAACAATAATACTTGACACCAATTGTTTGAAATACACATTTGTAAACTTTGAGGTTAGGTAAGGACTCGCTGATTAGACCAATCAACTTCAAATTTAACTTTGTAATTTTAGTAATGAACACATTTTTTTTTTCATGACTTTTTAGGAGCTAGAGAGAAACTGTTATACTATTTAAAAAACTAAAAAAAAGTGCAATTATCGGCTTAAATTGTTAATACCAATTTTAACTCAAAATAAGGACACATTTTATAGTGTTTATTTTTATTCCACTATTACACTTGACGTATAATATCTTGCAAAACATTAGTTATTCTATTTAAAATGACAGTTCAGTGAGAGATTTCATTATCCATGATATAAGTGAGGGTCAGATGCAATAAGGAAATTGTACAAAACATAACCCTAGTTTTTCATAACAAATCGCACAGTGCTATGGTCACGCGTGCTGTTATATAGTCTCTGTGGTTATATAAGGTGGAAAGGATTTTGGTTGACTTTCACTTACAGTTTTTCCTACGTAACACTAATGACAGTTTCCTTGCTTAACATCGAAGGCACGTGACAATCACTTCACCGTACAATGTTTCGTTGATTATTTGCGAATTTGTGTTTTTTATTTAAACCTCTCGGTCATCATCACCTTATAAAAAAAAGAAGATAAAATAATGACCCCCTCTCCCCCGCGAATGTTCTAATTGTGTCTGGGTCGGAAAAGAACAAGAGTTGGTCATGAGAGACTGGATAGGTAAAATGGAAGAGAGGGATCTAACCCAAGACTACGTGAAAATGGGTGTATATCCAGTTAGGTTACCACGGGATTGTCAAGTCTGTACTCAGTAAATTGAGCCCCTGAGGGTGCGAATTTATCCCTCATGGAAATTAAAACATCCGAGACCAAGAAATGGCCACTTTTGCAATATGGTCTTGCAATATCTCTCTCTCTCTCTCTCTCTCTCTCTCTCTCTCTCTCTCTCTCTCTGTGTGTGTGTGTGTGTGTGCACGCGCGCGCGTGTGCGTGTACGTATGGTTTAGTAATTTTTTTCCTTGTTTAAAAGCGTATATCCTACCAGTCATAATCCCCTTAAATAAAAAAACTATTCTGATTGATAATGATTGGAGAGTATTTTTACTACTCGTAAATAAATTTAAACTAATTTAGTCAATTAGGCTATAGTTTGTGTATTGTTTATTGTAAAAACTCGAAACAAAATTGTGGAATCTTTAAACTTATAACAGATAGGAAAAACTTTCAAAAGGTCTTTCATACTTTATCTATCTACACCAAACTGTTGGGAGTTACAGTTATTTAAACACAAATATGTAGTGTATAACTCTGAAAAACTGTTTTTATTCTCTTGATGTTTAAAGGTGAAAAACTTCTCGGTCATCATGGTTCGTATAAAAAAAAGAAGAAAAAGGATTTAAAAACAACCCAAGCACTGGAATAATCGAATATTGTCAAGAGAGTTGGAGAAGAAAATGAGTGTAGTAATGTTAAAAAAGAGGGATCTAACCCAATACTACATGAAAAAATGTGTAGGTCCAGCTAGGTTTTCGGGATTGTCAAGACCTTACTCACTATAAATGACCCTCTGGGGATTATTTAGTGAATTTTTTGATGTTAAAATGTATTCAGATTTCCTGAAACCTAAAAAATCGGCCAGTAAATTTGAAAAAAAAACTAGTTTTCCTGAAATATTCTTTATGAGGAACTGATTACTTAGTGTAAAGTTCTACGATAGCTAATTTTAAGGAGTCTTAAAATCTACATTCGGAAACACGTTATGATTGTTTGGGATCAAATTAATTAGTGTAATACCGGGATTTGGTGTAATCCAAGATATAGAGGTAACTACTGAAAACGTGCTGTCCCATTCTCTTTGATGTCTAAATACTTTCACCCCCTTAGACCAATAACCACCCTAGATACCAAACTCTTGATGAGTTAATTTTAATAAACTGATTTGGAGAACGTATATTAAATTATAAAAAAAGTGACTACACAATATACACAACTTTAACTTAAATGGGTGGTCGTAAGGCTTTAGGCCTATTTGTAGTTCAACCATCTAAATATAT
Organism: Aphrophora alni; assembly: GCA_963513935.1. Taxonomy (NCBI): domain Eukaryota; kingdom Metazoa; phylum Arthropoda; class Insecta; order Hemiptera; family Aphrophoridae; genus Aphrophora; species Aphrophora alni. The sequence goes on from OY740771.1 coordinate 9,583,753, forward strand.
ATAATTACCCCGGTGGGAATATTCAATAGTCCTTCCCGAGAATATCAGAAACGCCATTTTCCGAAAACTTACTCCGATATAATAATCTAGGCAGCTTCACTAAATGAAATGAGGGGATATTCGACACAAGTCGTGCCGAGGTCTTCCACTTCTCTTCTGATTCCTGGTGTCCTCGTCTCTCGACTAATCAGTGTGCCACTGCCATCCCAATTAAAATAAACAATCGTAAACAGATCCTCACAATTCAATGCCGCGTAAAGAGTTTTTTTTACAATAAAAAGTTATTTTTGATGGAACTATGTATGGGTGGAATTTAGTTATTATTTCTAAACATTTGTGTTTGTTTCTGTGTATGTATGCATGTAAGTTTATATAATTGTGCACTACTTTACTTTATATATAATTATGTCCCTGTAATTGAAATTACAGGGACAATTGGGGCTGCTTTTGCAACAATTTTATATTATGTATTTAAAAAACATCGTATTATTGTTGCAATAATTTTTTTTTATTATTATTATTTTTTCCGTACAGCTTAATTTTTAAGCTTTTTTTCACCTATTTTATCTAATTACTTTGTTTTCCTTGTTGCAGGTACGTACACAAGGAAATAAATTCAATTAATCAAGTATCTTGTAATGACGTAAGTAGACTTAAACTTAAAATCCATTATAAATTGATTTAAAGAAAGGTTAAAGTGGGATTATTTGGATACGATTATAATTTACACTCCCTATTGTGTTGATGCAAATGTACCTAAAACTTAATGTTTTCGTCCTTTAGCCTATTTTTCTTGGAATTATTAGGTAAAGAGACGGGCTCCATGCGAGTGTTTCTCCGAAAATTAACTACAGCAACTGTGCTCATGATAGAAGACCTAATTCTACTGAACCTTAAATTATTTTATAATTCCGTCGTTAGCTACTCAGTTCTAAAACTGTTAACTTTCCCGTTTATACAATTTAATTTATCCATCAATCTTCCATACATCAAATTGAGAAAGCCATCATCAGTCTAAAACTCGCGAATCGAAACGTCAATCTTGACAAACTGGATGGATGGACGGACATGGCGCCGTGACTGTCATGTCTAACGGTCTTTAGAAACAAGTACAAATATATTTATCAGAGTACAGTTTGCAGGGAAGAGAAGTCTTGTTTTAACTCGATCATTAGGCCAGTCGTATTTTAGACAGTGGTATTTTCAGAAATGATTTTTTTTTTAAGTGCAATTGTGGGAGTATCTAAAAATGAATCTATTTCTGAATTTTAACCCGAGTTTTTTTTTTTTAATCGAATTCCTTTCATTAGTCATAAAATGATGAAAATTAGTGAGAGAAATAGGTGAACCAAATAACCAAAACATTAAAGAAATTAATGTTGGTGTTTTATAAGATATAGATGCTTCTATTGTGTTTAATTTTACTTCTTATCGATATTGATAAGTATGGAATGGATATAGAATAAGGAAATAAGGAAGTAAACAAAGTGACTTACGTTATCGCTTATCCGCGGGTATGCACGGTTATACCTAACCTAACCTAACCTAACCTAACCTAACCTAACCCAACCCAACCCAACCCAACTCAACTCAACCCAACCTAATTGAAATCCCGAAAAAAAGCTCCAACAATTTATCGTTTTTGTAGATTAACTCAAGAAAACAAAGTTGATCGTTATACAATAATTATTTAAAACTATAAAAACGAGTTATTTTACAATCGAGCCATTTTTTGGTCGCGTATGAAAGGGGATTTTTTTGGCTATTTAAGGTTCAATTTTCGGGAAAAAATCGCTAAACAGTGACCAAAGTTTTCTAATTAATAATTATTTCTATAAATACCGTTTTGAAGGAACTTTTAGATATTGATGAAGTTACACAAAATTGTAATATAGCGGGTATTTAAGTAAGTTAAAACTTTAAATGGTTGTAGTTTCGTTATTTGTTGTCCAATCCACAAGAAAAACTCTTTATTGTATGCAGATATAATTGGGATTTATTAAAACATCAGCCGTTATCATTGCTATTTATTTGTTGCCATGGCAACGAGTTTTTCATTGTTGATTAATTTCAAACACAGGAATCTAGTAGGTGATAAACTTGTAGTAGTTTACAATTAATTGATTTTTTGATTCCATCATGACTTTACCTTTACAAACACGCATAGATTCAGTGTTATTATGAATGTGAACACTGTTTATCAACCGGGTTAAAAAAGTTTCGTACTCGCAACGGTTTTGAAAGACGGGTAATGATTGAAAGCTTGTTAGTAAGTTTGTAACCACTGGGTCCGTTGAAGACATCAAGAGGGCCAGAAGCCTTCAATCGTAAGAGATGAAATTGTGTAAGAGATTCAAAACGTAACTGAGATAAATTTCAACACGTTAAGAAATGCCGCGCATAGCATAGAGGAATGAGTACTGCTTCTCCAGGAAGAGAATGACGGCCTCTTGGAATACTAACCCTAACAAGAAAGAATTTGGCTTAATTTTAAGTATTTGTTTTTTGTTGTTGTTAAATCACATTTAATTCCATGGGTGTCATCGCCGGGGGGGACGCGTCCCCCCCCAATATTTGAGATTTAAATATATTTTTGCTAAAAACGAATGATTTACTTAAAACCTTAAAAGGTAAACATCAGGCTTTGTCTTTACTAGGGTTTTTAACATTACATTTCTGTTACAAATGCATAAATAAATGCATAAAAACGATGTTTTGAAAAGTTTAATTTTAAAAAATGTCCATACCCCCAGACCCCCGGCATATGCCCCCCCCCAATAATGAACTGGACGCCCATGTTTAATTCCAAAGCAATTTATGCACTTTATTTGATTCTATATTAGAAAACAAAAATTTAAAGTTAATTTAAGTTTATCTTGCTTCTGAAAGATCCAGTATTGTAGTGAGGACGAGCGTGGAAATTCCTAAGGACCTAGCTGGATCTACACTTTTTTACATGTAGTCTTGGGTTAGATCCCTCACGTTTATCTTTCCTATCAGGTCTTTCTTGACCAACTCTTGTTCTCTTCTGACTCTGACGCTATCTTACAGAGTATTCGAGAGTTATGGATCTTTATTTTACGTAAGTTTCTTTAAGGGGATGATGACTGAGGGTGTTTCGCCTTTAAACAACAACAATACAAATATATATTTCCAAATTTAGTCTGTGCTTCCTTTACTTCTGCTATAAATTCCCTCTAAACTTAAATATTATTTTTAATGATGTCTTCAAGTGTCATTTTAGTTCAATCATTTTTTCCTTAAGTAATTTTTGTTAGCGTTTTTTTTTACACTGATTGTTGTCATTAATCTTTTTACGCTTTTGCAAAATTTTATCAAAATAGAGTAAATTTTAAGGAAATGTTAATTTTGTGTTTTTGAATTTTCAAACTTTAAGTTATAGAAAAGACAAACGTATGGCCAAAATATGCCCAAATTTAAATTATGTGTTTTTGTACTCTCTAATTTTGAGTTATAAAAAGAAGAAAAGAAACAATTTTCTAGCTATTGTAAAATATGCCTAAATTTTAATTTTGTTTTGAATTCTTAAATTTTGTCTTAAAAAGAAGAAGAAAATTGTCTAGCTATTGTAAAAATTTGCCAAAATTTGAATTTTGTGATTTTAAACTATCAAATTTTGAGTTAAGAAGAAAAGGTTTCTAGATATGGCCGAAATTGTCCCAATTTGAATTATGTGTTTTTTGAACTCTCAAATTTGGAGTTATAGAAAATGTAAAAGTTTCTAGCTATGGCCAAATTTGGATTTTAAATTTTTGATTTCTCAGGTTTTGAATTATAGAAAAAGTAAAAGTTTCTAGCTATGGCCAAAATTGGATTTTAAATTTTTGATTTTTCAAATTTTGAGTTATAGAAAAAGTAAAAGTTTCTAGCTATGGCCAAAATACGGCCAAATTTGGATTTTAAATTTTTGAGTTCTCAAATTATGAGTTATAGAAAAAGTAAAAGTTTCTAGCTATGGGCAAATTTGGATTTTAAATTTTTGATTTCTCAAATTTTGAATTATAGAAAAAGAAAAAACTTTCGGTTCACTCGTTTGGGGCTGTGTATCAGACAAGCGAAAGATATCATTTCCCAAAACGATTTTTTTATAGTTAGGAAATCTAGAAATGGATATATTTATGAAGAACTCAAAATAGATTTATTGACCCATCATCATATTTAGAAAAGTAAATAGTTTATTAGCACCACCAAATTTGAATAAAATTGTACAAAAAAAATTCCACAGCCCACACACTCATTGAACAAACAAGGGGTCTGAAGTCATTCTGGTCTCGGATTCCATCTTTGCTGTAACCACTTGAATAGCTAAATTTCCGAAAGAGATTCCAGGCTACCAAACAGCTATATATCCCCTAAGGAAATTCCAAGCTGACAGAAAGTCGAACCTGACTCAACCTTGTTTACAGAACGGAAATACTAAAACAATGCAAACTGCAGCAAAACCTGTTTGGGCAGAGAAATCCACTTAGTTCCCTTCTATATAAGGAAGACTATCCAAACTTTATAGGTTCTTGGAAGCTGTCAGTTCATTGGCCCAGGGGAGATCTGATGACTCATCGGGTTTACAGTGTTGCCGCACGGAGGGAATTTTCGCTTTTTTCTCACGCGAGCTGTATCAAGGTCAAACGTGAGCCTAGATCATTCTTTGACTGAAGTAATTTTCCTTCTTGTTCCTGTCTACAATGAGATGTGGAGAACATCTATGCATTGTTTCTCGCGGAAGTTTTGAATCTCTAAACTCAAAATATACGGTTGCACGATCTTTTTCAGATCCTCGTCTACAAATTGTGACTAAACTGGGGCAAATTCGAAGAAAGTTAATAAACACTTTTCATTTATTGGACTTTGTATAGGGCGGCAAAGTTGTTTTTTGATTCCCTATATATATACACTTATATGCAGATTGTTTCATGAAGAAAGTTATAAACTTCGTGGAAAGATTTTAAAGTTAAATATAAGAAAAGAATTTTAAATAAATCTAGGTCCCAAAACACTTCGGTTTCCGTTTGTCGGCCATTTTGTGATTTATCAAAAAAATAATCGTGTTTTATAGCGTAAGAGAAGCGGAGCTTAGGCTTTGTTAAAATATATTAATAACTTTCAAAATATTATGAAAAGTTTTTTTTTTTTAATTGATAAGGTGGTGTCACCTTATACAGAGTGTGTTGAGGAGGATAGGTACATAATTAATTTCGTGAAGTGATTCTACAAATGTTTATAAGGAAAAAACATCATATAAACATAGGTTGGAAATTGTTTCGTTTGTTGCTGTCGGCCATTTTGATTTTTTTAAAGTTATTAAGATTTCAAGTTTAAACACGTTTTTTGTGCTACTTTTACCAGTGTACCAAGAATCAAAACTTTATTATGCATTTTTTTAAAATTTCGGCCGTTCAAATTTTTAAATCTAGCTAGGTCCCCTCGGGATTGCCAAACCCTTACAAAAGTTTACCTAAAGGTAAATAAAGCCGACACAAGCGAAGCGAGTAAAACTATTAGTAAAGTACCTAACTGAAATACACGAGGGAGAAAAACTATGTGAAATTTACACAGTTCATCCAATTTTTTAAACTTATTTTTACATAAATTCTATATTGAGTGAGAATCGACATCTGAGCGTAGCGAACGAGATCAAAACCCCACTGTAAGAAGGTTGTAATTGTTACTGCATTCAGTATGGATAGATAATCTCTAGTAGTTGAAGTTGAATCCAACAGATGGTATTGCATTGCACTGCAGCATCAAAGCTACCAAACCCATACACATTCAATCACTTGCCACGGCAATGTTGCCGGAAACTCTTTGATCTTAAAACATTCATTTCCTGTTTCCTACTACTAGATTTATGTTTGTTTTATGTGTTTACATTTCGTGGTCAGATGTGTTGATACAGGTTGTTTAAAGAGATATCGGTACAAAACTAAACTGTGGAATCTGGTTATTGTTTAGTATTCTACAAATTAACCTAATTTTCTCTTTTATACGTAGTTTTTTGATGAGCCAAATAATTATTGGCGTCGAGGTTTTTGCTGAATATACGTTGTCTGAGTCCAAAAAAAACTGGTTTAAGGGTGCAGTGCTCTACACCCCAAACATGTTGAGCGCTTTTAATCCAAATTGGTATATGGGCATATTTTGACGATTACTTGGATTTTTTTTTTCTTTCGATAATTCAAAATTTATGGCTACCTGCCGTAAAAGTTAAAAAAAACCGTTGGGTCACTAATTTTCTAAATTGGAAAAAACCCAAGAAATAGGACTGTTATAAAAGACGTAATTTCTCAAAATCGGATCTTCCGATTTCTTTCAAATTTCATTGAAATGTCAATATGATGATTAAAGACTCCTATCTTTACAACTATTACGATTTAAGAATAATTGGCAAAAAATTTAAATTACCCTAGACCGCCCGACCACCATCATTCCATCATTAATAAGGTTGATTAAAGACAAACTAATCTCTCTCTCTCTCTCTCTCTCTCTCTCTCTCTCTCTCTCTCTCTCTCTCTCTCTCTCTCTCTCTCTCTCTCTCTCTCTCTCTCTCTCTCTCTCTCTCTCTCTCTCTCTCTCTCTCTCTCTCTCTCTCTCTCTCTCTCTCTCTCTCTCTCTCTCTCTCTCTCTCTCTCGTGTCCTGACTGGCTGAGCCATCATCAATGTACCGCGAAAACTACTGGAAAAATACCATTTATGATTCTAAAAGGCCTAAATTTGACCCAAGCCCTAAACCCACTTATCCGTTTATTTCCAAATATCCGTAACAAAATAAGCGCTGAAATTTCGCATGACCTTCTTATATATATCACATAAATTTCTCTAAAACTATTTTTAAAAAAAGCAATAACACAACTGCTTAAAACCAGCACCAATGAGTATAAGAGTGGCAATCCCGAAGAGTCTAGCTGGATTTACACATTGTCTATCAAGTCTGACTCAGACGCTGTTACAGTATTCGATATCTGAGGCTGTTTACTTTATGCTCATGGGGCGCCTTTATCCATAGAACCATTACTTGGGTAACCCTAAGCTAAACGATGTGTCTACAAAAGCGGGTTCTTGCTTGTTGAAGGAGAAACTTTCCCTTCTCAGAAATGTACAAAAACAAACCTAAGTGAGATTTCCCAGAATTCGGTAGATAGGCTTTGCCGCCTTTACCTAACCTGCACCTGTTATACTTTGCTCTAAAGTAAAGCAATAGACAATTATTTGTAAGGTCGGTTAGGTTAAGGTAGACAAAATGATTCACTATACGCAAGTGTAGGACTTACAAAAATGGAAGACACTTGAAAAACTGTTTTGAAAGAGCGTCATTTTGAAATGTAGGGTTACAAGCTAAACTCTTGTCTACTAGGATCTGATGATGATTTTTCGTCTCTTTGTTCAATTTTGAAATTAAGATTTTCCTCAGATTCGACTTTCAATATCGAGTTGCTAAAAGAATAAAGACCCCCCCCCCCCTAGCCCTCGAATACTCAATAGCGTCTGTGTCGGAAGACGACAAGAGTTGGTCATGACAGATCTGGTGGGAATGATGTAAGAGAGGGATCTAACTCGCGACTACGTAAAGAAAGGTGTATATCCAGCTAGTAACCTCGGGAAAGCCACGCTTGTATTCTTTAAGTAATCGTGTATCCGGCATTTTAGACATCTGATAATGGAAATTTACCATTTTCCTTTTTATTATTTTTGTAAAATTGTGTAAACATTCTAAAGATTAATTACTATTTGTTTCTATTGACTGAAGAAAAATTATGCAGAATTGGCATTGTATATCTTGTTGAAATAAGGAAGGCAGTTGGGGATGGATCTGCTCCTAATCCCCCCACACACCCACCCAACCTCCGATAGCTGTCACTCAACTATTGGACTCATTTTCATAAAAGTAGCCTAATTGTTACTTTGTGAATATTCTTGATATAGTTAGATTTTTTGTTATTGTTTTTAAAGGTGAAAATCCTCTCTGTCATCATCTTATTTTAAAATAAAGAAAAGAAGATAAAATGAAGACCGTAGATCTCGAATACTCCAATAGCACTAGGGCCGAAAGAGAACAATAGTTGGCCAAGAGAGACCTAATAGGAAAGATTAAAAAAGGGATGTAACCTAAGAAAAGTGTAGATCCAGCTTAGATTTCTCGGGTTTGCTTACGCCCGTACTCAACATAGTGAGCCCCTTAGGGTGGAATCGATAGAAAGGAGCGCTCATTTTATGTTATGTTTGCTAGGTCGTGCGAAGTCTTAACTTACTATTTTTTGAAGCTCAGTTTTTGTTTTTATCGATATTTAAAAAAACTAAATAAATAACGAACTTAATATGTTCACACGAATTCTCTTCCCAATTGGTGGTGTACAATTCTTATCAAAACTTTGTTAAACTTTCCTCCCTGAATCATGTAGAGATATGATGGGTGACTGGCCAGAGCGGTATTCCACGAACAACCTGGCAAGCTCAGAATCCTCCAGAACCTGCATGCGGCATAAGTGGAAGTGCGACAAGGTCAAACCTTAGAAAGTGTATAGAGAGAGCGAACCTTAATAGGTGGAAGGAAATCTCAAGAGGTAAACTCCATGGGTCCCTGTAGAACCCAAGTCAGAACAAGGATCATTCAAGAAACAGCTGAACACCAAGGGAATTTTATAAGGAGACTATGCAAACAATTCCCTGAAACAACTTTTAAAGTGGGACGTACTGGGACAAAGGAGACTCAGTATCTGTCAGGACCTCCAAAAGGAATTAATGATCTGGATCCTCATGATTTTAAACTAAGCTGGGCAGTTCAGAAATGAGAACAACATTGAAATCAACCTACTATGCAGTCGTGTATCCGTTTTTAAATTATTGATCAGAATATGAAAAGGATTTTCAAAATCCGCAAAAAAGGAAGCAGAAATATTCTGAAAAAATAAAGGCTAAATTCGTGCCGTAATGCATTTCAGTCATTAAAAATCATGACAGTACCCAGCATGTTTATTTATGAAAGTATTTTACATGTTGTGGCAAATAGAACAAAATTATAAAATTTTGGACATCATTCCTATGAAATAGGTATGTATTATTTTTATTTAGAATCCCACAAGTTTAAATTATTTGATTAGTCTTCTTATGTAGGAACAAAATGATTTAATATGTTACCTGTAAAAATAAAAAATTTCACTAAGGCAACTGCCTTAGAACTTTTAATTAGTGGTGCATACTATTCTTGTTAGGAATTTATATCAAGATTGACAAGCGCTTGAGATTGTATTGATAAATTACATTTTGTTTTTGTGGTTTTGGGTTGCTTCCCTGTTTATTATATATATTTGTGGTATATTTATTGACTTCTATATTTTGTAATGTCTTTGACGCCGTGTTTAAGTCTAATTTAATATTTGAGTTCTGCTTTATCTTGTTTATTATGTAGGACTATGGTAAGTATTATTTTGACTATGTACTATTGTGTGAAGGGTATTTCGAATTGACTTCTTTAATGTAGATTATTATGTGTCTGAATCTTTTTACTCTGTGAGGGAGTACCTTGACCATGAAATGTTTAGGGGCTTCATTTATGCTCGGGACGTCTTTTGATGGTGAAGCAATTATTTTATATACTTTATACTTAGAGTATTTGTAATTTTCAGTACTGTACATGGAATGGCTTTTATTTTAATTAAGATCAATTATTATCCTGTCGTGAAAAATGTGTTGTTTGTTCAAATGTTATTTATTTTCAATAATGATTCGAATTTGCCCCTAGCCACAATCACTAGAAACTTTAAAATAAAACACAATTATCTGATTAATTGTTCTTTATTAATTATTTCCACTAAATGCCCTGATGTACATTTCGATAACATGGTTATCATCATCGGAGGGTCTTGCTTATAAACTAGATCTAAACTTACATAAATATCTACTAATGAAATAAAATTAAACCTAAAACTATAATAACCTGAGTACAAGCTGAAATCTCTCCCACTCCACAGATCAGTTGACCCAGTAAGTAGGGGCAAATTCGAATCATTATTGTGAATTTCACCACAGTGCTCAACAAGATTGTAACTTAAAATTGTGTTTTATTTTAAAGTTTCTATTGGTTGTGGCTAGGGGCAAATTCGAATCATTATTGTGAATTTCACCACAGTGCTCAACAAGATTGAATCTTAAAATTGTCTTTTATTTTAAAGTTTCTATTGGTTGTGGCTAGGGGCAAATTCGAATCATTATTGTGAATTTCACCACAGTGCTCAACAAGATTGTATCTTAAAATTGTGTTTTATTTTAAAGTTTCTATTGGTTGTGGCTAGGGGCAAATTCGAATCATTATTGTGAATTTCAACACAGTGCTCAACAAGATTGAATCTTAAAATTGTCTTTTATTTTAAAGTTTCTATTGGTTGTGGCTAGGGGCAAATTCGAATCATTATTGTGAATTTCACCACAGTGCTCAACAAGATTGTATCTTAAAATTGTGTTTTATTAAGTTTCTAGTGATTGTGGTTAGGGGCAAATTCGAATCATTATTGTGAATTTCACCACAGTGCTCAACATGATTGTATGTTATTTATTTTGTTTAATATTTCTCTATTTTATTGTTTCTTCATTCTCTGATTCTTGTATTTGTATAAAGGAATAATTAATGTGTTGTAAGCAATTGTATTGTCAACCACAACCGAATAAATTAAATGAAATGAGCAATGTATGAAAAAAATGTATAAAAAATTAAACGAAGTAGGCTTACACACCGCGTTTTCAGGCTGAGATGTCTCGGGGTTAGATTCACTTCCAATAAAAATTTTAAAAAAGCAATAGATAGATAGTTTAAAAGATAATATATTTTAAGTACATATATATCATAGAAAAAAGGACGAATTAAACTTGATCCATAAGAATATGATCAATAAAATGATTCGTGGAAAAGATTCAAAGGGAAATTCCCTCAAAACCGATAGCGTTCCCCGATTTACGAGGATTTCCCACAGATTGGCAACATTGAAAAAAAGTTTTGATTATTTTTCACAGCCGGAGATGAATGCGCACAGTGCACCACTTGAACACAAAACAGCAATTTCCTGTAGTCATTATGCTAGGGGGTAGGTCAGGTAGTTGGGGTTGAAAACCCATCAACATGCGGGGGATGTATTTAGTTTGCTTTGTGTGTGTCGTGTGAAACAGTGGGATATATCTGAGGTGAGTTTTAGGTTATGTTTAAATATAAGTTTTTGATTGGAGATATTATTGTCTAGCGTTATTTTAAAACTCATTTAAAGTGGTGGGGGGGGGGGAATTTACGTTTCCCCGTAAATAGAATAGAAAAATGTAGATTCATTACGAAGAAATAAACAGTGGGCATAGCTTTTCATTTATACATTCCCAAAACTGAATAAAAATCGACCAATACTAAAATTGTCAGTTTGGTAGTTGTCAAAAATATATACAGTAAAACTTGTCTAAAACGGAACATGATCGTTCCAGTATTGTTTTGGGAGGTTTCCGTTTTATAGTTTTATAGAGGTTCTTAATCTTTATTGAAATACTGTACATACTGTATAGCCTAGCTTACTGTATTTGTTTTGTCACAAGAACAAGAAGAAGGAAATATGTACATACTGTAGTTAATACAGTACTTGAAAACTAGATTTATTTTTTAATCAGTACGTACAGTATTGTAAAGAAGGGTGGGGCGAGGTGTTATGATTCCTAGAAACTGCCTCCTTAGTGCATGTAGCTGCTGAGTTTCGCCAAACGCGGTGATTGTTTGAAGTAATGCCGTGGCGATGGTGCTCTTTGATATCTGACTCTCTTCTCAAGTTCAGTGCATAAAAAGATGAAAAACGTCCTTGAGAGTTTTGTATTTGAGCCGAGTTGCGCCAAAGCGGTGATTGTTTAAAGTAATGCCGTGGCGATGGTGCTCTTTGACATCTGACTCTCTTCTCAAGTTCAGTGCTCAACGTCCTTGAAAGTTTTGTATTTGAGCCGAGTTGCGCCAAAGCGGTGATTGTTTAAAGTAAGGCCGTGGCGATGGTGCTCTTTGATATCTGACTCTCTTCTCAAGTTCAGTGCATAAAAAGATGAAAAACGTCCTTGAGAGTTTTGTATTTGAGCCGAGTTGCGCCAAAGCGGTGATTGTTTAAAGTAAGGCCGTGGCGATGGTGCTCTTTGATATCTGACTCTCTTCTCAAGTTCAGTGCATAAAAAGATGAAAAACGCCCTTGAAAGTTTTGTATTTGAGCTGAGTTGCGCCAAAGCGGTGATTGTTTGATCTGTACAGAAGTAATGCCGTGGTTATACGCGGTTTCGCTTTACGCGGCACTTTCCCACAACGCATCTTACCGCTTATAAAGGTGACTACTGTATATGTAGTCTACGCAACAAAATTTCCGTTTCCGGGTTAGACAGTTTTGTATTAAATTACATTGGTGTACGCAATTTATTTTCCGTTTTAGGCAGGTTTTAACTGTATATGTATCATGGACGCCGTCATTGAAATTTTTAAAGAAGACCGGAACTTGCTTCCCATGTGCTGTAAAGGCTTCCTACTAGCTATGAATGACAATAGTCAAGGATCATGCCCCCCCCCCCCCAATTCACCGTTATATTGTTTTTAGATTTTACTCACGCGTTTGTGTCACTAATTTTCACATTTCAATACAATTTGAACGAAATTGGTAGAGTCGGTTTTGAGAAATTACGTCTTTCATAACGACCTCATGGTACTGACACTGATGAACCAGTATTTTAGGAAAGTTGGCGACCAATACATTCTGCTTGAGGCTTCATCCAAATTTGATGAAAATCGTTGGATCTGATTTTTAATAATTTTCTGTTTTTTTGTTTTTTTTTATGCCAACTACCATCCTAACTTCAACAAATTAGAATTTCTAGATTAAAGTTTTTTTTTTTTTACTTATAATGTAACCAATTGGGTAAAAATCACGAAAAATTGGACAAAATATGTATATTTACACTGATCAATCGAGATACAACGTTGGTTAAATTTAGTTTCAACCCTCCATTAAGTTATCTCTCCTTCTACTAAACAACATATATGACATCATACGACAAAGCTTAATAAAGACATGTTTACTATAGGTGTATGTAAACATACGCAGCTGTATTCTAAATAAATAAAGAAAAAGTAAACAGGTTCATGGGCCTGCAGTAGATAACAACACGCGGCTTCCTCCGCCCGCCATCAAGCGAATTTAGAAAACGAAAACGTGTTTATGTTGTACTTAATATTTGATACAACAATTTTACAAAATGTATTTTAGAAACCACTGTGTTTCAATACAGTGTACATTCACGGTAATGTAGGACCTAACTTTGTGTCGTAAACGCGTCTTAAACTTCATTTTTGAGTTTTGTCAGTTTTTTCTGAATCGTAAAAAGGTTCTTTTTTTTTTTTTTTTAAAGTACTGTTTTATAAGCAAGTACCTAAGCCGGTGTGGAGCTATGGACTACAGATGTGGGGATGTGCTAAGAAAAGTAATATAAACAAAATTCAATTGTTTCAAAATAAAATACTTCTAATGCGCCTTTGCACGTACCCAATGAATATAATATTCACAGAGATCTTAAAGTGAATACGATTGTTGAAGAAATCAAAGCTGTGGCAGAGAAGACTCCAAAACATACTAATGGTAGTGTGCAGCAGATGATAGCACATAGGAATACAGTACGAAGACTGTGTAGAACTAAACCTCTTGACTTGGTGTAGTTTTGGTTAAGATTATATAGATGATAATATCAGAGACATTCAATGGAATGAACTTCTGAAACACTGTGATCTCTTATTTAAGTTATAACTACTAGATAAGTCTGTACTTAGTTGTAGTCCTGGAAATAAATTAAAAAAAAAATAAAATAAACTCTTCTTAAACTTCATTTTTTAATTTTGTCAGTTTTTCTGAATCGTAAAAAGGTTCTTTTTTCTTTTTTTTACTGACTATTATCGAAGTAACAATTTTAAGTAATAAATAGTTTTCTTGGTTTTTATTTTGTTTTGAGGATGGGCAAGTGATAAAGTGTGTGCAATATTTTTTCACCGTTTGTTTAAAGACCTTGCCTGCAGTCAGTTATTTTTAAATAATAATTTTGTTTACTTGCGATTTTAAACACAAGTATGAGTCATTCATCTTCATATTTCATATAATTGGTTGAGCTGATTTTGAGAATTTTTTTTTCCTTATTTTTCTTACCGATAATTCAAGTAGTCGTATTTGTAGAGAAATAGCGACGTTTTGTTTGAGTCCTTAGAAATTCACTTGAGTAAATTTTGATCAAAATGTTTTTTGAAAAAATCGTAATTTTTTTTTGTTTAGCCTACTCCCAAATTTTGAATATATAAAAAATAAAAAATCCCGAATTATTACAAAAATGTATCCACGTAGGAAATTTTATTAAAACCTGTGGACGCGAGGTTGTGCATTACACATAGCCCCCCCAAAATAACTTTTTTTTTTTTAAATCTTAAAACGGATAAATCCGTAAAAAACTCATCAATTATTTGACTCTTCACTTAACTTTTTCAATATTTGGAAAGGCCAAAAATCTATGACATTGGTTTTTTTAAATATTTCAACCCCACTTCTAAGGGTCCGTAGGCATATGGGGACACTTATTTTTATAAAGTCAGAAGTCTTTTAAGCAATTTAAATTGTACAGATACGCGCGTAAAATTATTAACATCCATGGTTTCGCTGACGGACCCTAAGAAAGAGAAATCAATGAAAATACAAACCATCGTTTTAATGGCTATTGAATTGTGTTTGTCTCACATCTCACAAAAAAACTGCTTTTAAAACTTACACGCTACGTATTTACACGCTATGTGTTTAATTCAGTTGTATTCGTCATACTAAATCTATAATATATGATTTCGCACTGCAATTTAATTTAAAATCCAAATTTTTCAGATTTGTGGGTTAAACCTTTTCAAATCTGGCGGGGGCGTGGTTTCTGACACTTTAAATTTGGCCTATCGTCAACGTAATATTTCTTCCGTCAATTAAACATAATCATAAATCACAATAACTTCTAGTTTTTTTAACACCACACACATAATATATACTTTAAAAAAAATTCATTTCGATTGTTTATGCCTTCCTAATTACACCAACTTTTTTTTTACCGTTATATTGTTGCTATATGTGGGACAATACAAATAATATACACATGTGAAGTTGGAAATATTTATAGTTTTGTCTGTGTAGACTTGGTTGCGTCTTACAGACAGACAGGCACGCGTGTGAAATCATTTAGCGTCCTTTATTTTACCTACGGACCGTAAAATCATTTGGTTTTAATAATTCTATAGTTGTGACTATTTAAGAGTTGTAAAGGTATTTATAATAATAAACTCAATAGACCAGTACAGTCGGTGCACTCAAACCCGCTCAAAAGGTGTGGATTTGTTCACAAAGAGTTAATAATGATAAGCTATGTGACCTTTTGACCTTGTAAACGAGAGTGACAGAAGGAGGTATCGCACGTGTAGGTATTTGCTCTTCAAAACTTGTTTCTTCTCCCACACACTTCCCCTCCTCCAACTGTTATGTATTACGTATGTAAATATTGATATATTACTAGCTGGTACTGAGCAACAATGTAAACCTAACTTGAAATCAGCTGTTCATTTAAATAATAATCAGATAAACTTTGTTCTTATATTGGTGACTGATAATTTTTTAGATGTTTTTTATTTTTATTTTACTCAGTATATGAAGGGTAAGTTTGGTATCGTCAAAAATTTCTATTTTCATTTTTTCATTGATTATTTCGTTATATTTTATGACGAAACCACAAAAATTAGAGCCCACAAACATGGGTATCTTCCTATTTGCGGTCAGTCCTATTTGCGTTCAAGTGTAGTTTTAAGAGGAGACGATTAAGGTCCTGGGGGTAGAAGGGTTTCCAGGTTGCGGTCACGTCTTGAGATGTAGTTAATTTCTTCCCGTCCTTTGCATACCTAGCCACTAAATACATAACAGAATGATTTGACTTTAATCACAAATCATGTCTAATTATATAGGTGAGGTTAGGTTAGATTAGGTTAGGTTAGGTTCGGTTAGGTTAGATTAAGTTATATATATATATATATATATATATATATATATATATATATATATATATATATATATGACTGCAAAGGGTAGCCCAAGATATTTTTGGGGTGACCGCAAACTGGACGATTTTACCCTCGACAGCTAATATGACTAACCGCAAATGGGACACAACCCAAACATGAACATAAGAACATGATATTGGGTAGAGGAGACTATAGTGTCTTGATTGAAAACCAGGAAAATTGAATCAAAAATGTCAAAATGGCGGCCATTAAAAATTCATTTTTGTTCATATTTTATCTCGTGTGTTATTCACCTTTCAATACACTACAACTTGTAGTTTTCAATTCTGCGTCTAATGGTACCAACCTGACATCTGTACGATGACAAATAGCGAACTTAATGTAAAAAAATGTAATTTCCAACCGTGACTTTTCGATCAACCAACAGAGCCGAGACACCGAGTGGAAGGTCTCACATCCACAAGATCCGTTACGACCCAACCGATATCAAGAAAGTAGTGATATACACAATTACGAGATTCAAACTTATTTAACTTTCGGGATAAGACCACTTGTGATCTACCAATACAATTTAACATTTCCTACAAGGACCAACTTTTGGGCATTCAGAGTTAGAAGACCTGCTTGTACAGTATTACATTGTATGGCCGGGCTGGGTAAGTACCAAGATGGTATCACATCAACTTGTTTAAAGGCGAAAAACTTGTCTGACCTCTTTGTCTTCGAACACTCTTAATAGCGTGTATAGGGTCAAGAGGGACTTTACTTACTTACTTGAATAATTTCCTTTTATCTCCCATTGGAGCATAGGGCGTCCAGAAGAGCTCTCCATCTGTTCCTGTCTCCAGCAAGTGCCTTCACTTCTCCCCAAGTCTTGTTAACCTCTTTTGCTGCTTTAATAATGGTCCTCTTCCAGGTTTCTCGGGGTCGACCTCTTCTTCTGACACCTTGCTGGTTCCAATCTAGGGCCTCTTTCTCAATGGTTCCTCAAGAGGGACCTGGTAGAAAATAAAAGAGAGGGATTTAATCTAAGATCCAACTAGAGTATCTTGAAATTGACACATCTGTATTCATTATAAGTGAGCCCACTAATAATTAATTGTATCGTTTTCTCCGTGGTATATAGTTAATGGAAAGTTTTAGTATATATGTAAAGTTTTGTAGCATGTTTTTTTATTAAAGAGTTTAATAAACTTTCTAATGTTAATTGTGTCAGTGTTTTATTTGTAGTTTGGAGTTTATTATTTTTTCATAGTGTTATTAACTACATGGCTTATTGGATGTATAAGGAATTGCTTGTAGTCGCATTTGTACATCCGTTCTACAAATCAATTTTTATATAACACTTCAGCAATTTGGTTCAAAATGTATCACCCCTCCCCCCCCCTTCACGGCTCTCTTATGGATTACGTACATGGCAATTCCAAGGTACCTAGACTGGGTAATACACCTTTCTCCATCTAGTTTTTAGTTAGATCCCCTTCTCTTCTTCTTTCCTATCAGGTCTCTCTTGATTAACTCTTTTTCTTTTTCATCCCTGACTGACTTACTTGACTTATTTCTTTTTATCTCCTATTGGAGCATAGGGTGTCCAGAAGAGCTCTCCATCTGTCCCTGTCTCCAGCAAGTGCCTTCACTTCTCCTCAAGTCTTGTTAACCTCTTTTGCTTCTTTAATAATGGTCCTCTTCCAGGTTTCTCGAGGTCGACCCCTTCTTCTGACACATTACGGGTTCCAATCTAGGGCCTCTTTCTCAATGGTTCCTCAAGAGGGGCCTGGTAGAAAATAAAAGAGAGGGATTTAATCTGAGATCCAACTAGAGTATCTCGAAATTGACACATCTGTATTCATTATAAGTGAGCCCACTATTAATTAATTGTATCGTTTTCTCCGTGGTATATAGTTAATGGAAAATTTAATATATATGTAAAGTTTTGTAGCATGTTTTTTTATTAAAGAGTTTAATAAACTTTCTAATGTTAATTGTGTCAGTGTTTTATTTGTAGTTTGGAGTTTATTATTTTTTCATAGTGTTATTAACTACATGGCTTATTGGATGTATAAGGAATTGCTTGTAGTCGCATTTGTACATCCGTTCTACAAATCAATTTTTATATAACACTTCAGCAATTTGGTTCAAAATGTATCACCCCTCCCCCCCTTCAGGGCTCTCTTATGGATTACGTACATGGCAATTCCAAGGTACCTAGACTGGGTAATACACCTTTCTCCATCTAGTTTTTAGTTAGATCCCCTTCTCTTCTTCTTTCCTATCAGGTCTCTCTTGATTAACTCTTTTTCCTTTTCATCCCTGACTGACTTACTTGACTTATTTCCTTTTATCTCCTATTGGAGCATAGGGCGTCCAGAAGAGGTCTCCACCTGTCCCTGTCTCCAGCAAGTGCCTTCACTTCTCCCCAAGTCTTGTTAACCTCTTTTGCTTCTTTGATAATGGTCCTCTTCCAGGTTTCTCGGGGTCGACCCCTTCTTCTGACACATTACGGGTTCCAATCTAGGGCCTCTTTCTCAATGGTTCCGTCTGGCTTACTCAGTGTATGCCCTAACCACCTCCACTTCCTCTCTCGAATCTGCAGTTTGACCCGAATTTTACCTGTTTCTCTCCATAAATCCTCGTTTGTAATGATCTCAGGCCAATGAATGTTCATGATACGGCGAAGACACCTATTGATGAAAACTTGCAGCCGAGACGTAATTAAACTTGAAACTTTCCACGTCTCACTTGCATACAGCAAAACAGACTTAACATTTGAGAAGCTTCGTTTTCTTTGAGATGTTTCGATTTCGCCAAATCGGGTACAGTTGTACAAAGGCGGCGTTTGCTTTTTTAATGCGAGTCTTCACATCATCATCAGCTCCTCCAGCGTCCCTGACGCTATTATAGTATTCCATGGCTGTCTATACTTTATGATATTTTATTTCACAATGTTGGATCATCGTGTTTTTCGCCTTTAAACAACAAAAATGATGATAGGTTATCAACCAAGTTACCAACGAGTACAGTAGCCTCAGACTACAGTATGTATGAAGTAACCTGTCTCCTGACCCTTCGACTACCTGGGACAGGCCCAGGTCATTCACTTGCACTCTGCGACATCCACAGCTGTTTTCCTAAATAGTCACCTTTTAGTTTCTCCACTAGCTTAAGTAACTTTTTTAGCCGAATCTTAATTTCCGAAATTTTATCAAAAATTTGAGAAGTACATAAAAAAATAAGATCAACGATACTAAACAAGGGCAAATTTGATAAAAAACAAACAATAGATTATAGAGGGAATAAGAAATATAGAAGTAGTCTGTTTAAAGCTTTTAATAATAAAGTTTTAACAAATTTGCCCTTGTTTAGTATCGTTGATCTTATTTTTTTATGTACTTTTCAAATATTTGATAACATTTCGGAAATTATGATTTAGGTAAAAAAGTTACTTAAGCTAGTGTGGAAGCTTATAGGCGACTAATTAGGTAAACAACTGCGGGCGACGCCGAGTGCCGGTGAATGGCCCGGGCCTGTCCCAGGTAGCTGGAGGGTCAGGAGACAGGTTACTTCATACAGACTATAGGAGTGTGTCTGGTGTAATGGGCGTGTCCTCCCTTCTGCTTGCTTTCCTAACCTGACTTGACGGTACGACCCATTCTAAGAAAATTAGGTACACAAATTACTGCTTAGCTACATTTAATTCTTAAAATTAAGTACAAGTTAATTCTTAAAAGTTCAATTTTGTAAACGTTTTATTCTTATTTACACCGATAAAAGAAACGAAAGTAGGGGGTAGACGTTTACACAGAAGCATTTGAGGTCTATATATTTTTTATTGGGGTAGTAGGGGGCCTACCGCTGAAACGAAGTGTGGGGCCCCACTTTTCCTACCTTGAGGATACTGTAGATATCAGGGTAGTGCATATTTTGTCTGAAGACAGCATCGTGTTGCCACATTGTGCACACTAGGTGTAGAGATACAGTACAGTGATACTGCTGTACACTACTAGGCAGATATCTCGCTGTAATAGACCAGACGAGGTTCAACTTCTATGGTTTTGCAGCACATGAAATAAATCACTGGCTGCAGTAATGGGAGAAGAATTTTTGTTGATTTTTGGATCAAATTGCTGGAAGGATGTGTGTGCAAGGAAAGAAAGAATATTTTAGTGTTTTATAAGGTGGGGCATTGTAGAAGACGCAGGTGTATTATGGTTACTTAATCAGTCTAGACTCTAGACTAATCAGTTAGATCAGTCTAGTTAATTTGTATTCTGGTAGAGAGTTTGGATAAGTAGGGGTACGAAAGTAGGGGTAGGCGTTTACACAGAAGCATTTGAGGTCTATATTTTATTATTGGGGTTGTACCGCTGAAAGCAAACGCAACAAACGAAGTATGAGGGCCCCTCTTTTCCTCTCCACCCCAGACACGTTTCTACCTTGAGGATACTGTATGTGCTGCTCCTCCGTTCCTGAGGCTGTTAACACCATTTGGCAGTTCAAAGCCTCTATCTAAGCTCTTTTCTTTTTACTGAAGGGTTTTTCTGAGCACAAAAATAGTGAAAATGGTCAGATTATTTGTTTTTATGATATTTCCCTAGAGAGACGGACATACTTCTGAAATTAGTTTTTTTTTCCTCGCGGCTTAAAAACGTAAGGAAACATTGAAAACATCGAGCTGTAAGTTTTAGAACCGTCATAATACTTTTTTTATTGGTTTCACGGTCACACACACCTAAAGTGATTTGATTCGATTCTAGTGACCTGACCTCTGGTGGCTAGACAGCCTTAGGTTCAATCAACCTCAAGTCTCAGCTGCAATTTGCTTCGACTTAACCCGTTATGTTATTGGGTGAGCAGTGAACAGCAATCAGTATTTACAGTATGTTTCACAAGTATTCGCCTTCAATGATTTTCGCTTCATTGCACACTGATCTTAATTTGGGCCTAGTACTGAAGATTAGCTTCTTAAAATAAAGTGTCTAAACTTGAATCGTTTTGTCGTTTTCATTTTTTTGACTGACAATTATTATCGAAATGATATTTTAAAGTAACGAAATAGTTTTGGTTGGGTTATGTTATCTTGTTTGTTTTAGGTTACGTTAGGTTAGTTGGGCTGGTTAGATTAGGTTAGGTTAGGTTACGTTACGTTAGGTTAGGTTAAGTTGGTTTTTATTTGTTTTTGGGGGTAGGTGAGTGAGAAAGACCTTATTTATTATTGAATCATAATTTTGTTTACTTGAGATTAACCCACACGATCTTGTCATTAATCTTATTTGGTCACTACAATTTGAACGAAATCGGTACAGTTGAGTTTGAGACATTACATATTTTATAACAGCCCAATGATCGTTGTGATTTTACCGCTACCTCATCAACCGGCATTTTTGGAGAGATGGCGACCAAATACTTTTTGTTTGGGTCAATAGAAGTTACACAAAATTGTGATTTTTTTTTTCAAAATCCGCTACAACGATTTTGATAAAATTTTGCTGCAGAATGTGTAACTTGTAAGAATCCAAACAAAATTTAGTAGTCCCTATCCTTGCCAAAGTGCCGATACTGGAATAATCAAAATATTGTCTGCCATAGACTTTACTAAATACTGAAGTTTATGATATTAGTTACTGCGTATTATTATTGGGTGTGTCCATAACTCAATTGTTCTTTAGGCTATAGGGAGATTTGGATATAAAAATTTCCAGAATTCAAACAAAATTTTAGTTTAGGCTAATCTTGGATGTTGTAGACAATTACCAAGAATTTTTTTCAGTTATCCAGTAAATATTTTGTAAAATGAACCATTTTCGAGATATTCGACGTTAAAAGTTTAAATAGACGCCATCTTGAAATGAATAAAGGAAATCTGTTGATTATTTTTCTCAAATTGGGTCTTTATAAAACTAAGAGTAGGATGCAAAATTAAATTTTATATAATTTACATTTAAAAAGATGTTTTTGTTTGTTAAAAACACGAAATGGCGCTAGAAAACAGCATTTAAAAAATTACTTCATATAAATTTTTTCATTGGTTTGATGTGAGCAATACGCTCTTGAAGTTTTGGAACAGTTTTTGGAAACACCCTGTATACATTTTTTTTTTAAGGGCGTGACCCTTCTGCAGAAACTTATTTCTTATATGAAATACATTAGCAAAACGTAGAATTACTTTTCTACATTATAATTACAACTCAGTTAAAACATCTAATTCTTAGATTTCTGACGTATTAAATAGACTGGGGGGGGGGGAATTTAGCGACGAATATTATGTTTTGTTTCGTAGTTGGGTGTGGGAAAGTTAGTGCAATGGTTTCAACGTTTATTTTCATTTCTATGTCTGCATTACTATTTCTCTTCTCTTCTCGTACATTAAGTTTCCATTCCTTCAATTTATTTACAAAAGAAAGTCAAATTGCAGTAGAATACAGTCTTGTAAGGTCGGGTCGAGTGGCGTGGGAAGTGGAAATACTTTTACCATGATTCAGTCATGCGTTTCAAACTGAAAAAAGATATTGATACCAGGTGGCGTTACTAGTCTATTAATTCTGCGCTTGTGACAGACGAGAAACCGGCAAATTACTTTTTGTAATATAGTACATATTAAATGCTAACTTTTGTTTCGGATTTTCTCCGTATATATCCATACACATTACCCAACAGTTGTGAAACTAATTGGATCAGTTTTATTTTATCATATGTTTTTGCAACAATTAAATTTAACAGCTGGGTTTATGGAGTCATTTATTGACGATTAATACTTAGTACCAGGAAAGCCGATCTCCGATCGGGTTATTGTCTCATCTATAAAAATTTGGGTATGTTATTAGTTATTTGGTTTTGTTATAAGTACAATAATTATCTCCCATTATGAAAATTATAAAATATATTTTAAACTTTTTTTTTGTAGAATTATCGGTTCTAACGATTTTCTCCATATTTTGTATATAAAGGGTTTTCAACATCAGCAATCCAATGGACTTGGTCAAAATTTCGAGAATTAATAGAAGCAAGTCTGCTAAACAAAAATTTCGTAAACCTAATTTGTTTAGCAGACTTGCTTCTTTTAATTCTCGAAATTTTGACCAAGTCCATTGGATTGCTGATGTTGAAAACCCTTTATATACAAAATATGGAGAAAATCGTTAGAGCCGTTTTTGAGATAAAATGACTGGAAATAGGTACATACATACATACATACATACATACATACATACATACATACACACATACATACAAACAAACAAACAAACAAACAAACAATTCCTTGCTCGTTTAATAGAAGTAGGCGTAGCTAATATTTCTCCTTTATATTTTTACTGTGTATTTTTCGAATCGTGAAAACTCATAGAAATTGATTTTTCTCGAAATTTTGACCAAGTCCATTAGATTCCTGATGTTGAAAACATACATACAATTCCTTGCCCGTTTAATAGAATAAGATTCTAATGGTATTTACAACTTAGATTTAGTTTAAGCTTTCGTTAATGGTTGGAAATTTAAGTTTTAAGGAAAGAAAGTGAATCCTGAAGAAATACTGGAAGTGTAAAAACGCCGAAACTGTTCATACTAAACTGGGAATAATCATTTGGAATTCAAGCACCATCTAGATTTGCAATTTGTAAACTGTAAAAGAACAGGAGTCGGTTCTTTAATGCAAATAAAAGTGCTAATGTCGATTTCACGTTCAGAATGCAGTACGGCCCTTATGGAGAGTCGTGCTATCAGTCAGACCAAAAACATCGGGCACTGGTGACACGACAATGTGTGGCGTGTATTTCGTAGGCGCTCAGTTGTTTTGTTTCTATCTGATGTATGCCTTACGACGGACAGCAAGCGGTAATATATCAATTTATGTTAACCTTCATTATAAACGTGTTAAATAACTCATAGGACGGCTTAATATTTTATTTAACCATTACAGATAGAGCCACAAAGCTTTGCACATTGTTAATGGGCACCAAAATCTATTTTAGTACATGTTCGGTGGACCGCTACCTTACCAGGGCCCACAAGGTGTAGGTAGGAAATCCTAAATGAGAGCATAGGTCGAGTTGTACATAGAATTAAAGGCATTTATGAGTAGAACCAATGACTACATAAATACTATAAGACACGACATAAGATAGGGAAATAGTCTACGTTTTACGGGTGCTGTTTGTCACAAGTTTGACACACAGCTATCAGAAAGCGCTAGCAGCACCTTCTCACTTACTTCCGTCAGCATAGTCAGTGTTGTCAGTTCGTGCGGTGAGATAAGCGATTCTCGACCTTCCCTCGCATCTCTGGTCCCATATGTGGCATCAGTGCGTTTTCTCTTACCCGCCTGAAACATTGTTTGACCGTAGAGCCACCTAGCGCCAGTCACATCAACTTCAGATTGGTCACATCAACGCCACCTAGCGGGTATTGGTCAACTCAAGAATAAGCGTAGAATATTTAACATGGCCATGTCGTGTCTTATAGTATTTATGTAGTCATTGGTAGAACACAATGGCGCAAAACCGACCTCAAATGGTTCACCCTAGCTAAAATAGCTTGAGTTTAAAAGGTGAAAAATAAACTACTGGAACAAGTGTTTTACATTAGTCTAAACATAAACTGTAATGTTAAGTTAAGTCAATAAACTGTATGTAATCGCTATGGAGTCAAACACTTGCTTGGTAAAACTTTTTCTGAATAGTATAGTGAGTGACTTTACACCTCCAATCGGAACGGTCTACAAGGAGGACGGAGAAAATTTTAATTTGATATGCTAGCTGATGTAGGCTTACATTAACTTTGTTTTCTCGACGTTTTACTGTAAAATGTGTAGGATAAAAGTTAGTTCTACAAAAACTAGTTTTTCGATTTTAAACTGGTGTACTATTTTCCAGTTTATTTTTGAAATTTCAAAATTTGGTTTTTTGTTGTTTTACAGTAACGAATACATAGAAGCTTTTATTAATTCTTACCTATGTACTACAACGAAAAAACTCTATCTTTTTTAGAGTCAGACTAATTACGCCCCCTATCTTAATTAATACGCAACAGTCTCGAATCCTGAGATTTTTAGCCTACAGGATTCGTTCTCGCGTGACAAAAAGAATAAATTATCCAATCCACTGGAAGTTTTTGGCTTACTATCTTGCTGGCCTGGATTGAATAACTTCTTCGATAATTTGAGTTGCCCCAAATTACCGGTACCCCCCTTTTTATTTACGACTTCCAGAAACTGTATTTATGATTACCCTATTTCTCAGGGAGAACACGAATTTACTTTACTTTTGAATTTTAATCTCGCTGGTGTGTCCTTAGGAATACCTTTTTGATACAATATATTTTACCCTTTTTTATAATCACAAACCTGAAAATATAGCATATATATGTGTGACCAATTCTAAATAAAACACAGATTTAGAGGAAAAATGAAAAAATTAATTCTTTTAATTAACTGAAATAAAACAACTGAAATAATAAACTTGACACAAGTCAACAAAATAAAATCAAACAATTTCTCTAATAAAACTAATGGATAATAACTAAATATTTCTCTTTTGAGCAGAAGGCAATTACTTATGAATTTCTTACAATTGATATATAGAAAACAAAAATTTCTATTATTTCTGAATTTAAATTATTTCATTTATTAAATTTATTTATTGAAAAGATTTTTATTCACACATGATTTTGACATTTTATTTAATATATTCATTTAATTACACACAAAAAAAATTTATCTCAGGAAAATCAGTGAGACTCTAAAATCGGGCCAATTTTGCCCTTTAAAAAAGGAAATTTGGATTTTCTCAGACCTTGTCCGCAGTGTTGTCGATCGTGAGTCCTGAGATGCTGATGGTCCTCTGGTGTCTGGTTGGTTGAATTTCGATTAAAGTTGTCTTATATTTTCTCCATGGAGTTCAGAAGGCTGGCTGGTTGTTCGAATCTATTCCCTTCTATCGCTCTCGCTGACGCTGTTTTAATACGTTGGCATTGTAACACTTAAACTTCTTCAAACTATTTTTTCAAAAGAGACGTTCGGGCATAGTCACCCCTTACACTTGTTCAACTAATTTTTCATGAGAGACCCGTCGGGCATAATCACCCCTAGCAACTGTTTCCACCAATTTTTTAAGAGAGACCTCTATGAGATTTGTGCGGCTCTTTTTATAGCCAAAAACTATCGTATATCGATACCAATTTTTTTCCCTCACTGTACCGATACGATAGTTCCATTTATGATGTATTTCTATGCAATTTCTTGATTATTTTTGGTGTAGGTGGTTCTGTTATTTATTATTAATTTATTTGTTATGTTTACTGTTTTTAAATTGTCCTTTTTAATCACTTTGTTCTAATTAATCCTTTAATTTATTTTTGCTGTAAGTTGGTATCTTAACTCCGCCTCTAACTACGTCACTTATCCTTGAACATTTAAACCCTGCAACTTGCAACTGGCTGATGAAAAAATCTTCATTGTTTTCCTTTTAATTGTCTATAACACTTTTCCTAACAGTTTTTGCGTTTTTTCGTAACCGGTGTATTGTAGCTCTCGACCGCGGCAATTTCCCGCACTTCGAATGACATTTCTCGGACTATTCATTCGCCTTCAATAGCTTACGTAAGAATTTGCGTAATTTACAGTTTTTAATTCTTACACCTTTAAAGTTTTTTCTTTCAAACTTTGTAACTTTGTTTATTTCGTAATTTAAACGCACTAGCCGTGATAACACAATTCTACGACTTCTGGTAGTGATGTAATCCCGTGCATATTTTCACACCTTTGGGTTTGGGGTTTATTTATTAACTGATTTTCCTGAAATTTACACAATCTTTAGATATTAGGTTTTAAACTCTTTTTGCAAAATTTCCACTTCTTATCTTTTTTCCTTTTCATAATATAGCGTGAAAACCATAACTCTTTTGTTTTACTCAAATTTATATTTTTAATCATTAATTATAGTATAACTTTATTTATTTAATTACTTCTATACAATCCTTTTTTCAAAATTTATTTTTATTTACTTTTCTTAGCTTTTATACTTAACCTTTTCTGCTAACTTTTTAAATATAGATTTTTTTCAAATTTTATCAAGAATACTTCCATCTTAAAATTACATTTTATTTTCAAAAATATCAAGGTTTGTTAATTTTTATTAATTTTGAAAAATTTTAAATTCTTCATTTAAATATGCCGTAACGTCTGTTAGTTAATATGAAATAACAGTACTAGATATGTATTGCATACGACTTGTATTACAACTACATATCCTTATACATTATTATTTCACATTTTCAAAATTCATAAAAAATGATTTTTCAATTCAAAATCCGCCGACATAGGAATTTACCGTTAGAACAAGTCGGTAAGATTTGACCTTGGACCATTTCATAGTTCAATCTCACCGACCGGCTATAAGCAGTAAAAAGTTCTACAAAACATCCAAACCTTGCATTGGGATTATTTTTTGATATTTTTCTTTTTTAACCAAAATATAACCCCATACAACGAATTTCCGTTGTAGCTCCCTCCTTATGTCAGCCACGTTGAAATATCTCAATATTTCATGAGTTATGACATAACATACGATACCCCATATTTAAACTCCCACAATCTTCAAAATTAATCTCACCTTGATCCCTGTTCTGCCTTTTCTGCTCCTAGATTTCTAACATAATACATGATACATCTTTATATTATACATTAATTCATGACATTTATTTATAATATTAATGGATTGTTTATAATTGTTTTTAATTGTTTTTCTTATAATTATTCAATTCACTTCACTTTTTCACACTATATTGGGACCTAACACTTTCCTGAGATAACTTGACATTATATAATCTCCATACCTTAACTTCTGGCTAATTTCGATTAATAACAAAGTTACCCCAGTCAAACGTTTTAATTCTAATTTTATTTTTAATTAATTTACTGTTTTCCCTTAGTCAACTTACCCCTTTATTTTTTACTTATTTATTATTATTAAAAAATTTTTTATTTTTTATTTTAAATTAGTTACTTTTTCTAAAAAAAAATTTTAGGTTTTTTCGTCTGAACTCGCTGAATCCAATGATGTAACCCTTAATCTGGTCCTGATTTTAATTACAACTTTTCTCTGTTGTGATTTAGTATCATTGTCGACATTCCATTCCCTTTGTATTCTTGCGACCTTGTTCCGTTAGCCGACTGACAGTAGACATCCTAAGTCAATATTGTCTTCCTTGACCTAGTCAACACAACCTTGCTTCCGTTACTCATTGAATCTAAATATTATGTTTTTAATCTGCTTACGGTTTCATTCATTAGGGCTGGTTTCCCGTTCTGACATCAAACCTGTTTTTAGTATGCCTCTGGATACTTAATTTAGTCTTGCAGCATGTTAAATCCATTAACCTATTATTTTTATTTATTATTCAGCTTGATTATACTATATCTTGGATTTTCTTATAACTATTAGTCATTTTCCTTTTAAACGTTGTATGCTTATATTTCTTTTTACATTTATACAGAGTTTTCATAATTCATGTCCTATCCTAAACACCTGTTTATTTTTACTTTATTTTTAAATTTTATGCTCCATAGTAGATTCGTAAATCCTTTATATCATATTTCCCTTTAATTTTATTATTGTTTATATTTTTTACAATGAAAGTCTTACTACCTAATTTATTTACAATTTCAAATGGACCAGTATTTTAGAATTTCTATTATTTTTCTAAATAAATCCTTACAGCTAAACATATTTTTCATCATGTAATATAATTTGTTCCTTCCCAGGTGTCCATAAGCCTTATGTATCTCCATTATTAATTCCGTCTCTATTTCTGATGGAATCACTAATTTCCATCGGTTTGTTCCATATTTGTATAACAATCCATTTTTAACTCTGTAACTTCTATTATAATTATTTATATTACGTTTAATATTACTGCATTCTAAATTTTCGTCATGTTTAAGTGCAAAGTTTTGTATTTAATATTGTAATTTAACTTTTCTCCTGGCAAAATAACGTTTTCTTCGGTTTCATGGTAAGGCCGCCATCTTGAAACTTCTGAAATATTTCTTCCCTTACTTGCTTGTTATAATTTAATGGAATTGGATAGTTCCTATTTACAATTGTTTTATCAGATCTTAACTTAAGCTCATGTTCCTATTTATTAGACAACCCTGGAATTTCAAAAAAAAAAAAAATACTTTGGTATTTATTTATTAAATTTTGTAA
The DNA here is from genome assembly GCA_963513935.1 of Aphrophora alni. Classification (NCBI taxonomy): domain Eukaryota; kingdom Metazoa; phylum Arthropoda; class Insecta; order Hemiptera; family Aphrophoridae; genus Aphrophora; species Aphrophora alni. The sequence continues at coordinate 9,613,039 of OY740771.1, forward strand.
TTGTATTTCCTCTTGCGCTGTAAGAATAGTATTATGTGAATAATCGACCGAAACATTTATCTTGTTTACAACCCTTCTGTCAAAGTTCGGTTGTTTATTTATCGCTCGACCGTCTACTCTGGACTCTAAACTACTTTCTCTTTTCCTAACGGTATGAGCTGTACAACGTCTTAAATTTGTCTTCAGTTTCACGTGTGTTCTGTGATAATTCGGACTAAATTTAACACTATAATTTTGCTTGTTTTTATGCGAAGTACTCTTATTACTATTATTCAAATTACTTTTATTGTTTCTTCCTTTGTTTAATTTAATTTTACTACGCGATTTATTATTACTTATTGAATTTTTTACTTGTATGTGGAAATCTTCTTTGTGAAGTAGATTTTCTTGTCTGTCCGTCATGGTGTGTCGTCTTCGGGTTTCGTCAACATTGGTTGTGTCTTCTTCCTTAGAAATAGATAATTCTGGATTACAATTATCTGTTTCGTTCATTTTAGTGGATAGTGTTTTTAGTGATTTTGTGTTACAAGTGTGGTTTTTGGATCTAGTTTTATTTTCACGCGCGTCGATAGACATTCCAGGCAGTACCTTTATCCTACTCTGCATGTCCTTATTATTATATTTTTTATTTAATTGCTTATTCGTCGATTTATTTTTATTTAATTCCTTATTCGTCGATTTATATTTATTTAATTTATTTTTCTTTTCCTCCTCCGATAAGTATCCCATTCCCTTGAATATCTTATCCCCTTCTTTATTAACTAAGACCCTGACCGACTCCTGCATACACTGTTCGGGATTGTCACGTTCTGGTAGTCTCATCCGGTTTTCTATCCACATTTTATCTCTCTCCCTCCCTCTTATCAAAGTTTGTTGATTTTTATTGTTAACCAACACTTTGTTATTCCCTGTATTTTTTAATATGCCTTCGGGTTGAATCCTTTTGTTCACATTTATCCCCTTAACATTATTTTTAAAATATACAGAATCCTTTTTAAAATTTTTTTCTTTTAATTGACTTTTTGTTTCTACTAATTTTTCATAATATATTATTACTTCCTCCTTTTCCACATACAGTTTTATATATCGCTCTTCCATATTAATTTTAGCTTTTAATTCGTACAATACATCACATCCTATTATTATTCTGGACCTTAAATTTTTTACAATTAATAATTTTAATTCAATTTCCACTTCTTTTATTTTAATTGATATCATAATCTGTTTATTTATTTTATATGGTTTACTTTTAACTGCAGTTACGATTTCCACCCCAGTTACAGGGAGTTCCAAAATTTCAAGCCCTTCTTTCTTTAACATTAAATACAATTCTTCACTAATTAGTGAAATTTCGGCTCCTGTATCTATTTCTACCATAACTACATTGTTTCCTAGATTTACGGGTATTTTAGGAGTTTCCTCAATCGGTTTTTCCTTTAAGAAATATTTTTTATCTTTTTCTAATAAATCCCCTCGTAAATCTAAATGCAATCCTCCGACACACAGTTTAGATGTTTCCTGCGGACTCGGGATTAGTTTTTCCTCTACAATTTGTTTTGTAGAGACCGAAGCGCCCCTATCTCGCACTCCGTAGTGGAAGCCGCCTTTTTCTTTCGTTATTTTCGAATTAAAATTAGAGTTCGTGGGTTGTTTGTAAACTGGTGGTTCAACATTATGACACAGATTGACTCCTGACGTTACATAACTCGATTGTTTACTTTTATTTTCTGGTTGATTTTCCCTAGAATCACATCTATTTTTAATTTTTGACTCGAATGTTAACGATTGACTTTTATTATTTTGTTTACTCCCCCCTAAACTATTAGTAGAGTCGTAAACGCGATAATTTGGTTTCTTGCTTCCTCCTATTTTATTATTTTTATTATGACGAACGGTTTGTTTATTTTCTAAATTTTCTTTATTAATTTTTTTATTGTTTATTAAATTTTTACTTTGTTTATTATTTATTATTTTATCCGCAGCCTTAGTGTAATCCGATGGTCTATTAGGTGTCAAAAAGGCCTCTTTTATCCATTTAAATTCCTAGGCGAGTTAGGATGGTTTTTTGATGGACCAGGTTTCGAAAGGTTTGGAGGTCGAGGTTTATTTTGGGTGTCACCATAGGATCTCTGGTTAGGGTTATTAGGTAAGGTTTTGGTTTGCCTATTATCCCTCTCCGGATTGGAATTCCAGTTTCCCCTACGCGATTCCTCCATCGTATCGACACTAGTTAGAAACGTGAGTGCTTCTTGAATATTATCCATGGGTTTCCCCATACTAGTCATTCTAATATTCTCCCTAAAATGCTGCATGATCGTGAAAATTAAATATTTTTCCGGGATCGGTGGTTCTAAATCACTGGCTTTATTTATCAGTAAACAAAAATATTCGGCTTTGGTCATACTTCCGTTTTCAAAAAATTTCCCATATTCAATTTTATTTCGAACAATTTTTTGAGATTGCAGGTTCCAATAGTGATCTACAAACAGTTTCTTAAAATCACTATAACCCATATCCGCGGTTTTCACTACATTCCACCATAACTCAGCATTTGATCTTAAATGTCGTTCCACAACCTTTAACTTTTCCTTATCTTCCATTCCCACTTGAATTTCTTCTAACAAATTTTCTATCTGCCTAATAAACTGCATGGGCCTTTCCTTAGGATTACCCCAAAACTCAACTTTTACATTTTCATTATCTATTCTATTTATTATTATATTTCTGCTACTAATTCCCCCTAAATTTATTTCCCCTACTTTTTTATCAATAACTCTAACTTTATTTTCCAACAATTTATTATCTTTTTCCAATTTATCTACCTTAGAATTTACTACTTTACTATTCTCAGCTAATGATTCAATTTTACTATTAACTTCTCTAAACTCCCCCTCCACTTCAGCTTTAAAAACCTCTTGTTGAGCCGCATTATTAGCTACTTCTAATTCTATTCCCTGAACTCTCCCTTCTATTTTATTCCAGAGTGCCCTTCTTTCTTCTCTTTCCTGTTGTCTTTCTCTGCTCTCCTTCTCCCTTTCTCTGCTCTCCTTCTCCCTCCATTCCTTATCTCTCTTGTCCCTTATTTCATTTTCCTTTTCTCTTAACGCCCTTTCTTCTTTATCTCTCTTATCCCTCATTTCATTTTCCTTTTCTCTTAACGCCCTTTCTTCTAGCCTTTCTTTTTCTCTTAACGCCCTTTCCTCTTGTTTATCTTTTTCTCTTAACGCCCTTTCATCTTTTTCTCTCTTTTCCAAGTAGGCCATTAACGATTTAGTTTCTTGAGACTTTTCCGCCATTTTGTTTTTTATTTATTTTATTTAATCTTAAGAAATTATTAATTATTTTTTTTTTTTCTGATTCTACCTTTATTTAATTTGTTTATTTTAATCTTTTTATTTTTTATACCCGAATTTAATTATTTAATTATTATTATTTTTTTATTTATTTCACTCCCTCCCAAATTATACAACCAACACAGATCACCAGAATTTAAGGTATGTAGTATACTTATAAACTATACATCTTATACTAAGCATACACATGTAGGTAAAATATACTGTATCCGTATTCTTTGAAGCCTAGCCTAATTTTCCCAAATAGCAGCTACACTATACAATGCAAACAACCAGTCCGTATTACTTGTCAATAGCACGTACTAATCGCTTACCCTGTACTTTTTATAACTACTAATTTAAAAACAATTGTTCGGGCTTCACCGTATGGGCGCCATCTTCTATCTACAACGAAAAAACTCTATCTTTTTTAGAGTCAGACTAATTACGCCCCCTATCTTAATTAATACGCAACAGTCTCGAATCCTGAGATTTTTAGCCTACAGGATTCGTTCTCGCGTGACAAAAAGAATAAATTATCCAATCCACTGGAAGTTTTTGGCTTACTATCTTGCTGGCCTGGATTGAATAACTTCTTCGATAATTTGAGTTGCCCCAAATTACCGGTACCCCCCTTTTTATTTACGACTTCCAGAAACTGTATTTATGATTACCCTATTTCTCAGGGAGAACACGAATTTACTTTACTTTTGAATTTTAATCTCGCTGGTGTGTCCTTAGGAATACCTTTTTGATACAATATATTTTACCCTTTTTTATAATCACAAACCTGAAAATATAGCATATATATGTGTGACCAATTCTAAATAAAACACAGATTTAGAGGAAAAATGAAAAAATTAATTCTTTTAATTAACTGAAATAAAACAACTGAAATAATAAACTTGACACAAGTCAACAAAATAAAATCAAACAATTTCTCTAATAAAACTAATGGATAATAACTAAATATTTCTCTTTTGAGCAGAAGGCAATTACTTATGAATTTCTTACAATTGATATATAGAAAACAAAAATTTCTATTATTTCTGAATTTAAATTATTTCATTTATTAAATTTATTTATTGAAAAGATTTTTATTCACACATGATTTTGACATTTTATTTAATATATTCATTTAATTACACACAAAAAAAATTTATCTCAGGAAAATCAGTGAGACTCTAAAATCGGGCCAATTTTGCCCTTTAAAAAAGGAAATTTGGATTTTCTCAGACCTTGTCCGCAGTGTTGTCGATCGTGAGTCCTGAGATGCTGATGGTCCTCTGGTGTCTGGTTGGTTGAATTTCGATTAAAGTTGTCTTATATTTTCTCCATGGAGTTCAGAAGGCTGGCTGGTTGTTCGAATCTATTCCCTTCTATCGCTCTCGCTGACGCTGTTTTAATACGTTGGCATTGTAACACTTAAACTTCTTCAAACTATTTTTTCAAAAGAGACGTTCGGGCATAGTCACCCCTTACACTTGTTCAACTAATTTTTCATGAGAGACCCGTCGGGCATAATCACCCCTAGCAACTGTTTCCACCAATTTTTTAAGAGAGACCTCTATGAGATTTGTGCGGCTCTTTTTATAGCCAAAAACTATCGTATATCGATACCAATTTTTTTCCCTCACTGTACCGATACGATAGTTCCATTTATGATGTATTTCTATGCAATTTCTTGATTATTTTTGGTGTAGGTGGTTCTGTTATTTATTATTAATTTATTTGTTATGTTTACTGTTTTTAAATTGTCCTTTTTAATCACTTTGTTCTAATTAATCCTTTAATTTATTTTTGCTGTAAGTTGGTATCTTAACTCCGCCTCTAACTACGTCACTTATCCTTGAACATTTAAACCCTGCAACTTGCAACTGGCTGATGAAAAAATCTTCATTGTTTTCCTTTTAATTGTCTATAACACTTTTCCTAACAGTTTTTGCGTTTTTTCGTAACCGGTGTATTGTAGCTCTCGACCGCGGCAATTTCCCGCACTTCGAATGACATTTCTCGGACTATTCATTCGCCTTCAATAGCTTACGTAAGAATTTGCGTAATTTACAGTTTTTAATTCTTACACCTTTAAAGTTTTTTCTTTCAAACTTTGTAACTTTGTTTATTTCGTAATTTAAACGCACTAGCCGTGATAACACAATTCTACGACTTCTGGTAGTGATGTAATCCCGTGCATATTTTCACACCTTTGGGTTTGGGGTTTATTTATTAACTGATTTTCCTGAAATTTACACAATCTTTAGATATTAGGTTTTAAACTCTTTTTGCAAAATTTCCACTTCTTATCTTTTTTCCTTTTCATAATATAGCGTGAAAACCATAACTCTTTTGTTTTACTCAAATTTATATTTTTAATCATTAATTATAGTATAACTTTATTTATTTAATTACTTCTATACAATCCTTTTTTCAAAATTTATTTTTATTTACTTTTCTTAGCTTTTATACTTAACCTTTTCTGCTAACTTTTTAAATATAGATTTTTTTTCAAATTTTATCAAGAATACTTCCATCTTAAAATTACATTTTATTTTCAAAAATATCAAGGTTTGTTAATTTTTATTAATTTTGAAAAATTTTAAATTCTTCATTTAAATATGCCGTAACGTCTGTTAGTTAATATGAAATAACAGTACTAGATATGTATTGCATACGACTTGTATTACAACTACATATCCTTATACATTATTATTTCACATTTTCAAAATTCATAAAAAATGATTTTTCAATTCAAAATCCGCCGACATAGGAATTTACCGTTAGAACAAGTCGGTAAGATTTGACCTTGGACCATTTCATAGTTCAATCTCACCGACCGGCTATAAGCAGTAAAAAGTTCTACAAAACATCCAAACCTTGCATTGGGATTATTTTTTGATATTTTTCTTTTTTAACCAAAATATAACCCCATACAACGAATTTCCGTTGTAGTACCTATGTTTACTCCTTAAAGTCTTTAGTTTTTTATTATAACACAAACATTATTTTGCCCGATGTTTAACAACCAAAAGTTAGTTTTTTACAATTTCTCTACCACTTGATATTGAGATTAGACGCTGTCGCAATAAATCTGGCGGTTTTGGTAATCACACTTTTATACAACCTCTAGTTTTCGTTACAGTTATTTTGACAGTTTAGATATCGAAAGTTTTACTTTAGATTTTGTATAAACTTTTATACGTTTTTTCATTTGTCGACTAGTTTACTAAAGATAGTAATGTTAGGAATTCAGACATTCTGGAAATTTCAAAAATATCCGAAATTTTTGACAGCTTAGGTTTCAAAAATAGGACATTTTTAAACATAAACTTTGTTCATAGCCAGTGAAACAAATACTCTTAGTATTAATTGTACAGTGTAAGTTAACTAAGAGAAAGAAAGATTTCAAAATTTTGGGGTGGCCCCATTGATAGCCAATTTAGCATTTTCACTTATAAAGGTTAACTTATTTCCCAAAATGGGGGGGGGTGACTCCAAAGTGTAATAATCGATTTTGATTTGAAGAACAAAACTTATCTATCCTCTTTATTTTCAAATTTTGGTGGGGATGTAACTCCAAAGTGTAATAATCGATATTGATTTGAAGAACAAAACTTATCTAACCTCTTTATTTCCAAATTTTGGTGGGGATGTAACTCCAAAGTGTAATAATCGATATTGATTTGAAGAACAAAACTTATCTATCCTCTTTATTTCCAAATTTTGGTGGGGATGTAACTCCAAAGTGTAATAATCTATATTGATTTGAAGAACAAAACTTATCTAATCTCTTTATTTCCAAATTTTGGTGGGGATTTAACTCCAAAGTGTAATAATCGATATTGATTTGAAGAACAAAACTTATCTATCCTCTTTATTTCCAAATTTTGGTGGGGATGTAACTCCAAAGTGTAATAATCTATATTGATTTGAAGAACAAAAATTATCTCTCCTCTTTATTTCCAAAATTTAGTGGGGAGGGAACTCCAAAGTGTAGTAATCGATTTTGGTTTGAAGGACAAAACTTATCTATCCTCTTTATTTCCAAATTTTGGTGGGGATGTAACTCCAAAGTGTAATAATCAATTTTGGTTTGAAGAACAAAACTTATCTCTCCTCTTTATTTCCAAATTTTGGTGGGGATGTAACTCCAAAGTGTAATAATCGATTTTGGTTTGAAGAACAAAACTTATCTATCCTCTTTATTTCCAAAATTTATTGGAGATGTAACTCCAAAGTGTAATAATCGATTTTGATTTAAAGAACAAAAATTATCTCTCCTCTTTATTTCCAAAATTTAGTGGGGAGGGAACTCCAAAGTGTAGTAATCGATTTTGGTTTGAAGGACAAAACTTATCTATCCTCTTTATTTCCAAATTTTGGTGGGGATGTAACTCCAAAGTGTAATAATCGATTTTGGTTTGAAGAACAAAACCTATCTATCCTCTTTATTTCCAAAATTTAGTGGGGAGGTAACTCCAAAGTGTAATACAGTAATCGATTTTGATTTTCACACAAACAAAACTTATCTATCATCTTTATTTCCAAAATTTAGTGGGGAGGGGAAACCCCAATATATCCAAATAGGTCTTGGTCAAGAAAAGGGAAGACCTACCTCTACTACCCTGTCTGTGTGTAGTTCTGTATACTTATATATTAATACAAAGTATACTTCTTCATAATTAATACTATCCACAGACAGAGGATATGTTTTTTTGGATAATTCAAACTACACTTTAAACCACATTCCTTCAGAAAAGTTAGTACAGCTGGCCTATTAGTCGGTGGTATATATTAGCATTATAAATTGATGAATAGTGCATTGCTGTAGAGTGTAGAGCGTAGGCAGTCAGGTAAAGGGGTTGGGCAGTGTAGGTGTAGTGTCCAACTGTCTGACAACTTCTGTACCGTGTTCCACCAATTAACACTTCTAGCGGTCTTGTATAGAGAGAAAGTATTTTAATTGGGAAATACTTGTGATTTATCCGTTTTGCGTTCCGCTGAATCTAAGTTTTACAAACAATGATCAATCAAACCGCGTTCAAGTTTGCTTGATAAGTTCTGACAATTTAGAAGTTAATAGCGCTCTAACTTCTTGCGTTCTACAATGTAACAGTATTTTGAAATGCCTGGAAGATCGATCAATGCTCGGTAGATAGTGGGGGTTTTGAACGTATTTTCTAAAAAATATTTTGCTGTTATTTTCAAAGATACTGACTCAATCTCTCCAAGATTCAAAATACAAGAAGAATCTGAGAAAAAATAATTAAGAATCATCATCAGTTGAAATTGTTTCGTTTTTAAAATGGAGTACTATTAAGTGTTTTGAGAATGGAAGTATATCCGAAACCCGTCAAACAAACTTGATATTAACAAAGCTGGGAAAAGCGGAACAATGCTACTCATTTTGATCATCATCAGTGTTTAATTTCGCGTCATTGTGAGAATTTTATTAAAATTATTTTTCGACGTCGGTCAATTTAGTTTTATTGCCAATTACTGTATTTCTGAACCGTAATATTTGTTTAAACCCTTTCACAAAAATTTGAACGAAATCGGGAGATCTGATTCTGAGAATTATGTTTTATAACCATGATCCATTTCGTTTTTATCGATAACTTAAGAACTGAGATTTTTTTGAAAAGATGGCGACTAAACTTTTATTTCGCTCCTTAGAAGCTACACTTGTGCAAAATTTGATTAAAACCGATTTTGAGAAAACCATAATTTTGTGTTTTTTTTCTTCTTCTTATGGCAGCTACCCCCAAGTTTTAAGTCATCAAAAAATTAAAATTCTTCCTGAAAAATGATAAAAATTACGAAATTTGATTGAAATCGGTCTACACGTTAAAATACGACAGACCGACATCATTCCAAAAATCAATTTTTCGGTCCGTCCTATATCTTTCGTAACTTCGTGTATTTATTGGAAAAGAACCAATGAAATGCCACAAATATTACTACCATGTACTGTTTCGTGGTGAAGGTCACTGTGTGTGTGCCAAAACGATCGATCAACTTCGGCTTTTAATTATTAAAGAAGGCTTCATTGACGTTGATAACAATACTAATTTACGTAATAAAGTGTAGGAGTGATGAACACAAAAACCAACGAGAGTTCAATAATTATTATAAATTAAATGTAATCAATATAATTTTATTGTGTGAAATAGCTTTTGGGACACCCATTATTCGATTCCATATCCTTGCTTATATATATATATATATATATATATATATATATATGTTTATTTACATAAATGTATTGTTCTGAGGAGTATAATTTTAAAATTTGTCAAACAAATATTTCGCTGAACTACTTCTACGAAGTGATAATATAGAAGTGTCGCCATCTGTGGATTAAATCAACTCGGTACGCTTTCAAATGCGAAGGGCACAACATGTGTCCTGCCTGTAATTAGGTCGATGATAGTGTCTTTAAAATTCCGAAACGCGCGCTGTCAACTCCAAGAATTGCATCGGATAACAAGGAATTGCACCGGTCTAAAGATAGAACTGAACCAGTCCTGGAGAAACCGCTCCTTGTAAGGAACAAAATGATCAGGTGTGTATCTCTTTCTTGCAAGGACTCTTTAGCCCAGTGTAGCATTGTGCTTACGTCATATGAGTATAGTACTTTCGCTGTAACTTTGGACTTTTACTTTTAATATATTTGTTGTAGTGTAGAGAAAGTTATATGACGGTTCAAAAATTTTATGACGTCGTGGAAAAATATTCGTCTTAAGGTTCCCCAAGTCCAAAAAAAAAATGTTTTTTTTTGTCTTATTTTTTATAGTGTTCTACAGCCCAAACTAATGGATCGATTTTGATCAAATTTGGTAGTTGGATATATTTTGAGACATTTAAAAAATATCCAAAAATTTGGAGATAGCTGACATAAAACAAAACTCATAATCGTTATTTTCTCAAAATCTGCAATAACGATTTTGATCAAATTTTCCTAAAATGTATCCTCTGAGCATCCAGACAAAGTTTATTGGTGGCCATCTTCCCCAAAAATTTGTTTCTGAAGTTTTCACTAAAAAAATTGCCCATGGAGTCATTTTAATAATTAATTCGTTAAGGAATTTCTGTGGCAGTCGTGTATGTCTTTACCATAGAGGCGATTGTAATGTCAAATTAAACAGTGTTAATTGCAGATTTGCTGAATATTACGTATTTTGTAATAAATCTATCATTTACGTGTTTCACAACAATTGTTAAAAAAAAAGAAAAAAAGACAATTGTTGGCTTGTTTAGAATGTTTCGAACACTAATTCTATCCCAAAGGCTCTTTAAGTACCAACCAACGAGTTTATAATCCAATAGGTTTCCACAATAAAAACTTGCTGTTCAAAAGTTTAGTGTGTGCTTGCCAATTAAACACCAATACAAAGCTATGTAAAGAAATAAATACACACATCACCATAGCAACCGCAACAATGACATCTATTGCCAGCTGTTTTGAATCACACAGAGTTTTCTTCAGATTTATGTAATATGTGAGCACAATTTTAATGTTAAATAAACCGGTAAAAGGTTTTCGGTTTCCAGGATCAGTCTGTAGTGGTAGATGTATATTTGTTCTAGAAGGAGATGAATATTATTTTTGTTTTGTGAGGAAGTTAGTGCAGTGTTTATTCTACCGTTGATATCTGTTTATTCCTTCTCGACCAGTCACACAAGAAACCGGTTCTACGTATTTTGCCTTCTTAGGCAGCCTGGGAATGTCCATATTCTCCAGAAATCTGAAAACCTGCTGAGCACAGTGTCGTTGGTTCAAGTTGAAGAGAGTAGTACATTGCGTCTAATTATCGCCCGTCATGCAAGTTTAGTTTATTTGTAATTAATTTACATTCAGTAGGAATGGTGTAATGAGCGTTACATCATCTGAAGTGTTATTTCAAAATTCTACAATCGTTGAACCGAAGTAAACCGACGTCCTGGAGTTAACGGTCAAAAAGGACAAGTTAATGGGGACCATCTTTGCACGTACCCAGCCCCATCATGCAATGTAATACAAGCAGATCCTCTAAAAGTAATGGCTAAAGTTTGTCTTTTGAGCCTTGTAAGAAATGTTAAATGGTAGACTATTGGTGGATCAAGGGGTCGTACTCAGGTAGAGTAAGTTTGTTACTGAACTAGTAATAATAAAATTGTGTGTATAACTAGTTTCTTGACATCGGCTTACCAGGGTGGTCACGTGATCTCCACTCGTTTCCCTTGTGTGATTATCATATCTCTAGCTGACCTCGAAGATGTGAAGTACTCTCCACTCGCTACGCTCGTGTCGGTGACTTGTAACTATACAAATATCACATTTTTGGGGAGGCGAATGTTTGAAACTACTTTTTTTTTAAATAACTCCATTTGTCGTCGTAGAACTGTGGAGGTTGGTACTACTGTATTACGTGCAGAATTGAAAACTGCAATTTTTCTTCTAATTTAGTGTATCGTATGTTTAATAATACAAAACTGTTGAAAATTATTGGCATTGTGCTTATCTCGATTTATCTAAAATTGAATAGGGTTCTACATGAGTACTAGTTCTCTAAACTAAGTTGTATGTTCATTGTGTGGACGATATCGTGCTCTATGACGACAGACGGACGCTATGTCGAAATTCGCTGTTTCGCTTTACTAAGGGCGTTTAACGTGAAGACGTTTTTTGTATCCTGGATAAGTAAAAATAAGTAACGACAAATTTTAAATTAAAAAAAAAAAAAAAAAAAAAAAAAAAAAAAAGGGAAAAAAGGAAAATCCATACAACGATTGGGTGTTTTCAAATACAGTAGTTCAACTTAAAGTAATCTTTACCCTTCTGTCCATACATAAATATCATTAGGTAATACTGACAATTTTAAATTTGTGTTTTCTGCAAATGATAGTTGTTTAAAAACAAATTCTGCTAAGAAAGTTTTAAAACTGCAGATGACCCGTTTCGCGATGGCGATGGTCACTATTTAATATTTACAATTAAATAATATTCTTTCCAGATGTGAACACGAACTAATAGAAAATAAACTAAACAAATCTACCTCTCCCTAAGGGTCACTTATAGTGGGGTACGGGTCAGGTAATCCCATCTCCATCCGGATCTACAGCTTTCTTCACATAGCTTTGGGTTAGATCCCTCTGTTGCCATAGCAATTAAACAATACACAAAGTATCTGAATCATTCCCAAAATCAAATAAAACGAACCAAAACCGTCAGTTCAGAGGTTGTCGAACAAAAAGTGGAAATGGACGCCGTTTTTGATATATTTAAAGAAATCTCTAAGCTTAACACCGGGTTAAAGTTAATTTGTAATTAATTAAAATCTTACTAAAAAATGGCTGTCCACTTAACAGTGTTCTAACAAATACTGTACACTTTAAAGTAAACAAATATAAATTTCGTGTGAAACCCAAAAAGGAAAAGTGGCTAAATGAAGTTAAATCGGCACCTGTATATTCTGTAAACCCCAAAACAGCTTCTACAGATGAACGGGCCTATATGTAGGTAAATGAGAACTGTATTGACATTATAATTTGACCGAAATCTGTAGAGTCAATTTTGAGAAATTACAATTTCAAATTTGTGTTTTCTGCAAATAGTAGGCCAATTTCCCGCCCGAATAGTCTAGATTTTGATTTTAAAAAACAAATAAAATTACAGACAGCTGCCTAGAATCGTCCTTGTCATTAAAGTTAACACCCAGTCGTAAAGTTTGACACTTTCGGCGTCGGTTTAACGAACCCATTGTCCTCTACCATTGTTTGAAACATTTGAATAATGTAAAACCTAAGTTTGGTCCTTTTGGAATTCCACAGCACATTCCTAGCAGGACTTTCCCTTCGTATCGGACGTATAGCAGCGACTGCTCCACATTTCCAATTCTAAGAGGTTTTGTGTTTTTAAAAGCGTGGGATAGTCGAGCGGACTGATCCGTGACTGGACTACGTAGTGTCGGAGCTGTGATCAACTTTTCCCTTTCAATATTGTATTGCGGTGTCAACACTGTCAAGTAAACACACAAAGTTGTCGATTTGCTTTCTGTTATGACTGTAACACGTTGTCTAAGTTTGGGTTTTAAAACATGAAGGATGTATGCTACTGTCGGAGGAAAATAAGACCTGATCCGCGGAAATACAATAATAGTGTGTTCAAACTGGCGCCCAACTCTCGACTTCCCACCTGATAGGTCACAGTTCTCGTATTTGGACGACTCAATACTTGATGATTTGATATTGGATTAGGGCTTTTCCATTTTCGTATTCTTTAAAAACAGCTTTGATAAAACAAATATAATATCGCACAATGTACAACGCTTCTGTGCCCTTTTTAAATAATAATTCTAAAGTGTAATAAAAAATTTGAAATTCCAAACAGTATTACATTAAAGTTGGATATACGGTATTCTGAAATGAATGATTCTAAACACATAGGCCTATATAAAAGAATTAAAGTATGCCTGATATAAAGTAAAAAAGCGAAAGAAATGTAATAACGATTTTGGTGATATTTTTAACTTATAATTTTAAAACGTAATAAAAAATTTGATATTATTACAGTACTGATACCAAACACGTATACCGTGTGTTCCAAAAGTCCCGGACCGGTTCAATAACTTAAAAACCAAAACAATATGTTTTACCTATCCCCAAAATTGGTGGTTAAGGAGCAACTCAATAATCTTAAATGGAAATCTCCATCGAGTAAACACTCATGTTAAAGAGCTTATTTAGTATAATACTACTGTACAAACTAGAGTTTAATATCCTGCTCCTATCTAAAATGGCGACCGTTTAAATATTTGACACAGCTATTTTACTTTATTTATTTCATTCACAATTAGATGCCGAATACGGGATCGAAATGTATTGAAAGCATTTGTGACCGTTAGTTGTAAACGTAATTAATATTATATAATATTTGAAATAGTATTAATGACTATTACAGGGTGTACAAAAGTGACATGTTAGTTGATGTAATTTTATAAAGTGAGCTCCGGAGGGCGGAGGTTTACTCATATGTGATTAAAAGCTCAATAAGAAATACATAATCCTAGTTTCCCTTCTCACCTGTAAAAATACATTTAGGGAGGACACTGAAGATTATTATTTTTGTTTTTGCGGATGTACAAGTTAGTGCATTATTTTTGTTTATCGCTCTAAGCATTGCGAGTATCACAATAAGTTCTAATAATGTAGCAATGTCTCAGTCATTACAAAGGATTGCCATTGTATTTACACAAAGACAATACACGTTACAAGCAATGCGCTACATGCACGTGTCCCTCCCGGCCTCTGCCAAGCCCTCTCTCGTGTTTCACAATGTACCGAGAGTCTGTGATACCGGATATACATGAATACTTGGCAGGCAGCTAATAATTTATGACGCGCTAGCTTGATATCTAACTTTGATATTTTATTAATTTTAAGGTGAAAAAAAACCTTTGTTATCATCCCTCATGAAAAAGAAGATCTCGAATACTCTAATAGCGTCAGGAGTCGGAAAAGAACAAGAGTTGGTTAAGAGGAACCTGATGGGAAAGATGGAAACGAAGACTCTAACTCAAGACTAAATGAAGAAAGGTGTGTAGATCCAGGAAAGATCCCTCGGGATTGTCATGTTTACTAACCAAAAAAGTTTGTCAAAACTATTTCTACAACATTAAACACTCTAAATTCTATAAAAAATACACTTGGAGTGCTTTAAAATAGCTTCTAAAAACTTTCCTGTCTGAAGACTGCCTTAGTTAAAGGGAAGACTGATATCTCGATGACCAAGCAGAAAAGCTTATTGTTATAATACAAAATTCGCTGAAACAACTTATAGCGCCCTCTACATTTGACATTCCAAACCACTCACAACTGGATGACACTTGAACAAAATAGAGGATTGCCGTGTGAAGCTCTTCTATTTTTAAGTAATTTTGACTATAGATACATTTTACAAACCTCTGAACGATAGACATGTTCAAAGCTCTGATATTTTTTATTCACACATTAAGTTGTAACAAATACAGGGTGGCTGAAAAGAAACCTGCACCCCCTCAACTTTTTTGTTATTTGAAAGCGGTTTGCGCCATTCTATTTTGGAGGTAGGGGACACTTTTCATGACAAAATAATGCAATTAGACATTCAAATATCTAAAAAAAAATAGTTAAGGGGTGCAGGTTTCTTTTCAGCCATTTTACTTTTTGGGCCGCCATTTTGTTTAGGATAATCGGATTGATATTTCAATTACAGATTCTTTCTCGTCTTTTCATTACGAACAAAATGACGTATCACATGTCTGTCCTATTTGGAATATTTTGTAGGGTTACCCCTCCCCCTTTGGGCTCCGGGACCCAAATTTGAAAATTATTTTGTCATGAAAGGTGTCCCCTACCTCCAAAATAGAATGGAGCAAACCGCTTTCAAATATCTCCAATAACAAAAACGTTGAGGGGGTGCAGGTTTTTTTTCAGCCACCCTGTATATATACAGTTGTGGTTATATATATATATATATATATATATATATATATATATATATATTTGAATGGTTATTTTAGTGTTCATAAGATTTTAATTTTCTACTTTTCCAAAAAACTTCATGCTAAATTTTATACAGTAACGCGAAATTCTTTAAAACTACCGATTATTTGTTATAAACTATTATTTCTGAAATAAGTAATACCCTGTCGAGTATCTTGGTGGTATAGTTTTGTTCATAATTTAGGTTATATACATATAAATAAAAGAGACAAGCGTATGGTAATACCACACGCCTTAGGTCTGTAGGCATAGAGGGACAGTGAGTTTTATAAAGTGTTTCAATCGTACAGGCGGACACGCGCGTAAAATTATAACTATCCTTGATTTAACCTACGGTCTCTAATCATTGAAAATGCAATCCATCTTTTAATGGCTATTGAATTGTCTCGCCATCTCACAAAAATTGCTTTTAGAATGTATACGTTAAGCATTTCACATTATGTGTCGTCCTACAAAAACCTGTAATATATGATTTCGCACTGCAATTTAATTTCAAATCCAAATAATGTTTTTTTCAGATTTGTAGGTCACGCCATGCTCAAGTTAGACGGGGAAAGAATGAAGGGCATGATATCTGACGCTTTAAATTTGATCTAGCGTCAAATAAACATACATATTCGTAATCAGAATAACTTCTAGTTTTTTTTTATACCTCACAGATAAAATTTTTCTACTAAATAGTTTTTGCCCAAGGTAAATAAAAATTACGCCAAGGTAATTTTTTTTTGTTACCGCTATATTTTTCCTTTATGTGAGACAATACAAACAATGTATATATACAAAGGTTGAATTGTATAGGATTTATCGTCTTGTTTTTTAAACTGGTTGTGTCTAACAGACGTTGTTTAAAATGATTACCGATTTTCGGAAACATCATTTTCATCGAGTGTAAATCAAAAGGAAAATTCGAAAAAACGTGGTTATTGGACATTTTATCTGTGTCTAATTTGATTCCACTATTTCCACCCCTTAAGGGTTATCTATAGTGAGTATAGCAATCCCGATGGTATCTAGCTGGATCTACAACTTCTTCATGCAGTATTGGTTTAGATCCCTCTCTTTCCTATCAGTTCTCTCTTGACCAACTCTTGTTCTTTTACGACCCTGACGCTATTCGAGAGCTAAGGGATCATTATTTTATGTTGTTTTCTTCATTTTCGTGCAAGGCAATTATGACCGAAAGGTTTTTCGCCTTTAAACAACAAGGAAAAAATACACTATTATCGATTTTTTTTTCTTGTCACAAACACGGTTTAAATAATTGCTCGCCGAATGTTTACTAACTTAAAAAAAAAAAATATATATATTTTTTTATCTTCAATCCTAGAACCAATTTATATAATTTGTCGCCTACCAACAAAATATGTTCCGTGGAAAGAGTTGTTCTAAAAATCATTTGACTCAAAATAACTCTTTCTTAAGTGTAGCATATCCAGCGTAACATGCGGAACATACGAGTTTACATGCTTTGGTCGCGTAGACAAAACAACACCTGTGTCCTGAGGTTAGGGTGAAGTTCATTGGCTTACGTTTTTATAGTTTATGTAAACGTTTAAAGTTCAGCAATCGTTATAACATGAAATGTGCATAGATCATGAAGTATAGAACACGTTTGGATTTTACTTTGTCCTTTAAAGTACGTTTTAAACTTTAATTGGCTATAATTTATTTGCTTTTTTTTTTTTTAAATAAAGTATATAAATTGTTTTAGAATTAAACAGCATTTAGTTGTAAAAAAAAACTTAAAATGAAGCCAAATTCTTACTTGTTAGGATCATCACGACAGGTGTTCGAAGTGGCCGCCATTCCTAGATAAACAACATTTATCTGAGGAATGTTTTGAATGATTGCTTCTTAAAGTTCTTCAAAGACCTTCATTTACGATTGAAGCACTTCCTGACCTCTTGATGTCACCAACGGACCCGGTGGTTTCAAACTTACCAACAAGGTTTTTATACGCGACTACACTGTCCCTCAAACCGTTGAAGTACCAAACTTTCTTAACCCGGCTGATAAACTCCGTTCACATTCATAATAACACTGAATCTATGCGTGTTTGTAAAGGTAAAGTTTTGATTGAATAAAAAAAAAAATCAATTAACTTGTTCTACTACAAGTTTCCCATCTACTAAATTCCTGTGTTTAAAATGAGCCAACAATGAGAAAACTCGTTCCTAAGACAACAAATAAATAGCAATGAAAATAACAGCTGTTGTTTTAATAAATCCCCATTATATCTGCAAATAATAAAGAGTTTTTCTCTGGGATTGGACACAGTACCTATTTCAAAGTTTTTAGATAAGTTACAATCAAAAAATATTAATTTAATACTGTAGTCTCTTTTAACCAGTTTTATCTTTTCTTGAATTTCAGTATATGGTAACTTTGTAATAATAAATCAAAATAATCAATAAATTGAATGTAGCCTACTCTTTAAGAATTACCTCTCAAAATCTAACCGGATTCCTACCAGTCATGTAGATTTTTCGTTAGAAAATTTCACTTCTGTAGGATGTGTATTTTTTTATTGTTGTTTAAAGATGAAAAACTTCTCAGTATCATCGCCGTATAAATAAGGAAGAAAAGATTATAAAATAAAGACTACTACCCCTAGAATAGTCTAATAGTATGTGGATCGGAAAAGAACAAGAGTTGGTCAAGAGAGATTATTATAGGAAATATGAAAGAGAGGGATCTAACCCAATACTACATGAAATAAGATCTACATTCAGCTTATGTTTCTAAATTGTCAACCCCTGTACTCAATGTAGTTAGCATCTAAGATGGAATGTAGTCTTTTTTACGTTTTATAGAAAAATGTAGGCCTACTTGACTTTTAAAATTACGTTCTTGTGTATTATACGGACCCCTTTTTTGTACATCGAGCAGAAATTAATTAAAATAATACTACAATTATATATATTAATGACGTAACCTAAACTATTTCTGGTGATTCTTGCTATCTCAAATCTGATCTACATTTTTGTTTACCATAAACCCAAATAGGTTATGTTAGGCCAGGTTATGTTATATATTAAAATAGACTTATGAAACTATTCATCTTAGAACCAACATAAGTTAATAAATCAGGAAAATAACAAAACAAACCGCTATTATGTACAAACAGTGATTCTCGTAAGAGTGTTGTAGCAGTACTGACTTCGTAGTGGCGCAGTCTAGACAGGATGAATGTCCGAACATAAAAAGGATTTGAGTGGGGAGAACGAAAGTCGCAGTTGTTATTTTTGTTTACGCCAGTAGACAAATAACAGAACCCAAAAGTATGTTTCGAATTTGAAATTATTAAAAAAGGGTTAGGGTATGTATTCAAAAAAATTCATATTAAATAGAGCCATTAAATACATAAAGCGTTACCATATCAGTACAAAGTTTATGTCAACTTTAATTACCATGTGATTTTTCCCAACAGCTGTTACAAATATGTTGGGTTTATTTTTAGGTTATGTTTAACATTCGGACGTGACACAGTGTTGTCTTACCGTAAAATAGATAATCACTTTAGATTAATTAACCCCTGACCTATTATATTTAGAATGTTTTCTAAATGATCAATAAAGTAACAAAAAATAGATTCCTTTATAGTCCGTTTATAGGTTACAACGATTATATTTCGGCGAAGTTATGACTTAGGGTATCAGTAAAAGATTATATTAATGAGTTAAGTTTTATATATCCGCCTCAGTTTGGAGTTTAACTTTATGAAAGCTATCCGGTGGCCGCTATTGGTAATTATTGTAAATTTGATAAACGCCATTATGGTATTTGCCCAGCCCTTGGATTACTTATTTAGTCCCTTTTGTGTGTTTGTGAATTATTTCATTCGGCAATACTTCTTTTACCTTCTTTTTGTATTCTGTTATAGAAATAATGTCCTATTAAAAAAAATAAGTAAAAAAACCTGCAACGTTGCTTGTTTGAAAATCGAATTGATATTTTAAGCATATAAGGCACGTTAGGTATCAAGGAATTTTCTCCTCTTTACGTTTCTACAGTAACACAATATACAGGGTGATACTTTTATCTTGTGCTCTATTCGTATCTTAATCTGATGAAAAACTGTAAATGGGGGAACGTTGTTACTTTTTTATGTAACTTAAAAATCCGTTTTGCAAACTGCGAAAAATGGCCACCATTTTCCAATATGTCTGCCAAGTTTTAAATTTATTATGAAGAGAATTACTTTTTAGTATTTATATACAATAGCAATTGCAGTTATTAAGGTTAGTGTGTATTTTACTTCTTAACCTTAATAATTGCAATTACTACCAGTAGTAATTGTAGTTATTAAGATTAGTGTGTGTTGTACCTCTGAAGATACCTCAGTGCTATTGGAATGTACATAAGGTAGAATAAACATAACTATACAGTCTTTGTGTTGTTAGTGTTTTGGGTAATTTTCTTTCATTAAACTATAGATGTAGTCGTTTGTAATATAAATTTTAATTCACTTTTTTCATGTTTGAGGGCTTGTAAATTGCATATTCTCAGTTTAGAAAAACGACGTTAGTTCTGTCTTATAGGAAATTTAATGTAGTTTTTTTTTTTTTTAATGGGATCACTTTACTTACTAGGTGAAAAATAAAATAAGAAAATTGAATTATTAACTGAAAAGTCACTTTTTTTCCTAAGAGAAAGTGGGGGGGGATTTATAGACTATCTGTTAAACGATGCTAGATAGGATGAGGTTTTTATGATTAATTTTAATTTTATCACGCAGATTTGTTTTGGCACATTGTTCATCTCCACACTGTATATGTAGTGTTTTAAAGGAAATAAATTGATTTATTGATTGATTGTACAAAAATTCAGGTTCGTTAAATTATCTGTAAAGAAACAGAAAATGAGGTAAGGATTTTGTGAAGATTAAATGACCCAAACCATAGAAGAAGGAATTAGAATAAGAAAGTCACAGGTATATGCTCTATCGTGATACAAAAGATCCTTAGTTTGGTTACTGGACAACAGAAAGCGCTGTAGCATCGGGACAAAAAGGCTTGGCTACTGTATCACAAGTACCGATGCTACTCGCGCTTTCTGTTGTCCAGCAACCAAACTAAGGATATTTTGTATCTGGCTGTTTAACATGGGCTGTGACTTTCTTATTCTAATTCCTTCTTCTATGCCCACAAACTCGTGTGCAAATTAGCAAGTTGAACAGTATTACGTTTCTGAAATAGTTCTTAGAATACGATGAGCTGTCTCTCTCTCTCTCTCTCTCTCTCTCTCTCTCTCTCTCTCTCTCTCTCTCTCTCTCTCTCTCTCTCCCTCTCCCCCCCCCTCTCTCTCTCTCTCTCTCCCTCTCTTTTTAGCTCATTTTGAGGTTATGTTTAAATCATTTCTCAAAATAAGTGAGCTAGTACACCGTAAAAGTTATTCTCTAATGCAATCAATTACTCACAGATCAGATGTAAATAATCACACGCGCAGAATCTACATGTCATTACGGAATCCATTGTTTATCTATTAGCTTTCCAATTGTATCGATGTGTACTTAACATACCGAACAAATAAAACTGCGGAACAACTGGTTACAGAGTTGTAGCACATTCTACTTGTCACCCAATGTCGATAGGTAATTTCTCCGACCGGCGTCACTCGCGTTCAACTCGTGTCGGATAATGTTAGGTGTCGCTAGACAATTTCTCCAACGGCGTCACTTGTTGCGACCTCCCCCTATCTTTGATCTTCACGTCTTTAAGTTTTAGCTGTATATCATTTGTTGGGAGTTTGCTGTATCAATCCACTTTCGTATTGAAAAAATTTAAAGATAAACTGAAATCGGTTTATTGCTTACAATCTATTTATTGTTTGTAATTGCTAGTAATTACTTCACTTTCCAGTAGTGATGGCTCGACTTATTATGCTAATGACATGTTGGCTGTTAATTTTACAAAATGGAGATTTGGCAGGACTACCGCAGGGTAACTCGTTATATTAACTATGTCAAAGTAAAATTAAACATTTGTGAAATTACTTACCGTATTCATATTGAGTTTTATACATAAAGGCACACACACTGACACAGATTCTCTCCTTCAATATTTTCGTAATATTTCAATAAAGACTCTTATAATAAAACATTATCTTAAATACATTCATACACAAATAACTTTTGTGTCTCTTGTAAATGTTTTGTAGAGTTAAAAGGTTTTCCAGATATTCAATATTAAATATTTTAAACGACCGCCATTTTGAAAATATACAAAATAAAGTCTTTGTTTCGGCGGTGCACTTACAAAATACGTATACTAAATCTGAACTCAAGATAAGATCTTAACTACTTCCAAAGTTTTAATTTTTGTAAAAAAAAACAAAATGATGAATATCTGGAATATTAACATTTTCTGAAACATTATTTTAAAGTTTGGCTGCCTATATATGGGACACTCTGTATATGATTTAATCCCTCTTTTGGAAAATCAAGGAAGACGCTCGTAATCCGTTCTCTCTATTGTCTAAGTCTTCAATTATATATAGCCTATATGATAAACTTCACTATAGCATTTATTGTTGACGTTTCCTTAAATAAAAAAAAACTCCATATCTTAACAGCCTTCACGGGAATATTAACATATCTGGAATATTAACATTTTCTGAAACATTATTCTAAAGTTTGGCTGCCTATATATGGGACACTCTGTATATGATTCAATCCCTCTTTTGGAAAATCAAGGAAGACGCTCGTAATCCGTTCTCTCTATTGTCTAAGTCTTCAATTATATATAGCCTATATGATAAACTTCACTCTAGCATCTATTGTTGATTTTCCTTAAAAATAAAAAAAAAACTCCATATCTTAACAGCCTTCACGGGAATATTAACATATCTGGAATATTAACATTTTCTGAAACATTATTCTAAAGTTTGGCTGCCTATATATGGGACACTCTTTATATGATTCAATCCCTCTTTTGGAAAATCAAGGAAGACTCTCGTAATTCGTTCTCTATTGTCTAAGTCTTCAATTATATATAGCCTATATGATAAACTTCACTATAGCATTTATTGTTGATTTTCCTTAAAAAAAAAAACTCCATATCTTAACAGCCTTCACGGGAATATTAACATATCTGGAATATTAACATTTTCTGAAACATTAACTAAAGTTTGTCTGCCTATATATGGGACACTCTTTATATGATTCAATCCCTCTTTTGGAAAATCAAGGAAGACGCTCGTAATCCGTTCTCTCTATTGTCTAAGTCTTCAATTATATATAGCCTATATGATAAACTTCACTATAGCATTTATTGTTGATTTTCCTTAAAAAAAAAAACTCCATATCTTAACAGCCCAGGTCTGCTAGACAGCTTTTCAGTGGACACACCGACATTTCTGTCGCCGTTGTTCCCACCTTTCTCAACCATAGTTCGCTAATGATTCCTAATTTCCTTACGAAGCTGGATCAACTGGAACCCCTTCGGAGATTGAACCCAGAACCTCTCTCTCTCCTGAAACTAAAGAGCTAACCACTAATCCAGATGGAACTCTAGCGATTTTCCTTTTCTAATCTCATAATTAGCAGCCAGAAAAGAGTTTAAATTTATTTAAAAGTACTCAAAATTATTTTTTCTGTAACTATATTCCAAATAACAAAACCGAAATACAAATTTTTGATGCTCTACCGCTACAAGTGATGTTGGTAATGGCATCAAATAACACTAAATTAAACATAGTGTTGGTGTTAATGTTGGTTAAGGTAAACAAAGCGGAAGACAATGTTTGTTGAACACGATTCTCGCTTTCTCCTCTTAGTGTCGTGTCTATACACATCCTATAATACACATACTGTACACTGTGTAATTATTGCTTCACTTCCGCGGTCATGTTTGTATCCACCGAGGTGTACAGTTTCAAATTTACTACTTCTGTTGACATTACACTTTTAACATCTACGGTGCATAATAGTTTTGAGCAGCAATGTAAACATAGAGTCATTTGTAACTTAATAAATTTGTTTTTCTTTAGATTCAACGAATAGTCTGAAATATGATTTTTATAATCACAATTGACTTTTTGAAACCTTTATTACTTAAACCACAATTTGTTTATTAATTTATTCAGCTGTTATTTTTTTATTTATTTTTACTGTTTTTATATCTGTTATGAGGTCCTCTGAGTCGGAAAAACCCGATAATGGTAGATTGATTTCATCAAAATCTTTCGGCACGTTTTAAAAATAAAATATACAAGAATTGCTTTTTTTTTTAAAGTATCAGATTCATTTTTGTAAAATATTGTGTATGTCATGTATTTCTTAAATTGGTTTTGTAATTATTTTATACTATTATATTTGTTTTCAACTATTTTATATTTTCTTTGTTTTAAAATAACCTTACAATGTTTGTTGCAGGTAAGTGAAACTGTTATCCTGTGATGGTTGAGAATTGCAAAGCTTTCATATCACATAAAAGGTAACACAATTGGAATAAAAGTTAATTATTATGTAAATTTTTTAAAATATACAATTTTATGAATACTGTAAATACAATTACAAAAATTGTATTACGGCTTCATTAGTGAGTAATTATAAATTCGAATAGAACATTTATTTTTAAATGTAAATGTTTGAAATTAAATATAATAGGTATGGTTCATTCGTAAAAATATAGACTAAAGGAAAAGTTACCTCCAAATATATATTCTTCTTTTTTAAAAACACTTACGCGTTTCGAAGCGTGTGCACCATCTTCCAGATCTCAACTGAGTGAAAAGGAAAAGAACTCTGAAGATGGAGCACACGTTTCGAAACGCGTAAGTGTTTTTAAAAAAGAAGTCACCTGGCGGAAACCATTAAAGGTAATTTAATTGTTAGTTACAGGATCTGCTTGTATTACATTAACGTGGGGGCTGAGTAAGTAACTATCAACTTGTTTATCTAGGATATTATTTCTTGTCGTTTAAAGAGGTGAAAAACCTTTCTGTAATCGTCTTATAAAAATAAGGATGAAAAAATGATTACCCCCTAGCCCTCGATACTCTTATAACGTCAAGGTCGAAAACTACAAGAGTTGGTCAAGAGAGATATGATAGGAAAGATGACCGAGTGTGATCTAACCCAAGACTACATGTAAAAAGGTGTAGATCCAGCTAGGTCCCCTTTAGATTGTCAAGCGCGTATTCTATGATATTAAAAAGCATCACTATTGGATTTTAGTTATCTTTACTAAATTAATAATTGGATCGATTTTTTAGGGTCAAACTACGGTAATTTCCAAGGATGAATGAAATAAAACTCTACATCGTAATAACGTCTGGGCAAAAACAGAAAAAACAAAATGAAAATTTTTGTTTACACATCTAGAAGTAAAACAATTACATGGAAAAGATTTTCGTGGATAATTTGGTCATAATGTTTCCTACCATTATTTTGAAAAAAAAAAAAAAAAAAGAAAAAAAAGAAGGAAAAAAAAAAGTAGTTTATTTTCAGAGATATAGCCATTTGAAAAAGTCCAAAAAGAGGAAATGAAAAATTTGTTCTAAATTTCAGGACGTTGTAAAATCAAAAAACAAAAATTTATTACTTGTTTTAAAAAAATATTTTTCCGAAAAATTCGTTAAAATTGACAATAATTTGAGGGTGAAAAACACTCAAAATAGAACATCTTGATTTTATAGTTGCTAAAAATTTTTTTAAAGAATGCACTCCCAGAAATAATTTTTCAGACATTTATTATAATAGTAATAAATTCATTCTGTAATGTATAATTAGCGTTACCGGCAATGTTTTATAAATTTTAAAGCAAACAAATAACTTGAGATTTGTTTTTGTTCAAAATACCACAAGGAATGTATAGTTTTCTGACAGCTACTAAGTAAAACCTGAGAGTGAACCAGGGCATGACAGCTGTTAAGACAAATACCAGACTGTTATCACTGCACAACAAAGCGGATCTACTTGACCGGAACCAGTTCTGTTGAATAATATCCGGATTTCCCTGCCGGCGTCTGTCTCGTCTAGACGCTGAGAGAAATCAAGGCGTCGCTAAACAAGTGATCAATTTATGAGTCAATTAATGCGCGCAGCGCGGTGAGAGCATTGTTTTGCTTGGTTGGAAGTCAATTAGGTATTCTGCAAGACTGAGTATTGCGGTAGTCGTCTCCAGTCTTCATGTATCAAATGTTATACGACGAGACTGCGCAGAATCAAGCTTTATTTAATATATTCTTGTTTCTTTGTTTTTATTTTATAGTATAGAGAAAGTTATGTGATAGTTGAAAAAACTGTCATATATCCGTTCAGTGGAGGGTCACTCTTCGTATCGTTTGATAACGCTTCGTCTAAAGTGGTTTCATAAAGTCCTTCGTCTAAACTTTGTCGGAGAGAACATTTCGCACACTAAAAATCGTTCTATCGCAATAAATTAGGTACCATTGTAAAGCCAACGTTCATTGTAAAAACGTGCATATATCCGTTCAGTGGAGGGTCACTCTTCGTATCGTTTGATAACGCTTCGTCTAAAGTGGTTTCAAAAAGTCCTTCGTCTAAACTTTGTCGGAGAGAACATTTCGCACACTAAAAATCGTTCTATCGCAATAAATTAGGTACCATTGTAAAGCCAACGTTCATTGTAAAAACGTGCATATATCCGTTCAGTGGAGGGTCACTCTTCGTATCGTTTGATAACGCTTCGTCTAAAGTGGTTTCAAAAAGTCCTTCGTCTAAACTTTGTCGGAGAGAACATTTCGCACACTAAAAATCGTCCTATCGCAATAAATTAGGTACCATTGTAAAGCCAACGTTCATTGTAAAAACGTGCATATATCCGTTCAGTGGAGGGTCACTCTTCGTATCGTTTGATAACGCTTCGTCTAAAGTGGTTTCAAAAAGTCCTTCGTCTAAACTTTGTCGGAGAGAACATTTCGCACACTAAAAATTGTCCTATCGCAATAAATTAGGTACCATTGTAAAGCTAACGTTCCAAACTTTCATATTCATATAATTAAAAGTCCATAATATGTAATAAATCGCTAAACTTAGCGTGTCTAGCCGTTAGCGCATGAACGTCAGCATTTGTCGAAGCAGACTACAAAATTCATCACTTTTTTGGAACTATCTTAATACTACAACTCCACATCGACACTATCTTAAAGTACTTTTCTTCCGCTTTCGTTCTATGCATTCCAAATTAATTATCAACACTCTTATAGTTTGCTATGTACAGATATTCTGCTAGATTATTACGGCGACGAAACTCAAGTGGCGCTACGACAACGATAGGTTAAATACCGATTAGTAATATTTCGAGTTTGGTAATAATTATTCTTATATGGTTTGAAACACGAAATTAAGGATTTTCTTTTGGTGTAATTTGGTGTGTCTTCTTTTGGTGTAATCTCAGGCGACGAAACTCAAGTGGCGCTGCGACAACGATAGGTTAAATACTGATTAGTAATATTTCGAGTATGGTAACAATTCTTATATGGTTTGAAACACGAAATTAAGGATTTTCTTTTGGTGTAATTTGGTGTGTCTTCTTTTGGTGTAATCTCAGGCGACGAAACTCAAGTGGCGCTGCGACAACGATAGGTTAAATACTGATTAGTAATATTTCGAGTATGGTAATAATTATTCTTATATGGTTTGAAACACGAAATTAAGGATTTTCTTTTGGTGTAATTTGGTGTGTCTTCTTTTGGTGTAATCTCAGGCGACGAAACTCAAGTGGCGCTGCGACAACGATAGGTTAAATACTGATTAGTAATATTTCGAGTATGGTAATAATTCTTATATGGTTTGAAACACGAAATTCAGGATTTTCTTTTGGTGTAATCGCAGTTTTACAGTGTTGCAATAATTTTGTTTGTATACTGTACATACAAAGTCGTACATTTGAAATTGAAATCTCCTTCACTTTGTGCTACCCTGCTTAGCCATTTTGTGAGATTTTCCAATGAAGATTTTCTAAATTGATATATTTTTTTTATTCACAACTACATTATAAGACTCTTATAGGAAATTGTTGTATGGTGTACGCGTTTTGGCTTCGGTTACTCAACATTTTGATTCCTGACTTACTAACTCTAACATTTTTATAAATTTTATTACATGATGAATTCTATTCACTTTTCTCTAAAAATTACATGTCGGGTTTTGGATAGGGTATCTATTTTTGGCGAACTTTAAAAAACTTGAAAAATCCACAAAAATGGTTTTTTAGGGATTTTGGAAGTCCTCTGGGCCTCAAAAAGTAGTTTTATGAATAATATATGCGTACCATTTGTATGTACAGTTATTACAGGCCAAACGAGTGGAAAGATTTTTGATCAAATTTGTTGGTATTTTTTAATATTTTAAAATTTATTTATTAACTTAAAATTTAGCAGGTAACTGACATAATTCCAAAAATTACTATTGTCTCTAAATTGGCGCTATTGATGTTAATCAAATTTTGTAAAAACATACTAAAGACCAAACCAAAACGCCGTCCGTCCCATCTTCCGTAAAATACCGTAAATATAATTTTCCTTCTTATACGATTTACACTATTGACCGAAGGTACTTGGTAGAACTCCATTTTAATGAAAAAACAAACACAATATTTAGTAAATTCTACAATTTTATTGAGTCTTGCCGACCATTGTTTCGCCAGCAACGGCATTTACAAGGCAGTTTAAAGAAGCTCTTCTGACAACTAATACAAAAAAGATTTTCTTTTTGTATTATATTATATGTCAGGTTTCAATATCTTCCTTAGTCTTTGTTAAGCTGCCTTGTAAATGCCGTTGCTGGCGAAACAATGGTCGGCAAGACTCAATAAAATTGTAGAATTTACTAAATATTGTGTTTGTTTTTTCCTTGTTGTTTAAAAACGGAAAAACTCATTTAACATTGAAAAAAAGAAGAAAGAAGCATACAAGTCTTTATCCCATAGCCCTCGAATACTTTAATAGCTTCAAAGTTGGTAAAGAGAAAGAGTTTTTCAATACAGACCTGCTAGGAATTATTTAAGCAAAGGATGTAATTCAGAAAGTGTACATTCAGGTGTGGTACTTCGGGCTTGTCACAACCGTACTCACTATAATACGATCTTTTTTTTTTTTTTTTTTTTTTTTTTTTTTTTTTTTTTTTTTTTCTTTTTTTTTCTTTTTTTTTAATTCGACTCAACTGATGTGGTTTAAATTTTGGTGAAATCTGATAAGTAATGACTTGAATCATCACTTTTTGGCTATGAAATATGAAGCTCAACCAAAAAACAGAGGTCATTTTTTTTTGCGGTTATCAAATTTTTACTATACTGTGTAAAATTTCCTGAAAAACCCCTGTTAACCAATCCTGTTGGCAGCTCATGCTCAGAATTTAACCTACTTGAAGATGTCGTGATCTGTAATTTCCGGATTCAAGTGAACGTCTTTCCAGAGACATTAGTTGTTGGTTAATCTAAGAAACATTCCTTTCTGTTGATGGTTGACGTCATTGATAGCTTTGTTTTATCCTAATGGACTTTTATTATTCAATGAATTCGTTTTCAATATCCAGGTCACTATTGAATAAGACAAAGTTTCCTACCTTATTTTGTTTTCTCCGTAACGTGACCTCTTTTTGTTTTTGTTTTAACGCGTTTCGGAATTTTTATCCCATCGTCAGAAATCTTTACTTGCTCACTTGAGGTCGTCACTACATTAAAATAAATTAACCCCAATACAACACAAATCATATTTATGGTCAGTTTATAGGTGACAATTTGAGTTGCCGTTCGGTAGCCAAATGGTGTGCAGGAAGATGCTGCATGTGTGCAGCGAAACATGTAAAAGGCTACAATTCACAAAACAAATGTATTTATTAACATATAAGTAGCTCTAAGGCTAAGCAATGCATGTAAATACCTAAGTGTAGGCATTTTCCCTTCCGTCAAATAACATACATCAGTAGTAGTTCGGGTCATCTAGATGTTATAGCTCAGGCTACACCTCATTGATGTACTCTCGCTAGTCGCTACCCACGGCGGCGTTGAAACTAAAAACCAACTATAACTTTGAAACCTGTAAAGCGATTTTTATAAAACTTTCAATTTTAAATAACGTTTGAATTACCTATCAACTTTATTTATAAAATACGTGTTGTTGCTGAAAGAAATATACACGGGAAAGTTTAGATTTCCTCTAAATGGTAATCAAAACCTTTTTTTTAAAAGTGGGAAATTATTGAACATGTATTGAATAAAAACGTTATTTCTTACCAGATCCTCCAGCAGGGAACCGAGTTGTCGATCTAGTGGGAAGTCGATCGGATGAGACGCCACGGTAGAAAAGAAAATGGCATCAGCAGTTCTTGTTCTCGCACAGACGGGTAGAGAGACATTGCGTTTGAAATATTTAAAAGATGACAGTTTATTGTTTATCAAGGAATAAAATTTTTGTTTTTCATTTTCAGCACGAAATTACAATCACTTTTCGACAATATTTAACGTCTTTTTTCTGATTTAACAGGGAACGTAAATCATTGTGATTAATCTATATTAATAAATTAGTTTTACTATTTTTATAATAACCAGAGTTAACCGTTCAAATTTTCCTACGAGTAACCGTTTAAACCCGTTAATTATGTTGTACTCAACCAATCAATCAATCAATCAGTGGGGGTGGGGAGAGCACTTCCGGTCCAGTAAAGTTTGGAATTTCAAACAGGATAAAGTGGTTCTGTTTAGTGATAAATTTAAAGTCCATTAAGACTCTCACTTTAAGAAAAGCGAATAAATCAAAGAGATTAGGCGAAAGTATAATAAGCTGTTTTGACCTTGACTTTTGACCCCCTACACTAATATTGACTCGTATCTTAAAATAGACGTAGCCAACAACTTTCTTTTAAAACATTTACATTAGGATGTCCTGGGTGAGATTGTATAATGGTCAGGTGGGTGTTTGATGTTTAGATCAGACTAAGACAAATACAGTGTGCAACAAAATCATTGCACCAACTTTTTCACGTTGATAAAATCAAAAACAATATTCGTCGTCTACTCCTCAAAATTGCTCGTACTTTAATTTTTTTTTCTTTTCAAAAAACAAAACATGAAATTTACGACTCCTTTGACTGCTTGTACCGTTAAAGTCGGAAGAGAACAAGAGTTGGTCAAGAGAGACCTGATGGGAAAGATGAAAAAGAGGGATCTAACCCAAGACTAAATGAAAAATGTATATATATTGTGATTGTCACATCTGTACTCATTATCAGTACTTGAGAAACAAAAAGTTTTTATACTTGTATGAACAAGACTCCAAGGGTCGGAGGTTGGGTTGTCCGTCAATGTGCATATGTGCGAGGATTACAGGGAAGTAGAGACCCATCTCCAACCGCCTTCTTTATTTGAACAAGATATAGTATTAGTTGTGTACACTGTTAGTGTTTAAGTTTAAGTGATAAGTCACCAACTGATGAAGACTGTGGTATGTCGAAACGGTGTTATAGTGTTTTCTTCTACAATTCAATAAAGCGTGGAAATTTATACAATAAATATGTCCCACAAAAAAATAAATAAATAAATAATTGGAAACGATTGTAATATTTTTGTAAAAGTTGTGGCGGAAAGCTACTAATCTTATAAGAAAAAACTATTTATATATTTGATTAGGGCTTAAGTCTCGAAAACGAAAAACAGTTGTTCTTTAATGGATTTTTATGTTTTTTTCGTTCTTCATTTGATAAAATAAAATAAATTGATGTTATAAGTAATAAACAAGATAAGATTAATTTAAAGATTTTGTACGTCTGCCATAAACTTGAGAACGGTTAAACAACTTACAAAACAATCGATATCATTTTTAACTATCGAACAGATATTTTTGCAACAAATGTTTTTGGTTTTTGTTGATGGGTGTACGAAAGAGTTATTTACACCATTTATTTAAAAAGATTCTTTGACTGTGAATAAGGAAGTGAAACTTCAAAGAGTCCTATTTACTATAATTAAGAAATCCTAATTAGTTGAGTATAAAAACGTTCCTTGTCCAGGAAGAACCTCTCAGACAGGCGCCTTTCTATATGTGCTAATTGTGACGCAAAGTAAAACAACGTTGTTGGTGGCGCCTCTTGCGAGCAAATCCTGCATAATGCAATACTACGTTCAATTATTTGTAACGGTACAGCGGAATAACTGTAGCAACGGTTGAGTTCAAGGTCGTTCTTCATTTGGTATTTTCTGACATACTTGGCGACATTTATCTGTCTAAATGTTTCCATATTGTTGTTCTAGCTGGATCTACACTTTTTTTTTATTTAGTCTTAAATTAGATCCCAACTTTCCTATCAGTTCTTTCTTGACCAAATCTTGTTCTTTTTCGACACTTGTGCTATTAGAGTATTCAAGGGATAGAGGGTTTTATTTTATATACTTTTTTGTTAAAGGCGGTGATGACCGAAAGGTTTTTCTTCTTTAACACCAAATTATCATGGTATACCATCAAAAGAAGCAATGAATCATAATAATTTGTTGGTTATAAATTTTGGCGTTTCATTTGTCGAGTTGTTTTTAATTTTGATGGGTTGTTATTTTTATGTTGGCTAAAAACATTTTTATTTTCACAATTTTTCTCTACTTAAAAAGAAAAAACACATTTAAAAGAAATCCTTATCTTTTAATATATTTGTTTAACCCTACCGATCCCAACACGTATACGTTATTATACAAAATAACGGTGCAAAAACATTGCACAAACTTTCTCACTCACCCATCTCCAAAACCAAATAAAAACAAACCAAAAAATGGCGTTTCGGTAGTTGTAGATCTATAAATAAAAACTAAACATACTTCTTTTGTACCATAAATGTGTCTGACGGCGGTCAAGGGGCAAGGTTCAATTTTGGTTGATTTTTTTTTTTTAGCAAATATTATTTCTTTATTGACAAAATTATTTTTCCTTGCTATTTTACAGGTTTTGCGTATTTTATATTAGTCCTATGATTGTTTCATCAATTTTTTAGTTTTTTTTACCGATAATTCAAAAGCCGGCATTATTGGAAAGAGGACAACAAATACGGTTTTATTTGAGTCCTTATAAGCTACAAATTTGATTAAAATCGTATCTTCTACACGAAAAAATAAATCCATCTCATTTGAACAAAATCGTTCCTCCAGTTTTCAAAATAAAATGTACAAATCTACATAGATTTCTCGTTGAATAGTTTTAGTTTTAAACAATAGAGAGGGAAAGACATACGTTGACATAACTGATTGCAATTTACTATTTTCGTTCCCGTACAAACGTTTTATCTAAACGGTGGCACAGTTTGAAGGTTGTTTTTTCCCACGACCAGTTGACCTACTGACACGTTCAAGGTCATCGGTAATAACGGGCTTCAGTTAAATCCATTTGGCAAAATGTCATCCAGACGAAATGGTTTGTTTTGTCTGCGACTGGCGTGTGAGTCATTGTACTTGCCTAAGGCAAGACGAGTCGATTCAATTCTATTCTATTAGATTAACACGTGGATATAGTTTTGTATGTTTTAGAATACGTAAATTAACAATTTGGTTTGATTAGTAGTTATATTAAATAAACCCGCTTCGCTCGTTGGGGGATTTGTCCCAGAACCCCCTGGGGCCTCGCCTCAAACCCTCAATGGGAGGGGTTGGGACGTTGGATCAAATTTGTAGATCAAAACTTAATAATTTTCACAATTGTTGTTTTACAATAGCTCTGTGCCCGATTTTTTTGGTTTCTTTACCTATAGCTCACGATCCGGTATTTTGAGTGAATCAATACGTCGATACTGACTTTTGTGTTGTTTTTTTTCTTATGGACAACTACCATTAATTTCAGTTTATTAAGTTGTGGGGAAAAAATTTGAAAAAAAAAAGTTCCGAGATATGGTAAATGTATGCACACATTCCAAATTTTATTAAAATCTGTCCACCCGTTTGGTCTGAAATTGCATATTTTCTTGAAGTACCGATCCCACCTCTCTACGATGACAAATATTGTCAAAAATGTAATTTCGAACCTAGGCCACTTGAGAATATGTGATATTCGTATAGTTACGAAGGCCGCTTCACCTACACGAGCGTAACGAGTCAAGACAGTGGTGTATAGACTTTACAATTACGAAGTTCATAAAACCTGTCCAAAGACCCCTTGAGAGGAGGCTCCACTAGCCGGTCGGTGCCGTCTGCCGCCCATAAGAACAATGCAATAGAATAATACCCATACATTCTTATTTTTAAAGATATAAATATAAATGAGGTATCAATAGAAAAGTATTGTACAGCTGAATGTGTTTTGTTGAACCAAATTTAAAATATCTTTTTCTGTTTTACATGAAAACCAAAACAACATTTTTTTACTTTAGCAATTTTTTAAGAAAGTACCTATAAAGATACGAAGGATTTTTCTCGCAGTTAACATAAAGCAGTTTGTTCTCTTCAAAAAAAAAAAAAAAAAAAAAAAAAAAAAAAAAAAAAAAAAAAATCAACGTAACTGGATGAAGAATGAAGGAAAAAATATGGGTATCAACGAGAGTACTGTATTTTGCATTAGTCTTATGGGCGGCAGACGGCATTTTTGTTATATGGAACCTCCTCTTAATCTAGCAATATAATTTAACATTTCCTACAAGTCCCGAAATCAACTTTTCCGTATTTAGAATCTAGAGGATTTGCTTGTGTTTACATTGTATTGTGGCGCCCATCAACTTGTATAAACGCTCCTTTTAATTTTACAAATTATTATTTTTTTTAAACACTGTATATACAAAGGGTAAAAAATTACCCAAAAAGGTTGGATACGTGCACACTTTAGCAGTCTCTTTAAGTGTCGACGAAGGAACGCTACAATAGCAAAGGCAAATCAAACAATAGAACTTTCGAAACTCTAGCAACGCATGCTCAGTGAAGGTGGGACCGCGCCGTATCTGTAATGACAGTAATCTATCGGATCGTAGACAATATGCAACACCTCATCTCATTACCGATTCGACGGTTTCTATTTCCCATTTCCATACGTACTGCATGATAATATGAGATTCTAAATATCTAGACCGCCGTGTCACTATACACTTTCCTAAATCAATACTTGAACTCCCATTTCTGTTATTTATCTCGCTGTTGACAGGTATCAAAACATAATATACAATATAAAAGTTAGGTTAGGTTTAAAATACAATTATAACAAAGTAAACAAACATACAGAGTGAGACAGAAATAAACATAACATAATAATAAGAATTAATTTTATGGAATCATAAAAACTACATTATCGTAATGTGGCTGTAAGGAATTCCTCGAGCAAATGACGTTAGCTTACAGCAATTACTTTAAACTAACGTACCCGTGGCTTGAATCCGAACAATATTTTGTTATATATACTGTGGGATTTTTCAAAACTCCCCACCCTAATTATTTTTTAAATCGATAAAGGTATTCGAGAAATGTTTATTGTGAATCTGTTTAGACATAGGAAGAGCTTAAAAAAACATTTGCACAAAACCGTCTCCTTCACCCTTAAACAACCCCAACTCCAAAACTTGAAATGAATACATATGGCTTGTGATATATCAAATTGAAGAACAGGTAAAATATGAGTTTTGGCGGTAATAAAAGAAAAATCGGGTTATGCGTTCGCTTGCTATTTTTAAAAATAATTTTTTTTTTGTGAAATTACACTAAACTCTTGATTTGAGGTAGGTACTGAAGAAATCCAAACGGGTTTGTAAACTGTACCAGAAAAGGTAAAACATCCCTTTCACCCCCAATCATCTCCAACTACAAATTTTGTCATCGGTACCTTTGGCTTTTGATGTTATCAAATTAAAGTGCATAAAAAACCATGAGTTTAGGTGGTAAACAATTTTAAGATCGTCTTATGAGATCATCAAATATGATTTGAAATGTAATTTTGGTAGAATTGTACAAAAACTACATAAACCAAACAGTTCATTACAGTATCTTTAAAAATGAAACAAAACTAGTAATAATGAGAGGTGTTATCTTAACAAAAATCTCGAGAGATGTTCAAAATATTTACTATAACAATTTAAAATCAGCCTTTGAGTTCATCAAATATGATTTGAAATGTAATTTTGGTAGAATTGTACAAAAACTACATAAACCAAACAGTTCATTACAGTATCTTTAAAAAATGAAACAAAACTAGTAATAATAAGAGGTGTTATCTTAACAAAAATCTCGAGAAATGTTCAAAATATTTACTATAACAATTTAAAATCAGCCTTTGAGTTCATCAAATATGATTTGAAATGTAATTTTGGTAGAATTGTACAAAAACTACATAAACCAAACAATTCATTACAGTATCTTTAAAAATGAAACAAAACTAGTAATAATAAGAGGTGTTATCTTAACAAAAATCTCGAGAGATGTTCAAAATATTTACTATAACAATTTAAAATCAGCCTTTGAGTTCATCAAATATGATTTGAAATGTAATTTTGGTAGAATTGTACAAAAACTACATAAAACAAACAGTTCATTACAGTATCTTTAAAAATGAAACAAAACTAGTAATAATAAGAGGTGTTATCTTAACAAAAATCTCGAGAGATGTTCAAAATATTTACTATAACAATTTAAAATCAGCCTTTGAGTTCATCAAATATGATTTGAACTGTAATTTTGGTAGAATTGTACAAAAACTACATAAACTAACCTGTTCGTACAGTATCTTTAAAAAATGAAACAAAACTAGTAATAATAAGAGGTGTTATCTTAACAAAAATCACGAGAGATTTGATGTTCAAAATCTTTATTATTTCTCTCCAAACAATAAAACTAACCTAATGGATTTTAATATACATCAGATTTCTTTTAAATTAGTAACCTTGTAAGATCACACATTACTAGAGGAGGTAATTTTTTATAAATAATTACCGGTTGTAATGATAGTAAATTCATTGCTTAACGTATATAATTAATTAGCTGTTTAAAATACTGTAAGAATTTTAATTTTCTAATTTAAAAAATAATGAAATTCATATTGAATGATTATTCTCATGCGAGTGAACTCCCCTGTAAATATCATCCGACAACAAAGGTTTAATCGCTTTGAGGCTTTAATATGACAAAAGAACTCGACTTTAGAACAGTAGCAAGAGCAAGGTTTATAATAGCTGGAAGCTGGATGACTCAGACTCTTGCAGTCTTTTATAGTCTATTATAAACACGTAGGAGTGGAATTAAAGAAAGGAAATTACCAAATCTATTGTATGTCCGTTATTTTAACCCTTAGAGCATTATATTGTTTTTATTTTCTAATGACGTATTAAAGTGTAAATGAGTCGAATAATATATATAGAATTTTTTCGTATAAATATCAGTTACGAACAGTGGCGATAGATTTTAAAACGCGATACAATGTACGCTTCTTACCAGGCACGTAGCCAGGGGAGGGGCTTGAGCCCCCTCCGAAATTATTTTTTGTTTAAATTAAGTACTTTAGAAAATTAAAATCATATTTGTGCAAAAAATATGAATGAATCGCTCTTTTTCAAACTAGTTTTTAATATTAATAAAGTTTGCTTCTTCTCAAATCAGTCCTATAAATAAATGACCTATTCAAAAATATAATCCCATGTATGCATATAAACAAGGCAGACATTTATATGATCAAACATCAGAAAATTTGACCAAAGTTATTTTGGAAAAGTGTGAAAGTTTGGGCATCGATATGAGTAAGTGCGTTGGACAAGGATACGATGGTGCAGCCAACATGGCTGGCCACCTTGCTGGGGTTCAGAGTAGGATCAGAAACAATACCCGAATGCTAGATATGTTCACTGTGCAAGCCACCGCCTAAACCTTGCACTGTCTAATACTATGACAAATCCTACCGTACGAAACTGTCTTGGAGTTGTGAGTGAAGTTACAAACCTCTTTCGCAACAATTCAAGAGCAAATAAAATCCTGCAAGGAAACATTTCAATACATTTTCCAGAGAGCAAGAAAAGAAGACTCCTAAAACTGTGCGAAACAAGATTTGTTGAGCGTCATGACAGTCTCCTAACATTTGTTGAACTGTTTAAATGTGTCATTGTAAGTTTGGAAGAGATCACAGAAAACGCATCAACAATTTTCCCCACAGTCTCAACATTATTGGCAGCCCTGGAAAAAAGTGGTTTCCTCTTTAGTCTTTTTGTATGCAACAAATTATTTAGTATCACCTTACCTCTCTCAATTTCTTTGCAAGAATAAAGTCTGGATTTGGCATCAGCACTAAACCACACTAAAAATGTGTTAACAACATTGGAGCAACTGAGAAGTAATGCAGAAAAGGCGTTCAAAGAAATATTCAATTCTGCTTCTCAGCTATCTACAGACGTCTTCGAAAGTCAGCTGAAAGCTCCGAGGATTACATCGAGACAAACTCATAGGGCAAACCCAAATACTTCATCTTTAGAACAGTATTTCAGAGTGGCAATATTCATTCCTTGCATTGATTCACTTATTCTTAATTTGACCTCCAGATTTATTTCGAATGAAGACATCATGCCAAGTTTTCAAGTAATGCTATGGAAAAATTGTCTCCATATTTCCATGACAAGGCATCATTAGAATCCGTAAAATCTGAGTATATTTTGTGGTGCAACAAGCTTTCTTCAATTCCAGTTGAGACTGAAGTCTTAAAAGTGTTGGAGTCATGCGATAAAACCTATTATCACACTATAAATTATCTCCTAACGGTGCTAGCCACGGTGCCTGTTACAACTTGTAGTGTAGAACGGTCGTTCTCTACAATGAAAAGAGTTAAAAGTGTGACCCGAAATTTGATGAGAGATGATAGACTGAGCGCGCTTAGCCATACTCTCTATCCATTGGGACTTAGCTCCTCAACCAGATGAAGTCATTGATGTTATGGCAAGAAAGAAAATAAGAAGATTGCTGCTGTAAACTGACAGTTAACAAGTGAATGATAATTGTGAACTAACTTTTGTATTAAACATTTCAATTGACATTTCTAATATTGAAAAAGTATTTTTACTGTCTGGTCTCAAAAATAATTTGATGTATCTATAATTTTCATGTTTGTGAAATTAGATTTATGATTTGTTAATTGTACTTATAAATGAATAAAATAATATGTCTGGTAATTAATGTGAAAAATACTTTATTCTACCTAGCCACTATATATAACATATTCTAGCTTCTATATATAAAATATATAACATTAGCCTTCTGCTTAGCTACTATATATAACATGTTATATATAATCACTAATTTAGCCCCCTCCGAAGTAAAATCTTGGCTACGTGCCTGCTTCTTACGATAAAATTATAGGCATATATGTAAATATGAGTTCTCAAAATCCGCTTAAATTATTTTGATCAAATACAACATAACCTAACCGCCCTAACCTAACCCACCCTAACCTAATCTAACTTTATTTAATAATTTGACACTACTTATCTATTAAAGTGTCTACAGATTTTTGTGTCTGTTTCTGATGACTTTAAGCACGATTGCAAAGGTTTATCCAACATGTGTGCTTTGGACATTCCAAATCGGTCACTCTTGAACTTATGTTGTTAGTTAGATTTATTTTAGAAATTTTTAAAATGTTTACATCTATGAATTTTATCTACGTGGTTCGCCCAGGAATTTACGGACCCTAGCAGGAACTTTCTAAGATCAGGTTTTTCCCTCTTGTCCCACGTTTTCACCACACTTTATCCTATCTTCTTGTTAATTAACCGCTCTAATCTAATCTTTAACCACACCCTAATCTTCTAATAAAGCCCTTAAGGACACAAACGAATGGTAGGTCTAAAAATGTCAATTTTAGTTACACGTCCGCATATCGTGGAAGTCTTTGTAAGTTTATTGTCTCAAAATCGTTTATGCGCTATTTAAGATATTACACCTACTAGAGTCTTATAAACGGTGCTTTTATTAAGGTGTAGTTTGGGGGGTAAGATGTTGGATTTTAAGAAATTTTAATTAAAATGAATAGAGACGTTTTTGAGAGAAGTGAAATTTTAGTTTTTATGGTCATTTATCAGAAATGAGAATAAACTATTTAACAGTTTTTTTGGATACTTATAGTTCAAGACAGACGACAGAATTATCGTAAAAACCTTTTTTTTATTCAATAGATCATTTGAGATCAAAATTGATTTTTTGGAGGGCAAAACACTTTTTTTCTTTCATTAACTACTTCTTTTTACAAGCGATGTTTTTATAAGAAAGTAAAATATCAATATACAGGGTGATCAGCTTAATAGAGGCTCGGGTAATAAAATGTATTGAAAATAAAGAACAGATTTCACTGAAATTTTAGTCTTCATCAAAACGTACAATAAATGTTCAAAGTGATGTCCATTAATGTACATAAACTTGTCAACATGCTTCACTTTGCTTGTGGAAACCTCACTGATCTCTGCAGTAACAACGGTTGATATTTATTTCCTAATTAAAGTTGTGTGGATTACTCTTGAATACTTGATTTTTCAAACTCCCCATAAGAAGAAATCGAAACTAGACTGATCTTGGTGACCAAATTCCTTTGGAAATAATTCTTTCCTTAAAAAAATCACGCAACGTATTCATGGTATGACAGATCGTCCTGCTGCAACCAATAATAATGCTCATCTTTTTCTTTAAGGTGATCAATGAATTGTTGAATAATTTCTTGATACGCCTCGGCATTCACAGAAGATCTACTGATAACAACTTCAATGTTTTGTAAATTTAGTTCTGTTAAAACAGATTTGTTACTGAGCCAGTATACCGAAACTTCTTAATAACTGGAGCTGGAGTTGCTTTATCAAATTTTACAAGAAATACTTCTCTGCAGTGTTTGTAAGAACCATATTTTATTAAAGTTTTCAACAATAAACACCCATTTCTTGTAGTGTAGTACGTAATTTTAAATGCACTGTTCTATTTGAAAGAGACCAAAACTGCACAAAATGATGTTTTGAAATTGAATAACAACAATTATTACAGCTGAAGTAATCAAATAAAATCAGCTGATTCAGGCTAGCCAACACAAACAGCCAACAATGACTGAAATGATTTAAATCATTGTATATAGAGGTATAACCTCTAATTTTTAATATATTATTAAAACCGGGTCTCTTTTATGCTGATCTCGCTCGGTAGAATATACAGGGTATTTGTCAACTCAAGTTGCCTAATATGGTAACACTGAAAATCTATAGAATGTACTGTACCTAAAGTTTTTCCTTTCTAAAGATTTAAAATGCGTAAGTATTCTGTACAAAATAAAAGATTGTTTATTATTTGTAACTTGAATTGTATTTATGTTTTTCTTATTGTTTTATTTGATTACTTTCTGAGTTTTAAGTATTTTGTGTGTAAGGCAATATCGGAAAAATATAATAAAACCAAAAAATAACGAATCTTTTTTTTATTTTAGAAGCATTAATTTAGTTTCAAAATATTAAAGCAACAGTTCAAATGAACAGCGTTTTCTACATATCATTTTAAAGATATCTTCAACTTTTTTTCCCAACTTCAATTAAAAATTCGTTTAGAAGTTCGAAAAAATCAATTTTAGTTTTTTTCCCGTTGTTTAAAAGAGAAAAACCTCTCACCTTCGCCTTATAAAAACAAGGAATAAAAAAATATATATAAAGACCACTAGCCCTCTAAATACTCCAATAGCGTCAGTTTCGGAACAGAACGAGTGTTGGTCAATTGAGGTCTGATAGGAAAGATGAAAGAGAGGGATATAACCCCAAAAAACAGATAAAAAAGTATCGATCCAGTGAAGTCCCTCGGGATTGCCACACTGAGAGTGAGCCACTGAGAGAAAATATAACCATTTTATAACCTCAGGGTTAACCACGAGCAATATCAATTACCATGTAATTTTTCGAATCACGTTTTAAAAATCTATTATTAGTTTATGTTGTTATGATATCATTTTTCCAAAATAAATGCGCAACTCCGTTAATA
Source organism: Aphrophora alni (assembly GCA_963513935.1). Taxonomy (NCBI): domain Eukaryota; kingdom Metazoa; phylum Arthropoda; class Insecta; order Hemiptera; family Aphrophoridae; genus Aphrophora; species Aphrophora alni. The sequence goes on from OY740771.1 coordinate 9,654,782, forward strand.
ATATTCAACCCTAATGAATGAGCTTTGTATTTTTTTGGCAACAAAATTCCAGTCGTCCTTCCATGGACCTCGGACCGGTAGATCAAATATCTCCACCTTTGCTACGGCTTCTGACATCAACATATAGTCTTCCTAGTTTTGTACGTCATTAGGTATGTGTGTGGCAAGTGTCTACAGTCTGGAACTCTTCTTCAACAGGTAACATCCTTTGTGTTACTTTTTAAGTTGCTTTTGGGCCTCCTTGATTAAAGATAAAATAATTTGCTAGTTAGGGCTACCACTGGTTAGTTTTCATCTAGGCGGGATTTGTTTTCATTAAATTTACGAACTCGTGAATCCTTTTGGGATATAAATTTCAAATACTACTTTAGTTTAAACTGTATAATATGTTGTCTGATTCAATTCTTTAGTGAAATCGTCACTACTGTTCCTAAGTATAACCTGGTAAATAGACGTGTTTCTATAGGCATAAAAATGATATCATAAGGTAACGTAGATTTGATCATTCTTATATTGTACATTTGTTGAACAGGTTGTACAGAATTTGACATTAAACAATTGAAACTGCTTAGCTGAAAGTAATGGTGATTATACAGGGTGTTTTCAAAACTTTAGCCTTATTTCTCACATTAAAACCAATGAAAAAGTTAATATAAATCTATTTCCTAAAATAGTTAGTTTCTGTCTAGCCGCCATTTTGTGTTTTTAACAAAAAAAAAAAAATCTTATCTATTTTACGATAAATGATAGTTAAAATTTTACATGCTAGGTAGCGTTTTTTGAAAACCCTATCGGATAAATAAATCAATAAAAAAAAAAATCAATCAATTTACTTTACTACTTTCAAAATGGCGGCTATAAGCCTTTTTATCATCGAATATCTAAAAAACTGTTATTTTTATAAAATATTTTCATTTTTAACCACAACACCTGGAGTATTGGAAAGAGTCCGGCAGTCGATGAGAAGATGGATGGATGTATTTTATGGATGTATTTTAAATAAGCGCCACACCTTTGAAGAGCTCCTCTAGTTTTCATACTGATCTTGTTTTCCATTATTTTTTTTTGTAAAATAAATTTCCATTAAAAACAAAATGATTCATTATTTCATTCCTGGTCAAATTTTGGTTCTTGGATGTATTAAATAATTATCAATAATTACTGTTTTCAATATTTTTCGATAACGCAGTATTCCTTTAAGCTTCAGAAAGAATAACAAAAAATTGTTTGTTGTTATAAAAAAAGGGGAAATATTCTCTAAACCTAACTGTTTTTGAGATATTCGACGCTAAAGTTTAAATAGCCTCCATTTTGAAATGAGTAAAGGAAACTAGTTGATTATTTTTCTAAATTGTATCATTGTAACACCAAGTAGCATGCAAAATTTCAGCTCTATATCGTTTACTGTTAAAAAGATATGAATATTTTCTTAAACGGCGGCTAAATATAAAACTAACCAATTTAAGGAAATATGTTTATGTAAATTGGTTTTGTTATGAGGAATGAGCTGCTGAAGTTGTGGAACGATTTTTGGAAACACCTTTCATAATAAAAACATTATATATACCATAATATGGAAAATTAGAAAATAAATTTTGTGCAAAAACACTATTAGACGGATTGATGAAAAACAAAGTTTACCTCGCACTTTCGACTTCTTTTGATGTACTCTACCTCTAAAGTTATTTTCTTTCTGAAATATTCTGTTTATTACTTAAAATTTTTTTATTTAAAGGGGGAAAGTTTTTTGTATGAAATGTTTATTAGAGCCAAATCTGATTACAAGTGCCCCACCCATACCATATTGGCAAAATGTGTAGCCTACTTGCAAATTTCAAATCATTTATCCTACTCGATGATTTTAAGTAGTAAATATCACAATTGTTATGCAGATATATGCTGAGGTCCCCTGAGTCCTAAAAAGTTGTTTTTTGGAATGATGTTTATGTTTCGTATAAAAGGGTGAACAGATTGTAATAAAATTTGGTATGTGAGCATATTGTGTCATATTCATTGTAATAATTATATCTGCTTGGATCTAGATAATTAATTTGAGTATAATTGTCTGACAATCCTAACCTAACCTAGAGTTTTGGAGTTCCTCTGTCTTCGAGAGTATTAAATTACGTCTCGAAGATGGAGGAACTCCGAAATGCGTCGACAAATATAAATAATTTATAAAATGCTAGGGCAGAAGATTATACTCAAATTAAAATTTGGAGGTAGCTGTCATAAGGAAAACAAATTAAGATTTTATCAAAGTCGGGCCGAACTGGTTTGATCAAGTTTTGCTCAAGGTAGCTTCGAAGGACCCAAACAAAACTTATTATTCCCCATTTCTTGATCTAAAACTAAAATGTCACTTCTTTAGTTGTCGGGAAAAAACTTAAAAAAATCACTCCACGTAAAGGTTTTATAAAATTTTTCAATTTTCATATTCGACTCCACCGATTTCTTTCAAATTTGAGTTAAATGTAAATTGTAATGACTCAAACCTGTGTGGACAAGAGCAAGACTTACGTATTTTTAGGAATATGGTAGCTCCACTGATTAAGTATTTTTCTAAATAAAAATAAAATATTGGACAGATGATGTAAAAAAAGTTTTACAAAGAGTGGCCGATTCTTGTGGGATTTCTTTTTAAACACTTCAAAGTATAAATGTTGAAGTGCATCATGTTATTGAGTATCAATACAAACGTCAGTCAAGACGATGAAGAAGATATTTCACGGTAGAAAGACGAGATCATAATGATATCGCTCAAGAAACCCACAATGACAGTTAAGTACTGTTAAAGGAAAAACACAAAAATGAAACTTGACAGCTGTTATTAATAAGCGGGAATTAAATATAAACGACTGATGCGGAGGACGTGTTTATGGCACAAAAAAATAACCATTTTAGGTCCTTATTTAAATGTATAATTTTTTAATTTTTTTTTCAAAAAGGACGTTCATAGTTCATTTTCATTTTTGGATCGACAACTTAGAAATAGAATTTTGTTGACAATTTGTTTTCATTCGGTTTGATTTGGTTTTAAGGTGGGTGAATGACAAAGTTTGTACAATGTTTTTGTGCCTTTTTTATATTTACTGAAAAAATTCTCAATTTCTTTCTTTAGTAATTTTATTTTAGATAGAATCCTTTAAAATCCAAAATTTTATATAGTTTTTATTTCTTATTAATAAATCTGCTTAAACAAGACGTCTAGACCAACTACTATATGGGAACAGACTACAATTATCTAAAGAATGAGAGTGAAAAAGTAGACAAAAGAAATTGCAGCAATCCCGTCTCATTTCTGTTGTATTTAGGGAACAATGGGGATGCAACGGCAACAATAGCTCGCGCAGATTGGAAGTTCTGGTTTATCATTGCTTTGGATGTTTTTATTTCCGAAAATTTCTTCTTTTCCACCGTGTCTCTGTTGCGTTTGTTTTATTCCTAGAATTGGGACTACAATCTTTTCCTTGGCATGTAACTAATATCTGACACAGAAGAGCACGAATTTGATATTGTAGATCGGATCGATTGTCGGCTTTGTGGGGAGCTTTGATCTTGCTAATCATAGTTCAGTGGTAGAAGGATTTGTGTGCATGTAACAACTGAGTCATTGAAACTTCGTCTTGTATTTGTATTGCATAAATAAAGTGATTTTTGTGGAAAATTAGTGTTTTCATTAATTTATTGAAGTTTCCACACGTTTAGATCATTGCAGTGAATTTTATAAAACTCGGGGACATTACCATTTTTTCGATAACTATTGATTTTGGAGTAGTTGTCATAAGATAAAAACACAAAATTACGATTTTCTCAGAATTAAATTTTGTTGACTTGTAGCGTCTAAAAACTCAACCAAAACGTATTGGTCGGACTCAATCAAAAAATACCAATGCACGATTTTTCGGTTAAAAAACAAAACAAAACAAAAATCGGCCACGGGTCCGTGTGACGATGAAGTTTCCTTTAGGCTAGATTCTACATTCAGGAATTCGATATTGGATAATACCCAAACCCATTTTGAGGTCTTAATTCGTCATCCCAGATGTTGCCCGTGCACGATAGTCTTCCCAGATTTGTAGAGAGCTACACTACCGAAATGAATCTAAATACTCACACGGAACTAACACCAATTAATGTAAAGTTGCAGTTGGGCCACGCCCATTTTAAATTCTTCTCGTTTAAATAAAAATTAACACGTCCGGTTTGGGGATTGGGCCTCCGTTATAATCCCAATTAATGAACCAACCATGGTCAATTTACTATTAAGGTATAAAATCGATATTTAAACAAGTCTGACACTTCACACCACGTCTGGTTCCGAGAGCGGATGGGGGACTTCTCCAGTTTGACTAGCTTGGTCTGCTCAACATAGCTATAAACCCAGGTGTCCATTGCTGTATGGTAAACGGACGTTGCTCAAGTAGGTACCTTTAACTTCCGGTCTCGAATTTAGTGACACCGCAACAGTTGTTATAAATTCAATAATTTCTCCTCGCGTGAAAAATCTCATGTAAAAAAATGTACTCGTTCAGGAATAATTGACAAAAAACAAAAATGAAACTTCACCGCTGTCGCCAGAAGCTTGATTTTAATGAAATACCACTTACGGCGAAGACGAATTTCTGACACTAGTGAAGCACGTTTAGATTCTACTTATTGAAACACGGTATCTACGGCTCATTTCCTAATAACTACCCAACTGACATTTTTTGACATTTTTTGTGACGATTACTTTTGGTTCGTTTTTATTTGCCTTTGAGGATTGGTGAGCGAGAAAGTTTGTGCAATTTTTGCCTAGCTAACAGTATTTTAAAATCTCTGGCTGGTCTAGTGGTCAACACTATGGCTTCAAGAGTGAGAGGTTCAGAGTTCTAACCTCACCGGGGATCATACTTTAGAGAGTTGACACAGCGTCGTGAGGAAAATTAGAAATCTACGATTAGTAACGAACTCTGGTTGAGAAGGCTAGAACAACGACGTCAGGAAATTCGATGTGCTAACCACTCATTACCCAACTGAGAAGCCGTCTGACAGGCCTAGAATCTTTTATAAAAATTACATTAAAAGAACAGTAACTTTTCCCCGTTAAGGAGAACGTAAGTTTATGGAACGACCGCAGTTTTTTTTTCATTATGACCAATAGTGTCAATCTTACACTGTCTCCTAAATGTGAAACCTCAATATACTCACGGAGTTCTATATAACTATTCACCTGTCGGTAAAATTCAAAGGAAAGATTTCTCATTATTAAAATTGAGCATAAAACTTTCTTATGCCCTTTATAATGGTTTTAAATAATAACAGCGTGAAATTACGCGGTTTGCACTTTCCTCGGTGTTTCTTGTTAGAAACAACTGACCCAGTTTCAACTAATAATAATTTTTATTGCCGATCAGAACTTGGCGAATTGTTTTTGTGGAAATCAAGCTATTGTGATAATATCTCGGCCGACTGTTCAATTGGGAAGTGACTGTGACTTTTAGAGATTGTTCGAATCAAAGATGGCAGCCTGTGGTTGGTTTGTGCGTCCTGCGGTAAGGTAATAGAAATTTTTAAAAATTTATTTGTAATTATTTATTCACAAATATTTCGTGTTTAAAGACGAATAACTTCTAGGTCATCATTGTCTTAGAAAACAACAACATATAATAAAGACCCCCTCGAATACTCTTTTACTCTGGTTTCCCTGCAAATTACATATGCAGGGATATAATTTTGTTTACCCTTGATAAATGAGCAAAGGGATCGGTTTGAAAAGATTTTTAGCTTCCAAAAAAGATCCTAGTAATAAAACTAAATGGGTTAAAAATTTACCATTTTTTCCTTACTTGTCGTCAAGGAATTTTTTACATTAGTGGTTTTCTTCTCCCCTTTTCTTTCTCTAAAAGATAAGATAAATACTTGGAAATCCAAAAGCTGAATGCCTCGTCCACGTCTAACAGTGGTTTATTGTGACCTTCTTAGGCCTAGCTTGGACGACCGATTTTTAAGTTTTTGAAAAGAAAAATCTTACAACCAACGATCATATTAATTTTATTCCGGGATTTTTTATTAACACAATAATGAAGCCACACTTGCGGTAAACTAAGTGACCTCAAAGCGTCACATGTAAAGTATACCTATACTATTAACAAACGGGGAATGTGGCTGAACGAAGGATCGCCTCACTCTCACACGCGTCATCACACACAGGCGCGCAGAGTAGCAGAACTGGCCGGTACCTGTCATGCACCACTCGCATGAGTTTACCTACTGTGTTTCACTTGGATCAAACTTTCAATTATTTAATTTGTTATTTTTAAATAAAATCTGTAATATATTTTCATTCGTAGACTTCATTTCAAGACAAATGAGACCAAACCATGTATAATTTACTTTAATAGAGTCCAAAATCAACAATATTGTTTGCTATAAAAATAATAATAAGTTTGATTGAACAACACTATCGTATATTTTCATCGAAAAATATGTACTTTTTGAGTTTAATTAAACAAAGGAGCACAACATAATAATAATAGTATGAAACATAATTTGTACTTTATTATTTAAATTGTGATAAACTGTATATGAATAAATATGTATTAAAACGGAAATATTGCCATTTACACAATGTCTTTTTTGTAAATTTAACATTTGCTCATCTAAGCAACAGTAATACAGAGAATAATTTTGAAAAACAGCAAAAAATTCCCTACTAATATTGAAAATGTAACAAATTTTTTTTTTACTCCAAATACATATAATCTTACACACATACATTACTATTAATTTTTATTCAGTACAAAAATTCCCTTATGGTGGAAAATACAGTCCAATGTACTTTAAATTCAGTATCAAACAAGTTTATTATTTTCCCAATTCTTTTGCATCATCTGTTATTTCCCTTCTCCCGTGTTTTTTTTCTTGGCCAGTCTATTGATCCTTTTCTCGTTCGTGTTCTCTAGCGCTCTCTCTTTGAGTGTCTATGCTTTTACTATCCTGACTTTTGCAGCAACAACTCCTTATATTCATGGTATAATTAATCACTCCAGAATCAATTGTCACTTGCGGTAATCAACCTCTTTAAAAAGAGCTTAAAATAGAGACCCGAAGCCCTCGAATATTCTAATAATGCCAGGGTCGAAAGGGAGCAACAATTGGTCAAGAAAGACATGATAGGAAAAATGAAAGCGAGCAACCTAATCCAAGACTATATGATGGAAGCTGTAAATACAGCTAGGCTACCTCACCTGAACTCGTAATAAGTAAGTCTTAAAGGAGGATACTATTCTTTGAAGGCATTTCCTTTTCAAAAAATATGTATTTTGTCAATATGTACACGTATTTCAAATCCATAACAACGGATTGTCATTATTGCAGTTTGTTTTTCTCGAATACATTTTTTGTTTTAAAAGTTTACAACTGGCAAATTAAGTTTTAATTAACCAGAGGATTTTTCTCCTAAAACTTTGGTACTTCTGAACCGCCCGTTGCGACAATTCCCAAGTACACAAAGTCTGCGTAGAAATACCTAAACAAAATGTCAAATGGTCGATCTAAAACACGACCCCATTTCCGTTGACCAATAACTGACAAGCTACTGACCCTTGCTTCTTTTTCTCTATAATTTATTTATTTGATTGCTCATAACTCTTAGAGTCCTTCGTGTTTAACAACATTCAGTCCATACAACCAGTTTGCCTAGATATCGCAACCTAGTCGACGGAGTAATTTATCGATTGTTTTAGTCGACCTGTTCATGTCACATAATTGATTCGTGCTCCGCTACAGGGAGTTGGGTAACCGCGAATGTCACGCGCGGGTTAAGACGATGAAATTGCTTCCTAGTTCGTTCAATTGTCGTTGAATGCGGAGTGACAGACAGTGTGTTTTTTAACGGTGTAGGTACTCTTTTAATAAAACCAAATACTCACCCCCTCCCCAAATTATCGCTTTATCGCCACCAAAATATCTGTACTTACCCCCCGGGAAAGTGATTTTCTTTGTTACTGTGCTATTCGTCGTACCTTTCTTGTTAGAGATAAGTTAGTTTTTTCTTCTTTTTTTTTATTATTAAAAAAAAATACCGGATCATTTAAAAGTAAGTTAAAACTTTAATTGACTATTACAAGTTATATTTGGTTATTTTGAAAACCGCCAAATTGCTCCACACAGATTGACGCCTAACATTTCCTTCCAACCGTTTGCTCCCTCAGTGTGCGGCTAGCCTAAACCGTCCTTATTACTTATTAGAATATAACGCAGAGCAGAGTCGTATTATAAATTCATTTTATAAGACAATACAAAAACCTTTTGACGTAGTGGACACAACCCAATTGGTGACGCGCCGTTCTAATGAGGGTCGGTCCTAATCCCCCGCGCATGTGTGCGTGTGAACAGGAGGCAGCTAGAGAGAAGCATCCCTAACCCCACACTTTATTCGAACAAGATATAATTCGATCAAATTTTTTTTAAATACGTTTATTTTTTTATCACAAACCGTTGAACGAAACTGTTGAAATAAAAGAAAATTTCAGAGCTCTAGTAAATTTTAAAATATAATGAATCTTGGTCTCGTTAATGCTGTTCGTTGTATTCAGTTTGGCATATACACCGTCAAATTTAAACGGTATAACTTTGACAGATTTTAAGATATTCATCCTTTAGAACGGGGGCGCTATTCTTCATTTTTACTTTTGAGCGATAACTCAAGAGATAATTTGGGAAAGATGGTCTCTTTTTGTTTTGTTTAGGTTTGGTTATTTATACGATAAAGCTAGTGCAATGTTTATTTAGAACTCGGTTTTAACAAGCAACGAGATGCTTCTATACTCGATTTTACAATTAGTTAGCAATGAACGAACTACACCGTGTAAATCGAATGGGAGTTTCAGCAGTTACTAACCATAGTGAAAACGTAGGTGCGGCTACACAAACATTAATTTTTAACAAGGAAGATTACTAATTTATTTTACTTTGTTATTGTATAGGTCTATTTGCTACATAAAATTTTATTTGTGTTGTATGCCTGTTATGTTTATTAAACGCGTATTACACCCTCATTGCTTTAAATACACAATGCCAACTAAACGTTAAACCTTGAATAACGTCTATACTTGTTATGTTTTTTAAACGGCTATTACACCCTCATTGCTTTAAATACACAATGCCAACTAAACGTTAAACCTAGAATAACATCTATACTTGTTATGTTTTTTAAACGGCTATTACACACTCATTGCTTTAAATACACAATGCCAACTAAACGTTAAACCTAGAATAACATCTACACTTGTTATGTTTTTTAAACGGCTATTACACCCTCATTGCATTAAATACACAATGCCAACTAAACGTTAAACCTAGAATAAGATCTATACTTGTTATGTTTTTTAAACGGCTATTACACCCTCATTGCTTTAAATACACAATGCCAACTAAACGTTAAACCTAGAATAACATCTATACTTGTTATGTTTTTTAAACGGCTATTACACACTCATTGCTTTAAATACACAATGCCAACTAAACGTTAAACCTAGAATAACATCTATACTTGTTATGTTTTTTAAACGGCTATTACACCCTCATTGCTTTAAATACACAATGCCAACTAAACGTTAAACCTAGAATAACATCTATACTTGTTATGTTTTTTAAACGGCTATTACACCCTCATTGCTTTAAATACACAATGCCAACTAAACGTTAAACCTAGAATAAGATCTATACCTGTTATGTTTTTTAAACGGCTATTACACCCTCATTGCTTTAAATACACAATGCCAACTAAACGTTAAACCTAGAATAACATCTATACTTGTTATGTTTTTTAAACGGCTATTACACACTCATTGCTTTAAATACACACTGCCAACTAAACGTTAAATCTAGAATAACGTCTATACCTGTTATGTTTTTTAAACAGCTATTACACCCTCATTGCTTTAAATACACACTGCCATCTAAACGTTAAACCTAGAATAACGTCTATACTTGTTATGTTTTTTAAACGGCTATTACACCCTCATTGCTTTAAATACACACTGCTATCTAAACGTTAAACCTAGAATAACGTCTATACTTGTTATGTTTTTTAAACAGCTATTACACCCTCATTGCTTTAAATACACACTGCCATCTAAACGTTAAACCTAGAATAACGTCTATACTTGTTATGTTTTTTAAACAGCTATTACACCCTCATTGCTTTAAATACACACTGCTATCTAAACGTTAAACCTAGAATAACGTCTATACTTGTTATGTTTTTTAAACAGCTATTACACCCTCATTGCTTTAAATACACACTGCCATCTAAACGTTAAACCTAGAATAACGTCTATACTTGTTATGTTTTTTAAACAGTTATTACACCCTCATTGCTTTAAATACACACTGCCATCTAAACGTTAAACCTAGAATAACGTCTATACTTGTTATGTTTTTTAAACAGCTATTACACCCTCATTGCTTTAAATACACACTGCCATCTAAACGTTAAACCTAGAATAACGTCTATACTTGTTATGTTTTTTAAATAGCTATTACACCCTCATTGCTTTAAATACACACTGCCATCTAAACGTTAAACCTAGAATAACGTCTATACTTGTTATGTTTTTTAAACGGCTATTACACTCTCATTGCTTTAAATACACACTGCCAACTAAACGTTAACCTAGAATGACGTCTACAGACCTACCTGTTATGTTTTTTAAACGGCTATTACACTCTCATTGCTTTAAATATACACTGCCATCTAAACGTTAAACCTAGAATAACTTCTACAGACCTACCTGAATCGTTTTTTAAACGCGTATTATAGCCTCAGTGCATTAAATACACACTGCCAACTAAACATGAAACCTATAATAACGTCTATTCAAAGCAAATTGTGAGGTAGATCCTAAAGGATCTATCGATCTTGCTACAATAAAAGTAAACATCGTGCCACTTTCCCTTCAAACCCTATTGTTATGCATTTGTTTTACCTGTTATCGATCGGAATTGTACCGTGTTTGCGCTCGTGCAATACAAGATCATAATAATCGACTGACACTTTCTTCCTTGTTTTCTCAGCTCACTTTCGTGAAGAACTGAATCTTCCTTCCTGAAATTTGATCGATTCTGGTTTCAATATGTTGTAGATCTGTTACGATTTTCCGAGTATCAGATCGATTCTAATCCATTGAAGAGTCTGCAATCTTAGTATTTTCTTATCAAAGTCTATATTGATTGTAATTTGTTCCGTTCGGATGTGTAGAAACATAAATTTTAAATTGTCAATATTAGTTGCATATGAATAGAAGAAAACACTATTTTAAGCAGAAATACTTTAAATCGTATTAATAGCTCTGTACTTCTTTAAAATTGATAATAATTTTTTGTAAACTCAAAATTTACGAGTACTGCGATAAAATTACAAAATTACTTTTCTTCTCATAATCGACTATCAATTATGAAAATAAATGGTTATAAATACCATTTTGTATGGCTTAGCAATCCATTTCATTATGTTACATGTTTCATCTTTAGACTAACAGTTAACATAAAACATCAAACACTAAACAACACTTACACGCCATAAAATGTTATTTTGTACATTTGTACACGTCTTATATTTAAAATTAAAATTTTCTGTCAATAACCACGTGTTTACTCCAGCTGGTCAAGTAACAGAAGAAACGGTGGAAGTCTCAAGATGCCGCCAAATAAACGGTGAAACATGTAACACAATAATATGCATTGCTAAAACGTACTAAAAGGTATTTATAGCCATTTATTTATAAATAAAGCAGTCCGATTGGGAAAAATTATTTCTATCGATTTTAATTAAATTTTGCTCAAGTAAAGACGAAACAAAACTTATTGAAAGTTAATTCAACATTCCTTACTACAAACAATTTTAAAAATTGAATAACATTTAATTCAGTAAAAATGGTCGTGATATAAATTTGAGGTTAAGTTAATCAATATATTTATACGCAAATTGTACCCCGAGCAGTGTGACCAGAGGAAAACTTTTACACCAGAGGGCACTGGGACTAAAAAAAAGAGGACATTTATATTATAAAGAAAACAATGTTAAATATATTTTAAAGAAACTTTTATTCGTAGTATTTTCATACACAACGTATTAAAAATACATGTTTATTGTGTAGAAATACATATTTATTAAGCATTCTTATAACGAATGAAAAGAAAATTTAACTCTGCTTGCTTAAATTTTATACCAATTTACCTTAAAAATAATTTAAAATATTTAAAAAACACTTTGGAGGGACTGAAATGGAGGGTGGCATCGTGCAGTGCAGGTGTGGGGGTACGGTACGAAGCGCAGACGCAAAAACATGGAGGCGAACGACAAGACGCCGCGGCTGCAGAATTCTTCATCACAAGAAAGATTGATATGTTTCATGTCATTTATTTTATTATTATTACTGCTGGTTTTCTAAGAAAGCCGGACATTTTACAAAATTTCAAAAGCCACAGGAGGAGAGGAGGACAATCGTTAAAAAGGAGGACATGTCCTCCTAAAGCCGGACATCTGGTCACCCTGACCTCGAGGGAGCTTAGCTGTATATCTACACCTTTCTGTGTATATTTTTGGATTAGATCCTGTTAGGTATTATGGCAATATCAAAATTTAGTTTTTAAAGTCCCAAAACCAATGCACAGAAAGTAGAGTATCGTTGCGAAAGAACTTAAAAAAAGTGATGAAGTCTGACTCGCAAGTAATATAGGAAAAAAGGAAACCGTAAAAGCCTAAACTGATCTAGTAATGAGATCAATTGATATTCAAGAGACCGACTGTGCCTAGCCGCTGTCCGAGACCAACGACGGCGACCAGCCATCTCTCTTTCATCTTTCCTATTAGGTCTCTCTTGACCAATTGTTGTTCTCTTCTGACCCTGACGCTAGTAGAGTATTCGAGGGCAAGGAGTCTACGCGATGATGACGTGTAGGTTTTACACATTTAAAGAACAATAAAACCATAAAAGATTTTCATGGTGTATGATATTTGCGTTGAGCCTATTAGTATGTTTTCCCTCCTTTAGATGACAATATACTATTAACTAAGAAATCAGCTCCGCTCCAGTCATTTGATGAGCTTAATGTTTTTGTCATCGTTTTATTTAGATTGGAATGAGGCTGACACAGTTGCTTGCACTATGACAAAGAACGGCTCCAGTGTGTAGGCTAAAGTTGACTTGACTGCCTTGAAGCTGTGCAAAGGTAGCAATAGAAAGTGTAAACAAACACATGTGTCTATGCAAATATAGCTTTACCCCCCCACGTGCGTACCCCACGTGAATCCACATGTCTTTAGAATACTTGTCCATGTGATTGAAAAAGTTTTAGATTTAAGATGTAAAAGATCGCCATTTTGTCAGTTGAGTGTAATTAAAACACCAGCTCCATAATTCAGTGTAATACAATCAGAGCCTCTAAAATGCAATACTCAAAAGTTGGTGTAATAAGTTTTGTAGGAAATGGTAAATTGTTTTGGTAGATCAAGTTAATCTCCACTAGCTTCGCTCGTGTCGGTGTCTAAAGCCTAGCTGGTCTCAAAGCTACATAACGTATGTAAAGTAGTCTTCACTCTAGTGATGTGTGAGTTCGAATTAAAATACTCGGCGAATGCGTGTATCAAAATCCTCGGAACGTTCCGATTATTAAAATCCTTGGATTCGAAATAAAATACTCCCAACCATGAACAAGGAGCCGATATAATATTCGTTAGTAATTCACTGATTGGTAAAGGTGCTGAGTTCGAATCCGATGCGCAAAATCATTCTGCGCAGATATTCGATTTCGAAATAATAATACGAATATTGAAATCATTTGAAACCGATTAATTCGATTATCCATTTCACCCGAGTATCAACATCGCTACTTCACTCACTACGCTCGTGTAAGTGAGTGATTGGATGTCTCACAGTAGGGGTGACCAGCGCTGTGCGCAGTAGCAAGCTGAGCATATGACGTCAGCGTGAACCCAGACAGTTCTGCCGCGCCACAAGGTCACACAAGAATACTGCACAGTAGACGCGATTTTTATGTCACATGTGTTTCTTGCACTTATAAATAGCAAGCATTGTGTTTTGTGAGACGATAATATGGTGTGTTGTGTTATCGTCGGTTGTACCAATTATTCTCAACACATAAACCAGAAATATTTCTATTGATAAGTTTCCTACTACTGTAATAGCGAAACCAAAACAAAGTGGATTTAACGCATGTGTACACGTGCCGATACTTTTTCCGCTAACGTAGCTGGCGTGTGTTGAAGAATCTGATTACGAATGAGACCTGAAAAGTAAACTTCTAAATTTGCCTAAAAAACTCAAAATAAAAACTAATGCAGTGCCACTTCTACTTCAGCTAATTTAAACAGTTTGGTGTTAAAAGAAATGTTAGAGCAAAAAAAAAAAAAAAAAATGACGTGATCGAAAAGAATAAAATACTTCAAGATTCGTTGAATAGCAACGAAATTTGTAACGATCCTGAAAATAATTACGATAAAAACCAAGAAGGAGACTACAATGACAGTGGGACAGAATTAAACGTATTAGTAGCTTCTTTGAAAGAAGAAAACGACTTACAGAAACTACAGGTGAGTTATTAAAGCTAAATATGTGAATAATTTTTTTAGAGGCTCATTTTCTTCGTGTTAACAAAAATTACTTTTGAACAGTAGGTGTTCCAATTGGTCTTCTGATGATATTGCAAAAGCAATCACTTTACGAGCAGGATATACCTACATAATGTACAGAAAGAGGAAAAGAAGGAAGATTTAGAGCCAAACAATCCTGAAGAATACCTGGACAACTACGATGAGTTGCGTTTCCAAATTTCAGGAGGTGGTTACAAATATTAAAACTAAGAAAAAGTTCCTATAAATATATTTCCGGAATTGCGTAGTTTCCTAGTTATCCGCCATTTTGTAGTTTACATAAATTTTTTTTTTTTTTTAATTTCCAGAACAGTTTCCGGATTAGTAATAAGGTAAAGAAAACTAATCCCATAAACCGTTTCAAAATGGCAGCTACTTAAATTTAAAAATCTAAAACTCAAAAACGTTGAGCTTTAAAATAAGCAGCCGCCATTTTGAAATGGTTTATCGGATTAAGTTCAGAAAAGTTGTGTCTCATCTGTTTTAAACGAACTTGCCTTACTAGATAAGACTCCTTAATCTACCAATAAAATTTATCAATTCCTATACTACAAGGCCTTAGAAGAAATGCTTGCATTACATTTTATAATTGAGCTGGTTAAGAACCATCCATTGTTTCTCTAATAAAACACACTGTCAGTATCTATTTTACATAAAACTACGTCAAAACCTCTACTTTAACCAATACTTTGTACATCAAGGAGATGTGATGACCCCTTACATTCCTTCTGCATGACTCGTTCGCTGCGCTTTCATCAGATATGGACTTGGATACCAGCCAACAACTTCTCTCTCGCTCTAACTCAAGTAAGGAATTCTAAAAACGTAACCGATATGGCAGCATATTGTGTTGTGAAAACAAACAACCATATTCTTTTATTAGTTCCATCTGTTGATATTGTCCGTCTGTATAACGGCGCACAAACTTTCTCACACAACCATACACTAAATGAAATACTCAATCAAGATTTAGATTTAGGAGAAAGTTGCCTTAAGACCGGTAGTCTCGGGGTTCTTTCTGATTTTTTTTTCTGCATGCACGAACCGTATTTTTATTTTTTTTATTTACACATGGAGTTAAATCTATATATTTTACCAAAATGTAATCAAAACCGCTTACGCCGTTTTTGAGATATTCCGACTTGTGCGATGACGCTAGGTTCATTTTTACCTTTTAATCAGTAATGCCTCATCGAAATTTTAAGAGCATAGCGACTAATATATTTTACATGAGTTTTTAGAAGACTTTATTTAAAAGCAAAAGTTGATCAAAATCGCTTACGCTTTTTTTGAGATATTCCAACTTTTACGACGAATACAACTGTTGATTTTTACCTTTTAATCAATAATTTCTGAACGTATTTTTAAGGGAGTAATTCATTTTTTACTAGTTCTTAGAATACTACGTTTTAAAGCAAAATTTGATCAAAATCGCTTACGCCGTTTTTGAGATATTCCAACTTTTAACGACAAATCCAACGGTTCATTTTCCCTTTTTAATCAATAATTTCTGAACGTATTTTTAAGGGAGTAATTCATTGTTTACTAATTCTTAGAATACTACGTTTTAAAGTAAAATTTGATCAAAATCGCTTACGCCGTTTTTGAGATATTCCAACTTTTAACGACAAATCCAACGGTTCATTTTCCCTTTTTAATCAATAATTTCTGAACGTATTTTTAAGGAAGTAATTCATTTTTTACTAGTTCTTAGAACACTACGTTTTAAAGTAAAATTTGATCAAAATCGCTTACGCCGTTTTTGAGATATTCCAACTTTTAACGACAAATCCAACGGTTCATTTTCCCTTTTTAATCAATAATTTCTGAACGTATTTTTAAGGGAGTAATTCATTTTTTACTAGTTCTTAGAATACTACGTTTTAAAGTAAAATTTGATCAAAATCGCTTACGCCGTTTTTGAGATATTCCAACTTTTAACGACAAATCCAACGGTTCATTTTCCCTTTTTAATCAATAATTTCTGAACGTATTTTTAAGGGAGTAATTCATTTTTTACTAGTTCTTAGAATACTACGTTTTAAAGCAAAATTTGATCAAAATCGCTTACGCCGTTTTTGAGATATTCCAACTTTTAACGACAAATCCAACGGTTCATTTTCCCTTTTTAATCAATAATTTCTGAACGTATTTTTAAGGGAGTAATTCATTTTTTACTAGTTCTTAGAATACTACGTTTTAAAGTAAAATTTGATCAAAATCGCTTACGCCGTTTTTGAGATATTCCAACTTTTAACGACAAATCCAACGGTTCATTTTCCCTTTTTAATCAATAATTTCTGAACGTATTTTTAAGGGAGTAATTCATTTTTTACTAGTTCTTAGAATACTACTTTTTAAAGCAAAATTTGATCAAAATCGCTTACGCCGTTTTTGAGATATTCCAACTTTTAACGACAAATCCAACGGTTCATTTTCCCTTTTTAATCAATAATTTCTGATCGTATTTTTAAGGGAGTAATTCATTTTTTACTAGTTCCTAGAATACTACATTTTAAGCAAAATTTTATTAAAACCGCTTGCGCCGCTTTTGAGATATTCCAACTTTTAACGACGAATCCTTTTTTAACGTTCATTTTTCCTTTTTATTCAATGATTCCCCATCGAAATTTTAGTGGGTTTTTAGAAGACTACATTTTGAAGCAAAATTGTATCAAAATCACTTACGTCATTTTTGAAATATTCCAACTTTTACAACGACGCCCACGGTTTATTTTTCCTTTTTCTTCAATGATTCCACACCCTAATTTTAGTAGAGTAGTGACTAACATATTTTCCAAGAGTTTTAGGATCTATATTTTTAACAAAATATAATCAATATCGAGTGCGCCGTTTTTATGATATTTCAAATTTTACGACGACGCCCACAATCCTTTTCTCTTTTTAATCGATAATTTCCTATAAGAATTTTTTATACCATAATTTCATCAACATTTTTAACACCAAGATTGGAAAAAATGGATTTTTTTTTGTTGGTTCGATGAATTATCAAAAAAAAAGTATTTTTTTAGAATTTTTTGTTTTAGTTGCGATTTATTGCTCTGTTTCGGGTTGTTTAAACTAAAATTTTAATAAATTCTGTAGTAATTTGGGTAGGCCAAAAGCTCCTTAGACTTTATTTATTTTTTATCAGTATCTTTCGAATAGAAATTTTGCGAAAATGGCGACCAACACGTTTTGTTTGGGTCCTTTCAGGTTACATTTTTTGATTCTCTGACCTAAAACAAAAGGAAGAAAAAGAAGCTCATGTATCAAATTTAGTCGACTTATCTATATTGTCGGGCAAAACGGAAACACACAATCATCAAAACCACGTTTTTAACGGATTAAAATGGAAATTCTATGAAAATACAATCGATTTTTCCCGCACCATTACAAACCTTATTCTATAGACTAATTGGTAACATAATTCTGCCCTCAACTAACTACGACACAATCACCCCTGAAGGAAATCCCGTCGCCCTTCTTCTAGTATCCTCAACCAGAGTTCGCTAGCTTTCCAGTTCCCACGATGCTAGGTCAACATTATAAAATTTCGAGCCGCTCGAGTATCGTACCCTGAACTTCTCACTCTTGACGTGAGAGAATCAACCACTAGATCACCCCAAGAATCCTGACCTCTCTATATACACTTTGAATTTACCTCTAATTGTTAGAATTACACCTTTTAAAAGTGAAAACTATGTCACAGCTAAACTGAAAACTTTCAGTCGTTAACTTTCACTGGAATATTAAAAATAATTCTGAGTGCTGTTGACAATTCTCACAGCCATTAAGTAATTAGGGTTATGAAAAGTGTCATTAAATGTGATAGCAATAATAATTACTGCGGTCAGTTTATCATCCTGGAATGAAACAGCCTGTAGTGTTACCTCAAGATGGTTTGTGAGTTTAAATGGGCGAGCAAATGTTGTGGTTTGTAGTTGATATTTTTTTTTGTATGAAGTTAAGTGATCAGTACATGTAATTAGGACACGACGTTTCGAGATTAAACATCAATTGGCGTTATCTGCTAGTTTTAGGCTTGAGTTATTTTCTTAGGTTATAGATTTGGTTTTAGTTTCCAACACTACCGTAGGCTATGCTAGTATTTTTCACTTGTATGTTCAAGGTTTATCAGTTGATAACGATAGTTGATTGATCTTCTCGAAACGTCTTGTATTCGTTTTTATACACAAATGGTTGTATAATGCTATTGTTTTTCTTGTTGTTTTGAAGGCGAAATTAATTATGTTATTGTTTTAGTTAATTTTATTTCTTTGAAATCAATTATTAATTTGTTTGTCTGAAAATGAGTAATGTTTAAGTCGTAATATTAAATGATAAAATTCGTTTTATATTTATTTATTTAAAAAAAAAAAAAGAACAGATGTCTCTTGTAATTAAAGTTAACAGTTTTCGAAATATTCGACGTTAAACGGCCGCCATTTTGAAAATTATTATAATAAAGTTTCTGTGTTTGGTACACTAACAAAACATAACATACCAAATGTTTTTACCAAATCTGAACTCAATATCTTATTTACTTCTGGGGTTATGATGCTTTTTGTAATAAAAATAAAATGGCGGATAGACTGTGAATCGAAATTCGACTGTGTTATTTGATATTATATTCGTTTTGATGTATATAATCCGAAAATTAATAGCCAGTTCAACTTTTTCGGAACACTCTGTATACAACAGCAATTTTTGATAAAAACTTAAATTTGTATAATTCCTAAAAAATAAATTATCGACTATCTAATTAACGGAATAGAAATTAATAAAGTTAGTCTACAAAATATAGTTTGTACAATATGAACAAAATTTCACGTATAAATATCAGCTTGTCTATAAGAAATACGCAAGGGCTCAGAGACGGTGTACATTGATTATTTTCCTTTTGGTATTGTGCAAACTTAGAAGTTGGGTGGTGAGGGATGGGCATACAGAGTCTAGACTCCTCCAATAAATGCTTTAAGGAGAACCCCCCCTTCAATAAAGTATTAAATGCAAATTATTCCTAGACAAGGATAACAAACCGTTACTAATTTATTTTTTATTTGTTTAATTAAATTTATTTTTCTAATTAATATTTATTTATATTTTATAGTTTGTAACATCTGTGGAACACTATAAAACACTGAATCCCCTACCACAAGTTTGGTACAATAACACAAACACAAATAAAATATTTATTTGCCTTATGTTATTATAATTTCCTGGGAATAATAATATGTTATTTTATTTTATTTACTAAATAATGTATATTTATAATAATAATAATAATAATAATAATAATAATAATAATAATAATAATAATAATATATAATAATAATAATAATAATATATATATTATTTAGTTGTTAAACTATTGCAACTGGAGACATAAAAATGAATTATTTTATTTGTGTTTATGTTATTGTACCAATCTTGTGGTAGGGGATTCAGTGTTTTATAGTGTTCACATTCACCACAATGCTCATAGAAAATCTCTGTGGAACACCATTGGTAATAATTTTCTGTAATAATCTCATGCATATTATTTAGGAAAAAATTGTTATATTGAATCATAAAAAAAAAAAAAAACTGTTTTTAAACGTAATTTAAAATGAATGACAATTACTAATATAATTATGTTATGGTCAAAATAAAATCAGAACATATCGACTTCCTTTTTTCTACTTTTAGTTAGTCAATAATGATTGGTGGTAGTTTATTCCGACTATATACACCAATATCTTATCATTTGTCTATAAGGTCTAGCTTTAGGGGCAGTTTAGGAACGCGGCAGCGTTCCGTTCCGTCAAGTATCAAAATGTTTATCGTTTCAAAGTGTGTAGCATTCAATGCCGACGCCGTCTGACGTATACTGGGTGCATGATAACCTTTGATTTTGATACGCATTTCCTGTCTTCGTGGAATTAAGTACTTGTTCATTAGTTTAAATAACTCTGTTACAACACAGGAAACACTGCCGGGAGTATTTTATAGCAAAGATAACGCCTAATCTGTGTGGCAACTCTACTGTTTGGCGGGTAAATAAAGGCATAAATCAATTGGTGTTGCTTAAATAGTTTCTTAGGGAGATTTTAAAAGTTACACAAAGTTGATAGTGGTACTTTGCCTAACCTCATCATGCAATGTAATACAAACATTCTAAAAGTTGGTTTCTTGTGTCTTCTAGGAAATTTAAAATGTATTGGTTACCAACGGGGTAAGTTTGTTTAAAACAGTTATACAGGGTGTCTGCACCTTGTAAATTATATATACATTACTTTCTTGACGTCGTCTAGGCCCTAGTACGCTTTAAACAGTCTCCACTCGCTTCGCTCATGTCAGTGTCGCTCTAGTCGACCTGAGATCTGGACTAACTCCCTACCGGCTGCCATGGTAACACGAATATCACTTTTTCTTTGGAGATCAGGATTCGAAATTACATTTTTTACAATAACTTCGCGATTTATCATCGTAGAGTTGTTAGGTTAGGTTAGGTTACGTTAGGTTAGGTTAGGTTATGTTAGGTTAGGTTAGGTACCATTTACATGTGAAGTTGTATAATCTAATTTAATTAGTAAAAGTTAAATATTACACGAGATAGAAACAAAAAACAGTTTAAAATGGGCGCCATTTTGACATTTTCAGTTTGATAATTCTATATTTTTCACGATCTTTTGGGTTAGATCTCTTATCAAGTTTCTCTAAGCAATTCTGGTTCCGCAATATTTCAATTCAATTTGTCAAACTGTTTTGGAGATACAAATATTTTGTGGAAAAAAAACAACAAAATTTCGGGTATATAGGGAACTAGACAAATACGCAGATGTTTTCATAGGAATGTTTTCTTGTTGTTGTGTGGAAAACCACTTTGGAGGTTTGAAAGACAATTTTGCAACACCCTGTATATTAAAAACTCTTCCACTCGCTTCGCTATTGTTGTCCATAGGAATCTCATAAATTGAACTTGTTATTATAGCAGGTTCATGGACTTTTTGGAGGTTTTACTGGTAACTTCCGAAGGGGCATTTGGAGCAAATAAATTTTGTGTCTACTCTTAGGGTTATATTTTAGCAAAATCGGTAGAGGCAGTTTGAGTAATTAAACTTTTTATAGCAAATCCATACTTTTTTTGGAGATATACGGGTAACCGAATGAGCAGTTTGGAGCATATAAGTTTTTTGTGTCGATCCTTTTAAAGGTTATATTTTTGCAAAATAGGATCAAAATCGGTAGAACCAATTTGAGAAATTTAGCTTGTTATAGGTGATACTTTTTGGAGGTTTTACTGGTAACTCTTGAACGTGCATTTGGAGCAAATAGGTATTGTGTCGGTCCTTAAAGGCTATATTTTTTATTACAGACAAAGAACTGAATTGGTTATATTATGTTAGGTTAGGTTAGGTTAGGTTAGGTTGGGTTAGGTTAGGTTAGGTTAGGTTTGGTTAGGTTGGGTTAGGTTAGGTTAGGTTAGGTTAGGTTAGGTAGTATGAAGAGAAGGAATAAGGCGTAGGGTCTATCGTGATTTCCCAAGCCCGTAAAATTAGCCCCCGAAATATAATTTCAACAAATACGATTTTAATCTGGTACGTTAATCCATAAAAAAAAAAAAATCATGTTTTTGTTCCATCGAAGTGATAAGTTAAAATTCAAGCTCCAAGTTCTCCAAATTGACAACGATTGTAATAAAATATAAGAAGCTTTGGTCATGTAAAAGATTCAATGATTAGCAATTTCAGAGCAGAGCCTATAGGTTAGGTTAGGTTAGGTTAGGTTAAGTTAGGTTAGGTTAGGTAGGATGAAGAGAAGGAAAAAGGCGTAGGGTCTATCGTGATTTCCCAAGCCCGTAAAATTAGCCCCCGAAATATAATTTCAATAAATACGATTTTCATCTGGTACGTTAATCCATAAACAAAAAAATCATGTTTTTGATCCATTCAAGGTCCAAGTTCTCCAAATTGACAACGATTGTAATAAAATATAAGAAGCTTTGGGTCCTGTAAAAGATTCGATGATTATCAATTTCAGGGCAGAGCCTATATCGATATTTTCGCTGTCAAACACAGTTCTAATATTGCCGCTGTACAATATCATAATGAACCTCAAGTCACTATTATGACAATACATTAATACGCTTCTCAGTGTCAGCTTTCAGGGAACATTGATCCTACAACATACTGTGAATGTCTGGTAACAATAAAGGTCCAAACTTTGTTGGTGTCATAAATGAGGAAATTAAAATGACACGGGTTTACTTGCTATTTTACACGCGGGGTTTTAAATTTATTGATCTTCAAATTTCAATCAAATCGGTATGGACGTATTTTGATCATATATGTCGTAAAACTATCTTTTAATTTTCTTAATAATTCAAAAATCAGTGGTAGAGCTACCATAAAAAACAGAAACTTAAAAAAAAAAAAATCACAATCAGCTCTATTGATTTTGATGAAATTCAATTTTAATCTCGAAGGACATTTACAAGTATTAGTCTCCATCGCTTCATTAATGAAGGATATCGGTTTCAAACAAAAAAATCGACCGTGGGGGGTGTTACAAAAGTCATAATTTCTCAAAATCGGCTCCACGGATTTCATTGAAACTTTAATGAAAGGTGAAATAAAATTATACAAACTTCTATCCAAAATCGCAAGTTAAAAAGTTCTTTTTTCCCGACAATTCAAAATTGGTGATCTTCTTTGTCATCGCCCAGTTTGGGATGTTTTTCAGAAAATGATTCCCCAGCTGTAGGTTTAATGAATTAACAAAAAACTACCATAAGACAAACAATGTCTATACGTTTACAATATAAACCATTTAAAAGTAAAATAAGTTAGATTATTATAAATCTAGGCAGCCTCAGAAGCTGACTGCGAGTACGGGCTTGGCAATCCCGAGACACCTAGCTGGATCTACACTTTGTCCATGTAGTCTATTTCATCTTGGGTACTCTTTCATCTTTTTTCCGCCTCTGATGCTATTCGAGGGCTAGTGGTCCAAGACAAGGGCTCAAAATGATTATCTCAAAATCGGCTACAACGATTGAATTCAATTTTGGTAAAATTTATACATGTTAAAGAAAATTATGGTTCAGGAATTACGTGTGAAAAACAAAATTAACCCTTAACAGCAGTCATTAAAAGAGCAATTTTATCAAATATAATTTACCCCGAGGACGCAGTGAAGGTACGAGTTTTAAGCCCCGGAAATTGTTTTCACTTTGTGATTAAAAACTACCGCATAAGAACAGACATATTTGGTGATAAATAGGTTTGGTTTTTTTGGAGATAGGCGAGTAGGAAAGTTCGTGCAGTATTTTTGAAGATTTTATTTGGTTTGTGGAGGTTCGTTTTTCTGTGCGTGATGATTTTCCACAGCTTTCATTTGCGTCATAAACTTTTTCTCAGACTTTTCCCACAATCCGTCTCTTTCATAATAGGTTCGAATGATTTTTATGAAATTAAAGAAAACGACCATTCTTGAGCGCCGTGTACAGATTGTATATACTCTACATAATATATCAATACGTTTTATACTGTGCATATTATATTAAAGACAGAATTCTGGTCCATGTTAGAAGATGCAGTAAATTGAACACTAACCGGTAACATGTGCTGTACTGTGAACCGACCGGGTCGTTGTCCTTTGGCCTTGAACCTGCCCTAGTGCGCAGGCGTAGCATTTACTGGTAGTTTTACTTTCTTTGAACAATAGGGGTTGAATTCTAGTCATTTCAATGGTGGGTTTTAAAGGGTGGCACTTTTAGGATTTCGTGGTTGTACCGAACGGGAAATTTCCCCTTTATGTAATCTTCCTAAACTTTGGTGTAAATTTGCTTTCTTTGAAGGTTTTTCAAAAATAATACCCATAAGGGTGGTTTTCAGCCCAAAAAGAGGTAATAGCTATCTTGGCGTTGACGAGTATACATTTTCATAATCATAAAGTTTTGGGTATTATTACATTTTGTGTGACTGGATTCGCTCAAAAGGGGGTAATAGTTACCGCGACGTTTGTCGGCTATGCTTTTTCATAATCATTAACGTTAGTATATTTTTTACTTTTTGTGTTTGACTGGTTTTGATGGCCACAGGGTTTTGAAAAATAATACTCATAATGTTGGTTTTTAGCCCTCAAAATGGGAACTTCGGGTTTGTCGGCTATGCAAATCCTAATCATGAATTTTCGTGTATTTTTTACTTTTTGTGTGACTGGATTTGTTCCAAAGAAAGTTTTTCAAAAATAATACCCATCAAGGGTGGATTTTACCAAAAAGGGGTATATCTTTCGTATATTTGGTACTTTTTGTGTGTTGACTGGATTTAGGCTACTAAAAAAAAAAAAAAAAATTAACTGTTAAGATCGGTTTTTGGCACAAAAAGAGCTGAAGATACTGTGGTTTTTACTTTTGTGTAATTTTACTTTTTGTTTGGCCAGATTTGCTGGAAACTAAGGATTCCAAAAACGTACTCATACGGGCGGTACCTACTCTTTTTTGGCCCAAAAAGAGATCAAATCGAAAACTACCTCGATGTTTGTCAGCTTGGTTTTTCATTATTGTAAACTAGTAATGTAATTTTATTTTGTGTTTCATTAGATTTGCTGGAAACCAAGGATGTTCAAAATATTACCCTTAAGCGCAAATGTTTATTTATTAAAAAAAGGTCAAAGCGGTGTCAGCTTTGAGTTTTATAAAAACTTAAACTTTCGTGTGATTTTACATTTTGTTCGTGTGAATTTGCTCAAAATCAAGAATTTTAAAAATTAGTGCCTCTATGGGCGCTTTTAATGAAAGGAACTTCGGTGTTTATCTTCTTTCTTTGTTTACAATTTAAAAAGAAAAAAGAGAAAGAATTTAATAATTAAATGATATTATTGCGATGTCAATAAGTAGTCAAACAATTGTACTTGTCAATTATTTACTTAAAATTGTTAAATTCAATTTTAAATAATTATAAATGGTGCTTATACATAATATTAAAACATTCAATTTTTCAATCTTTTCAAGTCTCTCTATCTTCTAAACAATTGGGTTTTACGAAAATTATGTCAAGAATAAAAAAGTCTTTAAATGTTGTGTACAATTAAAAAAAAAACCACACAACACGGGAGTTCCTTAAATTATGAAGTTGGCCACCCATATTGGAAAGTCACGGACAAATTAAAAAAATTCACATTTCATATTTTTAATGCTCACTAAAAAGTAAGTGAAGTCTACCATTTAAAATTTGCTGTAAATCTTGTAGTTTCATAAATCACAATGGTGGCCCAATTAAAATGGACACTCTGTATATAAACGTGTAGTCGGGTGGGTATACTACAGTAATGAAACTATTGTTTTCTTCCGATCTGGACATTAGACTATTCGAGGGTTTTTATTTTATGGTATGTAGACTACTCGTCCTTTTCTCAGGCGATGATGATTTAGAGTGCCCTCGCTTGTCCTTGTTTTTAGCCCGACATTTTTCTCCGATAACGTATAAAAATAATTATTCAAAAGGACACTCTTCCTGCATTAATATTTTAAGTCAATCCCATTACCCATTAAAGAATGAATTTTAACAGACGAATATCATTCTGGAAATGTTCCAAATTTGTGTTTCTAGGTCTGAACCTTCAAGGGATCATTTTAGTAAGTGCGGGCGTATCTGGATCTACATCTTTATGTAGTCTATGGTTACATCTCTTCAAGGGCGTACCCAGGATCAAAACAAGGGGGGGAAGCCATGGTCATTCAATATACAATTGATTATTAAAATAGTTATTTCAAGAATTGTATTAAATTCCAGCAACAAAATGTATAATAAAGATTAATTTTTTTGCTTCCCGGGGGGGCAGCTGCCCCCCTGCCCCTCGCTGGGTACGCCCATGCATCTCTTTCTTTATCGTTTCCAGCAGTATTAGGGTATGCATGGGTTTTTATTTTATTCTTTTATCAGTGATGATGACCGAGAGGTTTTCAACAAGAAGGGGGAAAATCTAGGTCTCAAAATTTCGAAAACCATCACACTCAAAATAATTAAAGTGGTTAACCTGTTTAACTTTATTGTTATTTGTTATAATTTTTGTCCTCCCAAACAATTTTCCTAAGGTGGATTTCTTTTTCTACCTTTCAGTAACAAATACAAGGTTGTCTGCATATACCACACAGTTAAGACTTGAAAGTAAAATAACAAATTCTGAAGTTTTCTGGTGTTTTTTTTTGTTTCAACTTTCGTTTTAAAGGAAGTAGGTTATCTACAAACACGACACAGGCGCTGGAGCGTCACACTAATCGCGCATTCCTTTTCCATTACGTCTTCTTTTTGATTTAATGTCAATGCATTTCTCTTTGCCCTAAATATCTGTTTGGAAGGATCATATGACGTTTCCGGAAGTGTAAAGGACTTGATAGTGGTTATTGGTGGAGAGAGGAGAGCGCCGTGTTGCTGTGGTTCTCCTCAAGGAAGTTACAGTATTACAATTTGAGCGAAGCATTCGTTAGGTTAGATTTTTACTCACGTGTACGTAATATGTAAATATATGTCGTATGTAAAAAAATCGATGTCGAATTTTTGTAGATATATCCGTTTTTGTGGTCTCCTAAACCCAAAAATGTGAGAATATTGTCTGTTTGGCAACTATCATCTGTGGTATTGTGCAGTCTTATCCCTAACGCGGGGATCGGTTTAATTCAAATTTGATATATTTTGGTCATATCTCGGGATTTGTTGTAACTCATGATTTGGTGGTAGCTTTTTTCATAAGGAAAAAAACTATGATTTTTTTTCAAAATCGACTCTACCGATTTTTAGCAAATTTTGTTCAAGAATAGTCTCTCTAAAAGTGCCGGGCCGTCAGTTATCGTTAATAAAAATTTAAACCAAAATCAATTGTGGGACTTAAAATAAGTGTGACTTCACCACTGATTTCCTTCAAATTGTAGTGAAATGTGAAGATTAATGACATATAAATAAATTACGATTTTAGAATAATTTGTAACAAAAAAACATAACGGGAAATCAACTTTGGCCAGCGTCATTAGAAGCTTCATTTTAATTAAATACAATTTACGTCGAGGATGAGTTTGACACAAGCAAATAAAGCTTAGATAATTATTTACATATTTATATGTATAAATGTAATTAAATTGTGGAATAATTATATCTTTTTTCTATAGGTACATATAAAAATACGCGAGTCTTAAAAAAACGAATTGATTTCACATGTGGAAGATAAAATTGGTAATATGTAAACTATTTCTTCCTCAAAACATACTTTATTAAATGTTATATAACGATATACCCCCTGCATCTTATTTGTTATTATACACTAGTAACTAGATGATGGCCCCAGTTTTACCTGGAGATAATTGAGATTAGTGTTGTAAAGAAATCATTTTTTTAGCACAACCCTAATGTTGGTGGTATGGAAATACATTATGCCCAAATACAGTGACACACCAATTTTGATTAATGTCGGCTCATAAATAACAAAGATATGATTCTTGTTGGGGGTAAAAAACACCCTTGGAGTAAACCTTTTCAAAACCTTCTCTTAGTACGCGTTTACAGACCTATTCCAAACCATTTTAAAAAATTCATAGCTCTAAGCGTCTTGGATCCAGAGCTATCCTTTAGGGGTAAAAAACACCCTTGTAGTGGAACATTTTCAAAACCCTCTCTTAGTACGCGTTTACAGACCTATTCCAAACCATGTTAAAAAATTCATAGCTCTAAGCTTCTTGGATCCAGACATATGCTTTAGGGGTCAAAAACACCATTGGAGTGGAACATTTTCAAAACCCTCTCTTAGTACGCGTTTACAGACCTATTCCAAACCATGTTAAAAAATTCATACCTCTAAGCTTCTTGGATCCAGACATGTGCTTTAGGGGTCAAAAACACCCTTGGAGTGGAACATTTTCAATACCCTTTCTTAGTACGCGTCTACAGAAGTACCCCAAACCATGTTAAAAAATTCATAGCTCTAGGCTTCTTGGATCCAGAGATATCCTTTAGGGATCAAAAGCACCCTTGGAGTGGAACATTTTCAATACCCTTTCTTAGTACACGTCTACAGACCTATTCAAAATCATGTTAAAAAATTCATAGCTCTAAGCTTCTTGGATCCAGAGATATGCTTTAGGGGTAAAAAACACCCTTGGAGTGGAACATTTTCAAAACCCTTTCTTTTGTACGCGTCTACAGAACTAAGTACCCCAAATCATCTTAAAAAATTCATAGCACGGCTTTTTCGATCCAGAAATTTCGTGATCAGTCAGTGGGTTTTGATTTATAATAAATAAATTGGGTTTCTTTTGTTTTTCTTCATTTCAAAAATCGTCAGTGAACTTGTGA
This sequence comes from Aphrophora alni, assembly GCA_963513935.1. Lineage (NCBI taxonomy): Eukaryota > Metazoa > Arthropoda > Insecta > Hemiptera > Aphrophoridae > Aphrophora > Aphrophora alni. The sequence goes on from OY740771.1 coordinate 9,683,777, forward strand.
GATAACTACCCAATCTCATCATGAGCGCATGCGCCACACTAATCTTATGAAAGTTCCAAACACTATTTCTTAGTCATTATCTTTTCAAGTCCACGCGCATGAGCAGTGCATCTCAATCCCCTCCACTATTGTAAGCCAACATTCTGCAGCAGGTGTGAGCATTGCACTGGTGACAGTGAAACTCATGTAGTTGTTATGATTGTTTAGTGTTGAGATTGAAGTTGTAGTGTACAGTGCGCATGTGCGGGAAATGCATATAAAGCGAAGTTTACAGCCTCCTAGAGGATTACTGAACAAAGGTAATCTAACTTGGTAATTGTTCGGTTTAAGGATTCACATTATTTCGGGTTTTTATAATGTTATGTTATAATTTGTAGACTTTTGGCCGATAGCACTATGAAATGAGAGTTCGGTAAATAAATTGAGTCATAACTGAGGAAAATTATACTGGAATTTGTTAAATAATGAATTGGTAATTGTTAAATTTAAGGGTTAGATTTTGTTTTTATAATATTTAGTTATTAATTTGTAACCTTTTGAACGAAAGTTCTTCGAAACGAGAGTTCAATGGAGAAAATAATTCGCCTAAAGTAACACTTAGAATTTACGAGAACTTATTAAATAGTGAGTCAGTCGATATAAATATCGGTAAGTTATGTTTTTTATGATATCCATTCATAATTTGTAACCTTTTGTACCCAAGTTCTATGAAACGAGAGTTGAATTAATAAATTTAGTCATACATTTACCAATTAATAACACGTAGAAATATACGAATTTTGTGAAAATAATGGGTCACCCGAATATAAACATCGGTAATTGTAAACTTTAAGTTGTATTTTTTATAATATTCAGTCAAAATTTGTAAAATTATATGAAACGAGAGTTCAGTGAATAAATTTAGTAATAAATAGTCAAAACTAAAACGTATAGAAATGTAGGCATTTCGATTAAAATTATGAGTTAGTCGAAATAAATATTTTTAAGCCTAATTAAAAACTTTAGGAGTGAGGTTGTGTTTTCTATGTTTTTCAATCATAATTTGTAACCTTTTGACATAAAGCTCTATGAAACAACAGTTAATACTGTATATCAATTTAGACATATTATTGATTAAACAATCACTAAAAATGTAGGAATTTCGTCAAAATAATTAGTAATATTGGCAATTATTGTAAACCATAAGGGTTAGATTGTGTTATATTTTATGTTATTCAGTTATAATTTGTAGCCCTTTGACCAAAAGTTCTATGAAATAAATTTTATCGTAGCCTACATTACCCAAGCCAATACGTACGAAATTCGTTCAAAATTATGAATCGGTCAAATGAAATATAGTATTTGTAATAATTGAATGTTATTTTGCGTTTATGATATTCAGTTTTAATTTATATAACCTTTTGCCCGAATGTACCATGAAACTAGAGTTCTATTGCCCGAATGTAGTATGAAACTAGAGTTCTATTGCCCGAATGTAGTATGAAACTAGAGTTCTATTGCCCGAATGTAGTATGAAACTAGAGTTCTATTGCCCGAATGTAGTATGAAACTAGAGTTCTATTGCCCGAATGTAGTATGAAACTAGAGTTCTTTGAACTAACTATGTCGTAAATGGCATAAACAAACACGTAGAAATGTACGAATTTTTTTCAAAATTATAATTGTAAACCTTAAGAGTTGGTTGTGTTTTTATGTTATTCAGTCGTAATTTGTAACTTTTTACCAAAAACTTTTATAACTAACGTACAAATGTACGAATTTCGTTAAATTATGAGTGGGTCGAAATAAATATTGGCAATTGTAAACATCAAGAGTTAGGTTGTGTTTTTATGTTATTCAATCATAATTTGTAGCTTTTTGCCAGCTCTATGAACTGAGAGTTGGTGATAAATTTAAACATAGCCTATAGATAACTAAACTAAAGTAGAAATGTACGAATTTCGTTCAGAATTACAAGTCAGTTGAATTAAATATCGGTAATTGTAAACCTTAAGAGTTAGGTCGTGTTTTTATGTTATTCAGTCATTTGACCGAAAGCTCTATGAATGAAACAGGAGTATTATGTATAAATTTAGTAATAAAATGACCAAAAGAAAGACATAGTGAACGAATTGCGTTTAAAATTACGAGTCAGTCCAAATAAATATCTGTAATTTTAAGTGTTAAGTTGTGCTTTTATTATACTAGATCATAATTTGTGACATTTTCGCCGAAAGTTCTATAAAACTAAAGTAATGTATCAATTAAGAGATATAAATGACAAAAATAACTCGTAGAAATGTACGAAAACTGTTCAAATAATTTGTTTAGTTTTTGTGATATTCTCAAATGATTTATGTCTTTCTGGCCTAACAGTTTACAAAACGAAAGTTTGATGTACCAATTTAGACGTAGAATACCGGAACCGCTTAATATATGGCAGTTTCTAATTCACATGTGTACGAGCCGCCATTTTGAAGTTTCTAATAAAACTACCTACAGTGTCTTAAATTCGCGTCCATTTATAGTGTGTTCCGAATGTCTACGTATGGAATTTTTCTAACGGCAGGATATTATTTTGCCATTTTTGGTTTGTTCTAATGGGCTGACACACTATTAGTTTATTTACCTGTCAATATTAAATGTTGAGCTTGACTTATGAGAAAAAATATACAGTATAACAAACACACAGAACACAATTCTCACAAAAAAATACGCCTAAATATCAGACGCGTTTCAACGACAAGGTCGTCCTCTTCAGAGATACATCAGCTACACCAATCAAACTATAACTGTATAACCTGTATCACTGAAGAGGACGACCTTGTCGTTGAAACGCGTCTGATACTTAGGCGTATTTTTTTTATGAGAATTGTGTTCTGTGTGTTTGTTATACTGTATTTACCTGTCATCAATTACAGGTATTTTTTTTTTTGATTTTTAAAGGCGAAAACCCTGCCCGGTCATTATCGTCCTATAAAAGAAAAGAAGTAAATAAAATAAAAACCCCTCGAATATTCTACTAGCGTCAAGGTCGGAATAGTACAAGGGTGTATTTTTTTGTTTTGTTTCTTGGATTTTTTTTTTAAAGTTAGCGGTTTTCGGGATATTTGACATTAAAAATTTTAATCAGCCGCCATTTTGAAAATAGATGATAGGACATTTTGTTTTTTTGTACATGGGTAAAAGATGTTATACCAAATATGTGTAGAAAATTTTAGTTCATTATATTTTTTACATCCAAAGATATTAAGTATTTTGTAAAAAACAACAAAATGGCGGATAACTGGAAAACGAAGGATTTCTGGACCTATGTTTACGTGAAATGTTTTCTTTATTTTCACTAGTAGAACACGTCCTGAACGTTTATCCTTTTCTTCCTGAATCACCCTGTATATGAGTATTATTAACAAATTAAAATTATTGCTTTCTACAAATGTATACGAACTATTACGTCAATTTAACTTTAAGATGGAAGTTTTAAAATTGCAGAAGGCTACAGTTGGTATCACCTACAATCAATACTTATTCCTAATAAAATTAACATAACGTATATGTTATTTTGTGTTGTGAAATCAAATAAAAAGATTACTGCAAAAAGTAATAAGTAATAAAATATGGAGGAGAGTAATCTGTATCCAGTGTTGTGGTCTGTATGTAAACAATGCCGTGACCGCCACACTCTGCTGCGTGTGCGTCTTGTCAAGGTTACCATGGTCTATGCGAGCCCAGACAAGCGAAGCGACTGATGCAGCGGAATAACGATTGCACTCGCATTGAGTACGGGAAACCCTAGGAATCCCAGCTAGTCTTGGGTTAGATCCCTCTCTTTCATCCAACGGTATTAGAGTATTTGACGGTTGGGGGGATTTATTTTTCTCTCTTTTTTATGACGGGCCTTATAAGGCGTGTGTGGGTGCATGCGCGTATGTACACCAAGTGTCAAAAAAGGCCCGGGACGGTTAAGTAAATTTTAAACATTAAAAGGTAGAAAGCTCAAATTTTAGAAAAATTTTTGGTGGAAAAACACGATATTTTTGCATAAATGGTAAATTTAATCCCACTCCAAACACAAGTTTTTTGGAAAGCAACGCAAATTTTCAAACGTAAAACCTCATCGAGTTTAATTTAAACGTCTTGTTTAACTGCACACACTGGAGGTCGAAAATTTACTCCAATCGAAAATGGCGACAGGTCAAATATTAAAAAATAAATAAATAAAAAAAATACATCCATTTTACTTCAGAATTATAAGGAGACAAAATTATAATAACACAAACTTAACTACTGTTTTAATTCAACTTCGACCAAGAAGTAGTCTATCATTAGGTACCCGAAAATTTTAATTTATTCTCAAAATTTATTTTTTAGAGCTAAAATTTTGAAGTACAACTAAACTAGTCGTTTTAAAGAATTTTAACATATTTTAATAACTATATTTGTCCCCATCAAAGGCACTGCAATATCTACATTCATCCAAAATATCAAATGAACGTGCAATTTTAAAGTAAAGCCGACGTTTAGGGGTTTATGTTTGTTTACTTCACGATTCAATACCCTTAGAATTCTGTCATTGGCATTTTCTTGTCGACCAGTAAGTCGACTGTTTCAGAATTTTGTTTTATACTGGGTAAAACTTTAAACATGCAAGTTAACCTAAACATAATTTGAAACAGCTGTTACGAATTCTCAAAAATAACAACAAAATAAAACGTATTTGAGAATTTAAACCTTTTAATTCTGCGAAATGTAAGCCATCAATCATCAAATCATGTATGCCATCGAAATGTAAGTCATCAATCATAAAATAACACAATGTGAATCCGCACAAATAAAGTAAACACTTTGTAAGCCTAAAAATAATTTCAAACAGCTGTTATAAATCTCAAACAAAACAACAAAATAAAATGTATTAAATTTATAACACTGTTCCTAATTATTCTGGTTATTTATACGTTAATTACTCACAACAGGTTTGTTACTTAAATTATAAATTTATTATAAAATAAATGTTTCTAAGGAAAATGAATAATTTTAGACGAATTCGCAGGTAACACTGTTTAATTTGACACCTCAATCATCAAAATCGGCCCCATAGTGAAAAAATACGCGACTGGTGCGGAAATTCCTTAGCGAATTAAATAAAATACACCGAATTTTAATATTTGACCAATCGCCATTTTGAATTTGGAGTTAAAATTGCGATCTCTACTTTTCGTAGTTATTTTCTATTAAATTGGATTTTTTAAATGGTTGTTACTCGATGGGGCTTTACTTTTTAAAATTTTGAGTCCCCCCCCCCAACCCCGTTTTAAGGCGTAAGGGGATTTATCTTATAATGCCAAAATATATTTTATTTAAACAAAAACATAAAGTTTCAGCTGCCAAGCTATTTAAGAGACTTTTTGACACCTGGTACTATACAGGGTGTCCAGTAATTACGGGATCAAATTTCACCAGGTGATTTTTCAAGTCAAAATATACAAGAAGTTTCTAATAAAGCATAGTTCTATCTCGCTTAGTTTTCCGTCTGTCTGTTTGTGTTTTTTACTAAAACATTTTTATCTTCGAAGTCGATAAAGGTATAAACTTAAAACTTTACATACCTGTTAGTATAACAAAGACCAATATTTAAAAAAGTTTTAAATAATTATCACTACCGGTTTCAAAATGGCGGCTGTACTAAATTTTCTAAGTTTTGAGATAGAAATTTCTTGTATATTTTGACTAGAAAGATCACCTGGTGAAGTTTGATCCCGCAATTACTGGACACCCTGTATATTTTTCTTTTCTACACCTTACCTAACTTCCCTAAAATTATACACAATCATGATATATTACCCAATATACAGTTCTACAACTTCCTCTATTTACTGTTAAAAATATTTGCTGCGTCAGTATTATGGACAATAGAATGTTGTGCGCATTGTCATCAAAGTTGTGCAACTGTCTGGGACGCATCCGATGTTGCCTTGACTTATCTTGATGATAACTGGACCACTTAAAATAAACTAACGACCAATGTTACACGTTACGTAATGAGCCGATAAATCATTTCCTAGACTCATTTAGGGATTACTTTCAAAACCCTCCATTTTGTTGCTTCTACAGGAAATTGTATGCGTACATATTGTATTAGACTTGATGTTGTTAGAAAAGGTTACAAGTTATGACAATAGAATAACAGGAAGTAGAAATATTTAGGCAACTTGGCCACACGTAGAATGGGAGTTCTGCAGTTCCACCGGCGGTCAGGGGCAGCCCCCGAAGGGTATCTGCAGTTCCCCCGGAGCCCCTTTTTGGGTGTACTGCAGTTCCTCCGGCGGTCATTTCTGTATTAACGTTATTTGCTAACGTAACAAATAAATTATGTAATGCAATAAATATAACTTGTACAAGAAAAAACGGCAACAGTTACCTCCACTACCGAAGAATATATCGGAAGTTCATGCCGCTTTAAACAGTAGGCCTTTTCGTATAGTTAGTAATGAAGATAAATGTATTAGAAGATGAATACTTCAGGTAACTATACGAATACTATTTAGAGCGTCATAGTATGTCGTAGTATCTCTCTTGTCTGTGTCAGAGAGAGAGAGAGAGAGAGAGAGATGCGGGTGAAATCTAAGAGTCCTTTATTTAACTACGGACCCTAATAAAGACCCCTTGAATATTGTATTAGAGTCATGGTTGGAAGAGATCAAGAGAAACCTAAAAGGAAAGATGAAAGAGAGGGATCTAACCCAAGACTACACGAAGAAGGTGTAGATCCAGGTAGGACCCTCGGGATTCCCACCTCCGTACTCACTATCAGCATAAAAGAAGGAATTAGAATAAGAAAGTCACAGCCCTTATACAAAATATCCCTAGTTTAGCTACTGGACAACAGAAAGCGCTAGTAGCATCGGGACAAAAAGGCTTGGCTACTGTATCACAAGCCCAGTTGGCTACTGGCGCTTTCTGTTGTCCAGTAGCCAAACTAAGGATATTTTGTATCGCGCTGTTTAACATGGGCTGTGACTTTCTTATTCTAATTCCTTCTTCTATGCTATCAGGGAGAGTAGGGTAGTGAGTGTGAAAGGTGCTGTCAAATAGAATTTTTAGGAGGTAGAAATGTTTAGACAAAACGCCCCCTGGAAAGTAGGGCAGAAACGTCATGACTGTGTGAATGAAAAATCCTGTCCTATAACGAAAAATATTCTTAACCGTCGGAACATTAAAAAGATAAAAAAAATGTTACTTTTATCCAATAGTCTATATCTCGCCTAAGAGAAATGCTCCAGGCCTTGTAGCTATCCATTTAGGGTGTGTCCCAAAAGTCTCGGACCGGTTCAATAACTTGAAAACCAAAAAAATATAGTTTATATTGTGCCTTCACTAGTAACCGTGTTTTCTACCATTAACGTCGTGCTAATTTTTATTGAGGAATTTATAAACATCTGACTTTATATTAAGAATTTCTTCTTTAAACTAACCAAGATAATATCAGCTGTTATTGATATAGACAAAAATAATTTAAAGCAAGCTAATGATAGTGTTGTTATTTGTGTTGTGATAAAATATGCTATCAGTTCGTTTTTGACTGGCTTATTATACAATGATTAAAACTTAGATATTTTTAAGTTTGTTAATTTTTCAATGTTTTCTTTTCCATTAAGTTTTTAAGCTTATTAAACTGTTTCTCATTGTACTTTTAATAGTCAGGATGCCTACAATTAGAGGGAACAGAAACTTATACCGAAGGCTTGTTTTATCACCGCAACTACAATGCGTGGATTTAACTATGAGGGTCGAACATTGATTCGTAGGAACAAGCAAGTGTTTAAATTTAAAATTTACAAAATATTGCTAGATATCGAGCAACGGTTGGTCTAGTAAAATTTAAAGCTTTTAGATAGCTATCCTTTTTACCGTCTCTTGTATTAAGGAAGGAATGGATTAGTTAACAATCACATTTATATCGTCTGATAATTTGTTGATGATTGGATCAGCAGTTACACTCTCCACTTAACAACATGACCCAGATAGCCTGCTCGGTCCCCATTTCATGTGAAAGTCGAGTAATATGGCAAATAAACGCTGCACAAACTGTCCGACATAGATCAAAAACAAATTCATCGGTGTCTTCAATAATTCTCAATCAAGACTTATCGCTCACACTAATGCGGCTTGTTCTATCTTATAATGGGAATGCGGCTCGTATAAAGGGACGCGAATGTCATGCAGACTTATTACGAGCAGGTTACAAAACTGTGAAAAATTAGTTATTATAGGCTCATACAGGATCTAGATAAGAACTACTGAAATAAAAGGGTCAAGTTTGTGATAAACCACGTGACTTGCGTAGCCGTATAGAGACAGTTATTTTTTATAAAGTCGAAGTGTTGTTTAAATTGTACATACAGAGAGACAAGTGAAATTATAAAGGTCTTTGGTTTTATCCACGGGACCCGAGAACTAAATGAAAATTCAATCCATGTTTTAAGGCTTTTGAATTGTTTGTCTCAAATCTCATATAAACTTCTTTTAAACTTGTAACGCTACATATTTCTCATCGTGTGGGGGTTAAATTAAACTGTATTTGTCATGCAAAAAACTATCATATATAATTTTGCACTGCAATTTATTTTCAAATCTAAATATTTTTTTTTCAGATTTGTAAGTCACGCAATCTTCAAGTAAAAGTGGGGGGGGGGCATGATATCTGATCCTTTAATTTTAACTTAAGCGCCAACATATCAATTTTTTCTAATTTAAACTCAATATCTTACTTACTCTAAGATATAAAGATTGTATTATGCATTATGTATTTTAAATGGGAACGTTTATGTTTATTGAAACTTATATCTTATTTTTACGTAAGGAACAATTCTACATAGCGGTTCCAGAGAGTTCCGGGACACTCTGTATGTGTGTATAGTTTCTGTTTTCTAAGTACAATGCCTAAGTTTCTATTTGTTTTACTATTTTTATGTCTTTATTCTAATTATTATTCATTTTGTACGTTCATTCTATACGGGCCTATATATTTTATTGGGTGTAAATAAGTAAAAATCTATTAGACTGACACACATTGCAGAGAGCCGCTAATTCACAATACATAATGTTTAAACACTGTATATTGCAGATTCAAGATATTTACAAGTTATACTACCATTGCTACTGGACTAGACGGCTAGATATTACGAAATATACTGCTACGGTGTAACACATCGTATATTAAAGGTGGAATAAATTATTATTATTATTATTAATAAAGGACGTCCAGGTAAATCTACGAAAACACGCTTTAGATTTTGCTTTTACTTAAATTAAATGAAAGCGGCTCGACATATATTATGATATAGTTCTGCACTAAATCCTCGCAGTGGTTGATTGAACAGGCAAAGCAACATCTGTTCACCACAGCCACTTTGGATAGGTTGACTTTCCTTTTAAAGTAATAAACGAGTAACCTGGACCATGGAACTGTTGTCTTCGTAGAACACATCCGATGTAAAAACTTGGCAGTTATTTTTCACAATTCTCGGAGGCCAACGTTACAAACTTCCAGTGGGTTTTTTTTATAACGGTGTAGGTTATAGGCTACTGTTGGAGGTGTGAATAAAATACAATCGTAATTAATAATAAATATTGTTGATTGCGTACATGTCATGTAATAATAATTAACTGGCAGTCTGAACACTGGCTGGTAAAGGTGTGCTGACGGCATTATTTCAAAAGATTAATACGAAATCAAAACCATAAAGGATAATAAATATTAAACGAAACAGAAGTAAATTGAAACGAAAGTGAAAAATATCCAATAAACAAAGTATAGTGGAAGTTTGGTAAACGTCGAAAATTTCGACCCTTGTTTTTTGACTGATCTTTCGTGGCCTCAGGAACTTAAAATTTTTTTTTTTTGTCGTACAACTTGTGATAGCGCCCACAAAAAATTGACTGGAGCATGAAATTTGTATTAGGGGACTATAATAGTGTGTAGATATAGATCCCTATTGAAATTCAGAAAAATCGAACTGAAAATGTCAAAATGGCGGCCATTTTAAACAGTTTTGTGTACATATCTCGTGTATTAATTCAACTTGTACACTAAATTAGATAAATATGTTCAGATTCCAATTCTGCATGCAATGGTACCATACCCACATCTCTACGATGCTAAATAGCGAAGTTATTGTCAAAAATGTAATTTTCTAACCTAACTTTCCAAGAAGATGTGATCTTTGTTTAGTTACGAGATCCGTTAGGGACGAGTCACCGACACGAGCGTAGCGAGTGGAGACTCTTTATTCATATGGACCGAGATACTAACAGGAGCGAAGCGAGTGGATAGGTTTTTAATATACAGAGTGTTGCAAAATTGTCTTTCAAACCTTCAGGAAGTGGTTACCTACATCAAAACCAAGATAAAGTACCTGTAAATTTATGTCCGGAATTGTCTAGTTTCTTAGATATCCGCCATTATGTTTTTTTTCACAAATTATTTTTTTATCTCCAGAACGGTTTGACGGATTGAAATGAAACTTGGCGTGGTACCTAATAAAGTAAAGTTCTATTTTGAAAAATAACCAACCAGATCCAATAATCCGTTTCAAGGTGACGGCTCTTTATGATTTAAAAGAAATCTAAATAACTCAACAAAATTAGAAAATTGAGCAACCGCCATTTTGAAACTGTTTTTTACAGAAATTTAATATTAAGTTACCAAGAAAATGTAGTGTTCTTATAACTATATGATTCGGCAAGGTATTGTCACCGATAAAGGTGTGGCGATATTGTCAATGCTGAGACACTGACACCGAGCTGAGCGAGTGGATCTTTTTTATTATATACATCTACGAAGCCTGTAAGGGCCTAACTGATGTTAAAAAAGCAGTGATATGCTCATTTATGTAAACTTACCCTACTGGAGAGGACTCTTTGATCTGCCAATAGTTTCAAGGTCTAAGAAACCAACTCTGGGCTTTAAATTTATAGGATCTGCTTGTATTACATTGTATGACGGGGCTGGGTAAGTGCTATGATGGCGACCATCAACTAGTTTTTGTATTTTATTATACACTTGTAAAACAAAATTTTATTCGTTTATGAACACAAAACATTGTAATGTTAATTACTGTATATAATTTCACGTAGAAACCCACAAAACAGGAGTTAAAAATGATAACTTTTGTATGACCAAGAGAGTCTTACAAAGTTCGGCGAATCGTAGCGCGCCACGCCAATTGCGATTTGTAATGACAACACATTCTGCATTCTGGTAGGAAGTAAATGCAGCTTAAGGGGTTGTACCAAATTTATTAAAATCGGTTTACGTAGTGGTTGGGCTGTTGAAGCGCTGGACAAACGACAAACATCATTCCAAAAAACTGTTTGGTCTCACGGGAATCTCAAAAAAAAGACACTATTTTGTTGACCTATCACATAACTTTCTCTAGACTACTTTTACGTGTGAAAGTAAAAATCTAAATAAATATTCCGCTTAGCAGTTTATAAAAACTGTTGTAGTACGTTGAACTCTACATCCAAGCACACATACTGAGTTTAGCAGGTTTAATAGCCCTAACCTTTATAGCTTGTATACACTATCTAACTAACGGTAACCGAGTGACACAAGATACAGTACAGAACTGAGCTGCGGAAATACAAACATCGGCCCGGAAGTGATAAAAACTTAAAATAGTTACATTTTAAGATTATTACAAAAAAACTATCCTTTTTTTTCTAAACGATTCTTCGGGATGTTTAAAAAATAGTTGAATTTAATCTATTTCGTTTTGTAATTTTTCACAATATAGTGTAGAAAAGTTTTATAATGGGCGAGCAAAATCAGACTAGTTTTCATCTTTTTTTCAGTTAAAAATTGAGATTAAAAAATGACACGGGTTTTTGTTTTTCTGGGTGAACTTTTTCAAGGTTATTTTAATGTTTTATATCTGATTATTGTGTATTCTACCTAAATTTGTTTCACGATGTGTTAGGAAACTTGTGTTTACAAAATGAAAAACTTAAAATAGTGAACATTTTAAAATAATAAATTATTTTATTAAAAAAATAATTACCTTTTTTCTATAAGTTTCTTCTGGATGTTAATAGTTATTTGTGCAACTAGTGAGCAAAGTGGCACTTTTTTAAACGAGAGAAAAATGTTGACGCACGAGACTTGCCGAGTGCGTCAATTTAATCGAGTTAAAAATGACACTTTGCTCACGAATTGCACATTATACTTTGTCTACAGTTGTTATTTTGTGACAAATATAAAACATACTTAGAATTAACATACTTAGCAGTAACACAATTTAATAAAACATTAATTTAATACAATAGTGTTCAACCTCACGTCAAAACTGAGGTTATTTATGAATATTACAAATTTAATAACTTAGGTGTATTGTTGAGGAAACGGGATTGCCAACTTCAAAACTCGGCAAACGAAAAATGCACTCCGTGTACATACACTGTCAATCATCTTTATGAATAATTACTTCCTTTTTCAACTATAAAACGTTGTTTTGTTGTTTATTTATGTTATTTTACATGTAAGAATTAATCTAACATACATACGGGACATTTCCTGTATATTATAAATCAATTCAAATAAACTTAACCTAAATTTCGTTTTGTTCGGTTGCCATTCGGAGTGAGCAAAGTAGTGGGCAAAGTGAAACTGATGAGAAATCAGCTGTTTTGCAAACGAATTTAAATGAACAAAATGCCACTTTGTTAACAACTGTAGACAAAAATGTTTTTTAGCAAATTGTTCCTGAATCGTAAATGTTTGTTAATATTTCATTGAAATTTGAACGAAATCGGTATCGTGCTTCTCCCCCCCCCCCATTTTGACCGATAACTTACGAACCGACATTTTATTTGTGATTTAGCACACTGCTTTGGAAACTCGATCTTCTCATTTCATTTAAATTTGAATAAAATTGAAACTTCGATTACTAGAGGCAATTTTAAGTGATTTTTCGCACGATTTTGGGCGTGCCAACCCAGAGGTACCCTAGCTGGATGTTATCCTTTTTTTTCATGTATTTTTGTGGTAGATCACACTCTTTCATCTTTCTATCAAGTCTCTATTGACCAATTTTTGTTCTCTTCCGAACCTGACTATACGAAGATTACGTTAACATTTTATGTTCTTTTCATCATTTTTTTTATTAAGGTGTTAATGAGCGAGAGAATAACGCCTTAAAAACCAAGAAAGAAAAAAATACAAAAATATGCCTTTATATAAAATTTCTTCTAAATCATTGTACATTGTTATCTTGATTTGGAGCACGGTTAGAACGGAAGTGATGATGCTGTTGCTAAGGAGCTCAAGTGCTTATGTGGGTGGAAAGATGAATTCAACTCATTGAAATACCTCCCCCCCTCCTCCCTTCTACTCTGTTATGTTAAATAAGCTTTCACGTGGAAGACTTAGTTCTAGTTTAAAAAACAACTATGTTAAGTCACTTGTATTTATTTAAACAAGTCATGAACACCTTATTTCCACATTCAGGGGGTTGTGGGGCATACATGTTTTTCGTTTCAAAACATTCTAAAATGAAATCTGTAAAAAAAACTTTCATTTCAACTTTATTGCTGGAACATTGATGCAAAAATAGTGGCAAATAATAGGTATAGATAATTTTTCACTATCCCTAATACTACAGCATAACAAACACACAGAACACAATTCTCATAAAAAAATACGCCTAAGTATCAGACGCGTTTCAACGACAAGGTCGTCCACTTCAGTGATACACGAGCTACACCAATCAAACTATAACTATATTATAACTATAGTATAAATAAAGTATAACTATAGTTATAGTTTGACTGGTTAACTATAGTATAACTGTATATAAGTCAAGCTCAACATTTAATATCCCTAATACTGTTTAATTGTACACTGGAAAGTGTTTTTTCTGACATTGTAGTACTGGTAAGGAAAAGGGATAGAAAGTTGTTTTTTTATAGCTTTATTGATAAAAATTGTAAATCACTACCATTTCACACACCTGTAATGTTTAGACTACTTAATTTGCTTGGAAAACGAACTTACTTTGATCACATATTTTGTTTCAGGAAGTACAACTACTGAGGACTTGGTACCCACACTACTGGGGATGTATGATGCTTTAGTGGGGCGTACCCCACCTGCCGAACCACCACCACCTCCACCTTATATCCGACCTTCTTGTAAACCACCACCACCACCTCCTGCTCCTACTGCAGTACCTAGACCTCTGTCCATCAGTTCTATAGCGTCATCGTCATCGTCTTCATCTTCTTCTGGTAAGTTGAGGAAACGTTATGAATTGCATATACACCTGTAAGCTGTCTATCCAAATGTAGTCTACATGTAAATCCAGTGCGTACACGCTTTTACTTTAAAAGAGATTGATACGAGCGTGTCAATCCCGAGGGACACTAGCTACATCTAAAGCTTTTTTATATTGGGATAGATCCCTCTCTTTCTTATCAGGTCTCTCTTGACCAACTCTTGTTCTTTTCCGACTCTGGCGCTATTAGAATATTCAGATTTTTGTCATATTTTATACGAACATGGTTTTGGGCGTAAATTATATAATTTTAAGATAAATTAAATCCGAGTGTAGGGATCAGTTTACAATTTATTATCTTTAATGTTTATAGTACATAAGCATTTTTAAAAAGTTTAACAAATTATTATAAAAATAAACTTAAATGTTTACAAAAATAACACGTTAACTTAACGGGGGGGGGGGATACCGTCCAAACTCAAAATCTTATTCTGTTTATTATATATATAGGGGTTTTTTTAGTGTAGAAGCGAAATCTCCCTGTTGGTGGGGGGGGGGGTAAAATAAAGAGCTTTAATCTTCGAATACTCTTAATTGCATCAGGGTCGGATGAGAATGAAAGTTGGTCTCATCTGATAGAAAAGATGAAGCGAGGGATCTAACCCAAGATTATTATACTCCAGTAGAGCCTCTAAGGACCCAGACAAAACGAATTATTAGTCGCCATCTTGTAAATATGAACGGGTTTGCGAGTTATCGGTAGAAAACCCCAAAATCGACGCTGCCATTAAAGACGTATTGTACCAAACCAGCTTTACTAATTTTTTCATATTTTACTAAAATATGAAGTTTAATCACTCAAACTGGTTCAGGAATAATTGAGGGGGGAGGGGTAAAAATAAACCTCCACCACCCTCATTAAAAGGGTGGTCTTTAATGGTCATTAAAAAGGGTGATCATTTATTCTTGAACAAATGTGATTTACACTGAAGATGGGTTTTGGCGAAAGCGAACTGTAAACACAGAATTGATTATTCATCTTCATATTTCAGACACAATCTGAAATTTTTGGTGAATAATAGTTTTGGTTGGTTTGATTTTGGAAATGGTTGAATGAGAAAGTTTGTGCACAAATTAAAAAAATGCAGCGCTCTGAAATTTAATAAACGACAATAAAATAATATTGATTAAACTTTTATCTTATTCCCCAATTGCGTTGAAGGGGTAACTTATGCAATTCGACTACACCAATGTATCACGGTTGCATTTTCCCCTTTAGACTAATTTTTGCAAGTTCACATCAACTCGATTTACAGCTTAATTCCATTCGTGTATGCACTTTTCTTCCTTGTTGTTCCTTCAAAACCTCCAGCTCATTATCGCCTTGTAAAAAAAAAGAGAGAAGGAAATATCATAAATAAAGACCCCTATCCTTTAAATAATCTAATAGTGTCAGGGTAGAAGAGACAACATTAATTAATCAAGGGTGACCTGTAAACTTTGTATCTGATTTTTCCCTAATGAAATATTATTTCCCCTACTATTTCAGAAAATATATAATTTCCTGCTTTATAAACAAAATCGTTACTATTGTTAATTGACACAAATAATCAACAAAAGTTAAAATTATATTTATAAACGTTTTATTCATTTGTGTAAAAAACTATTTTATGTTAGTTTGTAAGAGCAATCGTTCCATTTCTTTTGTTCTTTAAAATTCAAGTATCAGAGATGAGAAATAACATCATTACAACATTTAAAGTTTAATGGTTATTGTAAATTAAAAAAATAAAATTGGAACTAAAACCAAATCACTGTTTAGTGGAACTGATCACCAATAAAGATAATAGGGATTTTAAAATAACAGGTTAATCACCGACAATCAATAAGTACAGTGCAGAGTGAAAAACGCTCTCTGTATCTTGGAAGGACAGACATATCTCCGCGGTGTTTAATGTTGCTCGTGGCAATTCCGAGATACCTAGCTGGATCTACAACTTTTTCATGTAGTTTTGAATTAGATCCTTGCCTTTCATCTTTCTAATTAGATCTTGATCTCTGCAGACTCTAACGCTATTAGAGTATTCGAAGGATAGGAGTCTTTCTTTATTTTACGTTATTTTCCTCCTTTTGTTATAAGGGGATGGATGACCGAAAGGTATTTTCCCATAAAGAAGCAAAAAAATGTGCTCATCACCCGAATTGCAATTTTTTAAAACTTTTCTGGGTGATTTCACCAGAAATTCGTTTCAATATTTTGTCTAGTAACTTAACCTTTACCCTTTAAACAACAAAGATATATTTTTTTAAAATTGATTATACAAGTTGGCGCTAAAAGAATGGTCACTTTTGAAATAAATAAAACTTCTAAGATTGTTATAATATATATATATATTAAAATTTACATATATGGATTCTGAAGTTTACCCAATCTCAAAAATTTACACAAATAATACCGTTAATATACAGAAAATCAAGCACAAAATAGATGGTCGGATTTGAAGTGCGTAGGGGTAAAGGGGTGGAGAGAGGGAAGGTTAGTGACCGTCGCAGGAGTCAGTGGCAGTACTCAGTCTACGAGTCTACCTAGTCATGGCGCAGTGGAACATTGATTACCGCAGTTTTAGCTGTGGATCAGTTCCTTAAAAACAACGAATCGTTTATTACTGTTCCGCTGACATTCCAATGTGACGCGTGATGGACCGATCTCTGATCGCAGATCAATACGGGATCAGTCATGAACAATAATCTCCTGGGCGTCCCCGTACGGCACGGACTCCAGAAAACATCGAGAGTATCGGTTCTGATCGCTCTACTAGGCGGGCCGATCCAACTTTGGGTCTTAGCCGTCGCTCGTTACAGTGTGTTAAAGTTTCATCCGTATAAAATACTGATTACATGAAAGCTTCACGAACGTAGCTTTTGTTTTGTGAATACATACTGGACGTGTTGTACTCTGATGATGATGATGTCAGATGAGGCTCATTTCCATTTGGACGGCTACGTAAACAAACAAAACTGCAGGTATTGGTCAGCGCAAAACTCTAGACAGTTACACTAGAGGCCTCTTCACGGTGCTAAAATGTCTGTTTGATGGGGATAGTTGGTCCGTATTTTTTTGGAAGAGAATGGCACTACAGTTACCGTTAAGCCGGAGCGCTATGTCAACATGCTCCACAACTTCGAGATTTAAACGTTGACATGGAACAGCAGGATGGTGCCAGAGCCGACACGGCGAGGCGTGTTGTGAAACAAATGCCCCCCCCCCAATCACCTCATCTTACGCTTTGGTGACATCCACTGGCCCGCTCGATCCGTTAGCGTGTGATTGTTTTTTTATCTTTGGCGGTACCTAAAGTCAAAAGTGTATGCTCACAAACCTCGATCAAAAGAACCCATTCGTACAGAAACATCAGTCATAGGAAGAGAAAGTAGTGAAAGTGATGAAGAATTACGAAAGAAAGAATTTTTATGTGTTTACATGAAGAAGGACGCCATCTTTCAGAAGTGATTTTCCGTACATGAACGGTATTTCAAAAAAATTTAATTACATGTTTGAAATTGGGTAAACTACAGAATTCATTAACATACCTTATTTTTTTCAAGTCGATAGTACTTCTTTATATTATAGTAATGGCTACATGTTTCGCTGCTATAGACAGCATCATCAGGCCAGCTTAATAACATTAACACTTTTGTTAACATACACATCACAAACACATATAAAAATCTCGGCCTAGCACAAATAATCGTGCAGAGAACGGCACTCGTTAAAAGTTGTTTTTGTTCCCAGTATTTTGGCCACATGTTCACTAACTGAGTTAGATTGGGATACTGCTACTTTGAACTTTCCTTATCAGATATGTTTGCCCTATTCCGGCCCTTACGCTATTGTTGTTCGTCTTTAATCATCAAGATAAGATACTTTCCTATCAGATCTCCCTTGACCAGTTCTTATTCTTTTCTGAACCTGACGCTATTTTAGAATATTCGAGGGCTATGTGCCTATTTATTTATTTATTGTATGCTTTCTTCTTCAATTTTTATAGTGATGATAAAAAACTTACTAGAATAAATCAATAGGCCGAGCCTACCCCCCCCTTTCCAACTACAATACAGGGAAGATGGACAAGCTTACCAAGAAAACGCTTAGTTGTTTTTAAAAATTAATATTTCCTTGTTTAGTGAAAAACCTCTCATTCACTATCTCCTCCGCTAAACAAATAAAGGAAGAAAAGAACAAAATAAAGACTCCTAGCCCTCGAATTGCGTCAGAATCGAAACAAAACAAGAATTGGCCAAGAGAGAACTGATATGAAAGAGATGGATCTAACTCAACACTACATGAAAAAAGGTGTAGATCCAGCTATGTCACCTCGGGATGGCCAAACCCGTACACAATAAAGTAAGCCCCTGAGATGCTCAACAGTTTAACCCTTTTATTTTATGCTCTTTTCTTCTTCTTTTTTTTTTATATAGAGCGATGATGAAAAAAAAATCACCACAGAAGCTTACCAAGGAAAACCCTTCTCTATTAAACAGGAATAGTTTTTCATTTATTTATTTTTTCCTTAGAGGAGAGAAATCTTTCTCGCCCCAAAGTGCCACCAAAGATGGAAACCATCACAACAATCTCCCAATGTTGATATAATTTTTAGAATTATTTTGAGCACAGCTGTAACTGTAGTGGTGAATGGATATTTTCAGCGTTGAAGCGAACGGAAAACTACTTACGCAAAACAAACTAGTCTCGCGGTTTTGGGAGTTGAATGTGATGTCACCTCGATTTTCAAGAGCTAATAAAAATATATTGTAAAACAAAGAAAAGGCGAATAAAAACTTACAATCGCTTGAGGGTTTATAAGTATCTGAAGGAACTATAAACATGGACGTACGAACTTTATAATGAACTTTTTAAACCTTATGTGGTTAATAATGCGAGAACATCAAATTAATTAATTAAATTAATTTTATTAAGTTTATTACAATCTTAATCCAAAGATTAAATAAGTATTACTTATAATGGATATAACACGTATAGACCTAGTTATCTAAGTCCTGCAGTTTATGACACTTAAGTCACCTTTTGTCAAATTCAACATCCAATAGTTGGATGACTTCCACGTTCACATGGTAATGAAGTCTCTTTTCATGCCGAGAAACGCTGTCTTGAATTACCTCGTTCCCAATTTTCAGGTTTAGGTCAGCATGAAGGTTATCATTCTTTTGGTATCAACTTCCATTTGTACAAGTAACTGTACAAATAATACGATTTTGTATTCGCTGAACAATTAATTGATTTGAGGGTTTTGTACATCCCCATAGTTCAGCACCATATACCTAATGGGTCTAATTATTGAAATATACAATAATCTCTTATGATACAAGGCCAATTGCGATTTTCGTCTTATCAATCAATACAGATCGCACAGTTTTTGTTTGATTTGATCTGCTTTCTTACAAACAGTACATGATGCTTAAAATAAGTATGATGCTTCCTTACATACAGTACATAATCCAAAGGAAGACGTTGATCAAGATGCATTCCAAGATATTTAGCAGATTTACTCTGTGGAATTAATTTGTTATTAAGATAGACTCCATAACTTGGATCTATGTGCTGCAATGAAAATGTCACTTGAGAGGATTTTAGTTCATTAACCTTGATTTTCCAATCTCCTGTCCACTGCATTATTTGATTTAATGCCTGCTGAAGGTTTCCTGTTGCTTCAGCCTGTGATTTACTCACAGCCAATATCACGTTATCATCAGTAAATGTAGCTATTGCGATTTTATTTGTAATTGGAATAACCGCTGTGTAAAATAGGTAAAGTATTGGTCCCAGAACGCTACCTTGCGGAAGTCCTGCTTTAATTGGGTAGAGCGCTGACAGATTCTTCAATGATCACTGTAAATTTCCTGTCAGGTATGATTCAAATAGACAGAAATACTTCCCCGCCACCACTCTGCTAAGCTTGAAAAGAAGCCCCTCATGCCACACCTTTATCGAAAGCTATTTTTTTTAAATGATAATATTAATAAATTTTTAATAATAGATAATTTTAAACTTCTTTAATCTCGGCAACGCATATGTTTTACATTTTTATAATTTTGTCGTTTTCGTAGAAACAATTTTCAGTGTGTAAATAAAAACGTGGGCTGTACAGTTAAACTACTTTTTATCATTGTCCGCCCACTGCAGCTTAGTGTAATTTTATTTTTGTATTATTTCAAAGAATCATAACAATCCTATCCTATTGTAAATGGTTTGTGAGTTTGGAAAAAAATTATTCAGATCTACTTTGAAAAGATAAAAAAAAACAGAGTATTCAATGAAATTTAAAGGTGTAAAATAGATCATATTTTTCCATAATTTTATAACGAAACTTTTTGAAAGTGAGTGTAGCTTCGTAAACGTAGTTGACTCTATTATTTCAAGTTTATATCGATAACGATTTGGGAATAGAGGCGCAACCAACTTGATAGCTTAGAGGCGCACTGGGCACAACATTGATTATCTAATTATGAATGAACTAAACAGCTGTTTTATTCCCTTAGGGAGCCGTAACAATTTCAAACCCTACTATGACACTGTTATTGTAAACAGACAAATCGCCACTGATGTTTTGACTTTGTTACAGTGACGAGCAGTTGTTCCGGTGGAAGACGTCTTGGTACGGGAGCTAAGAGTGCAGCTTACTTGGCTTCCATAGAATCCTTGGATGATAGTGATGAAGACAAAAGGCCAGCCGCTATACAGAGGCTAAAGGTGCATTCAAATGCATCGCAAGGTGAGCTTATCATCTATGTTGCTTCTTCACTAATTGAATTCACGGTGTGTTTTGATTGATTGCCTTACATTTCGCAAAAACTTCAGCGTTTATATGGCTTATTGTTAATGTGTGACAATTTGGTCTATATTTTTTTCTCTCAAAGTTAACGACTCAACTGTACATAATGTGTAGCGTTTGATTTATTGCTTACATCTTCCAAAAGTTAACGGCTTATATGGCTTATTGTTAATGTATGTCAATTACGTGAAAGCTTAGAGGGAAAAAAATAATAAAACAGTTTTTTTAATTTTGTAACTTCCATTTGGTGGGGGGGGGGGTAAAAAGTGGAAGTTACAATATATATATATATATATATATATATATATATATATATATATATCTGTTTTATTACTCTTTCTTTAAACATGGAATTCCACCAAGAACCTTCGGTCTCAACAGTAATGAAAATTGAAAGCTTAGATATTCTTAAATCCCGGCCACTGGTAGTCGTACACTTACTGGTCGACGAGAAAATCCCAGTGACAGAAATCAAAGGGCACTGAATCATGAAGTAAACCAACAGGTTCAACTTTTGATGCCAATATAAACTTCAGACGTCGACAGTATTTTAAAATTACCAACCCATATTTTGATGTAGGCGATCGTTCTGATGAATGTAGGTATTGCAGTGCTTTGATTAAGTAACCAAACAAATGTTTTAATCAAAAGTTTTAAAATTCTTAACTGGA
Source organism: Aphrophora alni (assembly GCA_963513935.1). Lineage (NCBI taxonomy): Eukaryota > Metazoa > Arthropoda > Insecta > Hemiptera > Aphrophoridae > Aphrophora > Aphrophora alni. Next base: position 9,705,551 of record OY740771.1, read on the forward strand.
AACGTACATTGAGTAGAGATTACTTCCATTGGCGGTTCCCTTAAATCTATTGTGTAGAAGTTTAAGGTCAAGATGCCTTTTTTCTTTTAAATCGTGTATGTTGTGGGTCGGGTGGTAGATTTTCTGGAATTTACTTGAGTAGTGGATTGTCCTGCTGATCGATATAACTGCTGATATGGATCTTGTTCTATTTAAAAAAATAAAATAATGTATTCTTAGATATCTAAGCATAGTTTTTATTTAGTTAGAATTTGTTTTTCTATGTGAGAAAGTCTGTACACTTTACTTTATATAGAAAAATCTCACAAAATAGATCTGTTGCAAACTATACTTTTCCCCTTCATTCCGTCACGATAAAGAACATACCTCTATTTCCACAAGGAATGTTCACGAAACCAATAAACTGATCAGCTGTAGTGACACAACAATGATGTAATCAGCTGTGATGAAGATAATGATGCAATACCAGCTGATATGACTTAAAGCTCTTCTTGTCCTGAGTTTGAACGTTGAATCATAATAATTTTATTTTATTTTCCGAAACAAATAATTTGTGTAGAATTATGTTTTCAATAATAATAACCGAAAAGAGATTCTCACAGAATTTTATCAAACGCGTTTCTGTGACAATGTCTCCATCTTCAGTGATACATCATTTACGACAATCAAAATTAAGTGAACGGCTGGAATTTTACATTCTCACGTATTATACGTAGTGTAGAGTCAAAAATCGAGTACCATACAGTAGGTTTTGAGATCTACTGAGTCAAAAAAAATGTGTCTGTTTTCTGTTCAGTGCTCTACAGCCCTAAGCTTTGATTTGATTTTTAGTAAAATTTGATATTATGTGGGCATATCTCAAGAATTTTTAAAAATATTTTTCCAATAACTCAAAATTTAGGGTTAGAAAAAAACTTAAATTATGATTTTCTCAAAATTAGGTCCAACGATTTTGACGAAATATTGCTCAAGTGTAACTTCTAAGGGACTAAACAAAACCATGCTCCAAAAATATCTGTTCATAAGTCATCGTTAAAAAAACAAAAACTCGGGCCGTTGTGCTGTTATAAAATATTTAATATCTCTAAATTGGCTCTACCTATTTCATTCAAAATTTAGTAAAATGTGAATATTAATGACCGAAAACCGTGTTCAAAATTTCAAATAAAATTTACGGTTCGTGAATAATTGGAAAAAAAAAACAAACAAAAATGAACTTCGACTGGCGTTATTAAAAGCCAAAATTCTAAAACGCTGAGAGTGTGTTTATGACACAGAGCAATTTTAACCCCTTATTTAAAATATATATATATATATATATATATATATATATATATATATATATTCTTTCCTAAAGGCAGCGTCGATGGTTAATTTATTATAATTAAATTTTGGTGGCAATTGCTTTAGGTTTGTTTTTATTTGGTTTTGGGATGGTTTAGAGAGAAAGTTTGTGCAATATTTTTGCACCCTTTTTTCTATTCCAAGGGCGGGAAACTCTTAAGTATTCGCTACGAATAATGTCCGTTGGGTAATAGCCAATAGGAGTAGCGCGCTGTTGTCAATTCGAACAGCTACCTGCACGAGGCTAACCTCTAAGCGAGGCTACCACCGTTTTGTATTAGATTTTACGCAGTTAATTAGTTTATTACGTTTTCGTAGTAATAATGATCTCCCCTGTATTAATAGCAATAACTCGGAATAAAACTAAATATTAGATTTCAATTAAAGTTTCTTGCAAATATAGTGGAAATATTTCTATTACATTTATTTATTTAGCTTGAAAATTTTGTTTTCTTTGAGAAATTTCTGATGTTTTTGTTCACAAAGAAGGAAAGCAGCTACGGATGTATTAAAAAAAAAAAGATCGTTAAATTATGCTCTTTGCAACTGGTGCAAAATGAAAACCAGTATCTATGACTTTTCCGAGCGTCTTAAATGAACGTAAATGCAGAAAAATCGCAGTGGGAAGCGTTGTCATACCGGAGAGTTGGTAAACCCGCGCGGTCCCTATTGGTTTCTTCAAGGTCAGACTGTCTACTGGCTCCTACCTCAAAGGACTTGACTCGTGGCGTATTGTATAGTAGACATTAGGCTAGGCTACTACGCATGCGTGTAAATCAACCCTCTCTGTCGCTCTTATACGTTACCATCGTTTCTTGGAATTTGCTGGTTGTTTTATATTTTCAACTAATTACCTATTCGATGTCTTTGACCTTCAATTCGCATTTGCTTAATTTACATACCACTTGACTTGAAACAAGCTTCGCCAGACCACAATACCTTCATTAAGACTACATTTTCTTATCTTTTTCTTCGTTTCACAATTTCACAAAACTGGAGACGGCGATCTACGTACGTCATCCTTTAACAATCCGTGAACAATTCTTTGGCGATACAACTTAAAACCAAGACAACTTTGCAGCCTCTGTAAAGTTCTTTTTGAGATTTCAAACTCAATCGAAGCTCTTGTGATTTTTTAAGGGCTTGCAGTAAAGGTTTCAATCACCAACAGTGCGTTTTATCTCAGTCGTAACAGTAACTGGTCTATCACAATTGTTTGCATAAAGAACCGATTCATTAAAGAACCGATTCTTTAAAGAACCGATTCTTTTCTTTCAAATTTATTTCGCATTTTAAAATTTTAACTCTGAATGGTGGGAGGAGTTCCACATGATTCTTCCCAGTCACTACGAACAGATTCAGCGTTCTAATACTTCCAGTATTCCTTCAGGGTCCACTTTCGTTTCTAAAAACTTAAATTTCCAACCTTGAACAAACTAGTTGTAAATAGGGTTATAATTATACAAATCATCAATAAATTAATAAACAAAATCAGCTGTTGTTACATTTAAACGTTGCAAATATGATGACATAACACTGACCTATTAGTTTCAACTGTTGGCCTACATAGAACAACTTTGTATATACAGAGCGAGTCATAGTGGGTGTTTTAATAAGTCATTGGTTTTATATTACTAAATAAAGAAGAAAAATTCCTTTGTAGATCTGTGTATTTTCTAAACAAATTTATAATATTTGAAAACGTCGAGCTATTAAGTCCAAATTTGGAATACCTATTTTTGATGCAATCTTATACCAGTGTACTAAAATCTCAAGAGTGTACGCTTTTCAAAATGGCGACTGTTTAAAGTTGTTTATGTCAAATAACTCTAAAATCGATTTAAAAAAATGTCTAAACAATTTATTACCTTTTTAAATGTAAACATGAATTATAATCAAGTTATTGACAACAAAATTTAGTTAAATTTCGTTAAATCTCCTCCCCTCTTGTTTTGTTTCAAATTATGTGAAATGTTGTATTGGCATATAATAATTGATCAAAATTATGGCGGAGAAACGTATTAAAAAAAAAGTTTTTTTTTTTTTAATGTTCCAAATATTTAGACTTATAAATTACATGAAATAACTTTATTAATCAAAAGTAATCCAATAACCCAATAACTTAATTTAATGTTAAATCTTCATTGTAATTTTGATTGATAATGATAAAAATATAAGTGAATTTGATTTACAATAACATTTTTTTCACGTTTTGATGTTGTTATTGTACTCAATAGTTTATTTATCAATAATAGTTAATAGGTTATTGAGTGGTTAGGTTAGGTTAGGTTATGTTGTAATATTTGGTTTATTTGTTTATTGAATTGTTGAATTACTTTTGACTAATACAGTTATCTTATAAAATTTATAATTAAATAAAAGTGAGCTTATTGGATTATTGTTTTCTTTTCATATAATTTGAAGCAAAAAATTGGGGGGGGGGGGGTATAACGAAAAAGTCCCACAAAATTATTTCTCGGTAATTGACTACAACGTCCCAAAGTTTATGTTACCCTAATAAATATTACACTTTATAAATAAATGAAAAGTTGTATTAGGTGAATTATACGGAGAGATAAATTCACATAATTCAAAAATATCCCTTGATAATTGGATTAGGCCATTATTTCTTCTAAACCAAGAGTAGCTTAGAACTTATTTTTTAATTCTGCCATTTTTTCCCCTCCGACTTTTCATCCTTACACAAATAGTTCCTTTATTCACAAGGTGTAACATGTAAATTAACCCAATAATAATAGGAAATAACTAGTATCATCACCTTGTGCGTGTTGTGCAGTCAATTAGCAAGAAATATTTATTTTCACCTGTAATAAAAAAATAATTATATCTTCTTGTTCACTATTCAAAATGAACAGTTTTCGCTATATCCGACAGTGAAGGTTTTAAACGGCCGACATTCAGTATAAAGTGTTGGTTTTTGGTATAATGGTGAAACTTTACATACAAGACCCAAGACTCAATTTCCAAAATATAAATTTGTTTAGAAATAACTAGAACAGAAAGTCGGACGGAAAACGAAGTATTTTCGGACGTATTATTGTATAGAAACGTTTTAATTTCTGAACCAGTTCCTGAAATATTGAACAACTATTATGACTCAACCCCTGTATAGAAGAAGATAATTTATCATGAGCTTTTAGTTTTAATTTGTATTAACAAACTTTACGGTTTGAGAAGAGACACTGTCTATCTCCAACCGAGATACTTAAAGTTGAGCGTCAGTCCGTCTGTAGGCGGTGACAAAATGAATGAATTTATAAGGGTCTAAGTCCAGAACAGAGGTTATTTATTGTTTTATTGTAGGGTAGAGTTGTATCACCCCCCACAGGGTTCTGTCGAACCAATATAACGGGATAGGCTTTCACACATTGTAAAACATGGCCCCGGGGCCTTTACGATGCGGAAGTGATATCTTTCCAGGATTATTAAATATCTGTTTCACTCAGATACAGTAAAAAAATGGACGTATTAAAAATAATCGGCGCAAAAACATTGCACAAACTTTCTCACACACTCATTCACAATCGAAATACTAATTGAACATTTAAATCGAGCTATTAAAGGCAAAAAATATTTTCTGTCATCATCGCTTTATAAAAAGATAAGAAAAGATTTATTGACCTCGAATTCACTAATAGCTTCAGCGTCGGAAAAGAACAAGTGTTGCTCAAGTCAGAACTATAGAACATATGAAATACACCCCCTCCCACACAGTGGCTGTCCGATTGGTTGTAGTTGTTTATTTTACTTAAAATTTTCATTATTCCTCTACTGGTTTCGAATATAAATCGCTCTATGAAATACTTTATTTCAAATGTCCAAGGACCACTGTGGCGATATTCACAATAAGAAAAGATACAAACCAAGATTATAATAAATCCAGTGTTTTTTTACAATACCATTATTCCTTGTTGTAACAGTTTCACTTTCCATTACTATTCATTTATTAGTTTAGGACTAGTTAAGAAGTATGTGTAATGAAATTCAACACCAGTTCAACATAATACATTTATTATACAAATATAAACATTTGTTTTCAATTAAAGCTACAGTAGTTAGATACAAACATATTTTTATAAATACGTAATCCCTACAGAAGTGATCTAAACTGCATCTTTACTTATAAAACCGTTTAAACTTAAAAAAATTATTTATCCAGATTGTCGCCGTGCACAGATCTTTGTTTCCATTGGAAAAAAAATACAACCCACTGGAGACCGCCGTCCAGGATTTATCCACTACTGAAAAAACAAATTTAACCAAATCTTTCTAAATTTCTAATTTAATGAGTTTACTAAATTAGATAAATGAAAAATGTTTGGAGATTATTGATAAATTTGTTTTAAAAAACGGGGACTATGTAGCTTTTCCGTGTTAAAAATTTCTAAATTTTATGCCCTTTCAGAAAATGTATAACACTTTCTACTTTTGAAGCCAATAATTAATTGTAAAACACATTTTAAATTATGTATGCGCAGTGATTTCCACAATTGACAGCGCTGCGCCTATCCACCCGTCTTTGCGGATAAACTGTTATTTTTTTATATATCATGGTGTAAATATAGAACAGACGAAACAAATAATAAGCTGGAGGATTTTAAATACAATCGTTCAATATCTGAAACAATCATGAAAGTAATAAAACCTATATGTAAGGACTTGGTCAGACCCAGCTCTACAGGGCAGGACACAGAACCCTAACGAGACCATAAATAAATAGTGTTATTTGGAATAGGCAACCAAAAACTACTTTTGTAGGCAAACACTAAAACTAGGGGTAGGTGATGGAATGAGGGTGGTGTAGCAAAAGTTAATGTCCTAGAAAGATTAGTTATCAAACCGGGACTGTTTATGGTTGAAGGGCTGGGTGACATTGATATAAATAGAATAAAAAAAAGGCAGAAAAAGAAGTTCTGTAGGAGAATAAGAAGAAGGCTTCTGGGGAAGAGGAAAGTGAAGGAGCAAGCTGATCATTGCCCCTGGTGGGTTTTAATGTTAGTGTTGAAGGAAAAGTGTTAGACTACTTTAATCTCAATTTTTCGAAAGTAGTGTTATGAATATCTCCAAAACCTTTAACTTAAAAAAAAAAAAATTAACGGCCGTCATTTTGGAAATTATAAGAATGTAGTCATTCTGATTGGTACACTTGTGAAACGTAACGTACAAAATGATTATACCAAATCTGAACTCGATCATCTATTTCTGGATTTATAATGTTTTTTGTAAAAGAATAAAATAGTGGATAAACTGTATTCGACTCTATATTATTTGACATTTTTTGTTCGTTTTGTTGAATAATCTGAAAATGAACACCCAGTACACATTTTTGGGACACCCTGTATACAAAATTGCAACGAGTACCCTAATATTGTTAAACCTCGTTATTCCCATTCCCAACTGAACAATTATTTGGCACTAACTTTTTTTTGAAATATAAGCATATAAGTGATTGTTGTTTAATATTTCAGGTTCAGGAGACAGCGGTGTTCACAGCCCTTGTTCCTTCATTAGTTCACCTTCTCCACCTCATGGTCGACCTCGGTATTGTGATCCTCATCTCAGTTACATGGACAGAGTGGTTATCGAGATTGTGGAGACTGAAGCTGTGTATGTTGCAGATCTCAGACAAGTCATTGTTGTAAGTCAAATCCTACTTGTCTCTAGTCTTGTAGCCGGTCTTCCAGTGTCCGGAAGTGTATTCTATACTGTAGTTTGATTTAAATTGGAATAGGAGTACTGAGTAGGTGGTGGAACAGTGTTGCCAGTTTGTGCATTGTGTCTTTATCCTTCTATGCGTGATAATAACAAATTTGAAGAATGTTCAGTGCTAGTAGAAAAAGACATATAAAGGGTGATTTTTAAGTATGGAAACAAATGAGGATCTACATGTTTTAAAAAAATATACTTTTGTAGGTTTGAAATGGTTTACTGCCATCTTGAATCTGCCATATTGAGTCAAACTTAATTTTTTTTAAATAGAAAAGTGGACATGTGATACATGATTTTCATATAAAATTTGACAAGGAAAACTGTGGTGAAAGTCATTATAAGTATTCAAAGTCGCAATGACGGAAAAATCGCGTTAGCAATAAAATGTGCGGTCGAAACTTTTCTCTTATTTTTTCCTACAGAATACATTCAATAACGAACTTTAAACAGTTCTAATAAAGTAATACTAAACAATACCTAATAATTAATAATACAACTACAAATTAAATGTCAATTATTAACTTTAAATATTAATATCTAATTTTAAAATTTAAATACATATTTTCGATCATACATTACTAATATAATAGTTTTTAAAAGCATACTATTCTACAATAAATGTTCAAAGTTCTTCATCTCAATTGTCAATGCACTAATCTCAAGTAATATCCGTTTATGAAAGTAGGCCTAGTTTAAACCAGCTGTTTGCATTACGTTACAACAATGCAGCTTATTAACTGCTCATTTAGCTTGTAAAATTAAGTTGTAATGGTTCAAAATGGTTTTATGGTTTGTTATTGGATGACTGTATTCTGCAGGAAAAACACACTAGAAAAGTTTCGAAGGCGCATTTTACCCGGTTTTATTACTAACGCGATTTTTCCGTCCTAGCAACTTTGAATGCTTATAACTTAAAAACGAAGGCATTTATCGGAAAACAGCTTTCACCTTCGTTTTTCTTGTAAAAATGTACATGAAATACGTGTAGGGACGTAGAGATGTGGGGTTTTGATAACATTACACGGAGAATTTAAATCTCCACATTTTTATTTAATTTAGTGTGCTCTACGTTGAACAACCCACGAGATATGAACAAAAAAACTGTTCAAAATGACCACCATTTTGATATTTTAATTTTCTGAATTTTAATAGGGTTTCATATATAACAAATTACACGTCCCCTATCGTAATTTTATGTGGCCGCTATCGTGTTTACGGAGAACAACCGTGACGGAAGTTAAAAAATCATTTTTTCCATTTTCTTAGACCATGAAACTTGAAAATCAGTCAAAAAGCGAAGGTAAAATTATCATTTAAAACACTCGGAGATAAAATGCAACTATTAAAACCCAAAGTGTTACCATAGTAATAAGTATAACAAAGTTTGGGGGGGGGGGTGGGTGTTTAATTACCATGTCATTTTCCCGATCAGGTGTTATTAATTTATCACTAGTAAATTTTGAGGTTATGTTTCATCATCACTCAAAACGAATACGTATTTTTAAACCAGTTTTTAATTAATTTCTAACATTTGATATTAATAACTGTTTTGATTTGTTGATTATATTGGTGACTCATTACAACAATATGTAGCAGATACCGTGTGACCATGTAATTAGCTGATATACATATTTAATTATATTATATAGGTCCCCTGAATCCTGAGTGACGGGTTTAAAGTGTTGTGTTCAAATCTGAGTGAAAGTCTTGTTTGTTAAAAACTGTTCTGTGTCTTCCTGCCTTTACTAAACAACGCAACAACTTTGCTGACGTACAGAATAGTTTCCATGAATTGTTTTTCCTTTTAAATCAATCCGGTTTTATTTTTCTAGAATAACTACTGTAATATTAAGTAACTGCTGTAATATATATTCTGGTTTTTTTCTTTCTGGGATACAGAGAAAATTTAACAGGGCAAAAAATGTATGTTGAGTTTCTTATGGGAATATTCAGTTTTGAGACCACCTTATTAAAAAAAATGTTTTTTAAAAGTTCTGTCCTACTTCTTAAACGGGTGAATCGATTTTGACTACCTGCTGACCTCTAAAATCCATTGTCATAACGAAACATATCGCCCCCTCAAAGGCATTGATTTTAAATACTAAATAAATTGTCCCATAGTATGACTCGAAGCTCAGAAATTCTAATGGCCCACTTCTAGTAACATTAACGACAACATGGAGTATTGACTGTTCCGACTTGCTACACTAGCGCATTCTGAACTTGGACCCACAAAACTACAACTGTTCAACTCGTATACTATGGGACTTCTTCTTAGATATAAGTTCAAATCTTATAGTGGCGATCCCAAGTTGTTTTTACTATCGTTTGTGGTGTAAAAAAAAATTTAGGAGATCCGGAAGTCCACGATCTAGGAGGCAACTACAAACTTTTAATAATAAGAGGGTCGTGTGATCGTTTAACACCGCCTTTTTACGCTAATTGGTGCAATTAGAATTTTAAAAGGATGAGTCATTAACACTAGAAACGATAGTTCTTCCAGGTGTCTAACAAACAGCTTGTAGGAAAAAGTTCTGGGGTTTCTTGTTCTAGTACATAGGTACTCTTTTGTAAACTTTAAAACCACGTCATTTTCGATAGGATGAACCTTTTGCGATACGGTTTGCGGCAATCTCTGCTGAATGTGCTTTAACTAACAAAGACCTTCAATTTGATGTACATGCTCTCATTTAAGATTTTCCTCTGACTTCCTGTGGGGCGGGCCCCATTAGAGTTGGACAGTCAGTGAGCGCATCAAAATCAAGCCATATAAGGCCAATATGGATATGTAGTTTCAATTTTTCCAACTTAAACCCTGTAAAAGAAAGGTGGGGGGGGGAGTTAAAATTCACCCTGTGTACACACGTTGATAAACAGATGGTTTTGTCTGTTGATATTTTGAATGGAATGTTTGTAACGTATTGAGTAACACTTAGACTCCGATATCCTGAAATTATGCAATGGAAAGAGAGCGAAGGACGACCAGTAACGTGTATTGTGACTTGTGACTCCCTGTGGTTTGAGTCAATTACAGTGAGATGGCGCCACTATCACATACAGGAAGTCATCTCGTCGGTGCGGTCGAAATTTTACAACATATCTCTTCTCTTTTGTACACTCATTAATGAATTTCATAGAAGTTAACGTTTATATTTGGGTTCAGGTGGCCTTGAACTTGGTTTGTTATGTTAATCTCTCTCTCTCTCTCTCTCTCTCTCTCTCTCTCTCTCTCTCTCTCTCTCTCTCTCTCTCTCTCTCTCTCTCTCTCTCTCTCTCTTTCAAACTCTTCTTTTCTTCTATTCTTCCATCTAATTTGTCCCTCTTTCTCTCTCTCTCTCTCTTTGCTTTTTACTCTCTCTAAAACTCTTTCTGTACATACCTCAGAAGTTCACAGTAGCAATCCTGAGGTACGCTAGCTGGATCTACTATTTCTCTAGGTAGTTTTGGGTTAGGTCTCTCTAGAGATAGTCGTAGTTCTCTCGGTTACATGACACAGTTCCCCACACTGACACTTCCACACACTGCCCAAAATACTGACACTTCCCCACAGCCTTTGGACGCGGCTACTTGTTTAATGACTCAGAAATTAATAATCTCGACTGACAGTTCCACACACATCCCCCCCCTTCAGCGATCATCGTTTCAGCCGTACCAGTGACAATGCACCCTTAACATAATACTCCTTTGGAGTGAAGAAAAGCGCTCGGTCTATGTACGTCATTACTAACACGGTATCGAAAATATCATTGTGATGTAGTGTAATTTCCATCAAAATAAATTAAATGTAGAGTCTGATTTCCATCACACTTTATCCAGACTGTGGACTGGCAAAATAATAACAAAACCGATCATTTTGGCGTGTTTAAAATCAGCTTTCGTCAGTTGTTTTGTATTTTTATTTTATTGTTTATTTTTTAAAAAATAGTTTGTATGATTTTATTTAAATGGAATAAATAACCTAACCTAACCTAACCTTGATAATTCGAAGTTTTTTGCCGGTCTCGTCGACTTCGAATTATCGCGAATCTACTTCAAAGGCTACTATGGGGCGGAGCCGTTGGAAATTTTTCATTTTTAATGGGGAGGGGAGGAGGGTAGATGTGTGTGTAAATGTCAGTCGAGATTATTTCTGAGTCATTAAACAGGTAGCCACGTCCAAGGGCTGTGGGAAACTGTCCGGACACCGTTTTCTCTTGTTCTTCCAGACCGTGATGCTATTAGAGTATTCGGTAGATAGGGTGTATTTGTAACTGAAAATTTGGGCATATTGCCAATAAGGAAAACACAAAACTACGATTTTCTCAAAATCGACTCAACAACATTAAAAATTTAAAACGGTTGTCAATTTGAAAATTATAAAAATAAAGTCTTTGTGTTTGGTACACTTGTAAAACATAACCAAATGTGAACTCAATATCTTATTTACTTTTTAATAATGTTTTTTGTAAAAGAACAAAATCGCGGATTCGACTATATGTTATTTGACATTTTTTTGTTAGTTTTGATGTGTATTATCCAAAAATGAATAGCCAGTTCATCTTTTACGGGACACTCTGTATAAAACTTTTAGATTCTCGATTTCACCCTCCCTCCGCCCCTACCCAATTTTATTAACATCCCTTATATACGATATTTAGGAAAACAAATTATTCATTAGGATGCTTTTGTAATTTGTGGAAAGGTGGGCAAAAAGTAGTTAAAAGAACCACTTCACAATTGTGAGTAAAAAATGGCTCGAATGTACCGCACCTCATATAAATTTATGGGTAATTTTACAACGAACAACTTTGCTCTATTGTTATAGTCCTACAAAATACATGAATTAAACCCAGTTTTTTAGACTTTGAAGTGATGTTGCCTCAAAACTCAGCAAACGAATGCTTAGCGTATGTTTTTGGAAACCCCGAACAATACTTAACCGGGGTATTAAGTATTAACTTAACAATACTTAAGCCGCATAACCGCGATAAAGCACGTTCCTCCAAAATGCTACGTCATTTTGTCCAATCCGACCGTTAACGATAATGCTCCTGTAGTGAATGCAAGATAGTTTGTACAATGTTTGTGCAAAGTTGAACTGCTCGTCATCGGATACTGACAAGTCACGCTACATGAGAAGTATATAGAAAGTGTATCCTTTGTTCCTTCAAGACATGAAGAGCACTCTGTCCTGGATTGACACAATGACAACTCAGTGTTGCCAACCTACACGTGTTTTGTGAAAACTGTAGTGCAAGGTATGCGAAGGAATGCAACACCTGCATAGGAGTTACTTTCATTTGTTGGCTGCAGTTTCAAAGGTGTACACGATATTTATAAGAGTTGGTAAATTTTGGTTTAAGATCTTTTTAAGGACAAATTCGTAGAAAATAAACTATAAAAACATTGCAATAACTTTCTAACACATTGATTTTGCAACATTTTACATTACACCATCACTATAAACTATCGAACAACTCAATCCCGAAAGTACATAGTAGGATCTACACCTTTATTCGTGTAGTCTTAGGTTAAATCCCTCTCTTTCATTTTGCGTATCAAGTCTCTCTCTTGACCAACTCTTGTTCTTTTCCGACTCTGACGCTATTAGAGGACAAGAGTCTTTATTGTGTATTCTTTTCTTACTTTAAAAAAAAAGACTAAATGACGTTATTTCGCCTTTAAACAGCAATGAAAAAAGAAATATATGAAAAACTATTCTTGCTAAATAGATAACGTTTTTCTTGGTCATCTTCTTTAGTGTAGTTAAAAAAGATCTGCGGTAAGTTTGATTGTGTTTAAAGATTGCAGCCAGTAGACAAATACTGCCGGTCGAGTGTGGGGTTCTGTCCCCCGCCCTTGTTCCAGTGTAACGATCCTTATCGTGGCCGCCATGAGCGACTAGACTAATTTTAAACAAAACCATAAAAAGTGACTCGGTAAATTTTTTTTTTTATAGATAATTTGGTCAAAAATAAGGATTTTAAATTCCTTTCTTTCGAAAATAACGTGTATTTTGCTATAGCGTTTAAAATAGGCCAAACATATGAGAGGGGAAGTTTTAAAATAATAATCTGATAAAATACCGGAGGGTGTAAAATCAAAGCAAAATTTCCTTATGACTTTCCGCAAATTATTTTCCAGAAATATGGAACTTTTTTATTGCACTTTTATTTAAGTAAACTTTACTGGCTTTTTCGTCAACTTTTGAATTTCATTTTTACTTTTATGAACTTTTCCAAATGTCATGTCTCAAGGCGTTTTTTAAAAGAAAAAATTAGAGTAAACAATTTTTTTATGATAAATTATATCAATTTTTGAATTCTCTTTAGTGTACAAACAATTTAATTTTTTGAGAGATGAACATTCGGTAGTTGAAATTTTTTTTCTTTCGAATTTTGTCTAGACGTTATTAGCCCATGAAACAATTTCTCAGTTAGATTTTCATTTCATTCACTCTTGAAGATTTCCTAATTTGATAGAACTACATATGTACAGCCTTCTATATTAATTACAACCATCAACTAAACTAAACCAACACAGTTGCATTACAGTAGTGGGCTTCCGTTTAAGCATAACTATATTGTTAACCAAGATGTATAGCTTGAGGCAGAGCAGGGAAATGTGAGACTAGAAAGCATCGTCATAGCTGCGAGGGTTTCAACATGGCGCCGACACTTTCGTTACAAGTTGCACAATAGTGTGGATTCCATACATTTGCACAATTATTTTCTAATCAAAGCAAATCATAAATGTATTTCAAGCCCTGTTGTTGTGGTTTGTTTTTAAAATGTTGTCCAATTTTACGCCGAAAAGTATGTTTTTAAAGCTAATATCCTAATTGAAAAAAAAATTTTGTCGATGTGTTTTACAGTTGAAATAAATAAACTGATTTTGATCAAATTAAGTACGGTAAGTGATATTATTTTGATCATATCTTGGTGTCCTGCCTTCATTTTAATGAAAACAAAACTCAAAATTACAGTTTTGAGCGAACGATTTGAGCGAACTATGTTACGGATCCAAAGAAAATAAATAATGCAAAAACATTGCATAATTTTTCCCAAAAAAGGGATCTAACCCAAGACTACATGAAGAAAACTGTACATCCAACTAAGGTCCCTCACACATATTTTACAATGTAGCGTAATATAGGGAACCCATTGGCGTATTGTTAGGCTAGTTATGATGAAACGTAAATAAAAATATGCTATTACTGTAGTGTTAAAATAAATAGTGCAAAAATAATTGAAGAAACCTACCTTCTTACTTCACCCATCCCTAAAACCAAATAAAAACGAACCAAAACTAATCGTCACCAAAAAATGTAATTTCTGTAGTTGTCGAATCAAAAAGTGAAAATGATCCATCGTCGCTGTCTTTGAAAATAAGGGCCTTAGCTGGTTTTGCTTATTCCATAAACGCGTTCACAGTCTAAGTCATATTTAATTAAGATCAAATTTTGAATGATGGTGGTCAAGTAGTCACTGGGTTTCAGTTAATGGATGATCTGCAACTGGGCGATGTAATGTAAATCCTGTACCAATATTAGAATATATTAGAATAGTTGAACTATGTAACTATAAAGACGTTACATAACAACGGATTAAATTATGTGTGTTTCTTATGGCAGCAGCTGAATAATATCGATATTTTTTGGTGTACGAACGGTTCACACACCGTCTGTAGGTATATTTTTCATTACTGAATCAGTTTCTCAAAAGCTTTAATCTCAAAGGGTAGTTTGCACTACTCCAAATATCCATGATAACTAAATAGCAAGATAGTGTAAGCTGGTGGCTCTATGTTACTTAACCTAGCAATTACCCAGGGCTACCAACACAATTTTCCGTTTCCCTGAATCACTCTGTACACAACCAAAGGACCCAGGCTTGTTGTAAATTCTTTCACTTGTTAAGTTATATTTAATCATTAAGTCAAAACGGTACCACATTTATTGTAAGGGAAGGAATGGTGTATATTTCTAGTCCCTGATGTGTGCTTGAGTCAGACTAAAATATCCATAATGTTTATTATTAGAATTCACCAGTATAACACTGTGGTAGCTTTATAGAGAGATTTCTTTATGTGTATTGAGAGTAGGTCTAATATATTGTGAATGTATTTGCAGGGCTACAAAGAGAGATGGCAATGCAGTCCAGACTGCCCTCTCACTCACAGACAGATGGAGGACTTGTTTAGCAATATTGAAGACATTTATTTATTTAACAGGTAAGCTTTATTATTGCAGTATTTGGTAATGTAGATGTGTAATATATTTAAAACTCTCAACTCTCTCTTCACTTGGGTCAGTGTCTTAGCCTATATGAAAGAGCCAGCATTCGATACTCATGTCTTGGTCCTGCAAAGTCTCACCTATACGAATATCACATTTTCTTGGGAGATCAAAGTTCAAAACTACATTTTTGACATCAACTTTGCTATTTCTCATCGTATAGAGTTGAGGTTAGTTCCATTGCATACAGAATTGAAATTTGCAAATTTGTATCTATAGTGTTATAATTTGAATAACACTTGAGAAAGGAACAAAAACCTGTTAAAAATTGCTGTCGTTTTGATAGTAATTAAATTTTTCTGAATTTTAATTGGGTTATATTTGATCACACAATAGTCCCATGTTCTAAATTTCATGTTTCTATTTGGTTACTATCATGCTTACGTACAGACGACAACAACAATAGATGGACAGCATGTTGAAAATCATATTTTTTGTTTCCTGAAGCCATGAAATGGATCAGTCAAAAAATGGTGGAATTTCTTGCAATTACCAAACTTGCCCTATATTTCGTATACTAGGTAAGTTAAGAGGAAAAAATTACAAGAGCATTAGGTTAAAAGCACTTTTTCTTCAGTATGCTCTTGTATTTATATAAATTTATTTATTTTGTGTTGTCAGTGCGTTTACTGTTTATTCAATCGTAAAATGTGTGTATTGTTAGCTAATGTGGTAGTGGCTCATAACTGTGCATATATTTATGGGTACACAGTACAAGAACGAAATTAGTTCATTCGTTTGTCTTATAATCCTGAGCACTTTTTATCAAAATGTAAAGATGAACTGATTCAATATGCTGGAATGTTCTTAAAAACCCAGATTATCATTTGTAGATAACACAAATTTTAAATTGTCAATAGTACATCATTATATAGCAGGAGGGAAAACATTCCTTTGAACTGTAATAGATGATAACCAATTGCCATAATTGTTTTAATTTTCTACAGTTTTTACATTGGAGTTTTCATAAAATTTACAATTGCATACATTTGTAAAATTAAAAGTATGGTTGCTAAAAGGTACCATTTTGTTCTGTTCTTTTATCCTTTTGTTACTGCCACACTCTCAATAGTTTTTGATAGTTTTAAGAACATAACATTTATAATTCGCACCTTTTCACTTAAAACATATATATCGTTAATATAAAAAACCCTATGGTTTTTTCCATAACCTTGAACGAACTGGGGCTGTTTTGATGTGTGGTCAGCACATCGAATCTCCATCACCATTGTTCTAGAATTCTCTAACAAATTTTTCTACCAATTGATAAAATTTTACTTCCCAATTTTTTCATGATTTTGGGTTAACACCATAAATTTTTGAGCCTTTTTGGGGATCAAACCCAAAATCTCTCACTTTTGTAGCAGATGAGCCTCTTATGTTAAAAAATACAATTTTATCTAAATTTTGTATTACTCTTTATGTTTCATTATCAAAAAATATTATTTCATTATTTTTACCATATTATCTATCAATCACAATAATTGTGGTCATATGTGCGTTTTTGTCTGTACTTGAGTATGATGTATGACAAAAATTAAAATAGACTTACAGTTTCATGTGTAGGACTCTTTATGTACTTACTGAGACGTTTATTAAAATCCAAATAACTCCCATTAAAAATTGTCCAATTAGAAACTATTTCCCAGTTAATGGAGGAAATTTCTTGTCCATAATTATTATAGACCAATACAATTTAAACAAATCCTAAAAATATCATAAAAAGGTGATGTTAGTGAATTCATTGTAGTGAATCAGAGTTCAGAAAAGCATTTGGAATGCTTACAAAAATCTCCAACTTTAGGTTCTCTTAACACTAAGGTTTTCTGTTTATTACTAATGTCAAATCGTCCCGTACTACAGATTCAAGACTTGGAAGGTTATGAAAAATATCGCAGGGGGATTGGATGTCTTCATGAACTGGGGTTTACGCAGAATGTATCTTATGGTCAAAAGAAAATATCAAAACAGAAATAAAATTATACAAATGGAAATGGCTAGGACATATCTTAAGAAGACCCAATAACAACATCGCTTGTATTGCACTAGAATGGTACCCAGAGGGAGCCTGCAAAAGTAATAGACTAAAAATAACATACAGATTAACTTCTTACTAAGACACCTTCAATGGGAATTTCCTGGGGAGGAGATAAAAACTTAGCTTAGAGCAATATCAGATGGAAGCAAGTCATGGATACATGTCGCACAAAGGAATGATGGACGTGTGTATATAATTTTCAACACACTAAATTAAATAAAAGCTTTAAATTTGAGTTTTAAATGAAAGAGTTTCAATCCCAACTCTTTGTATTATAAAAATAATTACTTTTTCTAGACAAATTTAATGTTGAATTCTGAACGTTTCTACAATTTGTCACTTGCTTAATTATATAACCGCAAGTTCTAAGCAAACTGAGTATATTTATACTGATTAATAATTATTTATTTATTCAACAGTCCTTGACATTATGTGTGGCTTAGTCAAAAATACATTATAATTATTGTGTATCAGTCAGTATGCATTTCAAAGCTAAGTACTGTTTCAATTTTTGAACATAAGTGTGATGGTGCAATAATGTATTCGTTTGTTATCATTTTTTTAAAAATGTTTTTTGACTAAATCTTTATAATAACATTTTCAATGTCAAAAATAATAATTTTGTTTATTGTTTACAGTTCCTTCTTGTGCGAGTTAGAAAAGTGTGGTCTGGACCCAGTCAAAGTAGCTCGTTGTTTTGTTCGTAACAACGATGGATTTTCAATTTACACTGAATATTGTACAAATTACCCAAGGTAGGTTTTTCTATTGTCGTCATTGTAATGTATTAACATAGCTTTGTGTGACTCATCTGTGCTCAACAATAGCCAGGACATTCCAGTAAAGACTTGCATTACATTCCTTGCTTGTTACACATTCTTGGACTAGGTTAAGAAATTTAATAGCTTTAGAGGAAGATATACAAACTATAAATACTTGACATATGACTAATAAACTTAAAAGTTATTTTATATATGCTTGATTACAGATATTAATATTGTTATTATATAGACTTAAATAGGACCTAGACAAGAACTAACTACAAACAAACTTTACCAAACCACCATTTTGAGATTTTTCTGGTTTTGAAACTTTCAACTCTTTTCTCATATCAATTATTATATTTTAACTGGGTGATTGTTTTTACATATCATAAGAAGAGTCACACATATTATCTTCCTGTGATTGGGATTCACAGGTCATCTGAATGCCTACTAAACGGTCAACTTCCTTTCTTTCCAGGCATAAATCCACGTTGGGTGATTGTTTTTACATATCATAAGAAGAGTCACACATATTATCTTCCTGTGATTGGGATTCACAGGTCATCTGAATGCCTACTAAACGGTCAACTTCCTTTCTTTCCAGGCATAAATCCACGTTTGAACTGGGTACTTTATTATTTCAAGATGCTGCCTCTCTATACGCTCTGTTTGGACATCATCTTTTTATGTTTCATTTTTTAAATTTTGTCTTTTTCTTTAATAACCACTCTCTCAGTGAACATGGTGGTTCTAACTGTTCTTACTAACACAGTTAGACATTATATGTCTAATCTCCATCTCAAGGATGTGGCGCTCTTCTGCCCACCTGACACATTAAAAGACTGTGTCTCTGGCATCTGAACATATGAGCAAGAACATACGAGATTCTGCATTTCCTCATTTTATAAAGATAAGCATAGAAGTATCCTTGTACCATAAAACTGCTGCATTATGTAAAAGTTTACTTCTTCAAACTTGCAATTTATCATCTATCTTCCTTTTTTCATTTTCTCCAATCACTCTTGACAGCTGTGGATGGTAAATGCCCTAGTTTCCACTCTCGCTTTCTTAGTTCCATTTTTTCTTCCCCACCCAATGAAATCGACAGGTATCACTTATTTCATATTAATACTGCTCTATCACAGTGCGGTAGGAGCATGTTTCCTTGAGAATGCCTCTTCTTTGTATAGATACTCATTTCTTCTGTATCTATATGTTGGTCCATATTTCACAGCCATCAAAAACGATGCTCTTCCTACATTTACCACGAGTCGTTAAATGATTATTTATATAAATTGGTAATAAACAACTGATTTTTCTGTCACGTGATCCTCTGTGCTGTATGAGCACTACTGCAGTTTCTTGTGTGTTGAGAATTGTTATCACACTTTTAGGGAGGTAATTTTATTTAAAAATATTGTTTCATGTAAATATACACAATTCAAGAAAAAAACTTCACAATATACCATTTTTATTTAGGAAACAGGTTTTACCCTTTACACACCTCAGCCTAAAAGACTTATTGTGTACTTCCATGTTCTAATTCAACCAGCTTAAATTCTATTTGAACATTTTTTAGTTAATCCTAATATTGCATAACTTGGTACTGCAGTTGAAACTAGACTGTCAACTAACACAAGAACTGATAAACGTTGCAAGTGCAACTCAACTCAATTAACACTTTCTGTGCTGTTAACATTGTAATTAGGATATACTACGCAATTAGGTACTAACATCGAGATAAATAACACGAAGAAGGTTCTAACTTTATAACTACGTATAATAATCGATATAAATCGATGTACAATAACACATAGTTGATGTTAGAATATTGGAATGCAACTCGGTCAGCTGTTTTTATGCAACTTGTATTAGATCGTCATTTGTTTACATGTGGTATCTGTTTCTTGTTATTTTAGTAAAAAGGTTATAATATCTAAGGATTAGTTGAATTCAAGTGATATACACAAGTTTTTATGTGAAAATGGTAACATTTCTGATTTGATATTTCAAGGCTTTTGAGATTTTTCGTCTGACGATGATTATATGCCTAATTCTGCCAACTTAGAAACTAGTGACAGAAGATCCAAAACTGAACAACCTGTAAATATAGTTTCCATACAATTGCCAATATGGGTTAGAAGATTAGAACCCAAGATGGATGTGATTCAAGATTTAGCCATCTTTTATAACATATTTGTAAATACTGTAGTTTAATATTATGTGTGTTTTACCAGTGTAATCTGTAATAACTTCTTTTTTTCTATCATAAAATATATAATCATTTATATAAAATATAATTTGAATATTTTGTAATTTTTATGGATGTTTTATACAGTGAAAATAAAAAAAAACGAATTTTGAAAATATCTACTTCTATTTTTGCCAAGTATACCTTTTAGAAACAACGAGTAATTTTGATTTATTATATGATCTTGTTATTTACACATTTCTGAGTAAAATAATGTATAATAACATATAAAATCTATTCCTTCTAATGTAATTGTGTTACAATTCAAGCTCTATTTTATTAAATCTTGTTACTTTGCAGGACCGTAAGTGTACTAACAGAACTGATGAGACAAGAAGCAACAGTGAAACTGTTCAGAGAGAGACAGTTGTCACTGCATCACACTTTGCCGTTGGGGTCTTACCTGTTGAAGCCAGTTCAGAGAATACTTAAATATCATCTATTACTGCAAGTAAGAAAATATATATCATTTACAATCTGTTAGGAGATTTTGAAGTTTCCATTTTGAATGACTACTTCAATTTCCCTTACATAATTTTAATGACTAAGTCATCTACAATTATAATCAGGAGTTGGTATGCCGATTGCAATAGAGGATGACAACTTAATCGTTAAGACATCATCATACCGTTGTGTTTTCCTGTTGTGGAAATGGGAGTGTTTCATTCATTATTGATTATCTTCAAACATGTTTTTAATGCTCTTGCAGATCTTTAAAACAAGTTGATGGCTGTTGTCATGGTAACGTTAAATTGTATTGGTAGATCAAGGGTTTTATCCAGTAGTGAATATCACTACTTTTTTGACATCGGCTAGGCTTTTGCAATATTCTTACTAGCTTGATGAAAATCAAACAAAACTGTAACCTCTCGGATTGGAAAATCAGCCACTCATTTGAAACTGCTTAAACAATGATTCACGATCAACTGAATGCCCAAAAGTAGAGATGGCTTTAAATAACAGTTCTAGTTTATTTGAACTAGTTATACGGCTGGAACTTTTCCGCGATTAAGCTGTTGTGCTTGCAAAGGCATTGCAAACAAGTTCGAAATAGACAACCAAGCTTTCAACTCTGTTGTGAGCTGTATCCCACTGTAATCTGGAATCACAGCAATCAGTTGTAATTGTAAATAGTTTCAGTGTTTTAGTTCCATTACAGTTTGTCTGTGTTCATGGCTTGCTTGTTTTGTTGTATCATTGAGACTTGAATTAGATTTTTTTTTTTTGTTAATGTAAGAATATTGTGGTTTTTGTATATGCTGTATTTAATAATACAGTAATGGAAATATTTTAAAATGAGTGCCAGCTGTAGCCGAACGAGTCCTTAGTGGTCATAGTTTACAGAAAGTGATAAATGACTAATATTTGAAAAAATATTTTAAATTTAAACATAACATATTTTAAATTTTCGTTTCATGTTTGCATAACTTAATTTTTTAATTGTGCCATTAAATTATTATATTCTATTAAATAAAAATAATGTGTTATCTTTTATATTCCATGTTGCCATAGAACAATTGAACCGACTTCAAAAACTGATATTTTCTAAACTGTTTAGATAAAAACAGCTTGGCTCGCCTCTAGCTGA
Organism: Aphrophora alni; assembly: GCA_963513935.1. Lineage (NCBI taxonomy): Eukaryota > Metazoa > Arthropoda > Insecta > Hemiptera > Aphrophoridae > Aphrophora > Aphrophora alni. The sequence continues at coordinate 9,727,541 of OY740771.1, forward strand.
AAGTATTGATGTTTGTCATGCAGGTTCAGACATGTCCAAGGTCTCTTTTAAAGAGCTCACAATCGATCCATTCTGTTTTCTTTTTTTTTATTAGAAACACAGTCCAATTATTAGACTGACACAAATATTGTGAACTTGTAACAATGGAAGATGATAACTTAGTTATTGAAAAATTGTCTTATTGTTGTGGAAATTATTGCTTGTATTTATTGTTCAGAAGAAATTTTTTGCACATTTCTTATTATTGCAGATCTCCATTGATATTAGTGTGACTTAATTTAACCGTATTTTTTTCTAGAACATTGTGAAGCAATCATCAGAATCCAAGATTGGTTACAGTGATATAGTGAATGCCTTATCCACAATGACAGCTATTGCACATCATATCAATGACATGAAGAGAAAACATGAACACGCAGTCAGAGTACAAGAAATACAGAGTCTTCTCTTAGGTTGGGATGTAAGTTGTAAACTGTTGTTTTATTATCCTGGGAAAACTAGTTTTTTCTTTTTATATATTGTATATAAAGATATATATGAGAATGAGAGAATGAATGAATTGTCTTTATTTAGGGGCGAGGTTAGGACTGTATAGTCCTCTCTACCACCTAACCCCATTACAATGAGAGAGAGAGAGAGAGAGAGAGAGAGAGAGAGAGAGAGAGAGAGAGAGAGAGAGAGAGAGAGAGAGAGAGAGAGAGAGAGAGAGAGAGAGAGAGAGAGAGAGAGAGAGAGAGAGAGAGAGAGAGAGAGAGAGAGAGAGAGAGAGAGAGAGAGAGAGAGAGAGAGAGAGAGAGAGAGAGAGAGAGAGAGAGAGAGAGAGAGAGAGAGAGAGAGAGAGAGTATTATATAGAAGTAATGTGATAGGTCTCCCTCAGGAGTTCACTCATGGTGAATATGGGTGGGGAACCTTATAGTTGGGTCTACACTTTTCTTCATGTAGTCGAGTTGGATTCCTATCTTCCCTATTCAGTTTCTCTTGACCAAATATTGTTCTCTTCCAATTCTATTGCTTTTAGAGTATTCGAAGATTAGGGGTCTTTATTTTATGTTCTTTTCTTCCATATTTTTTATAAAGTGACTATGACTAAGAGGTTTTTTGCCTCTAAACAACAAAAAGAAAAACATGAATGTCAAGTTTTTTGTGGAAATATAGAGACAATTTGAAAAAATTATATTTATTTACTTAACCATCGTAGTTTAGAGAAAATTGTGTGATGAATCTAAAATAGATTTTTATATTGAAGTTCTCTAAAACCAAAAAATTTGTTTTGGAATTAGGTCTGTATGGACAAATGTTTATGAAATATGGTATGTGGGTTATATCTTGTCAATATCTCAAGGCGTTGAAGTAATGTTTCTATAACTCAAAACTTAAAACTCAAAATGACAATAAATTAAAAATTCCAAATGTAATTGTAAACTTTGTAATTATACTCATGTATTTCAGATTCTGTATTTTTATAAAGAAGAACACAAATTTATTGTTTGTTTTGGTCTAAGAAGAAAAACGAGAAAATAAAAATTGCCACGCTTTCTTGATTTACATTATTATCTTGTTTTCAGTTAATTCTGAATCGACTGTTTACAAATTTAATTTAAACCTTTTAATCATGAGTATGCGCTTAATTAAAAGCATTTATAACTCTATATTTATTATAAAATTAATTGATAGAATAACTATTGGAGCCAAAACAAATATAATACTGGCACTTCCCCTCATGTTAAACTCACAGACAGACAGACCACATTTGTCAGCACTTCTAAATTTAGATTGTTGCTGGGTTTATTTTAATGATCAATCATCGTTATATTTAGTTTATGTTGGATCCTGTGTTGAATGCCCAAAGGTTGGTTTCATGGGACTTGTAAGATATGTAAAATTGTGTTGATAGATCAAGAAGTCTTTCCCAGTATGATAAGTTTGTTTAAAACTGTTGTTACTTGCGTTTTTGAACCTTGTAATGTGTTTATTGCTACTTTCTTCAAATTGGGTGGGTCCTAACAAGCCTCGGAGATATGTATATATTATGTAAAAAGTCTCCACTCACTTTGCTCATGTCAGTTTCTTGGGCCTAATATGTGAAGGAGCCTCTACATGAATGCTTTATATAAATATCACATTTCCTTGGGATGGGAGGGTTTCAAATTTCATTGTTGACAATAACAATGGTATTTGACATCATAGAGAGATGGGGTTAGTGCCATTATTAAAAGATCATTCATATTGCTATTCACATAATCTACTATTTCCTGTATTTCTGTACAGTATCTGTGCACATAAAATATATACAGCAGACTGTGAGTCTAAAAATACAGTAGATATCGAAATGTTTTGCTTTAAGAAGTAGTAAATATGAAAGTATTTTTTTTATGATGAATGGTGAAATGTATGTATCTCACTTCAATTTGATACAGCAATGTTTCTGAAAGTGTATTTTAATATCAGTTCTATTGTTGATAAGATTAAAACTAATTTGTTTAGTAAGTATAAATTGAATATTCAGAATTTATTTTTTATACTATTAGAGTATTTTCAGTAGTAGGAAAGAGTTGATGTGACCAGTATATTATTTTACGATATCTTTGTAACGACTTTTATGGAGCCATTATGGGGTACCCAGTCTTATCATGCTAATTTAATCCTTTCATGTATTTATTGCATCTTGTGTATATTACTACTTTCGTTGAAGGTGGGGTGGGCTATATGTAAAAAATGTTAGAAGGAAGAATAGTTAAGGAAATATCACAATCTAGGTGGCCTTAGAGAAAGACAAGGAAAAAATGACTGAACAATATTGAGGAGAGCCTCAGAAGAGGGATTTCCAAAGTTGGAGGTGAGTGATGGTTGAGGCCAGACTCTTACAATGGCTTTAGTAACAAGCTTTACGATGGCGTCTTCTTTCTTGAGAATGATCCTCCCCTAAAAGGCCCAATAGCTCTGAATGTAATAAACAGATTTTACAAGTGTCAGTGTCTCAAGCTTTGAAGCTGTATTTTAAATGGCCTCTACTCATTACACCCATGATTTGAAACTGTGTAACTAAGTATGAGCTTTGTTCAAATAGTAGCCAACCTAAGTTTTTTTTCATGGAAACAAGTGAAGCATGGAAGGTGACTTCCGGTGGGGAGAAGTGGAAGATCACCTTCATTAATATGGTTGTATTTTTTCCTTCGGCAGAGGGTGTTGGTTGCTGGGAATCACCCTATATACTTGGATGTCGTCATTTTAATTTTCCATGAAAGGATGAAACGACTTGAGCAGTCGTATTGCATGAAGCTTGGTGATAACCAAGTACAAGCCATTTGCAAGATTCAGCAAGCTTTTCAATGATGATTCTAATCATGGACATAAATTAAGGAGTGGTATAACCAATTCAAAGGTAGCCGCATGTTAATGGAGAACAACGCATATTCCTTTAGGACCTTAACAAATTGAAATTATTAGGTTATTGAACAAGTACGGACTTTGGTCTGCAGTACTGTCATATCACCAACTGCCTATTAATAACTTATAAGATTGGGATAAACACTGGTTTGGTACCATTGGTACTTGTGTTCTTAACAGACCCTAAGGAAATTTTTTTTTTTAATGTAGAAATTCCGTCGTTACAATGTATATATTGTCATTTTGCAGGGAGAAGATTTAACAACATTTGGAGAACTTTGTGCTGAAGGAACTTTCAGAATGTCTGGAGCTAAAGCTTTACGTCATGCTTTTCTTTTTGACAAAATGTTACTTATTACAAAAAAGAAAGAAGAAGGAATCCTGGGATACAAGACACATATCATGGTAAGAAAATTATACATGATGCTGAAATATTTATATTAAAGCCTGAGACCTAGTTTCACTTGTAGTTAGGCTTTTAGTCATAATGGTGAGTGAGCCTGAGTAGGACACAGGCTGTCTATTTAATTGCAAATATCTTTTAACAGAGTTCTTTTGAGTCTCTACTTTTTAAACCACTTCTCTTTACTGTTTTGCTACATTCTCGATAGTATACTGTAAACTTGTGGCAATTTTTCAAATTATATATTGTATTATAAATTGAAATTCTTAATGTCAACTCATACAAGTATGTCAGTGGAGTTTTGATACAGGTTTATGTTTACAAGTGTTTTATTTCTGAATATTTTGTTTTTTTTAATAGTAATTACAGTAGAACCTCTGTTAACCAGCCTCGGATTAACCGGTCCTCGGATTAACCGGCCTATATCGTAGTGTACTGGTAGGATGAGAGTTTCCGAAAATAAATTGTAATTGAGACACCAAAACGGCGGCGAGTCAAACGACTTTGTCGATAGCGGTATCCCATTGTCGGCGACACCAAAGCAGCGGCGAGTCAAATGAATTTGTCGATAGCGTTATCCCATTGTCGGCGGCGTAAAAACACCGCGGCACCAAAGCAGCGGCGAGTCAAACGATTTTGTCGATAGCGGTATCCCATTGTCGGCGGCATAAAACACCGCGGCATTGGCACCCGTCGGTATAGCAGACATATCCTACTTCACAAAAACGTTTGATAGGCCGCTTTTTTTCCACGAATCATTATGGAAAATATAACATTTCTTTTCAGTATTCTTCTTGTCTTAGACTGGTTATGATACGTACAGTATATACAGTAAATAAAAATGAGGGAGTTACGAAAACGGAAGCGTGTGTTGGTTTCGTTTGAGACGCGGTTAAATGTGTCAAAAGATTTGACAGAGGGGAATCTGTAAAAAAGCTTTGTAGTGTTTAATTTTGTCATGTTTGATGTATAATATACATAACATAATATATACGATACATTTATGTACAATAAAATGAGTTGCAATAACATCTTAATTGCATAATTCTTAGTGCTACCTGATTAAATAAGCTTTCCTTGAACGAAAACCGATTTTTCACGGGAACCTCGGATTAACCGGCCAAACGGGCAACCGGCCCGGGTGTCAGTCCCGACAAGACCGGTTAAGAGGGGTTCTACTGTAGATGAAATTGAAATTGCTGAAGTAATCGATGATTCAGAACTCTATGGCGAGGAGGAAGACAAGTAAAGATTCTGATTATGTGAATTCTGACATTGAAAGTAACCCTGCTAACTCCGGTGTTTGTAGATGGTAAAGTCTATTCTGACAGTGTAAAAAAGAAACTGACAAATCTAGTAGAACAAAAAATTTGGTAGTCCAAATTGTAGTGTAGTGATGTTCATACCAAACTGTTTCAAATTGTTCATAAAAAAGCCAATTAAATTTTTTCCCTTTTTTTTTTCCTTTTTCATATAATATGTAGATCTCTAAAAAATGGAAATAAACTAGGAAATATATATAAAAATTAATTTCAGTGTTTTATACAGATTTTAACATAAAAGATAAAATTCAATTTTTAAAAAACAAAACAAAATGCCCAGACTGATGTTAAAACACCAGGCTTAAATGTGTTTAAAAATATTGATTTTCTTTTATGGTGATTCTCTATATTATATACATGTGTGAAAGTAAAATTATAGAATTCTTCATATGATATTCTTATGAAATCTTGTCTAAATTTGCTATTCTCCCCTGGCAACTGCAAATTTTTAAATCATATTTTTTGAGATTTTCCCTTGTCACATTTAAAGTGACCCTCACTCAATCAACCAAGTCTGTAAATTAATAACAATTTTCAAAATTTTATTGGATCAGAACTATATTTAAAGGGTGCATGATGCACTGGAAGAAAACGATATACATAAAGCCACTTTCATCTTAAACACTTTTTTAAATAGATGGGAATTTTGTTCATAAATATCCAAACTGCCAGTTGTAGAAATCAAACATTTTAATTTGTCATTATTATCTAATGGTATTTATTAATATGAATAAGAAGCGAAACACTACTTTAAGTTGTAGTCGTTGAAAAATCAGAATTAACAAAATATGAGAAAAAACTAATGAGAGAAATTAAAATGCTGTGTGCATATGATAGAAGAAAGACTACCAAAAAGATGCTACAGACCTAAAATATCAAGAACAATGTGTATATACCAGATTAAAGAAGACATAATAAAAGGCATAGAAATGCAAGGATAAAATGGGATCATAGAAATTGTTGGTATTTTTATTGTAATAGTCTACTCAAGTTACTGGAAACAACTTTTAAGAGTTAAAAACATAGAATTATTGTAATGATTATCTCTTTTAAAAGAAATTATAAAATTATCTTAAAATTTTCATTGCAGATATATTCCTAAAATCATAAGGAAGATTGTGTTTAGTAGGATCTTTGTGCTTGCAAGTACTTTCAAGACACTGTACATAAACACCAGTATTTTGCTTCTCTCCCGCCCTCTTATAAAAAATAAAAATGTAGCATTACATTATATTGTTGTTTTTTTTCATTATTTCTTTTAGCATTTTAATTTCTTAGATAACTGCATATAAGAATGATGTGCTTACAAAACTTATTCTGTTATGATTTAGTGTTCCAACTTAATGCTGATAGAAAGTGTACCAGGAGAGCCTCTTAGTTTCCATGTGATACCCTTCGATAACCCTCGACTACAATATACTTTACAGGTAAGCAGAGATCCTGGTTGATTTCTAACCTAACCTAACCCAGCAGCTCATTTCCATGTTGAGTCAAATATAGCTTTAGTCCTTAGAACTTTATTGGGTAATCTTTGTATATAATTTCTACAAATATTAGTATTTATGAGTCAGACAACTTTATAGCCAAACAAAATCTAAGAGTAGGAATTGTATTTAGCAGATTTAATTTATTTGTAACCATCAAAATATTTGTGTGATTTTTTTACTTTTAATTAAGAAGAGTATAGAGTTTGAGCTGTTATAATTGTTGAAATATATAATATATTATACTATGAAAATAATAATTTATTAACTGATTTTGGTCATCCCCCATTCCGACTTTTGTTATAACTTAATATAATGTCAACTGTCCTCAATAGTCTATTATGTCATTTTGTTGTAAATGACAGCTGTTTCGGCTATTAAGCCATTTTCAAGTTTCAGTTGGAAACTCCACTGTCATCAAACCCATAACATTCATAAAATCATTCTGACTGTAATTTATGTATTAATGTGTTTTGTGTTGTGTTTGAGACAACGGAAATAAATCTTCAACTGAAACTTGACAATGGCTAAATATCTGAAACGGCCTTCAATTTACAATGAAACGATTATTGTTGTAAGTTGATTTTATATTAATTTTTTAACTGATTCAATGACATCACATTGTACATTTCAATGATTTAATTCCTACATCCATTTTAAACACAGTATGTTTTCTATTAAATTATATTTTTTTCAGGCCCGTAATCTCGAACAGAAAAGAGAATGGACGCTTCAACTTAAACGAGTTATCTTGGAAAACTACAATGCAGTGATACCATCTCATGCTCGCCAGCTTGTTATGCAACTCGGCCAAAACAGAACAGACGGTGAGTGATTTGTTTTAAATTAAACTTATATTTTTACAATATTTATTTTCACATGTGTAAATATGTAATTTTCATTTTCAGAAATAAAATACAATATGTCCTAAAAATTTTTGAATGATTTAAAAAAAAATTGAATTACAGTTGCAACTATACAATTTTTATCTTTCAATTTTTCTCTAGTCAATTTGCAATTTTGGTGGTTATACTCTTATCAGTGTACTCCCAAGTTTAATTAATTTTTCATTATCATTGACACTCATTTGAACGGTTTCACTCTCTTCAGTTGTCAAGTCATATCCACTATCCCCTAGAAGTTATAATATTCTCACGATGGTGAACCCTTTCCCCACGAATTGTTGAATTTCTTCAAGTACTAAAGCTAGCTTGAGAATTTTATTTATATTATCTTAATTTGTATCAAACTACATTGCATTAACAATACTTAACAGTACTTTGTTCTGAAATCGCTGTATCATTAGAATATTACTTTTCTTAGGTGCGCAGCTGCACTCCATAAGTCTGGATTGATTTTGCACTTATGTATGAGTATTAGGAGCTACTTATGTATTGATAATACCTTCTGCTTAACCATTGCATTAGATTAGAAATGTACAAACTTACACTTCTTCTTTATAATGTTACTGTTATAAAGCTTATATGGAAATGCTGTGGTTGCAGCATCAACCCTAACCCTGAACTCAATCGTTCAACTTACTGTATACCATTTTAATTTATGATTATAAGTCAAATTTTCAATATCGTGGAGAATTCTGGATATTAGACATTCCTGTTGTTAGTAATTGCCCACTTCCTTCAAGATCAACAGCACAACTAGATCTAGACTATTACAGTAGAACCCCTCTTAACCGGTCTAGTCGGGACTGACACCCGGGCCGGTTGCCCGTTTGGCCGGTTAATCCGAGGTTTCCGTGAAAAATTGGTTTTCGTTCATAGAAAGCTTATTTAATCAGGTAGCACTAAGAATTATATTGCAACAATTAAGATGTTATTGCAACTCATTTAATTGTACATAAATGTATCGTATATATTATGTTATGTATATTATACATCAAACATGAAAAAATTAAACACTACAAAGCTTTTTTTACAGATTCCCCTCTGTCAAGTCCGCGTCTCAAACGAAACCAACACAAGCTTCCGAAAACTGAAAAGAAATGTTATATTTTCCATAATGTATACTTAAATGATTCGTGGAAAAAAAGCGGCCCATCAAACATTTTTGTGGGTGTATGTCTGCTATACCGACGGGAGCCAATGCCGTGGTGTTTTTATGCCGCCGACAATAGGATACCGCTATCGACAAAATCGTTTGACTCGCCGCCGCTTTGGTGCCGCGGTGTTTTATACGCCGCCAACAATGGGATACCGCTATCGACAAAGTTGTTTGATATCGCCGCCGCTTTGGTGTTTCAATTACAATTTATTTTCGGAAACTCTCATCCAACCAGTACACTACGATATAGGCCGGTTAATCCGAGGACCGGTTAATCCGAGGCTGGTTAACAGAGGTTCTACTGTAAGTGTAAACACAGTCGGTAATTGGTGAAATTCCATATTAAGGTAAATAATAACTCACATGTAAAATTTCACAAATCAACATATTATATTGTGACAGCTGTTTTACAATTAAGCATCTTCATAGTTGTCTAAAGATATATAATTGCGAAACAACAGCTGTCACATTATAATATGTTGATTTGTGAAATTTTACATGTGAGTTATTATTTAGCTTAAACCTAGACTTTTTTGACTTTAGAGAAAGACAGAACAGAAAGACAAATGGGACAGACAGATGTGATGAACAGACTGAACAATTCATGACACTTTCAGTGTCAATTCAAAATTCCTTACAACAGGTAAACAAGATTCTGGAAAACCAGGTAATCCGAGTTGTACCATTTTCCGTTTGTTTTCAATGTTCCTGCATTTACATTTTTTGATCTTCAAGTCAAATTATTTAATTTAAAAATTTACAGTCTACAATTTTTTTTTTAACTCAAAAACAACTGTTTGCCTTGTCTAAAATATGATAAGAACCATCTACTATGCCCTAACATATACAGAGTTGTCATCCAGTCATCTCTTATGTATTTTAAATAATTAATCTTAAAACTATAACATTAAAAAAATCAATTTATTAAATAATTATCGTCTTAAAATAAGCCTAAAATGGGTTTGTTATGTCTTGATTTGTTACTTTCGATATAATAAGAGAGCTCAATTAACTCTGATTGTCAGCTTCAAGATTAGAGCAGCTTCAACATTAGAGCAGCATTGCCAACATAACAGGCAAAATAATGTAGACGACATGAAAGAGAACAAAATTATCATACTGAATTTCACAAAAACTTTTACTATTCATTCATATTTTTTCATACTGTAACAATATATAGACTGTAACCACCTGGATAAAACACGCTTATATTTTCAAAATTTCTTGAGTAGTTTCTGATATTATCTCTTTACAACATATAAACTCACATATCTTTTCTTTTTATAATAGTAGTATAAATTTATAATTACTGTTTTTAACAAAATGGTTTTATTGGTTTGTTTTAGATGAGATTTTGGCAGAAAGAGCAACACCAAAAAAACAACATTCAGCTCCAGAGTATCTAGAGAAACGCAAACAAGAACGGGAAAGACGTAAATCCGAGACTGGACTAAGAGCAAGACTTCGATCAAGGACTAGAAACTCCGATACAGGCATCTGTAATAAGGTAGATTTTTTTTTGGATTAGACCATGTTAAAAAACTCTTTCAAATTATTATAAATAATAAGAAAAGTATTTCAAAAATGTCCACTTCCCGGACGGCCCTATTTGCCGATATCGACGGAAATATTTCGGGTCAGGGTAAAAAACTAAAAAATTGATTTTTCATCATAATATTACTTGAATACATAAAAAAGTTAGCGGTAACTAGTCATTTCGTTCTAATTTTTTTTTTTGTGATTTTATAGCAAAAAACATCGTGGATATATCCGCCGGCCGTCTGTGGCACAACAACACTTTAGCGGATATACCCACTACCGTCCGCATTTTCTTTGTTATAATTGTTATAGTATCAATTGTTATAATCACCATTCGTCCCTTCATCACTCATACCGCCGTAAACATCGTCCAATAGGCCTACATTATCTTCATTACCAGTATTGTCCTCACTACGATCAGATAAGTTACCGTATCATCAATGTCCATAAGTTCAGCGTTAAAAAAATCACCTTCGGAAACACTGCGATTCAGTAAGTCAATAATGTCTTCATAACGTATCAAATTATTTACGTTCGACGACATCTTCACACTGCGAAGGCCTAACAAACCACTTGGATAACCTAACACAAATACTGTGTATTTTTAACTAAAATACAAAAAAGTTTTGTAAATTTATTCCTTAACTTTTTTTATAATAAAATGTTTTCATTTATAGGCTCAGCAGCGACTACGCAGGAGTTGTCAGAGTAGAGAGAAAAAGGAAACTCTAACCCCTGAGAACACATTGGTGAGTTTCTCATCCACTTGGTAGCTTATATTAATTTTTTTAATTATTTTAGTCGTAAAGATAAAAATAATGATGTGACAAAATTACTGGTGCACCTGTTAGTAATTGTAGGCTATAGAGACGACCACAGACCTGTAACGACCAGAGTCCAAACCCATTGATTGGAACTTGGGGATCTGAAAACTGAGAGCCTTGTGTATGTTAAATAAATATTTATTCTCTCCCTTTAGTCTTCCCAGATATCATACCTTTAGTGCATTTCTTTAATTTCAAACTACAAGAGTCCAAAGACTTTTCTTCTCTTGTAATCTAGTAACTCACAGTCCATGAGGAAATTTATTGTGGAGCACTTGGTTGAACAGCACAATCGGCAGTTTTGGTCTTCGTGGAAGAAGTGTTTCCTGCAATGACCATATCCAGTTATGAAAATGTTCAAAGTCCTTTTTAAAGTGTTTTTTTGTTAGAGCCTGATCAGGGACACTAAGAGCTAAGCTTGATCAGGTACATTTTGCTGCCATCTTCAATGTTGTTATTTTTTCATGGCCCATTTAGTTGCTTGTGTTCGCAGTTGCTGAATGCTGATACCACACATCAGTTTGGTTCCCACAGAGAAGGGGAGGGTCATTGCTCCTTCTTTTGCAATGTTCTCAGCCTTCTCAATCTCCTGGCACCCATCTTACCTGTACTGTGTTAAGACATGACAACATTGTTAGAAATAGGAGGCACTTTTCACCATTCTGGAGTTACCTAACTGAATCAAGTGGTCTACTAACTATCTGACCCTGGTAGCTCCTTTCCAGCCCTATGTTAGCACAAGCTAAATTTGGGCACTGCACAGACAACAACCTCCATTTTAGGTTGTCAGGAAGACAGTAAAAAGAATATTTTGTTGAACAAACTGAGCGTTGATTTTTTTTAACCAGTATGCAAGAAAGTACAAAAATTAACTTGAACTAATAAAATGTTAAAGCATTAGTTTAGTATAATTAATCTGTAGTAATTTTCTGTATGAAAAGATATTTATCTCATTAACAAAAATTATTTTTGAACTAAAAAATACTTCTCTATTTTATAAAGGAAAGGGTAGGAGGTCCTGTACGTCGCAAGTCAGAGCCTAGTTGTTTGGTGAACGCAGTAAATAGAGACAAGAGTCTTGATTCTGGTACAGCATCTGTAATGACATCTGTGACAGAACTGCGAATCTCTGAGTCTGATCTCGCTTCCGCAGTGGAGAAGGAACGGGAAGGTCCTGCGGAGAAGAAACGTACATTGGAAGAAATAGTTGGGCAGCTACTTATGCAAAACCGAGAGTTTCAACGAATTTTGAAGAAACAACGTCATTTCAGTTGTAGACGGCGCATGGCGGAAACAAGTGATGAGGAGGATGATTATCGTTCACATAAACATAATAGGTTAGTTATTTTATTTCAGTTGTACAATTTTGTAAATTTAAATTATTTGTTGGGGGAGCAGGATTGCTAATTTAAAAGACCATAATTGTAATATGATATTGTTGGCGTTTCTGAGTCCATATTCATGAGTGTTTAGGCACACCAGTGAAGTTTGGTCATGTTCTGCTCTCTCTGGTAATCTAGTCCTTGTAGTTTAGAACACAGCAACTGATGATCACAGTATTCTTCTCATTCCACAAAATACACTGGCTTGAGTCAAGAATACCAAACCTGCTGAGATGAGAGCCCAAACAGTTGTGGCTAGTGTTCAAGAGAAACTCTGTGACTGCTAATCTTCTTGGTTTGTCTTTACCCCCCCCCCAGTTTGTCCTATTTTAGACCACATTTGGTCTGGGCTTTTTGGGGCAGCAAGTTCTTCAAAGTCGTTGAGTAACTTATTCTTTATTAGCAGATATGATATTCTCTGTTGTAGACTGGAAGGCTCCAAGAATGTCATGGTCCTTTTCTTGGCCTGTGTATTAGCCTTCTCGTTTAGCCCCAATGTAAAAAGATTTCTTTTCCCAGTGCAGTCAGATGTTTTAGCGCCTTCCTAATATCATATATTTTATTTGTATAGAGTCTTGTTCAATGTTACGCTCTGGATAACTGCTATTTTAAAGTCCAAGGGTCTGGAAAGTAGTTGTTGCGGTACTATAATAATTGCCTGAGTTTCTCTGTTGAAGCACAATTTGTTTTTTAGTACTATATAATAAGAAGAAGACAAACTGCAGTGTACGTTGGCGTTGTTAGTTTCAGGTGTGTAAGACCCACCCGTGTGGACTACCTTAATTTGATAGTATTTAGTGAAAGTTGTTTTAATATTTCGTCAAGAGTTTTTTTTTCTTTACATCATCTTCCAGAGATTATAGGACTGATATTCTACTGATTTAATTGGAGGGTCAATTAGTTCCACCTTATCCATTATATTTAGAGCTTCTGTGTAGTTTGTACATGCTGTCAGTAGTGTGATTTGATTTTTAAGGAGTTTGTCTTTGTATGCAAATAACTGTAATATTTTAATACACAATGTGACAGAAAAAAAAACTTATTATACTCAGTGTTACATAAATGTATGCAGTTCATAACTATTTTTTTCATTCTGTAATGATGTGTCCCACATATAATCTTTGTCTCTTGGGAAGAAATAAACTTTCAATAGCAAATGAATTGTAACAAATTTACAAAAATGTTCTCTTTATATTAGTGGGATTTAGTTAACACTAAATAGAATTCGTTTTTTTTAAATTATTCAACTAATTTATGTAGTTCCACAAATCAATCATTAACCATGAATTTCTGTTTTTATCCTTTGTTAAAAGCAAAACTAAGGATGCACTTATTCCTTGTCAAATTGAATTGAAGAAGATCTAAGCGTGTTTTTTAAATTTTATTAAATACAATTTGTATTATTAATATAACAAAATAAAATGTCAAGAAATGAACCACAAAATGAACAGACTAAATTTACAAAACCATTTGCAAGTGCACAATCTGAAGGTAAGGTGTGATTTACACTTACATATTTTTAGATTAACTTTAAACTTAATTGTGAAATTTTTAATTTGAGGATCGAGGGAATAACGCTATAATAATTCTAATTTAACTTTTTCTAACTTGTTAGATGATATGCCTTGACTTCCTAGTGCCTAAAATAAGTAATTATTAACAAATCTTTACAACAAATGGATTGTAACCCTTTTTCTGAAATGTATAATACTAGAGCCTATAACTAAGGGTGCCCATTACTACAACAAAAACAGCAAAACAATCTGGTGTTCCAATATAGAAAATTGCAAGAACTTGAGAAGTTAGTTCTGGCACCCTTACTGTTAATTTTTTTAAACATGGCAAATTTTAATGAAAACGCCAATTTGTAATTTGTAGAAAATTGGCTGTTTTCAATTATTTCGACTTCAAGTAGTGTTTTCCATCTGCTCAATTTAAAATTTCTACAATTTTTGTTTTCTACAAATTAGAGTTTAGATGTTTATTCACAATTTCCCACCTATTACAATCAGTTTATCATTAGTTTTCTGTAAAAATGTGATAAGATTGCAGATGACTGCATGGGTCACTTTTATCTAGGCATAATGCTTCCAATAGATCATGAATTTTAATAATAAAGTACCCAAAAGTCTATAAATTTTGTTTTTTAATTTAGTAGAAAATTTGAAGTTGTAAATAGAATACTTTTTCATTTCATTTTTTATTCAGTCTTTCAGACAATACAATTAAATATTGTATAATGAGACAAGTCATATATAATTACATAGAAAAAATTAAAGATAATATACACAATTAATAAAAATAAAAACAACTACAATTAAATATTAGAACAATATAACATGTAGGCTTATAAATATAAAATGAAATTAACTTATAAAATGGCTGTTAAAAACTCTTCCACTAAGTAAATCTTATTTACCTTGAGTATTATATGTACGACAATGTTACGAGCTGAAGAGCTCTTAAACAACTTCTAATCTGTACATATATGGGAAAGTTAGAATACCCAGTTTTTTAAATACACGTTTGGAAGAATCTTGACGGCTTAAATGAACCATACGTCTTACTGATTTCTTCTGTAGATGAAAGACCTTTTGAGTCATTTGTTTAGTGAAATTCCCCCACAGAGCAATCCCATATCAATGAGAGTAAAATAATCCAAAGTATGAAATTCTCAGAACTGATTCTGTACAAAGCTGAACCTCAGTTCTGAGCAAGAAGATCTATAAAGTGTGTTTTCAATTGTGTTACTTTCAGTGTTGTATCATTTCCTGGCTGTAATTTCATTATCACAAGATATATAAACACAAACTAAATATATTCAAGTTAAGTTAAGGCCTTAGTTGTGGTCACTGTCTTGTATTTATCTGCAGCGACTGTTAGTTCCAATTGTCTTTGTCTCTGCCGTAGTCTTTCCTACCACCTTAAGCTTCTTTACCATTGTCCGCTTCCAAGTGTTTCTTAAACGACCTCCATAGGAATTCCAATCCAAAATGTGATTTATATCATTCTCATATTTCTATGTATGTCTAACCCATTTCCTCTTTTGAAGTGTATTGGTTACTATGAGTCCATATCAGCAGTTCGTCATTGCTAATTCTGTCTGTTCACCAAATTTTGACGATCCTTCTGAACCATTAAAAAAATATATAATGATAATAGATTTATTGTCATTAAACCATTAACAAATTCAATACGAAGTGTCAAAATGAATAATAATAAAAAATACATAATATAATACAATATATACAATTATGATATCAAACATTTATAAAAATTACATACGTAGTAGAATAACATGTGATTAAAATTCCAGACTGCTCATGTCAGTCAAGTCGTATTCTTCAATAGTATAGAAGGACTTTGTTTTTACCCATCTCTCACAACACTTTTAAAACAATCAACTCTAGCTCTCTCTGGTAATTTATTAAACAACCTAACATCAACATATTAATATATTTCCGTGTCTTACTCGGTCTAATATATTTAAAATCTATACAGTTCTTATGTCTAGTGTTGTGTTCATAAATACAGCTTCGCAGATTAAAAACTTATAATTCTCTTTCACAAAAATAAGGCAACAAAAAAAAAAATATATATATATATATATATATATATATATATATATATATATATATATATATATATATATATATATATACAGGAGAGTGTTAAAATTTTAAGTTATGAAAAGTGAGACTTGCTTGACTCACATTCATGTAGACCTCTGATGTATTTTATAGCTTTTTTGCCACTTAAATAACACTTTTAATCAGTTTGCTCCTGAGGAGTTACTCCACAATTTAAATTCATATTGCAGAGTTGTATATTGTTTATATCTCATGAAATGGTCTATAACTAACAGTTATTTCTTAAATAATAAAACATATTTTGGGCTTTTCCATTAGATGGCTACATAATTTTCTGATCTACCATATCCATCTACAGTGTTATTCAAGAATATAAAATTTCCCACAACCATTATAGAGTAGGCATTTGCTTAGGCCCTTTGTTCCATCAAGAATGAATAGAATTAAGTAAGATTGTAAAATTTCATAAAATTTTAAATTGCTCTTTTGAGGCTGACCTGCAGTCAGTATACAATACAAGACTACTTAAGGTACCAGTTTCAAGGACTACTGGTACAAGTTTTATTACCAGTGGCTCAAGTTATAATAAATTCCAAATTAAAAATGTACCTGTCTTATTTTAGTAACAGAATATTTTCTTTTGTTTTAGATCTCGAAGCTGTCATTCAGAGAAAGGACGAGAGAGTTCCGGTGAGTATGATAACCTTCAAGATGTCTGGGAAACTGTTCAGATCCTAGAACAACGTAAATATAGTCTTAAAAGAACACAGTCTTTCACAAGTCAAGACTACGAAAGCTCACCTGAGCATTCGTTACCTTGTAGTTTGTCTCGTCTGTCATTAGACAATGGTCCCACCTCGCCAGCAGTCTGGTTAAAACAACAACATCAACATCTCGCCACAGCACCAACAAAGAAATCTGGATCACTGCCAAGAAGCTTCCAATTAAATCATGCTCCAGAATGGCCCAGGATGTGTCCAGAACGTCCTGTAACGATAGCTTCAGATAAACCTCAAGAACTTAATCTAGAAGATATGGAAAGGTACATGGATAGAGAAAAAGATTCTTGTTTAACTTGGAGACATAGATTTCCTGTACCTGACGATACAACGGAAGAAGACAGTACCACAGAATACATGGCAAGTTCACAACATCTTAATATACATCCAGAGTACAAGATATACAAACGTGGGTTAACAAAAGCTACATTGAAATTGGTTATAACAAGCGTGAGTAACAAACTGGCAGGACTAAGAGCTAGCTCAGAAATGTTGAGTGAAAGCGAGAGTGAGAAACGAAGCAGATCTGTTGGACCGTTTGGTAAACACAAACAAAAAGATGAAGATGATTCTGATTTACCAACGTATAAACAAGGTAGTTCTAGTTTAGGCGCGAGAATAGCGCACGGTTCAGAAACATCTGATTATGCCGATCCTAGAGTATTATTTCCATCGATTACACCGTCAAAAAAAGCAGCATCACTGTTAGGTATCCGACCGTATTCTGTTCTATCTTTGGTATCGAATTTAACATCGTCAAGCGATGGTGATAAAACGTCTGGATACAGTGGAAGTATTACATCAACTCTACAGGATTCGGTGAAAAAAGATGATGAAAGCGATGGATCTGCTGATAGTTTTTACGAAAGATCGTTTGAAGCGATGGAATCAATTATGGACGCAGAAATGTTTAGGGATAGCGCTGTATTTAGCGATCCTGAAGATATATTTGAACAAGTTATTAGTAAAAATCCATCTGTTTGTATAAGGAACAGTAAAATTCCACCACCTGTACCAGCGAAGCCGACTAATTTGAAAGCAATTTGGAGGATAAATAATAATACAACTGTAATTGGGCAGGATGTAGATGAATGTGATTCAAGTTCGGTTGCATCTACGGTGATAGAATCTACATCAAATAAAGGATGGGTTAAGCATGTCATCGGGAAACTGCAAGGTGATTCGGCACAATCGTAAATTAATTAAAAGTTAATCTAATTGATATTTTGTTCAAACAATAATTTATAAAGCTGAGCTGATACCCAGAATTGATCACACAATACTAGTTCTGTGCAATCAATTGCAATTCTAACATGTAACAAATATTTTGTTCAGAATTTTTTCTCTTTGATTTAGATGGTTTTCAAACTATGCGACTTCAAACACGCTATTGTAATAAATGTATTTTAAAATTTCCTTGTTCAACTTATTTATGTGCAAAATTAGAGAGGCCAAAACAATCTGTTAAATGTGACCAAGTCTTCGCTTTTATTTTTCTCTAGATTTACATAGAGAAGTTTCTAAACGTAAGCTATAGCGTTATATTTAAATACGGAAGTTTATTTTGTCCTTGTCTTGATTACTAGTTTGTTTGTCTTTCTGTGATCAGAAAATACATAGTGTTATTTGGAAACAGAATAATGAATATTTTGCAAATATAGTTATTGTCTTGTGAGATTTACAATCATGATGTATACGAATCAAGGTCCCCAGAATAGTAGAACCTTGTTTATCAGACAAAATTTCACAGTAGACCTAGATAGACAGTAAACTATATTTTGGAAATGTAGATTAAATACAGTGCATTCAAAACAGAAACTTAAAGTGACATTGTATTAAACAATACAGAACAGAGTATTTCATTGTAGCCTTTTTGTAAGTTAAATTAATGTTAAAATGAATTTACTTGCCAAAAGAACAATTCAGTAAAAACAGATATTTATATTATGAAGTACAAAAGTTACAATAAAATGTAATAAAAGGAGTTTAAATTTATTGTAAAATATATGGGACAAACTATGTTAGCATATTATTCAGTAGTCAGTACGTACGAATTTAAAACAAAGACTACCTATTTTTAATCGCAATGTATTGCCATGAAGCATGATTCTCTCTTAGTCATTGTAATTAAACAGTTATATCTCCTTTCTAGCTATCATAAAGTTTCCTATTTTCACTATATGTGTTTGAGAACTGGTACCGGCTCAGCTTTAATAAGTTTCCTTTAGATTTAGATTTTAGCAAAACAAAATGATACTGAGTCATAATTTTATATTATACAAGTTAAACATTATCAATAAAGAACCCTGCTCATAATACTTGTTGCAACAGTTACATTTTTGATATTCAATATTTCTCGTTATTATAAATATTTCACATTTACGAATTGCCGATTTTATACATCTCTGTATGTTTAGAATAGAAAATAATTTAGTAAAACTACAGAGGGATGTTAGACATATAGGTAAGTCATAATAACTTCAAAAACTTTTAAATTTTTGACTTTTTCTATTTATATATGTACAGATAAGTTTTGTGTGTAGAGAATTTTATTGGTATCGTCGTCAGAAAGAAGAAGTATTGTTGAGAAGAGGTAGAATAATGACAACAGTTTACCTACTTCATGTTTTATATCTTTGGTTTAAGGTGACGCCAACCACATAGTATCTATCCTCTCATAAGCTGTCCTCCGCAGTCAAATTATCTATAGATATCTTCTACATTTTAATTCGACTGTAACTTTGTCCATCCTAAGCTTTCCTCCGATAGCATTTCCACCCTGGAAGTATATGTGTTTCTTCTTTTGTGTTAGATTTCTTGCAGGAAGAAGTTGATGAAAGACACGATTCTGTCACAATATTCCTAATATTCATCCTTGAGGCCAAAGTGGATACTGATAAAGGAATAACTTTATATTATTTTTAAGTCATTTGGCATCTTCAGTAAGTTGAACAGTTGGTGTCCATTCATGCCGCTTTTTTTTTCTTTTAACCCTGTTCAAAACCCATCATCTCTCCTCAAACAGTCTCCCAAGACTGTGTCACATTCAGGAAAGTATGCCCCCATTGGAAGCCTATTCAGTAGCAGATGGATCTCATTGATTCTATAAAAAATAGTTCAATGCTAAGTTCATCCATTGATAGACAACAGTTCAGCATCAATACTTGTCGCAGCGGTTGACAACATGTACAAGATTTTTCCTGTTGCTTTCTAATAATACAACCGATCTGTCTTCTGGTAGATACACAGAACTATTCTTATAAATCTTATAGAACTTGTCATAGTAAGATTGAATGGTTTTTCAAGATTGTTCTCAGTACCTATGGTGGGTCCTGTTTTGATACCCCTTCAGAATAAAATGGTGAGGGCGAAACTTCTGAAAGGAACAGAAAACACTAGTGGAGTTATTTCTGATGTCGCTCTTGGTTTCAAGAACATAAGCTGAGAAGCTCTACTTTTGTTGAGAGTTTTGTAATATGAACATATTCTTTTTAAAATCCTTTTTATTGCTAAATTTTCATAAAGTAATAACTACATTTTCATAAAATAAAGTGTTGTTAAAGTAGTGCTACTTTGATTATTATAAAAATAAACTTTCATTTTTAATAAATTTTTTTATAACCATGTTACAGACAATTTCTGTTGTTGCTTTTATGTAACGGCAAATAATAGCTGTCGAGTTTGTAGTAATGGCAGCAGAGTCACGGGCGAAGTATATAATGACACCCTATCTATTTTTTTTTTTTTAATTATTCACATTTACAACTGACTTAGCAACTTTATGTCTAACATCTCTCTGGTAAAACAATGAATTTGCTAAATAGACCACTTGTATTAGAATATCTATTAATACAGTCATTTTGAAACTTTTATCAATTTTAATATTATAATCGCTCATCACTGTAGCTCATCAAGAAGACTTACCATGACAATAATTTTCATTCTTAGAAGTGCAATACTGTATTTTAGACTTAATTCAAGACTGCCGAAGTTTTGTTTTTATGGTTATGTGACCGACAATAATGTTGTGTAAAGATATGCAATGGATCTCTCCACATCTTGATTTAAGATTTGTGAATTTTTGTAAAAATAATTTTATTGTGAATATGTATTTTTATTTGTTGTATAGAAAATAAGAAGCGCATGCTTAATTAATTTGTTAATTCATTTTTTTAACATTTGTAAAAAAAAATTGTATAATTTTCAATCACTCAAATAATGTATAATTCTTTAATAATAAAGAGATTTAAGACTAATAATATATTTGATGTGAATAATTATTGTCCAACAAAACTGTGTTTTGATCTATTAATGAATTATCTTTATTATTTTTTCCCTGGTTCTTTAAAAGGAAAACATCTTGGTCATTGTTGCCTTTTAAAAAAAGGAAGTAAACAACATAAAATAAAGGCGCCTAGCCCTTCAATACTTTATTTTACATCCATGTTGTTTAAAGGTAAATAACCTCTCGATCATCATTATTTCATAAAAAATAAGTAGAAAAGAATAGAAAATAAAGACTCCTAGCTCTCGAATACTCTAAAGAGTATCAGAAACCTAAGAGGAAAGAACAAGAGTTTGTCAATAGAAATCTGACAGGAAAGATGAAAAAAAGGAATCTAACTTAAGACTACATGAAAAAGGTATAGATTCAGCTCATGTCCTTCAGGACTCCCAAACCCGTACTCACTTATAAATGAGCCCCTGATATTTAGTTAAATTCTTTTTAAACAAACTATCGGTTTTTTTTTAACTACATACAAATATTTTAAGTTTGTTTTTATCTATCTATCATTTTATTTCCACATTTTATTACGACATATCAAACACTATAAAACAGGTGTCATCAAAACAAATTTTACAGGTAAATAATAAATACAAAACAAATGTATATAACTCTATACTATGCGCCTCAAATCATGACCGTTGGGTAATAATACCCTATAGGAGACCCAGAGTAGCATGCTGTTGTTAATTCAAACAGCTCTCTGCACGAGGCTAACCTCCGAGCAAGGCACCGATGTCTTGCAATGCTAATAGAGTTGTGAAATAAGTAGTTTTATTATGTTTGCATAGTTTTGTCTTAAATTAAACGATAGTTTTTTTAATTTAAATATCTTTAGTCTAACTGATACATGATCACTGTACTGAGTTATTTAATTTTCAAACATTTATTTTTTCCTTTAACAGTAATAATTATATATCCTGTAATACTGTAATAGTAATAACCTAGAACGAAAATAAATAATAGTTTTTAATTGAAGTTTCTTGTAACTTAAGGGGAATGATTTCTATTGTATTTATTTATTTAGTCTGAAAAATATTGTTTTTGTTGAGAAATTACTAATGATTTGTTTACAAAGAAGGAAACTGTGATACAAAATGAAATGCAGTAACTATTATTTTTAAAACGTTTTAAATGAACGTAACTGCAGAAGAATCGTTCATTCATGCCAAGCGCTGTCCGTATTGGTTTCTTCAAGGTCAGGCTGTCTACTGACTCCTCCCTCAAGGGACTTGACTCATGGTTAGACATACAAATTCAAAACACTAAAATAAGGTTTCAAAATTCCACTTACAACCAATTTACAATAAACTAGATCATCCCGCAGGTGAGTATGGGTGTGGCAAACTTGAAGAACCTATCTGGGTCTACACCTTTCTTCATGTAGTCTTGGGTTGATACCTCTCTTTCATCTTTCCTATTATGTCTCTCTTGAACAACTCTTGTTCTTTTACGACACTGACGCTATTATAGTGTTTGAGGCCTAGGAGTCAAATTTTTATGAGATTTTTTTTTCACCTTTAAAACAACACAAAAGAAAATAACCTAGCTACAAAACTTTATCATTAAAATATTCACTAGTACCTAACCTAAACTAACCTAACCTATCTGGGTCTACACCTTTCTTCATGTAGTCTTGGGTTAGATATCTCTCTTTCATCTTTCCTATCATGTCTATCTTGACCAACTCTTGTTCTTTTACGACACTGACGCTTTTAGAGTGTTTGAGGCTTAGAAGTCTTTATTTTATGAGATTTATTCACCTTTAAAACAACACAAAAGAAAATAACTTGGCTACAAAACTTTATCATTAAAATATTCACTAGTACCTAACCTAACCTAACCTACGCTCAATGAAAGTACAAGGGAAATTTATTAAACAAATTTTTTCCCATAACATTTAGACACTATGTTCAGGCAATAGTTTTATAATTGAAAGTTATTTTTCCCTCGCGTTATATTGATGAAATGTGTCCTCAGTGTAAATTGTATTTGAATAAAAATCGAGCTTTTAATAAGGGTGGTAAGGGTCAATTTTTGTTTTTTACCAATTATTCATGAACTGTATTAGTTTTTTTACTTGCGACTTTGCATACAGTAACAGGTTTGAGTCATTAATATTCATATTTCACTCAAATTTGAACAGAATCGGTGTAGTTGATTTTAAAAAATGATGTCTTATAACCCCTTAACCGATTCTTTGATTGTTTAACAATAATTCACGAACCGGTATTTTTGGAGGAATGGCAACCAATACATTTTGTTTAGGTCCTTAGAGGCCACACTTGAGAAAATTTTCTCCAAATTTTTACAAACAGATTTTGAGGAAATGGTAATTTCGTGTTTTTTTTCCTTATGGTAGCTACCACTAAATTTTGTGTTATAAAATAAAAGCATCATGTTAGAGGCAAAATATCCCTTCATACCAAATTTGATTAAAATCACTCACATGTTTGGACTTGAGTACTATACATACGATACAAAGACATCATTCCAAAATCCACTTTTTTTAACTCATAAAAAAATTCCATGAAAAACTCAGACATTTTTTGACCCATCACACTACTTTTCCTAATGTAAGATAGTAAAGTTTAGCTGATACGAATGCAATTTAAATGAAGTGTAACACACATTTCAACTGGTTTGAGTATAAGCATTGATTTCACACAGTAAATAGATTGCCAATCTCCATAGTATGGGATGAAGCTCAGAAATTATCAGTTGTAGTGCTACCATCTAATGCCCCATTTCAAAGACAGCATGTCGTATTGAATCCTCCCACGCTAACACATTCTGAACCTAAACCCACAAAACTAACTGTTCAACCCACATTAATCTATATTCTGTGGGACATCTTTTTAGTTTTAAATTCAATAATATAAGGTAGATGTTATCCATTACAAGAGTAAATACTCATCTTCCAACCGTTTCCTCAAGAGGAATTGCTCAAGTTTATGCACATGTTATTTTCTTGAATGGTTGACATTTGTCCTTGTTTTTTTAATTATTCTACAGAAACCAGTTTGTCTTGGAACTTGTAACTTATAGTATAATAACTATGACTTATAATACATGTTTATAGACCTAAACCATAACGGTAAACTTGATATCTGTTCACATTTAACATACCGGCACATGTTTTGCTTTCTCATAGAATAGATAGCGTTTTGTTGTGAGTAACCAAAACGTTGTTGAATTTCTCACTGAGATTTTTATTTAAAAGACCCCTGAGGCCATTAAAATGGTTTTTGGATTTATGTCTGTCCGTCTATTGTCCATGCTATACGGTACAACTCAAACTGACTTTTTCATTCTTTAGCACTACATCGTCTAGATGTCTCAGAACCCATTGCTCATCATGACCATCAAAATACACAAAGAAGGCCTCTCTTGCTTGGCTCATAAGGCTTTCTTAGCTTGCAATGAAATAAACCTGGCAGAGTGTTTTGCGGTGTTGATCAGCTTCCAATATTTTTAAAAACCAGAAACCCATCTTTCTTTACACAAACAATACAGCAGTATTGTACTATTTAAAAAAAGGAAAAAGTCACCCTTTCCTTAATATGGTAATATGGTATTATTACCATACAGAATTCCCACTGGTGCACTTGGAAAATCAATCACTTGCCATGTTCTTGAACCATGCTGGCAGTTCTTCACACTGGTTCTCGACATGATCCTTAATGGCTCTCACTCAAGCATTCAAGTCAGGCTGGTGCTGCGAGACCATAGGAGGGAGTGGATGAATTCTGGTGGGTGCTGCTAACACAATCCTCTACCTCTTGAGCAGAACCAGTTAGATACCACTACATATTCACACTGCAATACCCCCCTCCAGCCTCTAGATGTTATAAAGAACACCCATGTAGACTCATGTATGCTATCGTTATGATTAAAAATATCTACCTTATATATATAAACAAAAATGTGTCATGTTTTTGTGTGACGATTTTATCATTTTATCAAATGTATTATACAGAGTTTACTTTAAATTCTAAATATATATAGGATGTTTGAAAAGTAAGTTAAAACTTTAATTGACTATAGTTTATGTGTTTTTTTAAATAGAACAAAATAAATTACATAAATTCCTTTCAGAATAAATAAGATTTAATAAAAAAACAACTTATAATTGAACCAAATTCTTAGTCGTTAGGGTTATTAAAACAGGTGTTCGAAGTGGCCGCCATTCTCTTCCTGGTGAAAAGCATTTTTTAATGTATTCAGTGTTATTTGACCAAAATGTTTTCTTTTAAGATTTCAGCAATTTTATCTCTTATGATTGAAGATATTCCTGGCCTCTTCTTTGTCTTCAATAGACCTGGTGGTTTCAAACTTACTAACAAGCTTTAATAAGCAACTTCACTGCACAGTCCGTCCTTCAAAACGTTGCGAGTGCGAAACTTTAGACTGATAAACTCTGTTCACATTCATAATAATTCTGAACCAATGCGATGTGTTTGTAGTTGTAAAGTCATGATGAAATAAAAAAAAATCAATTAATTATAAATTACTACAAGTTTACCACCTACTAGATTTCTGTGTTTGAAATTAGTCAACAATGAGATAACTCGTTGCTATGGCAATGAAAATAACAGCTGATGTTTTAATAAATCCCAATTATCCGCAAACAACGAATAGGACAACAAATACATTGAATAGGAAACCACAACCAGGCCCGTTTTAAACCCTTTTAGCGCCCCAGGGCAAATTAAAGAGATGCGCCCCCCCGAATAATTCATCTTTGCCAGTTTTGGTTCGGGAGGGATTTCTCCCTTAACTCCACCGAACTCCTTTTATTTGGTGAGTTGGTAAGTCTTTCCATTATCCACCACCTATGGACCCGCCGTGTTACGGACTGGCAACCGGCTACTGTAAAAACTTGCAAGTATTATTACTGTAGTTACAGGCGTAGGTGTTATGATTGACGTCACAACATAACAACCTTGTATTTTACAGTATCACGGACGACCCACCCACCCTAAAAAATAGTTCTTATTATTGCAAACGTTTATGGTTCTATACATAAACATAGCTAATTTTATTTCAACTGTATGTTCACTTTTTAATTGAGTCTTGTAAAAAATTTTAATACTTCAACCATAATATCTCTTATTTCCTTTATACTTTCTTTCTCTTGTTACTATACTTTATATATATTCCTCATACTTTCTCTTTATATCCTATTAAGATTATTGGTTTTTTTCTACTGATCTTTGATGTAGCAAAACTATCAATTATATCTTTGAAGTCAAGCTTCAGTGTAATGTCACTCTGCGTACTTAACAGCATTAAGCTATTCAGCTTTTCGTCTTTTATTGTAGAACGATTTTCAGATTTTATTCTTTTCAAGGCCGAAAAACTCCTCTCAGCTGTGCAATTTGTGATTGGCAATGTTAGGTAAATTCGAATAGCTACCACCAAGTTTGGGAATGTACTTTCTAAGCTGTGTTTTTTATATTATATTCGTAGCACTCCCTAATTTTTGTGATGTTTTCAGCTTCCATATAAAATTTAAAATGTAGACACTCTTGCACAAAGTCTTCCTTGTAAATGTCATTGGAGTAACATTGAGCTACCCTTTGAGCCTGCTCTCTTATATCGTCATTCTGCTTTTCTCTAAGAGAGCTGAAAATTTCAAATCGTTGTGTTTCATAAGATTTGGCAAATCGAGGCCTTACACTTACTACCATTGAATGAATTTATACGAACGAGGTGATTTTTGCGATGCCCGGGTGAAGAGGGGGCAAAATGAGTTTTCTGTTTCGGACGCTATTTTCTAACCGATAAGCATGGAAATGTTACCAAATTGTTCAGAAAGATCTGAAGAATGGTTGTGCTACCTTAAAATTTTGATTTTTCTGCTCAATAATTTTTTATAGTTTTTTAAATTTATAAACTTTTATCGACATATACTGCCTTAAAACTGGTCAATTAAAAAAATATATAAATTTGACCCAAAACCCTTGCGCCCCTTGTACGCTTACGCCCCTGGGCAAGTGCCCATGTTGCCCAGTTATAGAATCGGGCCTGACCACAACCATCTAAAGTTTTAACTTACTTTTGAAAGACTGGGTAGATTATTCTTTTCAGAATTTATCAAAATATAATATTGTGTAATATTATGTTTTTAAAAACCAAATTTTGAAAATGAAAATGGAGAAGCCCAATTATCAAAATCATCAATTATTATTGATTCATCAAAGTACGAGGAGAACCTGCCTACCAGCCCAAACCAGGTTGGGAATTGTAACTGCCAGGGTCCCGATCATGGAGTTTGTTAGATGGCACTGGGGTCGATGTAAGGTGTACAAACAGAGGGAGCACAATAGGTTTATATTCGAAGTGCTCCGGAGGCCAATAATTAGAGTTAGTATTTATATACTATTATAATATATAGTATAATAAATATTAGTCAAACTTTTTTCTGTTCACACAAATACAAATACTGTAAAAACAATCATAAATGAATTCGGTACTTGTTCACTTTACAGCACACAAAGACCTTGGCTTGATTTTATTTAGTATAACTTACCTTTCCACACACATTTTCAAAAGAAAATATTATATTCATTATAAATAAAAATGATATATTTTTCTAACAACATCGTGTTTTAATGCGTAGCAGTTACGTATTGTAGGTTGCGTCACAATTATTTGAAGGGGCTTTTTCATCAACAATATTTCCCCAGAACAATATTTTAGCGTTAAGATTTAAAATAACTTTTGAACAGTTCAATTTTTATGAATGTTATATACATGTATAGTTTTGGAATATATTGAATGACAACCATCAATAAACGATTAAACTGTATCAAAATGGCGGCGGGTTTAATTAAATATTCCATCGCATTTTCTGTCCGATTTTACCGAAGTTGCTATAAATGTTTAGTTTTACCATGCCTGGTATGTCACAGAAAGTTGGGTTATTTGACAGACTTTTTAGTTTCTAACAAATGTTATATGGAGAAAGTTACGTGATGGGTCAAAAAATCGTCGAATTTTTGCGAGTATATCCGTTTTGACGTCCTCTGAGTTCAAAAAAAGTAGTTTTACGAACGATGGCTGTTTATTAAATGTATAATGCTTTACAGCCCAAATATGTGGTTCAAATTTTAATAAAATTTGTTATTTGGACATATTTTGGCCATATCTCGTGTTTTTCATTGTTCTGATAACACATAATTTAAAGGTAGCTGCCATAAAAAAATAAAATTACGATTTTCTCAAAATCGTCTATAACGATTTTAATCAAACTTCCCTTGAATGTAGTCTCTAATTACCAAAATAAAACATATTGGTCGCCATCTCTCTAGAAATGCTCTTTAGTGAGTTATCGGTAATAAAAAAATCGACCATGGAGTTGTTATAAAATACGTAATCTCTCAAAATCGGCTTTACCGATTTCGTTTAAATTTTAATGAAATGTAAAGATTAATGATCCAAATACGTGTGCAAGATAGCAAATAAAAAGAATTTATTACGGTTTAGTAATACTAAGCAAAATAATGAACTTTGACCACCGTCAATTAAAATCTCTTTTTGAATACGATTAGGCCTACACTGATGACGTTTTTATTGCATAAGCGAACCAACTTTAGGCCCTTATTTAAATAGCTAATTATTGTTTTTAAACGGCGTCCATAGCTTTCAACTTTTTGATTTACAACTACCGAAATTACATATTTGGTAACAGTTTTTGTTCGTTTTTATTTGGTTTTGAGGATGTGTGAATGAGAAAGTTTGTGCAATATTTCCGTACAATTTATTTGTCTTGTTATGATGCTACATTCTTGGGGGAGGGGGGGTGTTAACCATCTCTTCTTCGAGTCTTTCTCGTTGATACTACCAACCTAACAACCTTTCCCTTCAGTGCAGCCTTCCCGTCAAACTTATTCCTCTGCAGCTTCGTGTTAACTTATTTTTTAAATCAGAAAATATCCTTGTCTTCTCTGACCAGTGTTCAATTGATTTTTTTCTTACCCTAAAATTATTTTCATTCTTAACTGGCCTACAGATTCTTCTTAAAATCATTCTTTGGAATCTCAGTAGATTTTAATCTAACACTGTAAACTGTGATGAGATACGGTTGGTGGGGGAGGCAAATTAACTAATTTAACATGTAAGTTTAGGCTAACCTAAGATAATGTTAGCTAAGGAAAACGTGGTCGTCCAAACCCCATTGAGGTCTTAATTCTCTTAACCCCTCAGACCCAACACGACTCTTGGTAAATAGCTCTTAATGAGTTAATTGTACTAAGTTAATTTGGGGGACTTAACCTTCTAATTATAAAAGTAACTGCCCATAACAACAAATATATTTTGGATGGTCGAAACTAGGGCTTTCAGGCCAAGTGTTCGGTGTGAATCACCGGCATTCCCGGGAACTCGGGAACGAAATTTACCCAACATTTTAATTTTAGAAAACTTCACTGAAACCTCAAATTGGCACGATTCCACTACCCTGTTGTCGAGAGTGGACTTTGCACTTCTCCCTCCTAGGTTACAGGCTTTCCGTCTCAACAGGGCATCACAGCTGTATGATGCCTTGTGAAAACTGTTAAAACCGTTCAACCTAGATTTCTTGTAGACTATGTAAACAATCTGAAGAGACTGCTAAACATATCATCCTAGAATGTGAAATGTTCGAGGCTAGGGAAAGGACCATATTCGGGGCTTTACAACCAGGTGATTCAGATGCTAGCACCGTCATTTGCTTGCCTCACTAGTAGGTCTTTGGGGTGTAGGCATGGGCGTTATCACCAGTTCATTATTGGGGGGGGGGGACATATGCCGGGGGTCTGGGGGTATGGAAATTTTTTTAAATTAAACCTCTCAAAAAATCGTTTTATGCAATTATTTATGCGTTTTTAACAGAAATGTAATGTTAAAAACCCTAGTAAAGACAAAGCCTGATGTTTACCTTTTAAGGTTTTAAGTAAATCATTCGTTTTTAGCAAAAATATTTTTACATCTCAAATATTGGGGGGACGCGTCCCCCCCCCCAGCGATGACGCCCATGGGGTGTACAATAAACTTAGGTTGACGTACAACGATCTTCAGTCCTCATACCCCAATAATCTAATCTAATTGGCAAATTAGGTGTAGTTTCTATGGTTCTTACAGAAAATCTTGTACGTCGCTTATTCTATTTTCGTTGTTTTCCTTTATTATTTAAAGGCTAAACACTTTTCAATCATCGTACATTATAGAAAAGGAAGATAATGACATAAAAAAAACGTCTAGTCCTTGAATAGTCTAATAGCGTCAGGGTCGGAAGAGAACAAAAGTTGATCAAGAGAGGGATCTAATCCAAGGTATAGATCCAGTTAGGCCCCTTGGAATTGCCACTTTCGTACTCTCCATAACTTGAGGGGTATTTTTGTTGTAAGTTATTTCATTTCCCTCGTCACATTTTGGTTCAACTAAAGTATGTTTTCGTGTAAACCAGATTTACATCGAAAGTTATGAGTTGTATAATTGGACATTAGACATTACTTGTTGTAGTAAAACGATTTGACCTTAGTAGAAAAACCCGTTAAATATCGTTAGGTCTACTTGCCCAATTATCGACACATTAAATAACGACAGAATGACAGAACAGTACTTGGCATTATGACCTCCTATCAATATTAGGCTAAGTAACAAAGAACTATTGACCTAAATTATGTCTATACCTTTCAAACAGTAAGACAAAAGGTATTTCAAAACTTAGGCCTACTACCAAATGTTCTTGATTTTTCAACCAAATGTTTAACCAGAACAATTATTTCGATTGTGGTTATTTTGCTAACAAAATATCGAAAAGAAACTATTCTATGAAGATACTGAAAAAAAATTTATACCGAAAAAAAAGTTATACTAACAAAATACTGAAAAATCTATACTAACAAAATACCGAAATTAAGATAGTCTTAATTTAAATAAAGGGGCGTGGCTTAAGGAGAATGGAGCAGTGAGCAGCTGCAGTTGCAAGTGCATAGTAGTCGGCCATGAACATTATGACATGTAATTCTCAACTATTTTATTGTTGGCTAATACTAGGCCTAGGCTGACTATTACACATAGAATATGAAGAAACAATAGAACCAGATCATATTGGCATAGGGGTTCTACTGTCTTCTTAACAATGAATAGTTGTATTGCATATTAATATTTATTGTTCATTTACAGCGGTCAGGGTTCATTTTGATGTTTTCCATATTAATCACAAACTGTAATTTTTATATAAAAATGTTTACATTCCATTAAAATTTGTCCGAAATATACAGTGATATCCGAACATTTCCGACAAAGTTAAATTTCACTTTAATCCATTACTCCCGAACTTGTATTTTTTAGAAAGATAAGCTACCAATAAGTTTAGTTTGATCCTTAGAGGTTATATTTAAAGAAAATTAAACCTAAATTGTATGAATCAATTTTGAAAACTCATTTTTTAATCTCAATATGGATATTTCCACAAAAACTCATCATTAGTTTTTGTTGACACATCACACAACTTTACTATGCAAGAACAATTGGTAATTAACAGCTGTGCGATTTAGTTAATGCAATAACCGCAAGGAGCGCTACAAAACAGGTGACTAGATTTGATTTGAGATTATTGAGTGAGATTAGTAATGTACAATCAGTGAAAGAGTTCAGACGGAATAATGACTGAAGTGGGTTTGCCTTGTTCATCAATGGAAATGCTTGCGGAAATGGTATGTTTAATGTTTGAATTTTAACTATAATAAATAGGTAGGCTGTATTTTGTAATTTGAAGAAAGTTAAATGAGGTGGATCTACATCTTTTTTTTCACGTTGTCGTGAGTTCGATCCCTTTATTTCATCTTTCTTATCAGGTCTCTCTGGACCAACTCTTGTTCTTTTCCGACCCCGATGCTATAGATTGTTCGAGTGATAGGAGTTTTTATTGTATGTTCTTTTCTTTCTTTTTTATAAGGGGATGAAGAATGAGAGGTTTTTCCTTTACTCTTTCAGAAATCGTTTGTGTCAGATTTTCTGTTTCTTTTAGTTTTTTTACGAAATTAATGTCTTTGTACATTATTAACCTAAAGGGCAAACGGAATCATCATAAATTGCATAAAAATCAATTCACTTGTGTGTGGTAAATCACCGATATTTTTCAATATTACTTATAATATTGTTTTACAAACACGTATAATATTCAGAATTTTCTAATGATGAATAAAACTTGAATTTTCAACAAAATATCTTTTATGAAATAACTTGACTACAAAAAGTCGTGAGTGAAATGTAATCTATTTTGAACAAATCTAGTGCATTTTAGCATAATATTCAAAGCTTTTCGTCTTATACTAAACCTATAATATACCAAAGATTTTGTAATAAATAAAACAACGTTACTTTTTACCACAAAATAACGGTTTGGGATTTGGTTGTGAAAATTAACCACTTGACGACGAATTATAAGGTTTTACATCCTGAACGATTTTGTCAAATTTTTGTGAATATACAAAAAAATTGTAATTTTTATAAAAACGAAAAAAACGATAAAAAATTAACGATACTCCAAAATATTATATACCAATTATCCACATTATACCAAATTTACTAAAAATTGTTAGATATCGAATTTATTTGATTAATTTTGGTTATATGACATGCTTGAAGAGTAGGCCTATATTTAATTTAACTATTATAAACAAATTATTACAATTATTTATTTAATGATGTTTCTATAGCATCTGAAAATTAGTAAACATTTAAATATCTAATGCTATAAAAAACTAATTGTAATGTAACCAAGGAAACATTTTGTGTAGACCTAAATATAACCTATGTTTGCATCACTTGTCCACTCAAACTATTCATTGTCAAACTTAGTCATCCAGAATTAATTTATTGTCTGCCTACCGGTACCCTAAGTCAGAACCGTTATTATAAATGACTAATACTGGTTTCAAGAATTCAAATAGCTTCGTTTCAGACAAAAGTTGAAAGTACACATGACTCATGTTTATGTTGAATCACATTCTTGTCTTGTCAGCTGTTTTAAAGTTTCACAAGAATAAACATAGAACGCGCTTATGTTGCCAATGTAAAAAGAAGTAAAAGAAAATGTTGATAACATTGTCTAAATAGTTTACAGAGTTTGTCGCTAGACATCGTATATGTTGTAATATTCCAACTCTTCCTTTCAATTTCAATTCAAATCAGTTTTCTATTAACAGTCAAAAGTGTAACATGTCCTTGTGTTTATGCTTTAAGTAATAGTGATTTGATTTTGATTTTTAACGAAATTGAAATGTTGGATGCAATTAAACAATGGGTAAGTCGAATTGTGTATTAATTTATTTATCAAAATATCAGTTACAGTTTCGAATTTCATTGTAACGGTTTTTCATTTCCAATGCATGGAGGCAAATTTGAAGTTTGAACGTGAGCAGTGCAATTAAAAAACTTACGTTTTAAATAATTTATTTGCTTAATGTTGGTGACAGAGATCTGTCGCACTGGATAACACAATTTATGATAACATCAGAACAGGTTAAATTCGTTTTTATTTTCGCAAAAACTACGTGTTAATGCTTGTATTATGTAGGCCTATGTTTTTGGTTGGTGATTTATTATAATAACTTGGTTAGGTTTTAAAGATAGGCTAACGAATGCAACTGAATCTTTATTTCTGTAGATATTTTAAAGGTCTCAGTCTAGATGACAAATCTGTTATATATTAACTTTCAAAAAAGTATTTCAGTAACTTCTCCATAAGTTAAATATCCAACTTTGAATAGGCCTAGGTGGGGGTAATTCATCAAAAGGAAAGGACAAAATCTATTTAGTTTTTCATTATAAATAAATATCAAATAAATTTATTGTATTTCAACAAATTATTCAAATTTTTATTTGGTATAAGCCTAAAATAGGCAGAAGAAAATAAGATTTGTAATTTAGGATTATACCAAATCAATAATAAATAATATTTTTATCCTATCACTTGTTTGTAATAAGTTTACTATACCAAAATCCAATTTAATATCATAGTGTGTTGGGCAAAACTAAAAGTTATAGTAGTTGTATGGTAGGCCATGATCGATTAAAATACTCTAAATATAGGCCTAGCCTCATTAATGCTTAGTCAATAAGATTAAATGAACCAAATAAAGATGTATCCTATATACATTACACAGTAAGCCTTTTAAGATGGCTTTTGTATTCTTATATATTATTTATCTTTTTGTTCTCATGATAATTTTTTTAAAGGTACCTAATTAGCCTATTCTGTAAAACTTGTCTATAGTTATGATTACCATAATGGTAGAACTGGGATGGGGCTATATATACCAGGTGTCTTAAAAGTCTCCTTCCCTGAAAATAAAGAGTTGAACTTTTTAAATTTCAATCTGTTATCATTTTAGAGGGGCAACATAAGTATGTCCTGTTTGTCATTTTCCTTATTCTCTTTAAAATGATGGATTATAAAGCTTGTGTACCTTTAACAAATTAAATTAATCACAGTTGTTTGCCTATTCCAAAGTGTTTTAATGTGGAAATTTAAAGTAAAAAAAAAAAAAAATTGGCGTGATTATTGGTATAATTAGTTTAGCGACTTGTAGATATTAAAATATACAGGATGTAGGCTACTATCAAAAGAGAAATTATAGCCACGACTAAAATGTATTTATAATTAAAGCAGGCCTATATAATAAAATATCTAAGTGAATCGGGATGAATTAAATATGATTTTGTGGGTAAATTTAATAAACTCTTTTTTTAACAGTTATTTAATTGCACAGTTACACTCACTTTCTTCAGTAAAATAAGCAGTTTCAATATTTATTAAAGGTTACAATCACTATTACACTGACTTATTAATAACACAATGAATAGGCTAGTAACAACAACAAACAAACATTTTGATTTATTTATTCATCCTTTTTTAAAACAATACATTTTGTATAAGGGATGTCATTAATTCTAGTCACTGACATAAGCATACACATCACAATATATATTAATATTACCAATCACCAAATATCACAATACTTAAACTTAAACAATTTTTGTTTTAGATAAATCAAGTTTAAGTGTAATTTTTACTTGTATTGTACTTTTATTTTTATTGTTATTGCATTCAAAAGTATTATTTGTTGTAGGTAATTTGATTGTGAAGAAATAAATATTATTATCATCATTATTATTATTAACAGTTTACATACTTAAAACTCACAGTATGACATAGATCTACAATTTAGCAAATACAACAATAATATAACCATAATATTAATACATTACCCTGTCTGAATACAATAGCAATTTAGCAATAAAAAAACCATTATCATTGAAGCTCCCTGTGAAGCATCTAGAACCATGTACAAAGCTATTTTTTTATTCTGAAGATTCATTCAAAAAACTGTCAACGGAATAATACATTTTTCTCAAAATCATTTCCTTTACTCTCCTTCTAAATACTAAATAGGTAGTTTCTGCTGTAATGATATCTGGGAGCTGGTTATATAATTGTGCCCCCATGTAATGAATCTCTTTATGGCTTAAAGTAAGATGATTTTGTTTAAATCACAAGTTTTTTTTTACCTGGTATTATAATAATGATAGAGTGAATGTAATATAGTTATGCTATCAAAATACCTAACTAATAATAACCACGAGCACGGTTGACACCCTTTAATATAGCGAGAGTTGAGTTGAGGAAATGAAACTACATTGTCAGTAATGTATGTGTATTAGGGACTTTAATAATTATGTGCACCACTAGTTGTACTATGCCATAGAGATTCATGAGGCACTCTTAATGAACAATAGAATTGATAAGCCACTATTTAGCAGATGCATTGCTTTTCAATTTAATGTTTATAGAAATGTATGCTATTTCATTTGTAAATTAATTTTTTTTAAGTAGGATGATTCTTGAAACCTAATTAATGAATCGCCATAAGTATTTATTATGCATTGGCAAATATTAAATTTTTGTACTGTCAACTTAATATGTGTGAAATTTAGCTTATCAAATAATAGGCGGGGGACATAACTTTCTACACTTTTACTGTGTATATTTTATTAAGTTAATTGTTTTCAAAATGTTGCAGATTATGAGGTTCCGAAACAGGAACTCATTTGAGATGTCTCCTGTTACTGAAAGAAGGGTAAATCCATTTAATATGCTTCACGATACTGTCAGATCATTAGTGGCAAACTATGGAATCACTTCGACACAGATTCTTGAATACCTCAATGAAATGGAGGAAATGAGTTCTCCTCCGAGTAACAACAGAAGAGGAAGAGTCACAGATCCTCGCGAGTTGCCTCGTCCTCAAAAATGTATATTCCCGGACATATATCCAGTCACACGTATGTTTAACTCATTTTTTATTAAATATAATATATTTTTGATAATTTATAAATTTGACCTTGATCTTCATCTATTATAGTACATGTCACCCAACAACTAGTTAACTTTCAGATGAAACATAACTACCATACAATTTGGTTCAACAGTTGTCCTAGATTTTTGTTACAATTAATACTATCGCATGAGTACATTATCGTTTATATATTCTTTCTTTCTGGAGGTTGGAAGAATATTCGAGGGCTGAGGGTCATCATTTTATCCGTTATATATATAGAAGGCGATTATGACTAAGTGGTTTTACATCTTTAAACAATAACAAACAAAACAAAAAAATTTGAAACTCAAAATAGCTTCCATCAAAATGTGCTTTAACAAACATATCTCTGCAAAAAATGTTAGTTCGTGAGTTACCAATAAAAAACCAAAAAAACCTGTTAAAAAAAATGTCTTATGAGGACTTATTTCCTCTCAAATCTCCCTGTAGTCCTTGCATGCAACTTCACTAGGTTCAGAATATGTCCATGCACGAATATTGTTATACATTGTATAGAAAGATTATACCTGAGATTTGTTTATTATTAAATTTTGAGATGAGCCACAAGTTGAAATATCGAATTTATAAATTGGATCAAATGATTATAATTGGTTTTAACTTATAATAATACATTCTTTCTCATAGGCTTAATACTTTGCTTACTACTAATAAATAAAAAAAAAAAACAATTGATGTCAACTTTTGACAATAATAAATATGTATCTTGAATTTATTTATTAGTTCTTTGAACTGTCACTTATATCTAAACAATGTTTTACCTCTCTTTCTCTGGGGAATTGATTCTGTTCTGGTTTAGTGTTAATTTATAATAATTTATCAAGCTCATCTATATCTATATTTTAAACAACTTAAAGTTAATTCCAATTTACATTAAAAAAATTAAAATATCATTTAGATATGATCAATTAAAACATTTGTTTAAAAACTAGGTAAAATTTTCTTATGTAGGCTATAAGGATTAGGTTAATTTATTAAGTTCAATGTCTCCAAATTATCAAAAGTTTACACCAAATATATTAAATAATTTCAATCGTCAACCATATATAATAATAATATACACAATATACCAGGTGTCCAAAGAAGAGATTGCTATTTTTGAATTATTGTGACAGACATAGGTGAAACTCTACAAGTTTGGAACTATGCTGTTATATTCCACAGATATGTAAAAGAACTTTTTCCAAATTTCAAATTATGTTTAACTAAAAAAAACATGGTGAAATTCAAAATAAATTTGTAATTTTTTGCATCAACATTATTTCATTTGATCAATCGTAACAAGTTATTATTTTATTATTATTATTATTATTATTTTTTTTTAACAAGGTGTGTAAAATTTCATAAACTAATTGTACTTTACTTTTTTGAAAGAATAATAAAGTACAATTTTTACAAGTACAAGTAGTATTTTTTAAATTTAACTAAAATTTTTTTCTTTACAATAATAAATAATCAACAAAATATGTTACATTCATTTTTATTCAAACATCCATCAACACTGAAAGCTACGAATCAAAAAAGCATTATAAAACTTTTTGAACAATTTTCTAGGTATCACCATGTTTTCCTCTTCAATCCGCCACATTAACTTATCATCCGTTGTTATAGATGAGAATAAACTTTTCTTTTAAATACCCCCCTTAAAAAAAAAAAATCACACACTGTCAAATTTGGCGATCTTTAAGAGAGAGAGAGAGTCCATGAAGTTGCTGCCACAACGTATCCAAAGGTTGGAAAAATTTCTAGCATTGTTTTTACCACATTATCTTTTACTTTCATGGTAATAATATTATTGGTTTTTTCTTTCAAAAATTAAACAATTAGTTTCAAATTTTACATACATTCTTGTTGATAACAAAAAAACTTGTAACAGTTTAGCAATTAAAATAATTATGATGAAAAATTTTTATTTTTAATTCCAGCATTTTTTTTTTATTATTTAAAAAAAAAATTTTTTTTTTTTGGTTAAATATATAAAGTTGAAACTTGAAGGAAGCTCTTTTACATATCTATGGAATGTAACTGCAAAGTTTCAAATTTGTAGAGTTATATCTATGTCCGGAACATCAATTCAAAAACAGCAACCTCTTCATCGGACACACCCATTATCACTTTTTCTTACTTGGAGATTGCTCAATTATGAATAAGCATTTCATAATACCTTTTGGTGGGTATTACATTCAGATCTATAGTCTTACAATTGGCTTATTTGTTTTACCATATTTTATGTGCTTATAGGCTACTTCTAATTCAACTTTTATCTTTTCAAAATAATAATATTGACTGTACTTTCACTTCCATATAATTTTGATATCCAACATTATTTTTTATGGAAATTAATGAGATTATCTTGGATATATTTTCAATGATATTGACCTCCTTCAGAGTCCCCAACTCAAATAAATAGGCTTTCTTTAGTCTATTAGTATCTCAAGAATAGGCAACACCCGTTACTTTGTTTTCCTTAGATTTTGTCATCTTATAGCTAATTGGTATCAAATTCATCATACTCTTAACATTGATGTAACTTTCTTTTTAAGGTTCCATTTAAAATATTTCAATTTCACTAGTTTATACAATTGTATAAATTTGTGTTCAGCTAACAATGGTCTGCTTCCTGAGATGAAATTAACAGCCGTTTCCTTTACACCCTAAACTCAACTAACCTACATTTTGTCATTTTAAAGCATTGACGTTATTTGAATGTTAATATCTCTTATAACCACAACACTTTACTTTCCAAAATATATACATTTATGATTTTATTTATTCCAGGTTACATCATGATAGTAATTATTAGTTAACTCCTTACAATTTCATTTGATATAAACATATACTAACTTTATTTTTATTGTTATTTAACAAGAAACAAAGTTTGAGGTTATCACAATATGTATAGTTGTGTATAAAAGATAAATTGCCAATAATCCTTTTTTCCGATTTTTAGACTATGAAATGTGAATGTCAGTCAAAAAAAAAGAAAGTAAATTTTGTTTTAATTGTACTTATTCTAAATTATATATAATGAGTATGTAAAAGAAATACAGTAGCCTCAGACTAGGATTGTGTCTGGTGTAAGGGGCGTGTCCTCCCTTCTACTTGCTTCCCTAGCCTGACTTAACAGTACAACCCATTCCAAGAAAACTAGGTACACAAATTACTTCTTTGCTACATTTAATTCCTAAAGTTACAACTTCGTGACAGACTTTTGTAAACGTTTTACACCCATAAAAGAAAACGAAAGTAGGGTATGCGTTTACACAGAAGCATTCGAGGTCTTTATTTTTTGTATTGGGGTTGTATCCCTGAAAGTAAACTCAACAAACAAAATGTGGGGGCTCCTCTTTTGCTCTCCACCCCAGACACATTCACACCTTGAGGATACTGTAAATTAAAAGTTAGATATTAAAAAAAAATGTTTGAAGTAAAAGTCCATTTTTAAAGAAATTTGTTACATTTATCATCTAATATTTCTAAGTTTGTTTTTCATCTGTTACAACCCTTGACTTGTAAACAATGTTTTTGTGACCCAATTGAAAAAACAAAAGATAGTGCATGACTTTAAATAGATGTATATACTGTACACACAATGATAAACATTTTGTTTATTGAGTTGGTCATTGTTGAAAACCCTTTTTCCATACAAAATAGTAACAAACTTGAAATGGTTTCACTGTTTTTATTTAAGTTCGACCAAAACATCTCTCAGGACATTTTATTGAAAGTTGGTTACTCCAACAGAAAAGGGATTCTCAAACTTGTGCGCAAATATCCACACATTTAGATTTTATTTTAAAATTAAAATAACTGATTCAATGAACTCTTCAGTGTCATTTGTTGAAGGAACATTAATGTTTGATACCCTTTCCTCTTTTACTTCTATTTTAGGCAGTTCTAAAAATAGCTGTTTTCTTCAATGACTTTTAAAGACTAAATTATACAATCCAGGAGGTGACCTCCTACAGAATCTATCAGCTGTTGTCAATGCCAGATGTGTCATGGCAAGAAAGAATTAAACAAATAAAGCCAGACTTTTTAAAGCTGGGTTCTTTCAGATAAAATTATGTTTACATTTGAATATTTTAACTTACCACCTCCTGGGGGAGGAGCTCTTTTTTGGCGGGGGAAATTGGATTGTATACAAAAAAGTATGCCACCACTTTTTAAAAATAGGTGTACCCAATTTTTTTTTCTTAGCTGATTTTTCCTCAAAATACAGCTGTTTTTTTTGTAATGTATAATTTTAATTTATAGGGTTTTCACTCTACTGTATATTATATACATAAATACGAATGATAGTTGTAGAGGTGGAATCTCAGGCTAGTCTAGTGGGTAATCTCATGAGTGAGAAGTTCCAGGCTCAATCCTCATGGTGGCTCAACAATTTACAGTGTTGACCCAACAGTTAGGATTAATTGGTAACAGGAATTTAATGTGCTTACCACATATATTACTAAACTAGCAGGCATACCCCCCCCCCCCTACAGACCTTGTAAAGTCATGGTAGCCTATTTTCTTTATATAGAAGTGAAGTCAACAGATAATTTAATAGCATTAGGGTCGGAAGAGAACAAGAGTTGGTCAAGAGAGACCTGGTAAGAGAGAGATCTAATCTAATTGTGTAAATCTAGCTAGGTCCCTCGGGATTAGTAGTATTTATAGACAAATAGTTGGAGTTTGGCCACTTTTATTGTTTAAGTGAAGACAAAGAGAGCTGAGAACAAAACCCCATTTGGACATGCTTCTGGATCATGGGCATCATCACCAGTTCATTATTGGGGGGGACATATGCCGGGGGTCTGGGAGTATGGAAATTTTAAAAAATTAAACTTCTCAAAACATTGTTTTTATGCATTTATTTATGCGTTTGTAACAGAAATGTAATGTTAAAAACCCTAGTAAAGACAAAGCCCGATGTTTACCTTTTAAGGTTTTAAGTAAATCATTCGTTTTTAGCAAAAATATTTTTACATCTCAAATATTGGGGGGGACGTCCCCCCCCGGCGATGACGCCCATGTTCTGGATAACTTTGATCCTATCCATCTTTATTTTAATTCGAAAAATATCTGCAATAAATAAATAAGTGTCTTTCTCAAAAATTATAAATATTCACTTGAACCAATGTACATGCAAGGGGAGTCAAATGTTTTTAGAAAGGGTACTGTTTTACAGTTAAAATAAAACTCCATAAAAATAGAGTGAAGATCTTTTTGCTTCACTCAGCACAGATGGCTCTACTATGTTTATGAGAATGTTTTTGTTAGTAACAGTCTGTTATCAACTGTTTGCAAATTAATTAATTAGTTTGATTGTAAGAAGTTTCAATAGCGTTTAAGATTAACTTCGCTTCACAAAATGAATGGAAACACAATTTTTAAAAACAACAACTTAATTTGTGCAATATAAATACAAGACAACGTTTCAATGACCAAGTCATCATCAGTTGTTATACTTGCACATAAACCTTACTGACAACTGGACTGTATCAAGATTGTGTCCTAAGTGTAAATCGTTTTTTAATCTAGTTTTATCATTAATTCCCGAACCGACATTTTGGGAAATTTTGTTGTTTAAAGGTGGAAAACCTTTCGGTCATCATCGCCTTGTACAAGCACGCGAATACACCATAGCGTTAGGGTCGGAAAAGAACAAGAGTTGGTTAAGAGAGGGATCTAATCCAAGACTACATGAAATAAGGTGTAATCACATCGGGTAATTTGAGTGATATCGTTGGAGCCACAATTTCAATCATATCGGAATTTTGTGTTTTGGTTTTATGGGCAGCTACATTCAAA
The DNA here is from genome assembly GCA_963513935.1 of Aphrophora alni. Classification (NCBI taxonomy): domain Eukaryota; kingdom Metazoa; phylum Arthropoda; class Insecta; order Hemiptera; family Aphrophoridae; genus Aphrophora; species Aphrophora alni. The sequence goes on from OY740771.1 coordinate 9,769,789, forward strand.
TTTTGAAAAAAATTGTAGATATAGCTAAAAAAGCTCAAATTTAAAAAATGGAATAAAATCCGTCCAATTGTTTGGATTGTAACATCACCGTCGTTTTTTTTTAGCTCAAGAGACACTGACTTAGTATATGTAAAAATGTAAAATTTTATAGTATCATTTCTTTTGCAATAAACAAATCAAAATAGTAGGCCTTATAATAAAACAACATTGGTTAATTATTTTTTTTTAATGATCGACATGCATAATTAGAAAACTACAACAACTAATGTGTTAATTTTTAATTTTTTAATTATGAAAACTCATTATCCTATTTCTGTTTTAACAATATTTCTATTTCTGACGATGATGCTACCAAAATTCTCTAGACAGTTGTACAGTTTTCAAAGTTTAGTTTACACGTGTTAATTGCATTCAAGTATTTTGGTCTCTTTTTTTTATCCAAGTGTCGTTTCCACATACCCACGACTCACACAAGACTGATATACAAGCAGACAATCAGACTTTCAATCGCATGTCAGAGACACGATGTATTATTCAAAAAGAATCGTTTCCGGTCCAATGCCTTCTTGTGAATTCCTCTATGCACAACTTCCGGTTTGAGTTGATTGAAGATGATTATCTCAAGTCTTGGTGTCATCTTGGTTGTAACAATATCAGTTGTTGGAAGTGAAATAATATTATTTAAAATTAAATATTTTTCCAAAGGTTTCATTAAAATCGGTCAATAATTTTCCATCAAACTGAATAGACCAATCTAAGGGAAAAAATACTGCTTTACAAAATTTACATCGCTATTACCCTTATTACGCTCGTCTCCAAATAATTTTGTGATAAATTTTACAAATAATATTGTTAATAACAAATTATGTTCACTTACAAATAAGGAGATTGATTTTGTGTAACTTTAAAATGCCTTTAAGAAGCGACTTCAGCAATAAATAAAACTGCACCTCCTGTTTACTCCATTATATTGTAACCAACCAGTTTTATAGACAAGTGGCAATACCTAGGGAGCCTAGCTGGATTTACACCTTTCTTCATGCAGTCCTGGGTTAGTTCTCTTCCAATCTTGACACTATTAGAGTATTGGAAATGTCTTTTCTTGTTTAAAAGACGTAAAACCTCTCGGTCATCATCGCCTTAAAAAAGAAAAGTAAAACAATAGTCTAATAGCGTCTAGTTCGGAAGAGAACAAGAGTTGGTCAAAAGAGAGATCTAACCCAGGACTGCATGAAGAACTGTCCTCTTGATTACCACACCCGTACTCACTCTAAATGACTCTCTGAGGAGGATTATACAATCTATCAGTGTGGTCCAAGTTGTCGTTAAAAACATAACCTAAAAATTAAAACAATTTCACCAATAATAGTTGTAATACTAGGAAATTTAGATGAATATTGAAACCAAATTTAACATATAAGTACAGTGTATAGGAAGTATAGAGGAAGTTTGGTAATGATAACAAAAATTCGACGAACATTTTTTGACTCGTAATGGCCTTAGGAAACCGAATAATTGACCGTTATCGTCTGCACGTAAGCACGATAGTATTAAGATAGGAACACGAAATTTGCCTCATACAGAACCTCATTGAAATTTAGAAAAATCGAATCAAAAATGTAAATGGCAGTCATTTTAAACTGTTTTTTTTCCAATATAGAATTTATAAAATAAAATTCAAATTTGCAGATTTAAATCCTGCATCCAATTGTACCAACATCACCACTCTATGATGACAAATAACGAAGTTATTGTCAAACATGTAATTTTGAATCCAATCTGAAGAAAATATGAGGGCCGAGTCACCGGCACGAATGTAGGGTGTGGAGGTTTCTAAATATGTAACAGCTACGAGGCCCGCCAGGGCTGAGCCACCTACACGAGCGAAGCGAATGGCTTCAAGAAAGTAGTGATACTATTACGTAGCTCACATGAGCTGCCAATATCATCTAACGTTTCCTGACAAGGCACAAGAAACCAACTTTTGGGCGTTACATTTTGATGTGTCAACTACTATAATATATTTGAAAACTGCTCGACAAGTCGACACAGCTGTTCGGAGTTCCTCCTTATCTGGAACGTGCGTGAGCCTGTATCTTATTTGACGTGATTAGGCAATAATACGAAGGTCAAGTTTCATAATCGAACTGATTTACTTTCATCCTCAGTCTTTCAACTGCATGTAACAGATTATTCGATGTGACATAATTTCTAAATAGCTAAACCAGTATTTCATGAATTGTTATTGTGTACTAGGTAAAAAAAGCCTTCCGAAGTCATCTATTTCGGAAGTATTAGAGACAAATAATTAATTGTCCTATGACAACGGACTTGACCAAGTTCCAAAAGCTGCCTCATTTTAAAATTTCGTATTTAAAAATAAATTATTAAATATTTTTATAGGTTGTGGTAAATTTATTGCTTTAAATATTACAATCCTAGCTTTTCCAATGTGATTGTTTTCCTTCAGTGACTGTAAATAAGAAACAAAAGAATGAATTAAACATCAAACAACACGAAATAACGTTTAAAAACTCGTAATAGATTGAAGAGGTTTATTAAATGTTCTCTTTCATTTAACAAACCGCATGAAAATCTGCTCTGTAGAATTCCAGAAATACGAAGGCCTATGTACAATATTGTCATCAAAAATTATTTCAAAAACCCCCTTTGTGACCGTGGGTTAGGTCTCTCTCTCTCTCTCTCTCTCTCTCTCTCTCTCTCTCTCTCTCTCTCTCTCTCTCTCTCTCTCTCTCTCTCTCTCTCTCTCTCTCTCTCTCTCTCTCTCTCTCTCTCTCTCTCTCTCAAATGTTTTTTAGTATAAAAATGAAAAAAATTGACTTTATATATATTTGCAAACAATGGGAAAATGTTATTTCATTAAAAAAAAAAAATTAATGAAAATCGGCACAGTAGAAGTTAAGAAATGGACATTAATAAGGTTGTCGCCAAAAATCATTTCAAAACCCCCAAAAGTACCCTTGTATCTCAGTAGGTTCAGTATCTTGTATAGACGGTGAAACACCCGCTTGGCACCTTAACGTTTACAGGTTGAGTAGTAGTTTGGTTATCTCTCCTATGACACATACTTTGGTTGAGTGTGGAACCAATGCTTCTATTACTTGTTTTCCAGTGTATGAGATGATTTTTATAAAAGAGAAAAAATCGAGTTTCCGAGTCGCTTGTACAATTGATCAGAATCAAATCACAACACCTGATTTTAGATACGAAATGAAACTGTTTACAATAATTTTGAGTTAAATCTAGTTACGTACTGTAATTGTAATTAGCTTTTAGAAATATTTTGTTACAGGACAGCTGAGAGAATAGCAGCTAAATATCCCTGCAGTATGGCTGAAGTGGCTGGAGAAGTAATCTATGAGATAGTTTGTGGAATTTCATCCACTCTTTATAGCATATTCAGTATACAGTATTTGTAGTTTTAAAACTCACATAGTTTAAACTACTGTGTGCAGTTCATTTAAAACTGCCACGATAGTTTGACCATATTTCAGGGGTTTTTCCATTTTTTTTTATAACTCAAAATTTGGCGATAGGTGGCGTTAAAAAACACAAAATTACAATTTTCTCTAATCGGGTCCAACGATTTTGATCAAGTGGTAGCCTCTAAGTAACCAAACAAAACATATTGATAGCCATTTCTCAAGAAATTGTTCGAGAATTATCGGTAAAGAACAAAAATCCGCCATATGACTTAAAATTACACAGTTTCTCAAAATCAGTGCTACCGATTTCGTTCAAATTTTAGTGATATATAATAATTATTAACCCAAACCAGTATGCAAAATATTAATTAAAAGGATATTTCGGTTCGGTAAAAAAAAAATTAATTGAACCTAGACATTTTTGGTGACGAATACTTTTGGTTGGTTTTTATTTTGGGATGGAATGAGTGAGAAATTGGTGCAATGATTTTTGCACAGATTAATATGATTTTTTTAACTTTTTTTATTAAAGGGCAACAACAATAGCGCCCAATAACTCGTGTGGATAGGATACGTGGATCTCAGATGTGTGTGATATCAAGCGTGGGAAGTATCCAACAATATGACTCGTCCAACTTCCAGGGAAATTACACGAGATGTAGGATGTGTTAATTGTAAGATGATTCATTGGGGAATTAACTGTAAAGCCGTTTGCTTGAACTGAATCATTATAATTATGGGATAGGATTATTATATGTTGAAAAGCGTTTCACGATCAGTATGCCAAACTTTTGGAGATGAATCTCGAATCATATGTCCAGTTTCGTTTTTATAAAGTTTCGTTTTTAGGCCTATTTCCAAAGAGATTACGCACAATGTTTTATACTAGCAGTTTACACAGTATTACCATAAAGTCTTATAGATTTTCTCAAAACCTTTTCAAAATGGCGCTTTTTAAACTTTTTGACGCCAAATGTATCTAAAATCGTCCACTTTGCAAAATATTTAACCCTTTTAATGGTTAACAAATTGATATATTTTTTATTTTAGCTGTGTTTAGTAAAAAAGAAAAGATCTTTAAAAATAGAAAAACGAATTCCTTATAATTTTACAATGGGGGTTCTCTTGGTCATTCAATAGTCAGCCATCAACTTAAATAACTATTTTAAAAGTAGAATTTTTGAAAGTGGTTTTACAAATATCTGAGCTTTCCTTTAACATATATATAAAAAAAAAAAAAAAAATTAAAAAAAGATCATTTTGATCTTGTAAATACTTTGTAAAATGAACAGTTATCAAGGATATTCGACATTTTGATGAGAAATAGTGAAGTTCTTGTAAAAAATGTAATTTAAAACCCTGATCTTCCAAAAAAATATGATATTCCTATAATTATGAGATCCTGGAGGACCAAGTGACTGGCATGAACATCACAAATGGAAGCTTCTTTACATATATACAGCTTCGAGGCCTGCTAGGGCTGAGACACTGACACGAGCGGAGCGAGTGGAGATTGTTTAATTTGTTGATACATTGTCAAAAAGGATTTTCGGTTTGAATTATACTGGTTTCTTTATATTCTTTGCATATTTATCAAATTTTTTTATATTGAAATTATTTTATCAAAATTTTTTATATTAAAATTATTACTGAAATTTCAAAGTTGTCAGTAATAATGTTTTTCTTGAGAGAATTAGATCTATTGACTTTTTGAGGTCGCTGATCAAAAATTTCTTATCACAATTGAGATTTTATTGATATAATTTCCTAGAATCATTTGGAAAAATGGGGAAGTCTTTATTGATGAAGCGTTTTAGAAGAAAGCAAAATCTAGAGAATTTTTGGGGTTACAGATTTACACATGTGGAAAAAAAAGTGTTTGGAATACATGAATCATCGTTGAATTTCAGCATAATACAAAAAAATAATCTTTTTATTATGCATAATAATTATTTATAATATATGAGTATAATTTTAAAATGATTTAGAACAGAAGACGATTTGGTTTCATTTTTCATTCAAATTTGTGACTTCATTCTCCTCTATTGGTGCAGTCGTTTCCACTGTAAACAATTCATACAGGTGAACACTTAGGACCAAATCCAGTTTTGAAAGCGCAGAAAATGGTTTTCAAAATTTTGTCTGGTTCTGAGGATTCATACTAATTGGCAAAACAAATTATCTTTCTTCCATCCCCATTGCTCAGGGGATATTGACGAATTTCTTTTCCACTACTGAACTTGCAAATTTAATCATTTAAGATGTTGTTTGGCATCTTTGGGTTGAAAACACAAAATGGCGGTTAGATGCATTTTAAGAAATATGTTTATATAAACTTCATTAGTTTTGACTTGAAGAATAAGCTTCAGACATTATTAGTTATTCTAAATTTTCAAAAATAGTTCTACTTAATATTCTATAAGAAAAATTGTTTATGAATTTTTTGTTATTGTTTAAACAATATAAATACAATGTTTATGATTTTGAATAATTGAATTTAACAATCATTAAAAAAATTCATCAAAATCAGATCTGTTTTAGAGACTTAAGAAATAAAAACCTTCATTGCCTCGACTACAGGGAGTGTTCCTGGAATAATAAAGAAGACTTGAGTTTACTGTAGATCTGGAGAACCTTTTCAAAGCATGAAAACATAGAGAAAAGTATTGCTGTGCTATAGAATTTTTGTTTTTAATGTTAATAATCTTACAGAAGTGCATGATCCAGTTACAAGGGATAATTGTAAATATTTATACATTTTTACTTGTAAGAAACAACAACGGCATCAACATTTTTTTGGAGGATTAATTTGTAGCTGACACCAGGATGAGAGTAAAAAACCAGGACCTATTGTAACCCTACCTATGGATCTTTTTTACCTCTTTACCAATTACTTACTTTTTAATAACTATTTGTGTTGTTTTGCTAGTTTTATATATGGGTAGAAAAATTTAGTTCAATGTTTGTAAACCATCTGTTTTTTCTACAGATAAGAAGTAATGACATTTTCTGATTACAGGTAGGAGACGGTCTATGAAGAAGAACAATAACGTACCATTAGCTCAGTGCCAGTGTCAATGCCATAATTGTAACGAACTCACATTAGGCCTTGCTGAGTGTGCTATTTGTTTGGAAGTAATTTGTTCACAAAGAACAAAGGCCTGCCTTTGTGTGACATCATGTCAAGAATGTGGGAATATCGCATGCGGTCGGTGTGCTGCCAAGCTTCACAAGTGTCCGTACTGTCGTTCTCTTCCAGGATTGGTACCAAATTATGCTCTTCAAAGACTGATCAACAAGTTGGAGATGCCTTGCAGAGATATCAGGTAATTGAAACATTTTTGATTTTTTAGTTTTATAATTTTTATTTTTATTCATTTAAGTAAGATAATGTGATTAGATGGGTGGACTAAGAATGTTTGCTACATTGTTTCATTTTGAAAATTCAGTTTAAAAATAGAATAAGCTTAAAATAAAAGAAGTGATAGAAATTCATCTAAAAAAGAGATAAATGATTGATAAGCCATATTCGGATCATAAGCTGAGATCACATGAGAGATTATGAAAGAGATTATTCCATTACACATTTAGATAGGAGCTATCAAACTGAGTATGTGGCTGTATAGTCAGTTTTTTGGTTTACACACAGAACACACATAAGATATTTTAAGCCTCTCACTTATCTGTTCCTTTTAATTTATTACATTTACAATTAACTTGACAATAGTGTTCTATCGATGTTGAAAACATAATAAAAACCAATTTCAGCAAATTGTGACTAAAAAGCAAAAGTGTGGGGTGGAGATATTTAGGTTAACAAACGACAAATTTGATAAAGTTTCTCTGGTAGAGTAAATTAAAAAATTTCTTTATTGAAGTAAGGCTACAATAGGCCTAGCACACTTCATTTAGTTGACAGTAGTTTAAGATAGAAACAAACTTCGACAGGTTATTATGAAATGCACCTTCCATACTGTAAAAAGAATCCAGCTCTATCCTTTTACTTGTAAAATAATGAATTGATTGATTTCTCTTTAGCCATATTTTCTTTTTTAACTACAAAAGTTCTTGTTACATATAGCAAAAATCTCCCAATTAATTCAATTTTATATCTGATGATGTAGGAAAAAGAAGGAATTTAAGTTTTGAGCTGTAATGGTTGTTACAAATAGAAAGCAGTAGCAGATTTACTTTTCTGGCATCCCTGGGGAAAAAAAGAAAGAAATCATGGAAATTCACTAAACTTGCTCTGAAAATCATGAATATTCAATTTTTTCTTTAATTATAGAATTTTTGTTTCATTTAGTAGCAATTAACATGTAGTAATAAATTACCTCATTTGTTCCGTCATGCGACTTTACTTGTCTTGTTCTCAAGACGCGTTTCAGAGTCGGGACTCCATCTTCAGTTGTATCTCTGTAGAGGTCGTCGAAACATTAAAACATTTAGTAGGCTTTATTTTTTCAGAGCCACATTTATCAGATTCGATTTTTGTATTGGGGTATTGATATTCTACTAAAATTTATTATAAGGTACATAATCTGAAATATTTTAGCTCAAATATGTTGCTACAGTAATAAATTACATCGTTACAAGTCAAGTTACTTGTTTTATAAAAAAAATAAAAATCTGGTATTTTTCAAAATGTTACGGCATCCCTAGCCAATTGTCTTTAGGAAAATCCACCTCTGATAGCAAGTAAAGATTTCTTTGTTGATATTTTAATTTTTTTTATAGTATTTGAAAATTCGAGCATTGTTTCGTAAAGGAGGATGAGAGCGTTTTTATATTTTGCTGTGTTATGTTCAAAAATTGTAATAATCAAAAACATATTTTTGTTTTTGTATTATTTTATTCTTTTCTAAAAATATAAAAAAACAAAACATAATGACAAATTAAATAGAATACTCCTCTAATATATTATACTTATTGTGGATAACTTTTTTAAAATACTGATATTTTGGTGACAATTAGTTTTAATTTGGTTTTGAGGATGGGCGAGTAAGAAATTTGTAAAATGTTTTTGCACCTTTTATTTATAGTTTAAAAAAAAATATGTCAAATTGTTTCCAACAATAGGATCTGTGAACATGTCATGTTCTCTGTTCTGAACCTAATCTTAATTACTGAAGCAATAAATTATGTGATTTAAAAAAAAAAGTTATTAAAAAAATATTAAATTTTTTTACAAACAAGAATGTAATAAAATCTTTAAACATATGATGTGTGTACAATAATCCTATCTTATATGAACAAGAGTCTCTGTCAACTTGTTGATAATGATAAGACAAGTGATTCATTTAGCTAAACATTGACTGATTGGAATAATAAACAAACTCTATTGTAATACAGAGTGTCTATAAGTAGGGATCGGATTTTACTGAGGCAACATGAGAGTGATCTTGGCTTATAATTGATACAATTATCTAATACAGTGCAACCCTATTAATATGAACCAAAATTAAAGCTATGTTAAGTTCAATAAGCAGTTTAAAACATTGCACAAACTTTCGCATTCACCCATCCCCAAAATTAAATACCGGTACAGGATTATCATAAACGTACGGTGGGGTTTTGAACATCATTTAAATGAAAACAGTTTTACTTATAGCTGGTTATTTATTTATCTAAATCAGTGTCTGAAACAGTTTTTTACATAACTAATATATTTCAATATGTGTGCCATTATTTGCTCAGTAAATGTCCAATCGATAATCAAGTTCTGCCCATGGAAGCATTAGTTAACATGTCTTTGTTAACGGTTGTCATTGATCCATTAATCCTATTCCTTAAGCGATTTAGGTCATGAATTTTATCTTGATAAACAATGTTTTTGATGTACCCCCACAAGAAGAAATCGCAAGGTGTCAAGTCTGGACTCCTTGGAGGCCAGCGTATAGGTCCTTCCCGGCCTATCCATCGATGTCCAAACTTTTAATTCAAAGTGTCTGTGACAAATGCACTAACTTGTGGGGGTGCGCCACTATGTTGGAAATGAAGTTGTTGAATGTTTTCGAGTTCATGCAGCTGAGGAAAATAATAATTGATTAATATATCAAGATACACAATTCCATTAATTGTCTTTTCAGCAAAGGAGAAAGGCCCTATATCACACTCCACCCAGAATACTCCATAAAACACAAAACGCACTGCCACAACAATGTAAGAACTAATTTTGAGGTTACAACAGCTGTTAAACAAACTTTTGGGTTATAGGCTATCAGTGATACCAATACAACACCACAAAATTTCTCTACTGTCTTTGTATGAATTAATGAAACTAAACCATTCTTTTATGATAACCCCTGGTATATGGAAACAAATGGAAAACATCTTCCACTTATATTCAAAAATAGCCAAAAATCTGCGACTTTCCCCTTATTTTAACAGTTTCCGCCTTCCAATGGCAGTCAAATTAAAGAGTTGTAGGAAGCTTTGGAATTGAATTGATTTCAGTGCTGAATTTAGAAATGTTATTTTGAACCCAATGGCATCCCATCACAAAATAAATAAACGATTTCATGGATTTTCACTTATTGTGCACATCCAGCATTGAATTTAGAAGCTTTACCAATGTGCTAAATAATTAGAGTTGGTATTGAATGTATAATCTCTTTTAGTTATATTCAAAAGCAGGCAAAAACCCCTCTCCTCTCATTCAACAGTTTCTATCTTCCAATGACCTAAAGATTTGCTGGATGTGTTGAAATTTAATTGACTTTAGTGCTGAATTTAGAACTGTGACTCCAGTGACATTCTATCGCCGAACAAAGAAACAGTTAAATGGATTTTGCTTAATGTCATATCCTAAGGGATCCACATGTATAACCTCATGCGCTGATGAGAAATTCAGAGTAGTAATATAAATTGTATTGATGTAAAGGAAGCCCCTGGCTGGTCTAGTACTCTCTGGCTTCATGAGTGAGACATTCCAGGTTCAATCTTTATGAAGTTAACCCAGCTTCATCAGTAAAACAACCAGCCATTTAGCCTTTTACTACTTTGTTTAATTAAAGTACTTTGAAGAAGCTATGTTATTTAAATTGAAATTGGGAAGCTATAAGTAGTACTAAATTCTGGTTGAGAAGGCTAGAATAATGGCGATGAAAATTTTTATGTGCTAACCACACATTATCCAACTGAAAGCCTAGGCTCTGGTGGTAAATAAAGTACCTTTAGAAGGTGTGTTTAACATAAAGACTATAAGAGAGAAGAAAGCTAAGTATGATGAGGATTGGATAAAAATGAATGACTAAACTAAACTAGGATTTATGCCAACGGTTCATTTAATCTCTTTTTGTTTTCTATTCTCGTTATTATTGTAAAGAATGTAAAACTATTTGTTAGATTGAAAATTTTCTACATTCATTTATGTTATATATTCGGTTTCATATTGTTTATTACATAAGTGTTAAAAATTACTAAACTTAATTTTTAAAGTAACCATAATAATTGAGTTTTTACCTAATAGACATTATTTACAGAAATAATTATTTTAAGTTAAATATGTCTTAATGTTTACAGTTGCAGTCGGTTAGTAGCAAAAGCTGAATTGGAATTTGAGATGCAACCTCTGTCTACGAATACATCACAGTCTCGAATTCTATGTTTACATAAAAACTGCCAATGGATTGGTGATCTTGAAGAGTTAGTTAAACACATGGCTGATTCACATTCCTGCATCGTGTTTGAAGGTAAGGTTAATACATCAACTCAGTAACAATAAAATAGATATTATATATATATATATATATATATATATATATATATATATATATATATATATAAAAATGTCCTCTGAACCTAGTGAAGTTTGTAAAACTTTTATAGTTGTGTCTACAACATCTGCTGTTACCTCCTAGACTTCTGTAACCATATATTGTATATAATTTGATTGAAGTCATTGAAAGTTATTTGTGTAATGTTTTAGAATTACATATTATAGTACAATACGTGAAACATTTTTAAGGAAGATGTTCATATAAATTCTTATCTAAAATTTGATTTGTTCTGTAAATTTTGGTTTGTTAAATATATTATTTATTTTTTAAAAATTGGTTTGTTTAATCTAATAGTTTTAGTTATTACCCCCATAACGTTGTTTTTATTCACAGTCTTCATGTTGTTAACCTTTGTAAAAGGTTTATATTTAAGTACAATTTGTTTATTAAAAAGACAATTGTAACAAATATTTTTCATCCTCCTAGCTTTGTTAAATCAATGCTACATTACTCTTTTCTTCAGAATGTATACACATACGAGGTGTGTTAATAAAAGTATTGTAACTGTGTTTCTACTTCTTAGAGATCTTCAGCAGAGATTTTGGGTGTCTGAACCTAGATAACAAACATCAGCACTCTCGGCCATTTAATTGATTGTAAGTGCGGTTGTGTTTTCTGTTGTGTACCGGAATAATGCTAAGTTAAAAAGTTGAGTAACGTTTCAATTTGAAATTTGCAGTAAAATTGAATTGAACACCAACGGAATGTTTTCAAATAATTACTGAGGCTTATGTGAAGACTGCATGTCTTGTATATTTGTGTTTGAATGGGAGAAAAGATTCAGTGAAGGATGTTAGAGCGTGGAAGATTCCCCACTTTAAGAACTGAAGAAGGTAGACAAATTAGGCAGATTGTTCAAGAAGATCGCCAACTATGTGTCTTAATGATAACTGAAGTTGTGAACATTGATAAAGACACTAAAAAATTTTGTGTAAGAATTTAAACATGAAAAAAGTTTGTGCGTATGATTTTCATACAAGAAAAAGAATTCTCATGGACTGCAAAAATTTGATGACCATTTGTTATGAAACATGGAATCTTCCAGTATGATTTTGAGACGAATTAACAGTCAATGCATTGGAAAACCGTTGTCACATAAAATGGGGGGGGGGAGAAGTTTTTAGCCAACAAATACATTATTACTCTGGAACATTCTCTATATTTGTCCAATTTGGCATCATATGACTTTTTTCTCCTTAAGTGAAATCTGTGTTTAAAAGAATGCTACGATCAGCAGAAAACAAGGCTGCAACGTTGTGTAAATGGGGACTTTATTGAAGGAAACAAGCATTAGAATTGTGATACATATAAATAAAGGTGAGTTATTGTATCAGTCTTGTTATGTAATAAGACACACCTTGTAAGTTGGTGCACTGAAATGCGCCAAGGAGCAGTGATATGACAAAGCTAGGAATGGTAGATGCAAATACTCACAAATATACTAAAATGACTTCTGATAATCCCTCAAATTTGGTAAATGATTAAATCCTGAGGTTGCCAGATTATTGACTTATTGAAAATGGATATAGCTCTAGATTTGTTTTTGATCAGATTTTAGTGAAATGTAAAGAATAATAACGCAAACCAATGTATAAATCCACAGGTAAAAGAAAATTAAAGATAGCGAGTAAATTGGAGAATTTTTTTCTCTAAAGATGTATAGTGAAAATTTTATGGTCTTCCATTGTCTCTTTTCCATTTATTTCCTATTCAACAAAATTTACTAAAGTTTGTTTATATATATTTTTTTATTTTTTTACAGGATCATCTGTTTCACTGGTCATCTCTGATTTTAAACTGAAATCTAAACTAAGTCTTGTCCAACCTCGTAACTACTGTCTCATTCTTTCCTATTTATCGGACATATTTGTTTGCAAAATAACCTTAATTGGTACCAAACTTAAATTTGTACTCGTGAGCGTTTCAAGAGTGGAAATTACCGACTATGGCCTCTCAGTCGAGATAGGTTGTAATAAAAAAGCAATTACAGGTATTATTCCATTTTCAAAAAAACGAGCGACTGTGTCAATTTGTACTGCTAGCTTATTGTCTCTTATGAGAAAGAAGTCCAATGCTGTTACCATATTTTTAAAAATAAGTCCACTTAGTTAAAATAAACATTTTAAAAGATTAGTTTCTTCTGTGACTTTATTTTTTAAAATTACTACTCATAGGTTAATTGTTCTATGATGTTTAATATGATTTTTAAAATTGCTCAATAAGCCAAAATATTAACACGTTAGAGTACCATAGTGTTTAAATGGTCTTATTTATTTATAACCTTGAATGTTTATTGTTAAGTTAGTACATATAATTAAATATTATGCATTTGTTTATGATTGATCTCAAAGATTGTGACATATTTTATAACTTAGACTGTAACTAAACACTTGAATATTGAAGTGTTTAAGGTTAGAAAATGATAATCTTTTGTTTTTGTAATGTTTTTTATATTTCATTTGTTACCATTTTGAATATTATGTCTTTCTTGCGGCCTGTGTTATAGTGGAATTGTGATGAGAGAAGGTAGTAGAGAGAATTGTTAAATATAGAAGAGATATTAACAGCATGTTCAACAGAGCGATCTTTATAACATCGTACTTTAGTATTGAAAATAAGCTGTCTTAAAATCTCGGTCAAATTTTAGTCTTAAAAAATAATGTGGTCAAATTATCCCAATAAAGTGGTTCATCCGGCATGTTCCTGTTATGATGATTTTTAACTTCTTAGTATTACAAAAACATTTCAATCTTTAAACATTTCACTAATATATTTTCTTCGGTTGAGGACATGGTTAATTAAAAAAATTTATTACAAAAAGATACAAAAACACCCCAAAGTAGAACTGTTCTTAGAAAACTTGGTTCATATCAAGAACTTGTTAACAAAAATGTTTTCCTCCCTGCACCACTTTCTATACCTCTCGTCACTACATTGTAAACTGTGTTCATTTACACAGATTTGTTCCCAGCAAAAGTACATTGTTTACCACTTGTGTTAGTCTCCACTTTAATTAGGCCTTTATAAAAATGTTATGTAAAGTTTTGTTAATTTATAATTATATCAGTTATTCAATTTAAAAAAATTCATTGAATTAACAATATAAAAAGTTATAATTTTGTTTAATTACATAGAGCTATTGATATAAGAAATAAAAATTGTATATCTATCGTGTTGTTTTGGTAACAACTTGTACAAATAATTGCTCATATTTCTCATTGATTTAAAAATTGTATGTATTCTTCTTATATGGAAAAATCATTTACATACAAATTTTGAAATCTTTTTTTAAAATATTGACCATAAATGATCATCTATTTTTAAATATGCTTTGTTTAATATATTTTGTAAAAATGTTTAAATTAACAATTTCAAAGTCATTTGTTACCATGTAGAATTTGTTGTATTAAAACTATGTCTTTCTTGTGCCAATGTTGTTACTCATGTATAGAGAACTTTAAAAAATGTTTTGTACTTTTATAATAAAAATGAAATATAGTTTAATATTATTAGAATTCTACAACTTAATGTTACTCTCAATCTACACCTTCATTTTCAGCCCACCTTCCCTTCTCCTCCCTGGAGGCTTCCATTAAAGGATGAAGAGACCATCCATTCTCCACATGGCCAAACTACTGCAAACTCTTATTCCAACACAGTCTCTTTAGCATTCACGGTATATCGAATTATTTCTTAATTCAGTGTGGCAACTTTTCAAATAATCCATCTCCAAAGCCAATATTTTCCCTCTGTAATATTCATTCCAAATCCATTTTTCACTTCTATAATGCACGACCTTGCTTTATTTTATTTTTGTACCCTTCCTAAATTGGTTATCCCTACCACACTGAATATAATCTTTACTCTGATCATTTAGATTTTATATCTCTTTTTCAAAGTTTTCTATTTTTTTTTAAAATAATTGAATGCAAGCAAGTATTTGCCTGATTGACTTGTTTATAACTTACAAACTCAACATTTTGGAGAGATGGCAAAAAAATACATTTTGTTTGAGTTCTTAGAAGTTGCACTTGAACAAAATTTAATTTAAGCTTTTTTCCTTATAGCAGCAATCCCCTAATATAAAAACAAAAATTAAAATAGTGCCCACATATTTGATTAAAGTAGGTCTATGCATTTGAGTTATAAAGCTTTGCAAAGGCAACAGACATCATTAAAATAAAAAAATTATTTTCTTTTTTTTAATAGAATAAAACTTAAACACAAATAGTTCGTTTATTTATTCAAATGTGTTTTAACAACAAAGTTGCCACCTTCAGTGTTGCACGAGCTACAATAACTAAACTAAACATCTTTGTCGTTGAAACACGTTTGAATAAATAAACTTAGCCTAATATATGTGTTCCAAAGTTTTATTCTATTATACCATCTCATAAAGAGATAAATTTCAAACGTACTCGATCTTTTTCAGATGAACATACATTATACCAAGACTATTTGTGATTTTGGACTAAGCAACTATATAACAAAGATTCTATATCAGAATGGTTCACTGATATGAGACAAAGGTACATATTTAACAACTCATTTCAATAATTAATAAATAGTTTATTGATAAAAGATTTACACTACAAAGGATCTAATAAAGATAACAATAAACTACCAGTATTCTGATATCCAACCATGTTATGCATCTTTTGTTTTGTTTTCTGAATAGACTTAGGCAGTTTATTTCGTTTAGATTTTTTTGTTTTGCCTTGATTTAAACTAGATATTTTTGAAGTAATGTTTGGTTGTTTCTTACTGATATCAGTAGGATGAAAAGCTGAAGATTTTAAGCCTGCATACACATCTTTCTTTTTTTTCTTACTTTTCTTTACAATTTTAATTTGATCATCTATTTTAGGTTTTTCTGTTTTTGTTTTCTTCAAGTGTACAATTGTCTTCTTATTGCAGATATGGCACAGAAACATCTGGAAATATTAAAATATTTATTTACTTATGAAATGTTAGTATTATTTGGTACCATCATGGTACTTACCCAGCCACATCATATAATGTAATATAAACAGATCCTCTAAATATAATTGTATTGGTAGATGAAAGGACTTATCCAGTAGGGTAAGTTTGTGTTATGTAATTGTAAGGTTTCTGATATAGCTCTGGTGACTTGAAGAATAATTTATTGAATTCATCTTCTTAGAATCAATGAAGTATAACTAATTATGTTCGCTGTATCTTGTATGAAGACATAGTTTCCTACATTTTGAAGCTGAAGTCATCGATTGTGACCAAAGATACCAAATGTTTGATTGCATTAAAGTTCTCATTCACAATATAGAAAAGTCATAATCACTGTTTACTCATTAATGTAATTATATTTAAAACGAAAATCATGTAATAATAACCTGATATTAGTTAAAGAATCACTTTGGAGTGTTAGATATAATGCTATGAGCTGGCAAATTGATAATAAATCCGATTTAAAACTAACAAATTGTTATTGTAATGTACATTGGCCGAAGCACAAGACTATACAGTGTGTCGCTTGGTCTCAACGAATAAGGATTGGCTAATTTGAATGAAGCGTTCTCTCATTGGTCCTTTTGATATCGCGGGAGGATACATCGAACCTCGACCAATGAGAGCTCTTGACCGTTGAAAGTGGTCCTATGTGATGTTTTTTCTTTCTCAAATACAGAAATTATGAAATGTAACGATACTTAACAGTTTGTTTAAATCAGTGGTTAAGTAGGATTTCTGAACTTCATAATTCTGTGTTTCATTACTTTCTTGATGACTCAGTCCTACCATATCTTGAAACTAAACGAATATCACATTTTCTTGGGAGATCAGGATTTGAAATTACATTTTGGGGAATAACTTTGCTATTTGAATTCATAGAAATATGGGGTTGATACTATTATACATGCAGAATTGAAATCTGCTAATTTTAATTTAGTATGTTGAATAACATAAGAGATATGAACAAAAAAACTATTTATTATGTCCACCAATTGACATTTTTTAAAATTGTTTTTCTGAATTCCAATAGGGTTCTATATGAGCATACTATAAGTCCCCTATACCAAATTTCATGTTCCTATTTTTATTTTTGTAGCCATTATCGTGTTTATGTACAGACAGCATGTTGAAAGTCAATTTTTTGGTTCCTGAAGCCATGAAACGAGATCTGTCAACAAACGGAGGAAGAAATTTTTGATTACCAAACTTACCCTATACTTCATATAGTGGGTAAATAATTAATTAAATGCTAAATATACTTTGCATACTCAAGTTGAGTACAGGTGTGCTGTTAACCCATTGGCAGCTTAATATATTGTAGTAGGTGACTATCCTTTAATAATGAAGGATGTTTCATTTAAATTATTATAAAACGCTGTGATAATTTTTTGTAAGTAGAAGTTATATTTTTCAGAATCGATTGAAGCAAGCTTTTTAATTTGTATGTTGGGTTTCTTACAAGTTGTACAAACCATTATATTTTAAGATTTTTTTTCTTCTCTAGTATCCAAGTGACTTGGAATAACAATAAAATTACCTTGTTTTTTCTTCATCATATTTACTTTTACTAACGTGTTTCGGAGCTTACACTCCATCATCAGATTCTTCACTCTTCTGAAATCGTCAACACATTACTATAGATGTATTAAATAAAGTCACATGAAAAAAGAACAAAGTAACTTTATTGTCATTATATTTTATTTGCCTTAAAAATTTATAAATTAGCCTCAACTGGTTTTAATAGTTAGCGTTCATGCTTCATGAGTGAGAGATTCTAGGTTTAATCCACATGGGGCTCACATATTTAAAAGTTGAAACAAGTTCGTGATGAAAATTGTGAAGCTACAATTCTTAGCGAACTATGATTGAGAAAGCTAGAACAATGTGGACAAGAATTTGATGTGTTAGCCACACATTAACTAACTGAAGAGCTATCTAGCAGGCCTAAGTATTTTACAAACTGTTATGCTACAGAGTTTAGTTTGGTTTTAACTTTAATGTATAAGTTAGGATTATTTTTTATACTGTATTACATTGAAAAATATGTAACAACCTGTCTATTTTATTTTTTGGAAATACTAAAATGATGTACTTTTGGAAAAAAAAAAAACTTTTTGAAGCTTATAAGCGTTAACATGTTATACTTTTATAGCTATAATTAGAGAATAAAATAATATAATTAAAGGAAATACAAAACAGTTCAGGTACAAGCATTGCTATTTAAAATTTAAAAAAGCAATAAATAATACCGCTATTTCGGACTATGACGAATACATGGCAAGACAAGAAAAGTGACTCAAGACTAAAGTCTGGTTAAGAAGTAAACAATAAATTTTAAAATCATATGAAAGCAAGTCTGTTGCGGAGGATTTGAGAATGAAATGGTAAGAAGCAACACCTGGAGGTTTAGTTGATAAATCCACAACTCCGGAAGATACCAAGGCACATTTAAAGGAGACGGCAAGAGTTATCGACATCTCAGCTGGAAGCTCGTAATCAAGAAGGTGAAGTTTTCTAAACAAATAAACTGTTGATTCATATAATTTAATTGAAACTAAATTTAATAAAAATAATAGCATTTTTTGACCTTGTATTGTTAATACAGAATATTTTTCCTTGCTATTTAAAGGCATAAAAACCTCACGGTAATCATTGCTGTAATATACAAATTGAAGAAAACCTAAAATAAAGATCCCTAGCCCTTGACTGTAATACCATCAGGGTTGGAAGAGAACAAGGGAGATCTCTGATATGAAAGATAAGAATCTAACCCACAATTGAGCCTGCACTCGTGATGGTCCTAGCTAATATCATTGTTATACAAATTTAATAGAGACTTCACTTGTTTTACTTGTGTTAGAAACGATAGGGATATCTTTTCATAGATTGAAATCTAGATTTTAATGTTATAGATTAAGGTCAGTAACAGCTTGTAGCCTCATAGTTAGGAGAAGACATAGTTGTACAGTCATAATATCTTATTATGGATATTATAGGGTTTACTAGTCTGATTATAGTTTAACACTAGAAATAAATATGGAATATGTCATATTTCTCATCTTCATTTTAATCGGTATGTTTTACAACTTAGTATTCATTCAAAGAGCTGTAATATACAAAATTACAAATAAAACCAGGGAAATGATTACATAAAAATACAAAAAGGTTTAGGAATCAACTTTTAACAATTAATCAAATTAAAGGTGCAAAAACAATGTACAAACTTTCACTCACCAAGCTTCAAAAACCAACCAAAATTGTGAATTCAATAGTTTTCAATGTTTAACAGTGAAAATGAACCATGACATTGTCTTTGAACAAAATATTCATAGGGTCTAAACTTATTTTTCTTGTGACAAACGTGTTCTCAGCGTATTCCACATTTGATTAAAATTGAGTTTTTTTATTATTGGTCACGCTTCGTTTGCCAATTATTTCTGAATTGCACTATTTTTTTTATTTGTGATTTTGCCAAGGGTTGGTGTCATTAATCTTCAATTCAAATCTATACTATATATATTATGTGAGAAAGTATTAAGAAAATAAGGACTAACAGCTTCCTTGGATCTGCCAAAACAAAAAGTATATTAATATGGCCACATAGCTATCATAATATTACCAGTTTGTTTCCACTATTCTTTTTGCATTTCCTGACCAACTTCCTTTGAAATTTATTCAAGTCGTTTTCATCTTTCTTCAACAATGAACTAAGGCTAGCTTTCTGTTGTTTTTCTGGCAATAGACGAGTAGTAAATCTGCCTTGTACCCAATTATTTAAACACCATTTGCAGCTAGTTAAACCATTTGTAAGATTTGAAGTTAGCTGTACTCGTTCTTCATCGACCTTCTGTTTCATCAAATATCTGTTTAAATATTTAAAAAAATAATTACGTTAATAAGATAAATATACGAACAAAGTATAAAGTTTGTGTCTACCTAAATCACATTTAATTGATTTTTTTGCTTAAGTAATCATGATATATATATATTGTATATACATAGATCTTGTTATTTTTCTCTAAATAAATTTTAAATTATATAAGTAATACTGTATCACACCATTAATAATATAATACAGCAATAGAACTATATGTTAATAATACAACACAAAACAAACACATGACAAGAAATAGTAAGTAAGATTTTTTCAAACCTCTGCTGGTTTATATCAAAAGTAAGCCTTAGAAAGAAACTTACAGAATAAATTCATACATACAAATTCATTGGAAGAATGAGTTATACTTAACCTAACATATGGTCTAAGTGCAAAATTGCCCTTTCCTACATGAGCAACTCTATCAATATTAGACAAACTGTCCTAAAAAAAGAGACCAAACAACAAAATACTGATGTATGCAAAGTAAATATTTTAAAATAATATTTGAGTAGGCTATATAATTTCTTTTTTCTATGATACCAGCGTACTATTGCTGTGCTATAAATTATGAATGATCAGTTGCAAATATTGATGATTCATAAACAAAACTTGATTGATTGATTAAACAAAACTTCGTTGTAGTGTACTCATTAACTTAACAATAAATACAAAATAGTTTTTTTTTTTTTTTCAAAACTTAATTTGCAATTTTTCAACTACATGTTTCTTTTAATACTTATTTCTTCACAACATTTTTTGTTTCTTACAAACCCAGCGAATTGCCTTTGAATTCAATTTTAATGTCTTAAGGCTGTCAATCTCATGAATAAGGGAAACAGAATTATAGCTTTCCATTATTTACAATATAACAAGGGCCTATACAAGAGAAAGAAGATTAATAAATTCCTATATGGGGAACATGGATTATTATGTTATTAGGTTGCAAACGTTGTCAACTACTTATTTAATTGCTTCAACATGGACTAATGTGCCCAAAAGAATCTTAAGCTTATTGCAATTTAAAATGATTTTTTCTTTTTGTTTAAATGTGTTTTTCCATTGTAATTTTAATAGACAATGTTATTGTATGATATTTCCAATAAATTGAAACAAAAAAAAAAGTGGAAAATTGCGGGGGGGGGGGAATTCTAAAAAAGTATCAAATATTTATATCCATTTATTTTATTTTCACTTTGTTTTTCAATCAGAACCTATTTTATTCGGTTCCATTAATAAAATTAAACTATGGCTAGTAGCAATAGATAGTTGATAATATGTGTACCATTATAATGCCTGTTTATTATGTAAACCATTAACCTGATACATATAAGGATAACATGATGTGCATGATTACTGGAAAGAATCTGGCATGGAGGGAATCAAGGATAGTAAAACTACAAACCCCAGAATTAAAGTATTCATAACAGTAGTCTCTTTTTTCCTTATTTATGTTTTGTTCAAATTAAAGACACTTCATTTAAATTTAATGTCTCGATAAATATTATTTTCAAGAATTGAAAAAGAAAAAAAGCTAAGATGGGTTAGGTTAGGGATTCTTTTTAACCCCCAACCCTCTAATATAAAACTAGTTTTTATTTTAAATGTCTATATGCATTACTGAACATATTTTAAACAATAGTTAATAATTTCATCTGGAGTCCCTAGGTTAGAGACTGCGCATATATTATAAGTACTGTTCATCCTTCAAATCCACTGTATGCCTGTTAGATGCATTTATTTTGTCTCCTGACTGTCCCTTATTTTTAAATGGCAAATTGTGTTTTTAATTGACACTAAAATACTTTGTATTTTCAGTTTATTATACTGATGTTTTTTAATGTGTACAAAGTACAATATAGCCTACTAGGAATATTTAACTAAGAAATCCTTAGTTGGAATATTAAATTTATATAGGCTACTTTACAGTTTATAATAAGCATATTTTCTTAAAAATCTCATCAAGTGCATATCAATATGTTGTACCAAGTCAGTCTCACATCCAAATGTAGTGTATGCTAAGTACCTTAACAAAATTAAAATATCTATCATTTTGATACTCCTTTATAATGCAAAGCTTTATATCTTTCACAACTCATTATTTACTTAACACTCATCGAAATTGATTATATATATATATAATGACCTTCCTTAACCTAAGTTCTTTAACTAGGTCTGATTAGGTAACCATATATATCTGCACATAAATACCTTCCCAGACCTGGACATATAGTTTGAGAGTTCTTAAAACAGAACTATTTTCGCGGATAAATAAAAACATTGATACATTTGACTTAAAATTGATGAAATAGTTATCGAAATAACCTCAAAATGTGATCAAATAGTAATTTTAAATAGCTGTTTTCAGACAGAAATATTTAATTGTGAATTATAAAAAGTGACATGTGTTGTAAAGAAGTATCGAAATGATGGAAAAAACGTGAAACATTTTTAAGGAAGATGTTCATATAAATTCTTATCTAAAATTTGATTTGTTCTGTAAATTTTGGTTTGTTAAATATATTATTTATTTTTTAAAAATTGGTTTGTTTAATCTAATAGTTTTAGTTATTACCCCCATAACGTTGTTTTTATTCACAGTCTTCATGTTGTTAACCTTTGTAAAAGGTTTATATTTAAGTACAATTTGTTTATTAAAAAGACAATTGTAACAAATATTTTTCATCCTCCTAGCTTTGTTAAATCAATGCTACATTACTCTTTTCTTCAGAATGTATACACATACGAGGTGTGTTAATAAAAGTATTGTAACTGTGTTTCTACTTCTTAGAGATCTTCAGCAGAGATTTTGGGTGTCTGAACCTAGATAACAAACATCAGCACTCTCGGCCATTTAATTGATTGTAAGTGCGGTTGTGTTTTCTGTTGTGTACCGGAATAATGCTAAGTTAAAAAGTTGAGTAACGTTTCAATTTGAAATTTGCAGTAAAATTGAATTGAACACCAACGGAATGTTTTCAAATAATTACTGAGGCTTATGTGAAGACTGCATGTCTTGTATATTTGTGTTTGAATGGGAGAAAAGATTCAGTGAAGGATGTTAGAGCGTGGAAGATTCCCCACTTTAAGAACTGAAGAAGGTAGACAAATTAGGCAGATTGTTCAAGAAGATCGCCAACTATGTGTCTTAATGATAACTGAAGTTGTGAACATTGATAAAGACACTAAAAAATTTTGTGTAAGAATTTAAACATGAAAAAAGTTTGTGCGTATGATTTTCATACAAGAAAAAGAATTCTCATGGACTGCAAAAATTTGATGACCATTTGTTATGAAACATGGAATCTTCCAGTATGATTTTGAGACGAATTAACAGTCAATGCATTGGAAAACCGTTGTCACATAAAATGGGGGGGGGAGAAGTTTTTAGCCAACAAATACATTATTACTCTGGAACATTCTCTATATTTGTCCAATTTGGCATCATATGACTTTTTTCTCCTTAAGTGAAATCTGTGTTTAAAAGAATGCTACGATCAGCAGAAAACAAGGCTGCAACGTTGTGTAAATGGGGACTTTATTGAAGGAAACAAGCATTAGAATTGTGATACATATAAATAAAGGTGAGTTATTGTATCAGTCTTGTTATGTAATAAGACACACCTTGTAAGTTGGTGCACTGAAATGCGCCAAGGAGCAGTGATATGACAAAGCTAGGAATGGTAGATGCAAATACTCACAAATATACTAAAATGACTTCTGATAATCCCTCAAATTTGGTAAATGATTAAATCCTGAGGTTGCCAGATTATTGACTTATTGAAAATGGATATAGCTCTAGATTTGTTTTTGATCAGATTTTAGTGAAATGTAAAGAATAATAACGCAAACCAATGTATAAATCCACAGGTAAAAGAAAATTAAAGATAGCGAGTAAATTGGAGAATTTTTTTCTCTAAAGATGTATAGTGAAAATTTTATGGTCTTCCATTGTCTCTTTTCCATTTATTTCCTATTCAACAAAATTTACTAAAGTTTGTTTATATATATTTTTTTATTTTTTTACAGGATCATCTGTTTCACTGGTCATCTCTGATTTTAAACTGAAATCTAAACTAAGTCTTGTCCAACCTCGTAACTACTGTCTCATTCTTTCCTATTTATCGGACATATTTGTTTGCAAAATAACCTTAATTGGTACCAAACTTAAATTTGTACTCGTGAGCGTTTCAAGAGTGGAAATTACCGACTATGGCCTCTCAGTCGAGATAGGTTGTAATAAAAAAGCAATTACAGGTATTATTCCATTTTCAAAAAAACGAGCGACTGTGTCAATTTGTACTGCTAGCTTATTGTCTCTTATGAGAAAGAAGTCCAATGCTGTTACCATATTTTTAAAAATAAGTCCACTTAGTTAAAATAAACATTTTAAAAGATTAGTTTCTTCTGTGACTTTATTTTTTAAAATTACTACTCATAGGTTAATTGTTCTATGATGTTTAATATGATTTTTAAAATTGCTCAATAAGCCAAAATATTAACACGTTAGAGTACCATAGTGTTTAAATGGTCTTATTTATTTATAACCTTGAATGTTTATTGTTAAGTTAGTACATATAATTAAATATTATGCATTTGTTTATGATTGATCTCAAAGATTGTGACATATTTTATAACTTAGACTGTAACTAAACACTTGAATATTGAAGTGTTTAAGGTTAGAAAATGATAATCTTTTGTTTTTGTAATGTTTTTTATATTTCATTTGTTACCATTTTGAATATTATGTCTTTCTTGCGGCCTGTGTTATAGTGGAATTGTGATGAGAGAAGGTAGTAGAGAGAATTGTTAAATATAGAAGAGATATTAACAGCATGTTCAACAGAGCGATCTTTATAACATCGTACTTTAGTATTGAAAATAAGCTGTCTTAAAATCTCGGTCAAATTTTAGTCTTAAAAAATAATGTGGTCAAATTATCCCAATAAAGTGGTTCATCCGGCATGTTCCTGTTATGATGATTTTTAACTTCTTAGTATTACAAAAACATTTCAATCTTTAAACATTTCACTAATATATTTTCTTCGGTTGAGGACATGGTTAATTAAAAAAATTTATTACAAAAAGATACAAAAACACCCCAAAGTAGAACTGTTCTTAGAAAACTTGGTTCATATCAAGAACTTGTTAACAAAAATGTTTTCCTCCCTGCACCACTTTCTATACCTCTCGTCACTACATTGTAAACTGTGTTCATTTACACAGATTTGTTCCCAGCAAAAGTACATTGTTTACCACTTGTGTTAGTCTCCACTTTAATTAGGCCTTTATAAAAATGTTATGTAAAGTTTTGTTAATTTATAATTATATCAGTTATTCAATTTAAAAAAATTCATTGAATTAACAATATAAAAAGTTATAATTTTGTTTAATTACATAGAGCTATTGATATAAGAAATAAAAATTGTATATCTATCGTGTTGTTTTGGTAACAACTTGTACAAATAATTGCTCATATTTCTCATTGATTTAAAAATTGTATGTATTCTTCTTATATGGAAAAATCATTTACATACAAATTTTGAAATCTTTTTTTAAAATATTGACCATAAATGATCATCTATTTTTAAATATGCTTTGTTTAATATATTTTGTAAAAATGTTTAAATTAACAATTTCAAAGTCATTTGTTACCATGTAGAATTTGTTGTATTAAAACTATGTCTTTCTTGTGCCAATGTTGTTACTCCTGTATAGAGAACTTTAAAAAATGTTTTGTACTTTTATAATAAAAATGAAATATAGTTTAATATTATTAGAATTCTACAACTTAATGTTACTCTCAATCTACACCTTCATTTTCAGCCCACCTTCCCTTCTCCTCCCTGGAGGCTTCCATTAAAGGATGAAGAGACCATCCATTCTCCACATGGCCAAACTACTGCAAACTCTTATTCCAACACAGTCTCTTTAGCATTCACGGTATATCGAATTATTTCTTAATTCAGTGTGGCAACTTTTCAAATAATCCATCTCCAAAGCCAATATTTTCCCTCTGTAATATTCATTCCAAATCCATTTTTCACTTCTATAATGCACGACCTTGCTTTATTTTATTTTTGTACCCTTCCTAAATTGGTTATCCCTACCACACTGAATATAATCTTTACTCTGATCATTTAGATTTTATATCTCTTTTTCAAAGTTTTCTATTTTTTTTTAAAATAATTGAATGCAAGCAAGTATTTGCCTGATTGACTTGTTTATAACTTACAAACTCAACATTTTGGAGAGATGGCAAAAAAATACATTTTGTTTGAGTTCTTAGAAGTTGCACTTGAACAAAATTTAATTTAAGCTTTTTTCCTTATAGCAGCAATCCCCTAATATAAAAACAAAAATTAAAATAGTGCCCACATATTTGATTAAAGTAGGTCTATGCATTTGAGTTATAAAGCTTTGCAAAGGCAACAGACATCATTAAAATAAAAAAATTATTTTCTTTTTTTTAATAGAATAAAACTTAAACACAAATAGTTCGTTTATTTATTCAAATGTGTTTTAACAACAAAGTTGCCACCTTCAGTGTTGCACGAGCTACAATAACTAAACTAAACATCTTTGTCGTTGAAACACGTTTGAATAAATAAACTTAGCCTAATATATGTGTTCCAAAGTTTTATTCTATTATACCATCTCATAAAGAGATAAATTTCAAACGTACTCGATCTTTTTCAGATGAACATACATTATACCAAGACTATTTGTGATTTTGGACTAAGCAACTATATAACAAAGATTCTATATCAGAATGGTTCACTGATATGAGACAAAGGTACATATTTAACAACTCATTTCAATAATTAATAAATAGTTTATTGATAAAAGATTTACACTACAAAGGATCTAATAAAGATAACAATAAACTACCAGTATTCTGATATCCAACCATGTTATGCATCTTTTGTTTTGTTTTCTGAATAGACTTAGGCAGTTTATTTCGTTTAGATTTTTTTGTTTTGCCTTGATTTAAACTAGATATTTTTGAAGTAATGTTTGGTTGTTTCTTACTGATATCAGTAGGATGAAAAGCTGAAGATTTTAAGCCTGCATACACATCTTTCTTTTTTTTCTTACTTTTCTTTACAATTTTAATTTGATCATCTATTTTAGGTTTTTCTGTTTTTGTTTTCTTCAAGTGTACAATTGTCTTCTTATTGCAGATATGGCACAGAAACATCTGGAAATATTAAAATATTTATTTACTTATGAAATGTTAGTATTATTTGGTACCATCATGGTACTTACCCAGCCACATCATATAATGTAATATAAACAGATCCTCTAAATATAATTGTATTGGTAGATGAAAGGACTTATCCAGTAGGGTAAGTTTGTGTTATGTAATTGTAAGGTTTCTGATATAGCTCTGGTGACTTGAAGAATAATTTATTGAATTCATCTTCTTAGAATCAATGAAGTATAACTAATTATGTTCGCTGTATCTTGTATGAAGACATAGTTTCCTACATTTTGAAGCTGAAGTCATCGATTGTGACCAAAGATACCAAATGTTTGATTGCATTAAAGTTCTCATTCACAATATAGAAAAGTCATAATCACTGTTTACTCATTAATGTAATTATATTTAAAACGAAAATCATGTAATAATAACCTGATATTAGTTAAAGAATCACTTTGGAGTGTTAGATATAATGCTATGAGCTGGCAAATTGATAATAAATCCGATTTAAAACTAACAAATTGTTATTGTAATGTACATTGGCCGAAGCACAAGACTATACAGTGTGTCGCTTGGTCTCAACGAATAAGGATTGGCTAATTTGAATGAAGCGTTCTCTCATTGGTCCTTTTGATATCGCGGGAGGATACATCGAACCTCGACCAATGAGAGCTCTTGACCGTTGAAAGTGGTCCTATGTGATGTTTTTTCTTTCTCAAATACAGAAATTATGAAATGTAACGATACTTAACAGTTTGTTTAAATCAGTGGTTAAGTAGGATTTCTGAACTTCATAATTCTGTGTTTCATTACTTTCTTGATGACTCAGTCCTACCATATCTTGAAACTAAACGAATATCACATTTTCTTGGGAGATCAGGATTTGAAATTACATTTTGGGGAATAACTTTGCTATTTGAATTCATAGAAATATGGGGTTGATACTATTATACATGCAGAATTGAAATCTGCTAATTTTAATTTAGTATGTTGAATAACATAAGAGATATGAACAAAAAAACTATTTATTATGTCCACCAATTGACATTTTTTAAAATTGTTTTTCTGAATTCCAATAGGGTTCTATATGAGCATACTATAAGTCCCCTATACCAAATTTCATGTTCCTATTTTTATTTTTGTAGCCATTATCGTGTTTATGTACAGACAGCATGTTGAAAGTCAATTTTTTGGTTCCTGAAGCCATGAAACGAGATCTGTCAACAAACGGAGGAAGAAATTTTTGATTACCAAACTTACCCTATACTTCATATAGTGGGTAAATAATTAATTAAATGCTAAATATACTTTGCATACTCAAGTTGAGTACAGGTGTGCTGTTAACCCATTGGCAGCTTAATATATTGTAGTAGGTGACTATCCTTTAATAATGAAGGATGTTTCATTTAAATTATTATAAAACGCTGTGATAATTTTTTGTAAGTAGAAGTTATATTTTTCAGAATCGATTGAAGCAAGCTTTTTAATTTGTATGTTGGGTTTCTTACAAGTTGTACAAACCATTATATTTTAAGATTTTTTTTCTTCTCTAGTATCCAAGTGACTTGGAATAACAATAAAATTACCTTGTTTTTTCTTCATCATATTTACTTTTACTAACGTGTTTCGGAGCTTACACTCCATCATCAGATTCTTCACTCTTCTGAAATCGTCAACACATTACTATAGATGTATTAAATAAAGTCACATGAAAAAAGAACAAAGTAACTTTATTGTCATTATATTTTATTTGCCTTAAAAATTTATAAATTAGCCTCAACTGGTTTTAATAGTTAGCGTTCATGCTTCATGAGTGAGAGATTCTAGGTTTAATCCACATGGGGCTCACATATTTAAAAGTTGAAACAAGTTCGTGATGAAAATTGTGAAGCTACAATTCTTAGCGAACTATGATTGAGAAAGCTAGAACAATGTGGACAAGAATTTGATGTGTTAGCCACACATTAACTAACTGAAGAGCTATCTAGCAGGCCTAAGTATTTTACAAACTGTTATGCTACAGAGTTTAGTTTGGTTTTAACTTTAATGTATAAGTTAGGATTATTTTTTATACTGTATTACATTGAAAAATATGTAACAACCTGTCTATTTTATTTTTTGGAAATACTAAAATGATGTACTTTTGGAAAAAAAAAAAACTTTTTGAAGCTTATAAGCGTTAACATGTTATACTTTTATAGCTATAATTAGAGAATAAAATAATATAATTAAAGGAAATACAAAACAGTTCAGGTACAAGCATTGCTATTTAAAATTTAAAAAAGCAATAAATAATACCGCTATTTCGGACTATGACGAATACATGGCAAGACAAGAAAAGTGACTCAAGACTAAAGTCTGGTTAAGAAGTAAACAATAAATTTTAAAATCATATGAAAGCAAGTCTGTTGCGGAGGATTTGAGAATGAAATGGTAAGAAGCAACACCTGGAGGTTTAGTTGATAAATCCACAACTCCGGAAGATACCAAGGCACATTTAAAGGAGACGGCAAGAGTTATCGACATCTCAGCTGGAAGCTCGTAATCAAGAAGGTGAAGTTTTCTAAACAAATAAACTGTTGATTCATATAATTTAATTGAAACTAAATTTAATAAAAATAATAGCATTTTTTGACCTTGTATTGTTAATACAGAATATTTTTCCTTGCTATTTAAAGGCATAAAAACCTCACGGTAATCATTGCTGTAATATACAAATTGAAGAAAACCTAAAATAAAGATCCCTAGCCCTTGACTGTAATACCATCAGGGTTGGAAGAGAACAAGGGAGATCTCTGATATGAAAGATAAGAATCTAACCCACAATTGAGCCTGCACTCGTGATGGTCCTAGCTAATATCATTGTTATACAAATTTAATAGAGACTTCACTTGTTTTACTTGTGTTAGAAACGATAGGGATATCTTTTCATAGATTGAAATCTAGATTTTAATGTTATAGATTAAGGTCAGTAACAGCTTGTAGCCTCATAGTTAGGAGAAGACATAGTTGTACAGTCATAATATCTTATTATGGATATTATAGGGTTTACTAGTCTGATTATAGTTTAACACTAGAAATAAATATGGAATATGTCATATTTCTCATCTTCATTTTAATCGGTATGTTTTACAACTTAGTATTCATTCAAAGAGCTGTAATATACAAAATTACAAATAAAACCAGGGAAATGATTACATAAAAATACAAAAAGGTTTAGGAATCAACTTTTAACAATTAATCAAATTAAAGGTGCAAAAACAATGTACAAACTTTCACTCACCAAGCTTCAAAAACCAACCAAAATTGTGAATTCAATAGTTTTCAATGTTTAACAGTGAAAATGAACCATGACATTGTCTTTGAACAAAATATTCATAGGGTCTAAACTTATTTTTCTTGTGACAAACGTGTTCTCAGCGTATTCCACATTTGATTAAAATTGAGTTTTTTTATTATTGGTCACGCTTCGTTTGCCAATTATTTCTGAATTGCACTATTTTTTTTATTTGTGATTTTGCCAAGGGTTGGTGTCATTAATCTTCAATTCAAATCTATACTATATATATTATGTGAGAAAGTATTAAGAAAATAAGGACTAACAGCTTCCTTGGATCTGCCAAAACAAAAAGTATATTAATATGGCCACATAGCTATCATAATATTACCAGTTTGTTTCCACTATTCTTTTTGCATTTCCTGACCAACTTCCTTTGAAATTTATTCAAGTCGTTTTCATCTTTCTTCAACAATGAACTAAGGCTAGCTTTCTGTTGTTTTTCTGGCAATAGACGAGTAGTAAATCTGCCTTGTACCCAATTATTTAAACACCATTTGCAGCTAGTTAAACCATTTGTAAGATTTGAAGTTAGCTGTACTCGTTCTTCATCGACCTTCTGTTTCATCAAATATCTGTTTAAATATTTAAAAAAATAATTACGTTAATAAGATAAATATACGAACAAAGTATAAAGTTTGTGTCTACCTAAATCACATTTAATTGATTTTTTTGCTTAAGTAATCATGATATATATATATTGTATATACATAGATCTTGTTATTTTTCTCTAAATAAATTTTAAATTATATAAGTAATACTGTATCACACCATTAATAATATAATACAGCAATAGAACTATATGTTAATAATACAACACAAAACAAACACATGACAAGAAATAGTAAGTAAGATTTTTTCAAACCTCTGCTGGTTTATATCAAAAGTAAGCCTTAGAAAGAAACTTACAGAATAAATTCATACATACAAATTCATTGGAAGAATGAGTTATACTTAACCTAACATATGGTCTAAGTGCAAAATTGCCCTTTCCTACATGAGCAACTCTATCAATATTAGACAAACTGTCCTAAAAAAAGAGACCAAACAACAAAATACTGATGTATGCAAAGTAAATATTTTAAAATAATATTTGAGTAGGCTATATAATTTCTTTTTTCTATGATACCAGCGTACTATTGCTGTGCTATAAATTATGAATGATCAGTTGCAAATATTGATGATTCATAAACAAAACTTGATTGATTGATTAAACAAAACTTCGTTGTAGTGTACTCATTAACTTAACAATAAATACAAAATAGTTTTTTTTTTTTTTTCAAAACTTAATTTGCAATTTTTCAACTACATGTTTCTTTTAATACTTATTTCTTCACAACATTTTTTGTTTCTTACAAACCCAGCGAATTGCCTTTGAATTCAATTTTAATGTCTTAAGGCTGTCAATCTCATGAATAAGGGAAACAAAATTATAGCTTTCCATTATTTACAATATAACAAGGGCCTATACAAGAGAAAGAAGATTAATAAATTCCTATATGGGGAACATGGATTATTATGTTATTAGGTTGCAAACGTTGTCAACTACTTATTTAATTGCTTCAACATGGACTAATGTGCCCAAAAGAATCTTAAGCTTATTGCAATTTAAAATGATTTTTTCTTTTTGTTTAAATGTGTTTTTCCATTGTAATTTTAATAGACAATGTTATTGTATGATATTTCCAATAAATTGAAACAAAAAAAAAAGTGGAAAATTGCGGGGGGGGGGAATTCTAAAAAAGTATCAAATATTTATATCCATTTATTTTATTTTCACTTTGTTTTTCAATCAGAACCTATTTTATTCGGTTCCATTAATAAAATTAAACTATGGCTAGTAGCAATAGATAGTTGATAATATGTGTACCATTATAATGCCTGTTTATTATGTAAACCATTAACCTGATACATATAAGGATAACATGATGTGCATGATTACTGGAAAGAATCTGGCATGGAGGGAATCAAGGATAGTAAAACTACAAACCCCAGAATTAAAGTATTCATAACAGTAGTCTCTTTTTTCCTTATTTATGTTTTGTTCAAATTAAAGACACTTCATTTAAATTTAATGTCTCGATAAATATTATTTTCAAGAATTGAAAAAGAAAAAAAGCTAAGATGGGTTAGGTTAGGGATTCTTTTTAACCCCCAACCCTCTAATATAAAACTAGTTTTTATTTTAAATGTCTATATGCATTACTGAACATATTTTAAACAATAGTTAATAATTTCATCTGGAGTCCCTAGGTTAGAGACTGCGCATATATTATAAGTACTGTTCATCCTTCAAATCCACTGTATGCCTGTTAGATGCATTTATTTTGTCTCCTGACTGTCCCTTATTTTTAAATGGCAAATTGTGTTTTTAATTGACACTAAAATACTTTGTATTTTCAGTTTATTATACTGATGTTTTTTAATGTGTACAAAGTACAATATAGCCTACTAGGAATATTTAACTAAGAAATCCTTAGTTGGAATATTAAATTTATATAGGCTACTTTACAGTTTATAATAAGCATATTTTCTTAAAAATCTCATCAAGTGCATATCAATATGTTGTACCAAGTCAGTCTCACATCCAAATGTAGTGTATGCTAAGTACCTTAACAAAATTAAAATATCTATCATTTTGATACTCCTTTATAATGCAAAGCTTTATATCTTTCACAACTCATTATTTACTTAACACTCATCGAAATTGATTATATATATATATAATGACCTTCCTTAACCTAAGTTCTTTAACTAGGTCTGATTAGGTAACCATATATATCTGCACATAAATACCTTCCCAGACCTGGACATATAGTTTGAGAGTTCTTAAAACAGAACTATTTTCGCGGATAAATAAAAACATTGATACATTTGACTTAAAATTGATGAAATAGTTATCGAAATAACCTCAAAATGTGATCAAATAGTAATTTTAAATAGCTGTTTTCAGACAGAAATATTTAATTGTGAATTATAAAAAGTGACATGTGTTGTAAAGAAGTATCGAAATGATGGAAAAAACGCTCTTTTGAAAAACGAATTGCCGACATTTCGCATTAAAATCGCTTAGACAATATCAATGCATAATGCATATTTACCATAAATAGACCTACTTAGACTTCTGATTACAGTTTTGTGTTAACACCAAAAGTCCCAACAAAGCTACAGTTCTGTCCTATGCCAGTAAAATAAAAACAGAGTAGCCTTCATTGCTCTTGCAATTCCAAATCTTTATCTTTATCAGTACAAATTATTAATCTAAGCATTAACAAAAACATAACCTACAAATAGTGACTGACGTTATGAGTTGCATGAATTGAATCATTCTACTTACAACAAGTTACTCTTTATAGCACATACGCTTCTATTTGGCAATTTAAATGTATTCGAAAGTGCTTCATATTTTTTATATATATAGTGTATATAATCACTTTTCATTGTGATTAATATTACTTTTAAAACGAGACTAAGAGACTATAAAGAAAACAATAATATGTGGACTGGGGATGGGGACAAGATGGGGAATGGAGGAACAAGAAATATAGGAATAATATGAACCATTCGGAGAAGTTGTTCCTGTTCTAATAATAATTAATATAAGATACGAAAACGGAAACGGAGGTTGGAATACAACAATGCTTTTGGTTCGAATTAAAAAATCGTCTATAAGAGTCATTTACATATTTTATGGCTAGGCAAAAGGTTAATTTATTAGGCTCTTGATAGTGACTGGGTAAATAGATGATTCCTTATTCTAATAATTTTTAATTTTACTATTATATTTTTGCGTAATATTTCATGTTTCATTCATGTGAATACTGGATTTATTACATGGTTAGTATTTTAGATTGTTGTTATAATGCTACATTATTGTTACGATAAGCATATAGGCTTAATTTTTTTGTAATAATAAGTGAAAAGGAGTAATAGGCCCGTTTTTAATCAAAATTACCTTGAAGGAGTTGCATACCTGCTTCCTCCCTTTCGTGTTTGCCGTCGTCAACGGTTTGGTTTTGTGATTAACCTACTTAGTGGGTAGGTTCTAACATCACAAAGAATTATTTACAAAAATATACAGTTTAAATATTTAAAACATACTTTATATGTTTAGCTAAGGATCGCTCGAAATGATGTAATAGAGTGATGTCACAGTTACTGACTCCATGTAGACGTTGTTTTGACCTAGGACAAATCTGAACAGGATCACAAGTATTGCTCCATATAATCCAATACAGTGAAGTGACGACCACTAGATAAATACCCCGCTCACGACGGTTTATTATAGTGTGTTATATGAGTTAACATAATTGTTTACTCTTTATTTAAAGGCCTATTACTTGACTGTTTCAATTGCTATCGAAAGAATTATTGATAGTAATTTTTTACCAATACTTTTATATGAAGTAGACTATATATGTACTTAAGAGAACTTGAAAACGATGGTATAAAATGTTTAGATTGTATCGGCTAATTTAAAAATCAAATTTGTTTTGCACGACACCAAGGAGTTATATGCAAGCTTTCTTGGGAAATGTATAGATTGCTATACAAAGTGTATATTGTGAAGATTTAAAAACAACACTATTTTGATAACTGTTATTTAAACAGTCAATAGTTTAATTAGTTGTAGTGTTGTTAAAAACTATGTATACCTAGATTTGCCACTCCTTAAAATCTTGCTTCCCAAGGCTTGCTAGTTTAGATGTAAATTCGACTTTGTCAATGTATAGAATAATTCCAATGGTTTTGGATCTTCTTAATGAGAATTCTTTATACGATTTACAAGATTTAAATATTTGTATTATTATAAATAATATTAACAATTTATTTTTATATTACCATTTTATATCTTTATAGTCTTTCTTACAAATTGAATAGTTTAGATTTTATATGAGGGATGATCAAAAAGTAATAAGACAAAATTTATTATATAAAAGATATTTATTTACTCAATTAGTTTTACATCTTATTTTTCAAAATAGCCTGCAGCTTTGGCATACACTTTTTCTACCTGTCTGCTATGGCTCAACTTTCAAAATCCAAACTCTCAACTGAAACATGTTTGCAGATCACCTCCACATTGTTGGCCTTTTAATACATTTTTTACTATTGTGAAGAGCCAAAAGTCACAGGAATAGTAAAGAGAGTGAGGGCAATGGAGATACA
This sequence comes from Aphrophora alni, assembly GCA_963513935.1. Classification (NCBI taxonomy): domain Eukaryota; kingdom Metazoa; phylum Arthropoda; class Insecta; order Hemiptera; family Aphrophoridae; genus Aphrophora; species Aphrophora alni. The sequence continues at coordinate 9,805,586 of OY740771.1, forward strand.
CTTTGCAGATGAACGACACTAGCATTATTATTGTGATCCATAACAATTTATGGTACTTACGTATTAACGCCACCGTAGCAGAAGTTGCGCTAATGCGCATGAGCCAAGAGAAATAATTATTATTGAAGTTAATAGTTTGCTTACTTTGTGATATATATATATATATATATATATAACCACCTGGCCAAACCTTTCGTAAGTTTATTGAAGTTAATAATTTGAAATTAGATCACGGATAAACATGAGCTGTAAAAGTGAACATTTGTCATTATGTCCAACAAGTCGTTAACCTATAAATATGTTAGATTTGATAGTGTTTTAGGTGTGTGTGTGTATATATAGCTACCTTGATATATAATTAATTATATCACAAAGTAAGCAAATTATTAACTTCAATAATAATTATTGCTCTTTATTGGCGCATGTGCATTAGCGCAACTTCTGCTGCGGTGGTGTTAATACGTAAGTACCCAATTTATTAAGATTATTGTTAGGGTGTTTTTTTAATAATAATGCTACAATGTAGAGAATAAAACTGATAGATAATATTATTGAACAATCACTGTTGTATGCAATGGTAAATCATATTTACTTATAGTCACATAACCACTTTCCTAGCACTCTTAACAGCCTTTCCCTTTTTGAGCATGGGAGAAGTTGATGTCTTCAACTATGAATTCTGCTGTTTAGTTTCCGGGTCTGCCAATACCACTCTATTGTTCTTATTCATTAAAAACTGAAAGACTTTTAATGTATATTGGTACTTGTCCATTATAACCATTCTGTCCACCTTGTCCGCCTTATGAGAGATTATATTTTAATAGGCTAATGAAATCGAAGAAGTGGGTCTATCAAACAGGCCTGCGCAACAGGTGACAGACCAATTGTCCAAACTCCGGTGAGATAAGCAAGCGCACACTCTGTCAACTGAGTTATTTGTTTTAAAAGTTTCATATATAAAGACTAATGGGTCAGGTTAATTATTATTATTTCAGTTTTTCAAGCGTTTATTTAGTCCATTGTTACCTAGCATGTGTTTTGTCTTGCAATTTGTAGCCTAGCAACATTTTTAACATGGCTTCAGTGTTAACTATCATTTGGATTATAATATGATTCCTATTGATGTGTTGGACATTGAACTTTAGACGTCTGTTGAAAATGTTTATTTTCTCATTGCTCGAATCTATTACAGACTTTTAAGACTTATGTTTACATTTAATGTTATCATTGTTTATTTTAAAGATAAAGAAACTTCCAGTTTGATCAATTTAATATATGTTTTAGGATCTGTTAAATAACTTGCACTGTGTTATTATAGACTGGCCTGTATCAATAATGTAATTTTAGTACAATGGAAATAAAAGTAATCATGAATTACAAAATTTGCAACTTTTAAAGGTCGTAATATCTGCTGTGAAGATTAATATTTTTGATTATATATTGAAACAAAATTTGTCCATGGTTTTTGGAACAATTGTAGTGTTGGTGTAGGCTATGTCTAGTTTTGGTTTAACTAATTATAGGACTTACTGTCTTTAATATTCCTATTTTTCCATTCAAACGACGCCCATTTTGGTTATTCAGCTATTCTCAAGTTCTGGGTACAATGTATCCTTTATCATTTTCATAAACACTTACTGTTGATTACTAATTCAAAAAATTTGTTACATCACTTTATAGACACACACAAACGTGTTGTATTACATTCCAAATATTCTATACATTTGTTTAGTAGCATTCATATGGGGTGTGAGATAGCTGATTTACAACTTATCGGGAAACAAAACAAAACTATATGATCTGTTATTCAAGTTTACCTTCTGAAGTTTGTACTCAAGCAAAAGCATAAGAAGAGATCCTGTCAACCTATAGACCTACTTTTTACTTATTTAGCCAACATGTTAAGAGAGTAATTTTGAATAAAATATATTTCGCTTACCGAATAACAAAAACTAAAAATACTTATTTGCCACTGTTTATTTTTTGTAAGAAGAAATACTATACCATATGTTAAAATCTCAGTCTATATGCTCGAATATTTCAGTCCATAGCATAGTATCGTATGTCCACCTCAATGGCAATTATAAGCCATCAGAAAACTTAATGGATCACGGCTGTCATCCATAAAGTCTTAAGAAGAAAAGAAGATTCTTGACCATTTATAAAAACAAAATTATAAGTCTTTTATAGGCTGATCTATAATGATCTTATTGATCAAAAAATATTTACGGATAATAATGGTTTGTTCTGAAACTTTTAACAACAAGAGTATGTTGGAATTATTTGCTCTTGGGACTGAAAATGCACTACAGATGTATTGGCGTTAAAGATGGACTAATTTTCAAACATATTTTATACTTTACAGTCTAACAAGAAACCAGTTTTTGAATGTATAACAGAATTGTATTGCCTGTACATTGGTGACATCTATTATAATTTGATGAACTTTATTTGTTTAACTAAAAACCGTAGAATATAGGTTCACCACTTGGTTGTATCACTCAGTGTTTTTAAGATCACATCAAAGCATCACTTACAGTTATGTGACTGTAAATAGGAATGACTATGATAATGATAAAAAGATGTTGATATGATAGTAAATAGCACTGACTCTGATGTAAACAATGCATTAACATGACTGATAGGTTTAATGGAAATCCAATGCCCGAAGGTTTATTTCAATGTACTTTTGATATAGATAGACCTAATTATGTGGTTATTTTCCATAACTTACTTATTGAAAAATGGATCTGGCATTAAATAATGTCAAGCACACAACGTCTTTCATATACAAGGTCAACCAGCTCCTATAATGGATAGGATTGACAAGAATTTGGTGGAGTTTATGATCATGTTGCAGTATCAGTTTGAGCTCTTCTGTTGCTTCATTCGTACTGAACACTGGAAAAGAATGTGTATTTAAGGGTTTCTTCGTGCTCTCGACAATCCTAACACTAGGGTGATGTACTAAGTCCAAGATGAAAAAAAATAAGGCTGGACGATAATGTGTCCAGTTCTCTCTCTTGCTACAAATGTTGAATTATTATCCATAAAATAATGGAAATGTGATATATTTAATTAATTATGTGACTTATTATTATTTTTAAAAAAATCACTCATAACTTACATCATAACTAGGCAACTCATAACTTTAGGCAAGCTGTTGTCAGCCTGTGGCTCCATTCCAAAAGCACTTGTAAAGATGGGGATATAGCCTACCTGAGAAGGTTAATTATTCATAAAAAAAATTTATACATTTTATAAAAAACAGAAATGTATTTAATGGCAGTAAAGTTATCTTAAAATCAGAAAACATTTTCTTATTGCACATGAATTAATCTACAGTGCAAAATTATTCTACTTCAGCATGGCTCTAAACACATGAAAATTTTATTAATTTTGATTCATTTAAAGAGTTGACAGCTTCCTATGTTTTCGCCTTCAAACTTTGTAAAGTCTGTTATGGTTGCATAGTCACTCCATGTTAGTTCCTGAACACAACCTACGAATTGTAATCTGAAGAGTCCTTGAGTTTCCAAACCCACAATGTTGTCACTCGGAAACCCTCCTGTCAAATAAAAAACAATCGTTAAACAGTTTTATAATATACTAAAGCAGTAATCACTGCAAATATAGATAAATGAAAATTGTACAATGAACTTACAGGGGTGTGCCTTTAAAATATATGTTTATAATATTCAGAAAGTTGAGTTTAGGTAGAGAGACAAGAGAGGAAGAAGTTGTTAAATAGGATGTCGAAATAGGCAAGGAATACTTCATATTTTTTATGACTCAAGAAAGAAAGCAAACTGCCAGCTAGTGAGGGGGGAGCATTGTGGCCGAATAAAGATGTCTAAACCCTCCATTAATCTGTCTCTCAAGTTAGTCTGTAATAACTAGCTGGGAAAATAATAACTCATCTATAAAACTCAACTGGGGCTGCAATTTGCAGTTAGACTACAATCACCAACTTTGCTCTTTTTCTTCTTCTTCTTTTGGTACTTAATTATTTCCCCCAAAATATCTTTGATTATTTTTATATTATATAAAGCGTGTTTGCGTGAATGAAAGAAAATTTGTGTACTATTGAAGTTATAGACAAAATGATTTTTTTACAAAATGCACAAAAATTATAATTTCAATTATTATCGTTTTAGTCTGTAGTTGTGTTATTAAAATTGGTTTTGTGAGTTTTATATTATGTTAGTCAGTTATCCTACAGATTTTTTCTACCTGAATGTATAAGGATGTATAAAATGAAAAGGTGGAAAGGCATGCATGCAGCTATTCAACCATTGCTGAAAAAAAAGAAGAAAATAATAAATCCTAAGAAATAAATATATAGATTATAAATGATTAACAAAATATTGGTACAGAGGTATGTACGAGGTAAAGTAAAATAAAACGGAAATATTTCTCCTCTCAGCAGATATCACACAATAATGAATGTTTTGCTATAAATCATAACTTTATGTTATCTATTCATTGGAAGTATTGTTTGATTGTTTAGCTGTTTGTGGTTGTGTTTAAAAGTCAATTTAAAATGAATAGTCCTTTTTCCAAGGAAGAAATTCTGAAATGATGAAACTAGTTGAAATTATTTATAGAATGTAGCGAAGAAAGCTGTTTTCATGTAAGCATAGGTTGATGGCTAGATTGATTGCTTTAAAAAGATTGATCGCATTATTTTTTAAAGAGAGGAGGGATAGATCTATTTGTTTTATCTAGTTTACACACTAAAACCTCAAAATTCACCCTGGAACTTAACTTTTGCAATACCTCAGAATGTGCCATTCTCTGTGCTTATACAAGCAACACTATTTTAGTCCTCTACTTGAACCATGTCTCATATCTTAAAATTTTTTAGTAGCCTGTTACCTGGCCTCTTTTGTCTTCTTTTTACATAGCACTTCCTCTGGCCTGCGTATTTCCCTCCATCATCAGTGATCAAACTTATCCCAAAGTTTTCATTCTTTATTGTATCCCTTCTATTAAAAAAATGTCCTATTCCCAAAAATCTCATTTTTGTCGCCACTAGTATGGTCAGATCTTTCTTTGCCCATGTAAAACTAGATGAATGCCTTTAGGGGGTGAAGTATAGTGTAAATATGTGTGGCCTTCACTTGTAGTTGTGAAGGCCTTACAGGAACCTAAAAAATTACAGTTAATGGAACTCTAATGAAGTTGCGACAGTTCTAGAAGGCCAATAATATTTATAAACTCCTTCAAATATTATGAATATATATTTCTAATGATCACAATTCTTGACCTGTATAAACTTACCCAAATAAAGAACTCCATTGGTAGTAATAGTTTTATGTACAATATTTTCATACGTTTGTACGGTATGATGATCTGCCCATATGGTAATGTTTTCAGCAGTAAAACTTAAAGACACAACATGCCATCCTCCATCAGACATTACAATACCAGGAACTGTTGCTACGCTAGTTTCTGTTCCAAAGAACGACCAAACCACTTTCAGTAGGCCATTCTCTATCCCAATTCCAATAAATTCCTTTCCCTGTACACAGTTAAAATATTATAAACAAATCAAAGTTTTTTATGAAAATGAAACAGTTAGTTTTATATTCTCTGAAAAATAATGTTGTGAGTTTATTTTGTAATTTGCCAACATTTTGAAATTATAAACGGAACTTAGCAGATTTATCTACTTAACAGTGAGGTCTAATAAACTTCATTCTTTTCCCAAAATTTAGAAATGATTGAAAGATTTACGTAGAAGTGGAAACAAAAATCATTGGACATCTATACTTTATTTTTTCAAAACCTAAATATCGCATAAATTTAAAAAATGTAATTTTATATATTTTGACTCATTTAAACGGTGAAATAAAAATGTTAGAATACCAAAGGTAACTAAGTAACATTTTTTTAAAAATTCAGTCACATTTTGAAACTTACGGAACAAAGTTAACCAAGGTTTTTACGAGATAATGTTTTTTAAAAAATTCTGGAAATGTTCAAGGAGTTAATTCAAGGAGCTGAAACAGTTAATTTAACAATGTGTTCATTCAGACAGGATATAGCACATTGAGTACCTGTATGTAGCTCATATCTACAACAGCTGGTTATTTGCTTTACATACAGATTATTGTTGTCTTTCATACGAAGTACTTTAAGTCGCTAAATATCTACCATTTCTTTTAATTTATCACATTTACAACATTTAATAATGGTGGCTCTATTACATTATCTTTTCTTTAAATGGTATACATTTTCTCATGTTCATTTTTCTATATTGAAGTAAGGGAATTCAAATATTTACATATTTGTCAAATGATGAAGGTAACATACAATGGAAGTTAAAAATTTTTTTGATTAGTTATTGTTATTACGAACTGCCTTGTAATTGTCATAGGATTTTCTTTTTTTTACAAAAAAACTCCTCCATTTCTATCCTAAAAGTAATAATGAATAATAAGAATACTATTGTAATATGATTAATTTTCATGTTTTTATTAGAGATTAGATGATCATTGTGACTGTAGCTCTGTGAGCCTAGACACCAACTATAGTGGCTGTCACAACAGTTGGCTTATAATCTTTCATGTAAACAAAACCTTTGACAGGACAGAAATTGTCATTTGTATAAAGCTCATTTTTAAAGTAAGAAGTTTGGTCACAGAAAACTTCATTACTGAATACAATTTCAAATGGCAATTTAAATTACAACATTTATTTTTTATATAATCTCCAACGATATCTAAGCACTTATTGAGACATGACAGAAGTTGTTGATACCTTCATCATAGAAGTTTGCCACCTGTCTACTTAACCAATCCATAACTGTTTTTTCAATTCATCATCATTTACCATTCATCATCCAAAAAATCATTCAGATTTAAAAATGATGGAAGTCTAAAGGTTATGACTATGTTAGGGAGGGGATGATCAAGTTTTCCCATCCAAACCTATCCAGTAAAGACTATGTTAGTATTGTACTCATTGGTCGAGAATTGTCACGAAGCAGATAAACACCACTTGTGAATAGGCAAGTGGTTTTGAATTGCTCACCTGAGCTTAGTCAATATTGTGCAGTATATCTGAACTTGTACTTATTCCATGAAGCAGGAATTCAAACAAGAGTTTCCTGTTCCAGAAAACTGCAGCCATATTTTTTTTAAAAGATGGTTTTGTCAGAGATTAGAATGATGCCATTTTTTAGATTGTGGTTTTGTTTCAATGATAATGAGAGATTCAAGTTTCATCACCTGTCATGATGTGATTTAAAAAATTCCACTGTTGTTATAATAGCACTCAAAAAGCGACAGTGCAGCACCCAGAATTTTGTTTGTGTTTCTCTGCATGCATTTTTGGAACCCAGTCGGACCAAATCTTCTTATACTGGACTTTAACAGAAATAATGTTATAAATTACAGATTGTGAAACTTGAGAGTAAATCATCACAGATTGTGATGAGGCTGTTTTCACAAATATATTTAATAACTTTGTTTGTTAAGTCGTTGGTGATGATAGTTGGGCAAACAGATTGTGGCTCACCATGGATATCATTTAAAATTAAATAGCCTACACCATTTATGAACATGTATATCATTCGTACCGCCTTCTACAAGTTGTTAATGAATATCAGGAGGATGAATATTAATAAATCTAATCACAGAGTGTACTTCACAATCAGAGATATTTTGATCAACATAGTGTTTTAAAGTCTAATATAAACAAACCACTATCACTCCAAGTGATTTAAAATGCTCTGGCAACATTGCAGGAGATTTATAGACATTCTAACCTTGAAACTGTTGTCTGTGGCTTTCACAATTATGGTGTGTCAACGGTTCTTTGTAAAAAATTACCCTTGTATAAATTCAATATTAAAACATGATATTTATGATTAAGGTCATAAGGTAGATTATGTTTTTTCCTATCATGAGAGTGATAACAGTTGTTATTTTCTATTAGAATATTTGATCAAACAAACAGTATCTCTCACCTGAGCACTCCAAAGTATCATGCCTTCAGATTGAACTGTTGAAAAATTAACATACAAAAAATCAACTTCTGTATTCATTTGTGGATAAGTACCACCTTCTCTTTTCTTTTGGTTGCTTCCAGAGTCCACTACTAGATAGCTGTGTCCACCAAAGTGTGGAGGTCCCTTTGGCACTTCTGTCAACATCATAAACATTTTTATAAACTCACTTCAAAAAAGTATTAAATGTTAAATATTTGATATTAAAGCTGAATAAGTTATTGTTAATTAGTAAAATTTATTTTTCATTTCATATTACATACATTGTAGGTTTCGATTTCATTATTTAATGTGGATACCTTCTATGGTTTAGAGATAGTTCCTGTTTTGTTTTTTTCTTGTTGTTGTTTAAAACCGAAAAACCTCTTTATCGTCATCACCTTATAAAAAAAGGAAGAAAAGAACATAAAATAAAAATTTCTAGCCTTTGATTACATCAATAAAGTCAATGTCGGAAGAGAACAAGAGTTGGACAAGAAAGATCTGATAGGAAAGATGAAAAGAAAGATCTAACCCATGATTACATGAAAAAGATATAGATCCAGCTTGGGTCCCTCTGGGTTGCCCATGTCCAGACTTACTTATAAGTGAGTTCTTGAGGGTTCCTATTACTCAAAACCTACACAAAGAGTTACATATTATTTGAACAGCATTAATAGATGGCCCAGATTATTTTATAGTATAACATTTGTTTTGTTTTATCTAGCTCTAAAATTTGCAATAACATTTGATATATTATTTAAATGGTATAAAAGTACCAAATTGTTTGAGAATTTCCAATCTGATAATTTACCGAAAACTAAGTCACCAATATTTACCTGTTGCACAAAATGGTCCCTCCCATCCAGTAGGGCAGTGGCATTGAGGTTTTTTTCCTACTTCCTTGACACAATGACCTCCGTTCTCACAGGCTACTTCCATACAAGACACCAAGTATTCACATCTATCTCCGGTGTATTCCTAGAAAGTTAAAGAACTGTACAAGATGTGTTTCATCTATATAAATAAATAAGTTTTGTCTTTACATTGCTTAGAATTTTATAGTTTGGTGTTTAATGCATTAGAGAAGCCAAAAATTATGTTTGTCTTTCGGTTTGTTTAACTTAATAGTGATACTACATTTTTATTGAAATTTTACAATAATTTTAATCTTGAAATAATACGGATTGTATGAACACAAAAAGTGAACCATTTAAAAGTTATTACGGAGTGTGTAATTTAAAAAAATTTTAGTGGAATCTCAAATAAAAGGTCTCTGATTTGTAGGTATTGATCATCAAATATATAATTGTTACAGGCCATTATAAATATATAATGGCCTGTGATCTGTTATAATGCCAACTTTATGTTGCCTGCTCGAGGGTCAGAGTGACCAGCTCTGATTTTATACTCTATTATTAATTTTTAATCCAGATCTCTGGGGTTCATAAAAGTGAGTACAGATTTGGCAATCTCAAGGACTCAAGATTGATCTACACTCTTTTGTTGTAGTCTTGGGTTGTTAGGTGAAAGGCCGAGAGGTTTTTCGCCTTACTTAAGAAAAAATATTTGTCATCATCAGCCTATGATCAAGATATTTGAATTTAAGCTTTACAGTAAATTTATGATTTACAAGCCAAAATATAAATAAAATAAATATATAAATATATAAATAAATAAGGGTAAATAATATTTATATATAAATATATAAGGGTTCCCTGATGCAAATATCTAAAATTATTTTTATTTTGGGGTTTTCAAAAGTTCATGGGTTTATTTTAGTAAGTTGTATTGTATTTCTCTAAGTTGTATTCACATCTACACTGTTGCCATATTTCTCTTATATCTTATATTAAATACGTTTTTAATAAACATACTTTTAACAAATCTCTCTGAGCATTTAGTACTAATTACCTTCTTTATTTATTTGTATTTTTATTTAACTCTATCCATTATTATTATTATTATTATTCTATTTTATAACAAAATACATTCCTTATTTACTGCTTTGAGTCAAACTATTTCTCTAGTTAGACCAAGTCTATATAACCAAAAATGTACCCTATTACAACGTTCATCACCACAAGACATATCTATAAATTTAATAAATTTCAGAAACCCACTTACCTATGGGGAACCATCTATCTTTGTTTAATGTCCTTGAGGATTCACAATGTGATAACAATTGTTTATAATTAATGTAAATAACCTCTGAGCACATGACATCGTCTGTAATGTTTTAATACCTTTGTTTGAAATGACATCATTTACTATCTTGTGCCATTGACCTTTATATACGGTACACAATATTTATACAAGTGCATGGTATTGAACAAGATTAATTGTTGTCAAACATACTTGCATATTCCCTTAAACATCAAGAGCATGACATCTTGCCAGCCTATTCAGCCGAGCAATTTGGATAATACAACTAGTAATTATGTAAAATACAGCTGTCAATTAAATGGTAGATCTTTTGGTCTCAACATCTTTTTGTCTTTACATGCTAGGTTTTTTATGCCACACATACTATGTTCATAAAGATCATTAATACAACAAAACAAATTTGTTAATTCAATATCTTACATTTGTACAGGTGCAGTGAGGTTTCATTCTTGTGTCCAACCAACAACTACCATTATGTAAACATACATCTCCACCACAAGCTGTACCATCGCAGTCAGCGACATTACGTGCTGACAATACATGGTCTTCGTTTAGTAAGGTCTCCTTCCAGTTGATAGATAGTCTTCGCATACATCCATGTAATGGAACAGGTAAGCCTGCAACTGCTCCATTAGGTAAAACTGACAAGTCGGGTATTCCTCCTTGTATAACAAACAGAATAAAACATTGTAGCTACATTATTGAAGTACAATATTAATATCAATCAATGACTTTTCTATATAAAATTGGTTACCACAGGTTTTGTAATTTATACCACAACTCACTCTTCTATATAATTTCTTGCTGGTTCTAACATAGTAATTTTCTACTAAATACAATGGTGCAGATTCAGAGGAGCTAGATAATATGGCTTAAACTCCTTCTCCCCAAGGCTCTTGGTAAATACAACAGTAACTAATTCTTTAATAATCTCATAAAACGCTAAGTAAATGTTTAACTGTGTAATCAAATACAAATCTGTTTAAGAATTAATTTTACAATTTTTGACAATAATTACACCTGTACACAGCCTGGTCAATCTGAAATTACCATGATAAATTAATGACAATGATTAGAAGATACTGTATAGCTTACTCCTTAGTACAGATTCAAAGCTCAAATTTCAAAAACATGTCATTCGTCAACATCTGAGTGTTTAATTTGTTTAAACTTACAATTTGGCACCTTGATTTGGGTATAATCTTTAAATAAAAATGTTATCAAAATTTATTTACGAACAATGGATTCCCCTCAGAGGGTCACTATAGTGTGACAATACTGTAACTGGATCTACACCATTCTTTTACATAGTTTTAGAGTAGATCTCTCTCTTTGATCAACGCTTGTTCTTGGAAGAGAACAAGAGTTTGTCAAGGGAGATCTGATAGTAAAGATAAAAGAGAGGTGTCTAACCTAAGAATATATGAACAATGGTTTAGATCCAGCGAATAAGTCTCGGGTTTCTCCACACTTGTACTCACTATGAGTGAGCCTCTGAGGGTAATATTTTACAGCAGAAATAAAAATCTAAAAATTAAGTGTAAAATATTTGTTACACAGATACAAAAATGAAAAATAGTATCAGTTATTTATTACAACCCATATAAACGGTACAGTAACTATTATATCATTATGAAAATTAACTTATAACTCCTCAAATTTGATTAACAGTAACTGTCAGTAATTAAAAAAAAATAATAACATTTATTACCTAAATATAACGGTGTATCAGTGGGTATTAGAACTTCTCCTTGTAACAAAGTCCCTGAGTTAACTGTTCCATCTACCCAGAGATAGATCCGTCTTCCATAACGACCTGCTCGGACTCGATGCCATGAAGCTAATGAAAGCAGTTGCCCACTTCTAATTATTAATACTTCACCATTTCTACGTCGACCTCCTGTTAAGTAAAACATATTTGTTAGCAAATAATGAAAACAACTAATCTAAAAACTTATTCTATTTGGTATTGTCTCCAATCCCGTTTTATGATTAAGGTTGAGAATTTTTTGTAAAATAAAAGTATCACAGGAAGATTGTGTTTCTCTGTCCACTATTTTCCCTTTAATTTACAAATATTCTGTCTAATGAGGAAATTTTGGCAAAGGACACTTTTTTGAAAATTTTATCATCTCATTTTTATTTCTATCAGGGTTTGAAACACCTCAAAGAATAGAAATAAAAGAAGAACTTTCTCAAAAGTAGTGCTACCAATTTTGGTCCTTAAAGTTTCAATCTTTAGTAACTATTCCTCCAAAAAAGTTGGAAATCATTTTAAAAATCAAAACAAAGTTTACTGTTGTAGTTAAATTTGTATTTACTTAGCAAGAAGTATATGCTAATTCAGTAAGGACGTTTTCAGATTTTTCGCTAATTAAAAGTAAAAGAAATAATGCAGTTACTTTATCAAACTCCTAAAACTCAGGGTTATAATGGAACAGACCCTCAATAAAATTAATCTTCACCTTAATATGCAACAAATTTGATTTCAATCTTAAACTTTGTAGGCTAATAATTTACATTATTTTAGAACATGCAGAAATATATTTTTCAAAAACTGTTCTCTGTTACAGTAGTAATAAATTAATTTGGTGATGCACAATTAATTGGAGTCTCTCATCCAAACTACAAAATTTTTCTACTATTTTATTAGTTATTATACTGCATGCTTTTATACAACATGCTTATTATAAATGTAAATTTTAAATATAAATAACTTTAATTATTCGATGAAAATATTAGATATATTCAACAAGTGAATGTTTGAAGCTGATATTATGATAAGATATAATGGTAAAAATATAAATGATTTGATCAACTTTGATGATACTAAATGATATAACCGATATTGAAATATATGTAATTCTACAAAATTGAATTAAGTTAGATAATAATGAGGTAAAAAATGGATGTGACATTATTCCATGTTTGTTGCAATATTGAATGGTAAATCACTATGGCCAAAAAACTAATGACAGATATCTTTTTAATAAATGTTTTGAACACGGGAGAATTTTGTATTATATTTATTAAATATTTATGAAAAAAAATATAAGTTACTTATGAAAATTTTGTTTGATCCTAATAAATAATACCTATGGTTGTTGCCATAAAAGGTTTTGTTCTCATGCTTTCATTTTATTGTTTGCTAGGCTGCCCCTTGAACCTCATTAGACTAGGTGACATAAAGTATGTTAAGCAACAAAAAATAATAATAAAATGACATATATGTAAATAGTATTTTCAACTACCACCTAATGTTTGTAAACGAAGTTCAAGAATTCCACCAGTCAGAGACAAAGATAGAAAAGATTGTGTCTGTGGCTGTTCTGTAAACAGTATCAACCCTCGGTCTCTCTCTGGTCTTATCTCAAAGTCAAGACAAGTCTGGTGAAGATGTAACTCTGCAGGAGGCAGTGATAAATAAGAACGGCGGCCTGAGAAGTTAACATCCGACAGTAGTTCTTCTAAAATTAGTCAAAATCAATTTTAATTTAACAGATTGTATTTGAGAACTGATAATCTAACTTATTTATATAAAACATTTCTTTCTTAAATATTAGATCACACCGTTCTATCTTTAATTTATTTTAATAGTGGATTACAAAAATATTTAAGCTTGTAAAATGTATGATGTAAATAAAATTTAAAATATTCTAACCTTTTTCACAAAATTTCCCTGCTCTTCCGAGGGAGCAATCACATTCGTACCCTGATTCTAATGGTACGCAGGTTGCGCCATGAGTACAGTTGTGCCTATTTGTATCACATGGGTTGAAACGTAGTGCACAAACAGGTCCAAACCAACCATCACGACATAAACATCTAAACAAAAATATTCATTTTACATCACAAAAATACAAAGATTTGTATTATAATACAAGTATTGTAACACAAATCTTTCTATATATATAAATTTCAAATCGAGAAAAAAAAAAATATAATTTTTCAATAGATTTTCAAAACTTTTCATTTCAGAAGCTAAGGACTTCATGAAAAATAAGTACCTCTAGTGTACTTAATTTAAGAAAGATTCTCTTTTTACATGAAAACAAAAATCTATTTGCTAAAAATCCTATTTCATATCTTAACTATTTATCTTAACTCATCCATATTAAAATAATAATTTCCATTTACACTAAATCTTATCTCTATTTACATAAAGAAAACCCTACGTCCGCTTTATTTCCAACATCCGTTGACTGAAACTTTCCCATCAACATTTTTTGTTGACCGGATCCCGTCACTCAAAGCTTATCTCCCAGACAGCCGTCTATATACTTTTTCTCGTCTCATCCTCTTTGCCAAGACGACATTTCTACATCCTTTGAAAATCTACCTTTGACTCTAAATATTCATCTGAATAATTCCTTCAACTCAATACAATTAAAATTTAAAACTTCTCATTATCATTTAACACCATTACAAAATTATTTACTTATTACTCAAAATTACTTCAATTTACTTTAAAACTTTTCAATTATCACTTTACATTATTATTTATTTTAGTTTAAATCCAATAATTATTTATTCTTTATCAAATTCTTAATTACTCTTTGTCTCGCTGGGATAAAATGTTAACTACTGATTTTGCAATTACAAAAAAACTCTTTTCTTCAACTAAAATTCAAAATATAACATCATTATTATCAAAAAAAAATAAAATTACTTACAAAACTCATCTATTTATTTCAAAATTACCTCTTTACAATTGTATTATCTCTCAGTACCTCATCTTAAAATTATTTCCATCTTAAATCTTTCATGTTTTAATAATTAAAGTTGCACTAATCCTCAAAAAACCTCTTTATCATTCATATTTATGTAGCCCATGCAGGTTACCTACATCATTTATATAAATAATCTCTTTATCTCAACGTAGCTTCTTTTAAAAAATCATAATAGTCGTCGTTTATTCGTAGAATTCCTCAAATCTCCCTTTATTTCATTAAAATCGTCGCTTTCTTCCTTTATATCATCGCAGTACAAAAAAAAAACCTCTTAAAAACTAAAATTTAACCATCAATGCAACTTAACTACTCTTTTTATAAAAGTTTCTTAACAGAACAACTTCATTTTAAATACCACTTTACTCAATACTTCTGTAAAGCCATCATCTTCTTATAAAAACTCAAAAATTCTTTCATTTAAATTACTTCATTAAAATCTCCTTAGTCATCTATTACTTGTATACAAAAACTTCAAAAATTAATAAAATTTACATTGCTTTCCCAGCTAACACCGTATTTCATCAAAATCTTTAGACACCTTTATCAAATAACTTCTCACAATCATCTATTGTTTTAAATTCAAACATTATTTATTAAAAATCGTTAATTATTCATTTCATTTATAAATTTCATCAAAATCTCTCTTATCATTGTTAATTTATTACTCCTTCCTTTAAAAAACAAAACTTAACCTCCTTTATTCATTATTTAACATCAAAAAACTTAAAAAAACTTAATTATTATCTGTCTTGGCAAAACTCACATAAATTCTCAAACTTTAACCAATTATTTCTTAATTTTCCACACCATAAATCACTTAAGACTAACAACTTTTTATCATTTTATTATTGAATAATTCTTAATATTTATAACATCAAACATACAACTTATCGTTTTACAATTTAACATCTAATTACCTATTCTAATCAGCTAATCAACATTTTTACAATTTTATAAAACCTTCCGTTTCATGTCATAAAAACTCTCCTTTTGTCACGTCCGATTTATTTCTAGGCTTTGTTTCTTAACAAACCCCCTCCTTTCACCATGAAAGCATTGTCCTATCGTTCCTTGACTACTTCCTTCAACATCTGTTTTTACTTGTTAGAGTAGACTCAAAAAAAACTTTTCCTATATCTATGAAAGTTTATGACACTTACAAACAGAAGTCATTGTTTACGTTTTTTGCCCAAAATTACATGTGACAGAACTTTAAACAACTACGTTGGATTTTTTTGATAGGTTTTCCAATTAACCCTAAATCACTACCTTCTAGAAATGATATCTTAGGCCCTGATCATATCACTTCTCGAACATAGCTACATCCTGCCTCGAAAGACAGTTCGCCTACCAAACTTTATATTTTTATAATATACTCAAGAACTCTAGGTTCTCTCTTGAATTTCTTCTGCTACACCGTTGTATTTCTTAATACAAACTAAGAACTCTCTGTTCTTTAAACTTCTCAAAATTGTCAAATTTTTAACTATATTTCATTTACATGAGTCATATGACAATTTTTTGTTTTTGTTTTTTGTATATTTTTTATTTTATTTTTCAAAACTCGACCGGGTTTTATAATTGTAACAGTAATTGAATTATACTCCTCTATTCTAATTATAAAGCCCTGTCGAACGTCGATCAATAAAACCCTCCACGTTCCATTTTTATTCTGTTTTTATTATTATACCTTTTTTATATTATTTTTTATGAATTTTTTGTTTATTTTATGCATTTCCGACTCCTTTCTCACCTTCCTATCCTTCTGATGGTCTAATATTTTACATGTACAATTCTAGTTACACTCTGGACTCTTACACGAAACCAACATGTTATGACCCTAAAATATGCAGTGGTTGAAATGCGATATCCCTACTCGATTCGAAATACCGCCCACCACACACTCCAAACTCATAACACGCCTTTTCGTGCAGTCCCGAAATTGCCTCATTTTTGCAAATAAAACAATTCCTTTTTGACAACACAAACTCCTCCTCCTCCCAAAATGTTCATGTACTCCTTAAATGCATTTACACGAAGAAAATTTTAAAATTCATAAAAAATTTCATTCAAATCGTATCATCCGAAGTTGAAATAATGTTTATTTTTTACCAATCTCATTACTAGCATCGTCGATTTTCTGTTTATGTAATCCTTTCTAGATGTTTTTATTCAAATTCAAAAAGAAAATTTTATTTTTTAAAATTTATTCTAAGTTCTTTACTTAGAAATATTACATTTAATACTATTAAAGTTCTTCAAGTGATCTACCTTTACTCTATTTACCTTATTTAAAACCAATTATCCTTTATTTAAGTAATTTTTATTTGAAAACGAAAGTTAATTTAGAATTATGATCCAAAAGTTTTTTTACATTTCAGAACAGTACTTTTATAACACCCTGTATTGGTCTCTATGCTATACGCAAAGGAATTTTAGGCCTGGTTGTTAGACGTAAACAACTCTCCCCTTCTGTCTACCACTGATAAGAGTCGACTATGAAATCTTTCGGTCTGCAATGAATCTCAACTCTCGTCACATTATTGAATATTCAACATTGAATCTACCTACTTAATATTGAATATTATTTCTTCAACACTACTGATGACTCACATCTAAAGTCATACAAATCTTTCCTTCTAATCAATCTGTTATCGTCACGTTTTCTAAATATTATTTCTTCTATAAACATATAAAGTTGTTTACTGCTATAATCCAGCGTCTTTACTTTAACAAATACTGAAACCTTTCTTAAACTAAAACTTCTAACAT
The DNA here is from genome assembly GCA_963513935.1 of Aphrophora alni. NCBI lineage: Eukaryota > Metazoa > Arthropoda > Insecta > Hemiptera > Aphrophoridae > Aphrophora > Aphrophora alni. Next base: position 9,823,247 of record OY740771.1, read on the forward strand.
TTTACGCTTGGCTTATAATTATTTTCTATATTTCTGTCTTAGCTTACAAAATTTATTAGTACACACAAATTATTAATATTCATAACTCTTAATTATTTATTATCAAACTTAAACTTATTTATTAACAAAACTCTTATTCTATTACAGTAATATTATTTTTCAAAACCAAGTCCGTGTGTCATTATAAAAATGTCTTTACATTATTATTTATTCATTCCAAATTTAATCTGTATGTAACCAGTTATAAATTATTTACTTTTTTGCGATGATTTCCCGATTGATGAAAGATTTTGAAGTACATGACTAAATTTTTTAACACACTTTTAATGTTAAATACTTTTTCTAACCTATATAACTTTTCAACATCTGTTCCTACATTAGACCATTGCTCAACCACAAATTCCCCTTTGTTGACACTACGTCTTTGTATTGGCAGACCCTTTTTCTCCCTCTCAGACATTCTTACATTTCTTTCCCTCATAAACAACTCACAATACAATGACCCAATTTTGTCATCTGTTATTTTAGATATTCTAACCTTTTTAGCCTTGTTTACTACTACCACGACCTCTCTTATACATACGTTTTCACATCTACATTCAAAATCACTCTGTTCACCAAAACTTTTAATTTTTTGCTCTTGTATTTCAAACACACTTCTAAATTTTAACATTGCATAATTTTTAAACTCTACATTCTTATGACCCACTTGTTTTTTAAAATAGACAGCTGATACCTTTGTTATTAGATTATTTACTTTTACTTTGTTTTTTGAATTACTTATACCCCATTTAACCCCACAAGACTTATTCACTTCAACATTATTTGTTGTTTCTAGATTTACCTTGTTACATGTTAACCCATTATTTATCTTTTTAGCAATTTCTTGAACACAGTCATTCACACAATTGTCCTCTGTTATTATCAAATCATTTGACATGTTATTTATTTCATTAAAACTGTTAATTTCAATTTCAGCTATTGCTTGATTTAAATTGTTATCTAAATTATTAATATTTTCTATCAAAACACCTTCTACATTATTTATCCGTTCAAATTCTACTTTTTTCTCACAATAGCTTACTTCAAGTTCTACTTTATTATTAGTTTCCATTACATTAATTTCCATTTTAAGATTCTGTTCTAATTTTACATAATTTGGTTTTAATTCAACCCTAATTTCTTCAAATTTTTTACACATTGCTTCTTTTAAGTTTAAATTATCTTGTCTTAACTCTAATTTAGCCTGTTTTAAGTCATTATCTATCTTATCTAATTTAGCATTATTCTGTTCAAGTTTGATATTAAAATTCTCTAGTTTAGCATTAATTTCTAGCTTATTCTGATCAAATTTATTACTTATTTCTTTTAATTCCAAATTGTTTTGATCAAACCTATTATTTATACATTCAAACTTCTTATCATTATCTTGCCTAAATTCTAGATTATTCTGTTCAATTTTATTATTTGTTTCTAATCTACTTTGTTTAATGTCATTACTTATACATTCAAATTTTTTATCATTGTCTAAACTACCCTGATCAATTTTATTGTTTAACACTACATTGTTTTGCCTCGTTTCTTTCATCATTTCTTCTAACATTCTCATTACTTTATCATCTCTATCTACTTTATCCTGTTCAACAATCCTAACCTGTTCAATTACCCTAACCTCTTCAGCTCTTAATTCCCTATCTGAATTTTCTTCTACCGTTTCTACTCTTAACATTCCTACCATTTCTTTATTCATATCTTCACACTGTTTTTTACTATTTTGAACCCCATCACTATTAAATCCATTAAAATCCGAACCTGAAATACTAATTTTACTCATACTTGAACGTCTACTATTACTATTACTATTAATTAATTCCTGCGCTAACATATCTTGTGCAAATTGTTCATCAGTTTGTTCTTTACTTTGTGATTCCTTCTGTAAATTATCAAAAATATCCCCCGTAAATTCCATCTGTTCTAAATTGTTTAAAGAATTTTGATTTCCTAACCCTACCTGTTCATCATTATTATTAACATTTACAATTTCTGACTCCATTTTTATCTTACTATATTTAACACAGAAAATTTTTTAAAAAAGAATCTTTCTTATATTATTTAGAGAGTCCTTACCTTGATTAAGTGTTCGCATTTCATCAAAATCACTGTATTTTCGACCAAAAACGCCTCATTGTTGGGAGCCAATTGTAACTATTATTATGACCGAAGTTATATTTAATAATATAGTGAAGCTATCTGAAAATATAAAAGTTATATTCTTTTGAACTTGAAGAGTTCCACAAAGTATTTATTTATTGTTAAGATTGAATTTAATTATTGATTTGCTCGACTTAAGGGCGCCAGATGTGTTAACATCAATTTAGAAAAAAAATGAATTTAAATATTTAAAAAATCTCTGGGGTCGCAAATTCTTTTCTCAGTGTACTTACAGTGGATTTTGGTTTCAAATGAGAACACTTTGACTGAAATGTTAACAAAAAAAAACATTTATTAAATAAAAACGCAATTATTTTTATACAGTGACATTTTTATATAGACATATCCTGAAAACAAACATGAATATTATTTTAATTAATTGAATTTATCTTTTTATTTATTTGTCTCTGAAGGAGAACTGATTTATTGTTTCATGAATTTAAGATTTACTTTATGTTGCAACAAAATCTTAGTTAAACGATTTTATGAATATAAAATCAAATGAAAGCATTTACTTTTCTTTTTATATAAATTTTACTTTTCTTAAATAAGGATAAAAGTGTCATTAGACAGCCATTAATCATAGTTATAAAAGAATTTACTATTTTCTACAAATCAAAATTATATTATAGAATTAAAAAACTAAACATATTAAATTCTTATATTACAACAGAATAAATGTGTGTGTTATTTAACACAAGTTACCAGAACATTTTCACATAGCATATTATTTAACGTGTTCCTTGTCGCCCTTAGCGATGAGGTCGTCCTGTCCCTGATGAGATTGTCTGTGCACCTTACGAAGGTCTGTAAAAGAGAGTCCATTAATACTCTATACGATTTCACGATTTGTAACTGTTCGTTGTTTAATCGCATTGTCATATCACACGCTAAATATTAATTGTCTGTTCACATGAAAACATCTAGTCAGTTTTATTGTTCAAACAGCGATTTTAACACACTGTGTCCATTCTTTACGCTAAAAGTCTTTGAACGAAATTCAACTCAACAAATATTTTTCATAACACTTCAAACTAGACTCAAAATGAAACACATTACATTCTCGACAAACTTCTTCAATCTAAACTGCTATAGGTCTGACCTTGTTAGACGTTATGCTAAGAGTCCTAAAACACATCATCTCTCTCAATATCTCAATCCCGACCAATTATTAACACATCCTATTTCCTCAGCTCCCCAACTAAGACTTTTTAAAAACACAACTTGTCCATTCAAGCGGTGGACTCCAACTGACTTGTTGCCATGAGGCAAATCTCACTTCCGAAAGCGTTCCTTCCGGTGCTGTTCGCACATTATGACACACTCCCGTAAAACACAAACAATTTACATATCATAACAATTAAAAACAAATTATACTAAAATTAACATAATTATTTATTCTGTTTTCTTGAAAATCTATTTTTTCTTTATAAATGAGTTTACTAGTTTTAAATTATTATTTGAATCTTTTATCTCTATGGATTAACCGCGTCTTTTAAATAAGTTAATATTAAGATCTGACTTTTCACACTGTTACAATTTTACATCACAAAAATTCTTAATTTCGTTTTAATATCTTTTTCAGTTAACATGTTCCAGACTAATATCATATCTAAAATTTATTATACACTCCATAGGATATACAATTTTACATATGGAATTATTCTGAGACACATCATTTAAGTATTGTATGAGTGCTGTTCAGAAAATAACTTCCGATCAGTTGATAAAAACAAGCTGGTTGCCATAGTAACAGACATTGTTGTTGCAGTCAGTAAATATTAACCTCAATACAAATCAATTTTCAATCAATTGGATTTGTTATTGTGCTAGTAGTGTTGTAATTTAAATGAAGCCTTCTATTGCAACATCTCCAGTCGTGAGGTTACTGCGGTGATTCGATTTTAGCAAGCAGAAGAACAGAATGTTGCTCATATTTATCACCCTTGTGTTGAGTTTATGACAATAATGTTATGAGTAACAGAGCTGTAAGAGATTCAAGGAAATTCAAGGATGGGTGTAGAAATGTGCACGGTGAAAAAAAAAGAAAAGAATATCATTCAATATTGATTGATTAATTGATTGTAAAGCTTGAAGTATTGTTTGTAAAAAGCACCTTTTCACAATTTTTCAGGTTTTAGAGGATTTCTTTCAGATTTCTAGAACCACTCTGTATGGAATTGATCACAACTTTTTAGTAAATTGGAAATATTGGCACGGCTTAAATACACTGTGACCGGAAGGTCACTCTGTGCAAAGTCTAGGAGAACTTTCTGACCAGGTTCATCTAAACTATGGTATCCCATAGGGATCTGTTCTTAGGCCTGTATTGTTTCTATTATATGTTAATGATGTGTCATACCAAACAAGTGTTGATAAGGTAATACAATTTGCAGATGACACAATACTCATTTTTCAAGCAGATTCTATTAGAAATTTGGAAATAAGATCATTTGGGGAATCTAATATCACAAGCCCATACTTTGCTGAGAATAATTTATGTATTTATGTATTATAGAAGAATAATTTATGTAATAATTCTATGAAAATCAGATGTATCTTAATTCTAAGTTAGATGTATTTCAGACTAAAAAACTAAAATAACATTTCTGGGCCATACCTTATGTTGGATGAGATCGAGGACTGAAATCGAAGAGGCACAGTCAGTAAAGTTAATACGACTGAATTTCTCAAAAGTTATGTTCAGGAATTTTTGTGTTAAGAAATCTAAAATTGTTTGGTAGTCTTAATACTTTAAAAAAGCCTATTACAGGCTAATGTACCCATCTTAACTACAAAGTCTTACTGTGAGGTCGTCCATTCATAATGTGCAAAGGCTATTTATAATGAAGGGGGGGGGGGGGAAACAAAATTTATTACCTAAAATTCAAGTGGACTCTACTATTAAATTTAATAAAGATGTACATAATTGCAATACCAGCCATAAAGTTGGCTTAGGGAGTGTAGACTTGAAAAATTGCCTTCTCAAGCAAGAGTTACACTTATTAAAAACCATCCATTAAAAATTAAAATTATACAAAACCTGAAAGACTTTAAAAGGAGTCTGGGACAACTATTGGTGTAAAACTCCTTTTATTCACTAGGGAGTTTCCTCAACCACAGGTAGAGAGTCGTGTTGTTATATTTGGGTGTTTCTTGGATAGATTATTTGATTCAGTGATGATATTGCTTATCCAGGGATTAAATTTGTTTTTTTAATAATTATTAATGATAGATTGTTATATCCTATTTCTTATTATATTTTATATTTCAAGGGTTTGGTTGTATTATGACGAGTTTATATTTATTGATAGTGACTGGTTGAACTAAATATATTTGTTATATAGTGTTTAATATTATTGTACATCTGCTATACAATGCATAATTGTCTACAGCAGGAAGAATGCAATTTTGTAAAAATAAAATAAATAGATCTGTTAAACTTAGTCATACTCATCAACTACGTGTATATTTTCTTTATACATTTAATACGTTTTTGAAGTGAGTTTATAAAAATGTTTATGATGTTGACAGAAGTGCCAAAGGGACCTCCACACTTTGGTGGACACAGCTATCTAGTAGTGGACTCTGGAAGCAACCAAATGAAAAGAGAAGGTGGTACCTATCCACAAATGAATACAGAAGTTGATTTTTTGTATGTTAATTTTTCAACAGTTCAATCTGAAGGCATGATACTTTGGAGTGCTCAGGTGAGAGATACCGGTACTGTTTGTTTGATCAAATATTCTAATAGAAAATAACCTATTGTTATCACTCTAATGATAGGAAAAAACATAATCTACCTTATGACCTTAATAAGGTTATAAATATCATGAATTTATACAAGGGTAATTTTTTACAAAGAACCGTTGACACACCATAAATATAGACATCTCGTATTTTCTCTAATCTGTTGTATATTTTTGGGCATATTCGTACTTGCAGAATATTTCTTTTCTGCTCTGAAAAAAGTCGTCATATTTTCACTCTACTTTTAATCAAATATAATTTAATTCAGTGTCACTATAGATTTAAATCACTAAATTTGAATCCAGTATTTTCCGCTATTCGAATACTGAAAGTATTATTGATTAATATTGTAAATTAAAAACAAATTACTTAAATCTTCCATGTCTTATTATTCTAGGCTGAAAATCAACTCTTCCATCACATATAAAAACTACACAATTAAACTATACACTTTACACTATGCACAATCAGAATTTTCTGAAAGTATGGCCATTATAAGTAAAAAATAAATATTTGTAGGTTGGTACATGTTAAACTGTTACAAATTTAATAACTGTAAATCCTTTATATATTCTTGAAATACTAACGTAAAAGTAGCTCCATGATCAAGACAAGCACCTCCATTAAGACAAGTAGTATTATGACAATGAGATGTTCCACACTGTCCTACTCCACGACCTGTAACTCTTGACCTAACTTGTCCTACACTGATACTAAATCTGCCTGCTTTCAATTCCACACCATACACACAACCAGAGAAACCTGTATGTAGAGGAAGGTCATGTGGTAGACCTGAGAAGTTGACTGATTTATGGCCTCCTGAAAGTAGAAATACTAAATATTAAAAACTCTAGATTAATGGTTATTTTAGAAACCTTAATTAAATAATTCACCCTAAACGTATTTTCAAAACCTTTATAATTAATTCAGATAAATGAGCAAATATTTTGACATATCTCATTGACTCTTAGTTAGAAAAATTAGCTTAATGTTTTGAACATTTTTATTGTTGTATTGGTAAACATTTCGATTATTAGATTTTAATGAAAACATTCATTTAGAAATTCACTGTCTCTGCAGAAATTAGGTAGTTTTTTTACAATTTCCCCCCCTTATTTATGGTTCTATATACTTTAATAAAGGCTAAAGGAAAGAAAATTTGGTTTGTAAGATATTTTAACTTATTTCATGACACTAAACACTGTATGCAGTTGACCTGATTATACCATATGTTCTAACATATAGATTTTGACACAAAATTGATGTTTACGGAGTAGGATTCGATTTTGTAAACATTAACTTTTGATTTCATACAATGTAACAGACAAAATAATAATATACATTAGTACAGAATAAAATTATTGTTCTATATTTGTCATAAACTTTTCTTTTCATTTATATTTTTCCTTTAGTAATAACTTATAGCTTATGTCCATCAGGAAGAAATAAGGTTTCTACTGCGAAAGAATTTGTCAAATCTGTTGAGTACTTTACGAGGTTACCTCTTAAGCTGTATCATAAATATTTGTTACAAAGAAGTAAAGTTTTTAAACAAACTATTGTTTATTTAAATAGTGCAATTATGTTGTACCTTCAAGCCTATATAAATAAAACTGTGTAAACAAAATAAGTAGCTAAATTAATTTAAGAACAATATAGCAGAGGAGACAACTGCTATAAATTGATTGTGGTTGACTCCAATGAGTCAGTCATCCCCAGGCTGCCAAACAAGTCGATCTGTCTCTTCATACACGGTACTGTGTTGAGCGTCCTTTGAAGGAATTCCTAATCTTTTAGGGTATAGTAGCGTGTTGAGCTCCCTCTGAGACATTCCTCATCTCTTTCTTCAAGTACGATAGTGTATTGAGCTTCCTTTGAAGGGATTCAACCTACTCAGATAGGGTAGCATGTTGAGCTCTCTCCGAGACATTCCTCATCTCTCTCTTCAGACACAGTAGTGTACTGACCTTCCTCTTAAGGAGTTCATAACTTCCTCGGATATGGTAGCGTGTTGAGCTCCCTCTGAGACATTCCTCATCTCTTTCTTCAAGTACGATAGTGTATTGAGCTTCCTTTGAAGGGATTCAACCTACTCAGATAGGGTAGCATGTTGAGCTCTCTCCGAGACATTCCTCAACTCTCTCTTCAGTCACAATAGGGTATTGAGCTTCCTCTGAAAGGGTTCAACCTCCTCGGATTGGGTAGCATGTTGAGCTCTTTCCGAGACATCCCTCATCTTTTTCTTCACACACAGTAGTGTACTGACCTTCCTCTTAAGAGGTTCATAACTTACTCGGATATGGTAGCATGTTGAGCTCCCTCCGAGACATCCTCCTCTCTCTTCAGGGTTGTTGAGATTCCTCTGAAGTTATCCCTTTCTCCTAAAGGACCTTGCCTAGACCTTTTTATGGTACAGCCTGGAGGTATTATATATAAGAATGCCCTTACAGGCATTCACTAAAGAGCCAATAAACCATTGTAACAAAAAGCAATTATTGTTGTAACCATTGTAATTATTTGGCTCTCGAATCCTGGCATTCCCTCTCCGATTACGAGTCTCCTGGAGAAAAAGCATTACTACACATATACAAACTCATAACCTTTTTCTCTTTATAATATTAGTATAGTTAATTAATTTTCCTAGCATATAACTTTCCAATTAATTACAGTACAAAATTGATGTTAAATATTAACAAAACACTGTACAAAACATTAATGTTATAATTATTAAATCATAAAGCTACTGTAGTTTAAAAAAAAATTCAAATATTTTTTACAACTTTTCAAATGTGAAAACATGAGATTTAGTGTGTTTGCTATACAAAAGCTGTTTCTAGATAATGAATGAAATTCAGTACAATCAGAAAAAAATTTAAAACACATTGAAGTGTAGAAATATTTACCAATAAATAGAACAGATTTAGTGTTGAGTTCAGTCAATCTACCCGGGGAAGTACCAGTGACATTCTCCAAGTTATCCACTTGTAGCCAAGCTTTAGGTCCTGCTCGGCCCAACTTAACTTGATGTACTCTTCCAGTCTTTCCCAGTACAGCTTGTGGAGTAAATATCCTTCTCGGCCCTGATAACAGTTAACAGAACTCTGCAATCATAAAACTGTATAAAACACTAGCAAAAACATGGAATATTAATTTTATTCTTATCTAGTTTTGTATTTTATCATAAGCTTGACTGTTGTAAAAATAGGTTTATTCTATAGCTTTGAACGTGGTTTATATCTCTAGGACTCCCCACTTCCAACATATATCTGAAGGCCAAACAATTAACTTTTTCTCATTATAGGGTGTTTTGTGCAATGTCGTATTTGGAATATTTTATTATATTAACAGTATTTCCATTTTCGATAAGTTAATATATTGACATATAATTTTATATAATTTAAGATTTAATAGTTATCATTAATTGCACGTTGTGGTTAATTGGGAATTATTAGGCAATACTCTAATTGTGAGTAATTCACAAATAGTGATAATTTTTGTATTATTTTAATACATTTTGAATTAACAAAAATACTTTTAAATAATCCTCAAATTACTTTAAATAGGCAAATATATTTTTAGTTAAATGATATTTTTAACAGCGCCATAAAGTCAAAATTCATTGTTTATTATTTTCCCCTGTATGAATAAAAACATAGCATTATTCATATCTATATAATTTATTTTAGCATATTCTATATTTAAAAAGTATGATAAATATTTTGATTAAACTCATTTTTAAAAGAAAAATTTACTTGGCAATACTCATAACTCAAATCTTGGGGCCTCTCTCTATTCCTTACCTAATGCAATTTTCTCAAAACAATTTACACACATAATTTTCTTATTTATATATATTGCGCTTCTATAATACCGAATAGTTCTCTAGAATTACCAGCGTTTACTACCTGATCCTAAGTTCCACGTGAGGACAATAAAGCCTTTGATGAAGCTTACAGACAAATGATCTGATGTAGCATCATGGTTGTGGTCTTGACCAATGAATAACATAAGTGCTACTTGTTCCAGTGAGTAGGCAATGAATCGAAAACGAATCTCAAAACTGTGATGAAGGACTCCTTGTAAAGGATATGCAGTAAACGAGGATATCCCATGAACTGATGATGTGTAGAGAGGCTGTCCAATCTCCCATTCTGAAAAAAAAAATAAAAAAATAAACACAGTTGATTCTTTTTAAGATTAAAAATATAAATTACGTAGAAATTTGTATTTAATTTATATGTTGTTTAATTGTAATATTTTTGCTCCTTAGGTTCTACTTCTATTTCCTAGTTTGTACACTCAACAACAACTGAAGAGTTTCCAGCATACATCATTGAATTTTTGGTAAGAATTCACATATTTTAGATTATTTAATTATTTTGCTTAAAGTTTTTAATTTTGTCCTTTCAACTAAAGGTGTTCATTAAACTTGTTTGATTCTTATGTCGGATATATCATTTTAAAAGTCTCGAGAACAAGAAACATGTTGAAAATAAAAAGTTTGTATGACGTCTGTATCCAAAATGGCGACTAGATACAATTTGGATTTCTAAAATATAACATTGGTAGTCTAGGGAACTGTAATGGCTAAATAATAAATTTTGTCATTTTTATATAGAAAATATTGAATAAATTTATTTGAAAACAATATATTAGGCTACTTATTAAACAATACTTTTGTTTAATTTACATCTTAATATAATAAATGTACAATTGGCCTTATTCTGTTATTTTACATTGTGACAGTCAGTTTTAAAAGGATGATACTGTATTAATCAATGATTCCCTAGTGATATTTTGTGCCTCTTCTCGAATTCTATTTTGTAAATTATTGATATCTTGGAGCTTATTTTGGTAAATAATACTTATTAAGTTACCTCGAAGGAACAAGTGATCCAATGGTGACAACCTGGCAATTCTATTGCACTGGCCAGTTCATTTTTCAGATTATAATTTGTCGTACCTGAAGACCTTGACGAGGTGGGGAACTATTTTGATGAAACCATATGTTTTGGAAGTTGATGTCAACAACATTTTGAATTTCAAGAATGATATGTTCTAGAAGCATACCTTCACGTTTCTTCGCATTTAAATTTCCGTCAATAAAAAATTAGCCCTATTAATTGTCAAATGAATATATATTGACTAATAATTTATTCTGAAAGTTTCAGTATTCTAGTATTCTATCTGGAATAGTTTTAAAGTTGATGAGAGGTTTCCGTACTTTTGGCTCACTCTGTTACATAGTTTTGTAACATTTTTTATAATTAGGCTCACTTTATAAATATTAATTATATATAGTTTTGGATTCAATAACAAATAGATTCTAATAGAATAAATTCCAGCTACCAGAACAATGATTAGTCTGTTAAAATAAAAAAATCTTTAATGCAACAAACTGATGTAGGCATATGCCAGCTAAATGGCTTTTTGTCGGGAAATTTGTGATCAACATTTGATGGTGCATTGAATTCCCATCATTGTAATTCTAGTCTTCGTGACCAGGTTTTACTATTAATCGTAGCTTTGCATTTTCCCTTGTAATGGTTGGTCAATACCTAAACCTTTTAAACCTCTATGGAGATTGAACCCTAAATCTCTTGCAAACAAAGCGAGAGCTCTAGCCAATAGACCAACCTGGAGCTCGGTGATTTGTCGGTTAGTAACTGAAAATCTAAGATAATCTTCTAACATAATTACATTGGTTCTAAGGAAGACTTAATTATTTTGAAGAAATCAAAAATATTATCATTGAACAGGGTAGAACTCGGATAGCATTTTACCAGTGTTATGTGACAAACAGCTATGATACCACACTAGTGTCACGAAGACAAAGAATTAAACATAAAATTAAGCACCAATGTTAATTAATAAAATGGCTGTGCTGTCACGCAATTGTTAAATGCTTATCAAAATTCTTTTAAGAGTGAGTTTTTATTTAAACATTCAACATTTGGTTAATATTGATAAGTTATTTTAAAAAGTAGTCACACTTTAATATTTATATAAGAGTATTATTAGCACAATAAGTTACTGATTGTGTGAAGACTGTTTGTGATCATAACCTTATTTTTTCTTTTAAGTGTGTAAAATATCACGTTTCTATTGAAAATTAACAATTTTACCTCTTTGCTTATGTCGTAAAAGAATATTTCATTTATTTATTGATTGATTTAATAAACCAGATAAGATCATCTTCTAAACATAAAAATCATCTTTAGAACTTTTAATTAGGTACACTCAGTATATTTATTATATGTAGATGTTGTAGTGATCCTAATATGGCTGGGCAGCACTAGTTAAGTGTAAATAGTGTCAATGAAATTTAATGCAGAGTTACACTTCTTAATTATCATATCATATCATCTAGCATTCTAGCATATACATTCAAAATTCATTTCATTACATTTTAAAGTTCTTCTCACTTAAAATTTGAGCTATTCCAAATATCAGATTTAATTTAGTTCTCCCATGCCTGCACCCATGTTCAGCTGAATGTTTTACCATAAATATTCAAGACTGGCACCGTTATATTACAATTTCCCGTAAATCATCAGTAGACTTACCATTTTGGCAGAACAGACCGTGTTTCCCATAAGGACAGATACAAACAAACCCACTGCCAGGATATTCAGTGCAAGTCCCTCCAAACTGACAAGGATTGTTTATACATACGGATGATTCACAGGTTACTCCAACATATCTACACATAAACATTGAAATATAAAATTCAGTACAGTTTGATCAATAAAAAAATAGTACACTCCCTGTCTCAACACAATTATACACAAGACCAAAACTTAACCAAACAAAAATATTATTGCCATTTTCTAAAAAAATACAGGTGAAAAGGTTATTGATTAAAATTTTTAAATGAACTATAGATAGATAACATCTTAGAAGGTTTTTGTTAGGTAGCTGGCATATTACTCAATTGCTTTTTGATTTTGTATGGCTAGGAGACACAGGCTTATTTTGGGAAGTGGTCCTTGGTAGTACACAAATAGAAAAACACTAAAGTTCTGAAATATTTCTTAAGCACTGTTCACTTTCTCAATTAGTAGAGAGAGAGTATAAAAAGGAGACTGAATTGTTGTAGTTTGGTTGCAAATGATGGATCTGTGTTGAGTGTTGAACTAACTTTTATTATTATTTTTATTATTGTTATCACTCAATTGGTGAGGAATAATGAATACATCATAATTTGATACGTACGCTGACTATGGGAACACCCTCACCGTTAACTAATTCCTTGTATTGCTGGATAGAATACAGTTTGTAAAGATTGAAAATAGACTACTTAGTTGAAAGATTCTGAGTCGGATAAAGTAGTGGTAAATTTAAATGTAGTTTTTGTTTTAAATAAAACTAGTACATAACACAACACTAGTGATACAGTGCTTCTAGGGATTGATACTTAAACTGTTACTTCAAACATTAATTCATCTTTCTTATAATCTCCTTCAAAATATGAAAGGTTTTTATTTATTAGAATTGATGAATACAGATTTTTGATTTTGAATGTGTTACATTATTTACAATCTTCTACAGCTTTTATTTTCAAATATATATATAGCATTGCTGATTGAAACCAAAAGCTGATATACACATTTAACCAAAAGGTGATTGAAACCTTTCAAACGAATTTTGAGATAGTTGACCATCTAAAACAGCATTCTATTTAAATGACAAATAATTTCCAAACCTACATTTTTCTTTTCTTTTCAAAACAACAACCAATACACTTTTGTTTGAGATATATTTTACCTATATTTGATTAAAATTATTAGAATAAATAAATTTTTAAAGACGGGAACAGGAGAACCTAGATATAGCTCAAATTTATCTACTTATTAATTATGATTAATATCGCCCCAAAATTTTAAGCTCTAGGACACTGCACAGACAACAACTAGACTCAGACAGATATTACAAAAATCAATTTGGATCTTTCTATTTACAAAATAAACTCAAAAAAAAAAATTTTGATTTAATCATGACAACATTCTGTTGTTTTTTCCTTGTTGTTTAAAGGTGAGAAATGTCTCAGTCACCATTTAAAAAAAAAAAGGGGGGAAAGGATATAAATGGTTTTGTATGAACCACTGTAACCACAATGATCTAATACAGGTAATTTTACTCAGAGGTTAGGTATAAAATCACGTCTGGCCAAATAAACTAGCAAGAAATATGGTTTATTTATGTTTTTAATAGTTTAAGTGGCCAGTACATTATTTTATAACTAACCTCTTGAGTAAAACTACCTGTATTACATCATTGTAGGAGCTACTACAGTGGTTCATACAAATCCTTTTTAAATTACTAAAAACTTAACACAACCAGCAAATAACAACAAAATTAACACAAAATTTCTACAAAATACTCTTTATATGAAACAATGTATAAGTCATTATTATTTGTTACCTACATAAATTTGTGGTACAATCTTCGAATGGTGGAATGTTTGTATACATGTAATAAATGAATATGATGACACAGTCTTGACTCAAATATAGTGTTGTAAAAATTTGTATTTTCTTTATTTCATGATTGAAGTTTCTACAAGTATTGGTCATTTCAATTATTAAAAAAAAAAGTTATTATTGAACTCATTTTGTATTGTTGACTATGAAATTCTATACACTAATCTTCATTAAAATGTTATATTTTTTTTAAAACACAAATAAATGGATGGGACAGAACAGATGGATCAAACATGAAGTAAATTTTATTCTAAATCAAAGACGAAGTGTTTTTCTCATTACAAAGCTTCCTTTTCATTCAAAATGATAAAGCAATAAGTACAGTATAAAAATTGATAGACTTTATATATTACTTAGAACTAACCCTGAAGGACAAAGACAGTTCCATTGTTCTCCAAACTCTACACAGGTGGCAGAACTGTGGCAAGGACTGGATAAACAAGCTAGGGAAGAACACTCGGAGACTTCATAACCTTCCACTGCTTTATCGTAAATATTTCTTTCTTTCCCATCAACCTGTTGAATGAAATAGATCTACAGTTAATAATTAATTATATTGGCATTATATTTGTGAGGTATGATAAAATATAGGCTTTATTAAACTCCAAAATCTTTATCCCAACAGTCAGTGAAAGATCAAAAAATTATCTAATTGACTAATAATTCGTTTTTTCCAGATTAAATATTTCAAAAACAGATAAGGTAGATGTGTGACAATCTTTATTAGTAAAAAGTACAGATTTTCCCAAGGTTTCTGTTTCATGAAGAAAACAGTTTGTAACCTGTGTTAAGCTATTGATAAGTTATTTTTCTCACACTTACTGGTGTTCTAACTCACAAAAATCATATTTTCTTGCCAAAAGTAACTTTTTTCTATTGTGTAAAACATGGTTAATTTGGTGACATGTTTTTTGATAGATGATGATTTCCTTATTTAAAGTAGAATGATTGTGCGAGTTTAAAATGTGGTCATTATGTGATTTTGAGGATGAAGAAAATCCTATTTAAAGAAGAATGTTTCAACCTTGAAGGGCTAGACTATTTGTTGGCAAATTTTCTTATCAAAAATATGTTGACTTTACAATAAGATGCAAACTCGAATTAAATGTGTGCTGTATAACTTAGTCAAAATGTATTTTAAACATTGAGCTCTCAAACTGTAAAACTGAATAGTGAATAAATAGAATTCAAATTCTCAAAGAGTTTACAAAATATAAAATAATGGTCATATCATGTTAAGTGGTTTAAATTTTAGTTTGTGTATTCTTTACCACATCTGTTTTTATTTCCCCCAAAAGGGAATTCGCCTAACTAAGCTGTGTTCAGAAAATATTTAGAGGGAAAATTATGTGATTGGTAGTCTCAACTTCTCATTTTGTGAAATAGGTTCTTAGGTTACAAAAGAATAATCAAAGTTACTATATAAGATTACAATACCTGTAAACCGTGCATGCATCCTGTTATTCCAGTTTTAATTGGGAGATCGACATTTTGAAGTAGATGACTTGGAATACCACCTAGATACAATGTTGGTAAATGTAAACTCCAATTAATTGAAGTTAAAGCGAGTGCTCGTTGCTCCCCACTCATCACTACGGTATTGTTTACTCGCAGAGAAGCTGAGCAGTGTTGAGATTTGTTTATAGATGCTGCTAGTTCAACTCTAAAAACATTAGATTATAGATTATAAAGATTTTATAGTAATTAAGTGATGAATGTTCATGTGATAAATAGGATAGTAGTTGAGCATGCAAATTCTCTTGTACAATTTTTGAATATTACACTCATACCCAACTGACAAAAATGTAATAATTCAAATTGAGGTCACGTTTTAACCTCTAATTATGATATAATTACTATTTTAGTAATGGAATTAATATCAAATAAGATTAAAAGAAGCTGCAAGAGAAAAGATGTGAACATTTATTTTCAGGTGATCTAATGATGTCAACACAGTACAAATCTAATTAAATTAAACTATAAAGATTGGAGATTAATACCGAATATACACTTTTTCTTGTTGTGATCAAGGAAAAAAACCATCTTGGTCATCATCGGCTTAAAACAAAAGAAGAAGAAAAGAGTATAAAATAAAGACTACTACCTCGATTACTCCTGTAGCATCAGAGTCGGAAAACAACTTCAATTGGTCAGGAGATTTCTGATAGGAAAGATGAAAGAGAGGGATTTAACTCAAGATTACATGAAAAAAGGTCTAGATCCAGCTAGGTCCCCTTGGAGTTTAGATTTTTTGCATTTTTGGATATATAGATATATAATATATTAATAAAAAATGTTAAAAAGTTGTTCAATTTATTTATAACTACATACTCTTAAACATTTATAGCCAAAATCAAAATCAAAATTTATATAATAATTAATGTAAATTTTGATGAAATGTTGATTGATTTTGCATTGAATATTGAAAAATGTAAACATAATTCAAACTGACATATTTTTATAAATATTATAAGACATCACAGTAAAAAGTATAAAAATTAAAAGCTATAAATGAACACAATCTCAGTAAAAGTAATAGCAATACTAAGACTGGCCAACAGAGCTGCAAATATAGTGTGAATACCTGCACTGCTGCGTCGAAATGGTCTTGTGTTTCCATTACCTGTTGAAGTTGCCATAATATCAATTGCAACTTTAATATTGACATATCAAAACTTCAGAATTTAATTAAATTTTATGTAAAAATTAGTACAAAATTCGTAAAAAGATCACTAAAAAGCATGAGGGATGATGCATGACCACCCAAATGTGGAGGTAGTTCAACTACTTAACAATAGGGAAGCAGTTAGAAGATTCAAAGTAACTAAACCATCAGCATTAGTAGTGAAGTGAGATGGCTACAAACAGATTAAGAGACATCTATGGACAGTTTTTAAGTTAAAGAACTTAGAAAGGTCAGATGTAAGCTATTGTATAGTTTTAAGACTAGGTACATCAATAAAAGAAAGTTAAAAGGTGAATAAAAAAAAACAAACAAACAAATTTCAAAATTCAGGTGCAAAGGCAAAAACAAAAATTTCTTAGATGAGGAAAAAAGAACATAGTAAGACATTCTGATTATAGAGTAGGAGCTGCAGTTTTTATTAGTACCTATATCAACCTGAAAGTACAAAATACTGTAGCTGACAATGTTTGTGCAAATGGTGATAAAGTTATAATACAAAGTTCACAAATATTAGTACCCATGTGCCACTTATAGAGTTTTAATATAATTATTTCTCTGAATTTTGATCTCAAAAGATAAATAAAAATGTCTTCAAAATCGATTGATAGATGTATCAAATACAGAATGAATTCAAATATTATAAAATTAAACAATACTTACATGGCAATTATGTTAATTCTGTAACCAGTGTTAACTCTTTCATGAAGTTCACTGAACAACATTGTCTGAATACCACAAGAGAATAAGAACTTTAACAATCCTTCTTGGAGGTAGACTGACATATATATATGAGGAGCTGTCTGAGCATATAATATGAGTCCTGACGGTGCAAGAGTTCGTAAGGATATTCCTATGACTGTCCCTGATGTATTAGCTAAACGATGAGTAAGGTATGAACGTCCTGTGAAAGCTGCATCTCGGATACCAGTGTGTTCTTCACAACGATCTCCAGACCAACCAGATTTACAGCTGCACTGTGAATTAAATGATTTTTAAAGCATTGCAAATAAACAGTGTACCAACATTGCATAAAGTTTTTTCTCATATATAATCTAATTACTACATTTTAGACATTCTTGTTTCATTCTAACGTTATTCGAACTATGTACACACAAGAAATCCTCATTCCAAATTTCTATATCTTTAAGTCTATTTAATATTGATGATCCTCAAAGTGACCAACACAACAAACATCAAAAGATAAAAGTGCAAAGTGTGTTGTGTCATTCCTATGGAAAAATACACCAAAGTTAATTTCATTGTAATCTCACAAAACAGCATTTTTAAAGACATACTAATATGTTTTGTTTAGGTCGTTAGAGCTGATTTTGAGAAAAATGTGATTTTGTGTTTTTCCTAATGGCTGATACCCCAAATTTTGAGTTATAAAAAATAAAAAAGTTGTGCCGATATTTGGGCAAAATATGCCCACATAATATAAACAACAGACAAATATCATTCCAAAAATCATTATTTTGGATTTATGGGATTTCAAAACAGATTGATCTGCAAAAAACTCAACATTGATTTTTTTTTTTACCTGTTACACAGCTTTCTCTATCCTATGTATATGTGAGAAAGTAAAATATAAAGTTAAGACGTTCTAAATTGAAAAGATTCAAGATAATATTAAAAAACAAAATTAATATTAAACTATTTTTATATTTATCATAAATGTAAGTGGAAACATAACAGTTTCTACTCGCACTATAGAAATTACTGTAGTTGGTAGAACTATGAAACACTATTCAACAATTTCTTTATAATTATTTTAAATAATACTTACTTTTTTTCCTTCTTTTGTAAAGTAACAAGACCCTCCATTAAAACACGGAGTTACCGTGCAATCAAATAACACAGGAGGCACTGATATTGTGACGTTAGAACTCACGGTCGTATCTATTACCGTTGTTTTGGTTGTTAATATAATAATTGGTGTTGAACTTATTTCTTCAACTGATGGCCTTGTCGCTACTTCTCGACTACTTGCTGTTTTTGATTCTACAGGGAATGGAAATGTTTCAGTAATTAAAGTTGTTGGCATTTCCGTTTCACTAAAAATTGATGATAAATCTGTTAATAGTTCTTGGGTCACTGTAGCTATTTCTGTTTCATTGTTTGTTGTTAGTTCTTTAACAGGTATTGTACTGATTTCAATTGGTAACATTGTAGTGACACTATCTTGTTTTTCTGTTGTGTAAAATACAGTAGTTAATTCAGTGGTTGATTCGATTTCAGTTGTTTTACCAGAAATAATGGTTTCGTTATAAAAAGTTGTTGCTTCACTATATTGCTCTGTAGTTGTTGTTGTTTCTGTTACTTCTGGTGATGTGGTTGTTTCTTCTATTAACGTAGTTGTTTCCAGTGTCGCAACATCTGTTGTTAGTGATGTTGTTATTGGTTCCGTTACTGTAGATAAATTAAACTGCATTTCTGTGTTGGATGAAAATTCGGTTGATTCTACTAGTGTAGTTAGTGTTATAATTTCAGTTGTTTCACTTTCTGTGATTAATTCTGTTTTTGATGTTGTCTCAGTGGTTTCTGTAATAGATTTTGGCACTTGTGTAGTTTGGACAAAAGGTAAAGTAACCTCTTCAATTTTTGTTACCGGATGAGTTATGAATGTTGTGTATGGAAGCTCTGTTGAAGTTAGAATAGTCGGGCGGATGTATGAACAATCCAGTTCATCGTCTTCGAGAATCAGGCACTCACAATACTCTCCTGTCAACTCTGGAGTACATGTACACGTGTATCCATCAACACCATCGATACAAGTACCTCCATTTTTACATCTGAAAGTAACAAACACAGCTATGAATTGTGTTATAAAGGGTTTAAAAAGCTGTTATTATTTATTTATAATAATAAATTCCATTTACCATTAGACATGTAGATACAAAAACCTAAAAATTTAATACAGGATGTTTCAAAAAGGACTTTAATTAAAAGTGTGTGGAAACTTATTCCAATAACTTACAGAATCGGTTGAGGTGTCATTTTAAAGGAAAAAACCCATCAAGTTTGACTCACAAAAATTAACTTCATGGAGGATATTTGCCATTTCCCAAATGACTAAAATGATAAAACTTTATGAGTTTTGCTTAAAAATGACACCACAATGAATTAAATAAGTTATCTGAATGAATGTACACACATTTTTAAAATTGTAAAATTTTTTTTTTTTTAAACCTTGTTGATACATAATAAATTATATTCAAACTAGCACCATGTAAGAAATTCAGCACATTTATTTTGAACAACAATGTTCATATCTTCAGATTTAACTAGATAAATAAGTTGAAATCAGCTGTTCAAATAATTTACGTTCAATTAAAAACTTTGTTATATTGCTGGCTCTGATATTTGTTTAGATACTAATTACTGAAAAACTGAATTTAGAATTTCGAAACTAATATACTGAAAAATGAAAATTTTCAGATTATTTAAAAAAATACCTGGTTCCGCTGAAATACCTGACACCAAATTTCTTTATTATTATTTCTATAGTGTAATAATGTGAATGAGAAAAAGTTTGTGGGAGGTTGATTTCGTAGACAAAATTGCTTTCTTATGCAACACAAATAAATCGTCATTTCACTTGTAGTATATTATTCTAACATAAATATTTGTGTTTTTTAATGTTATACTTATGATACTAGCTGTAATTTACATATAAATTATTAGAAATCACCCTAGATTGCCTTACCCTGGTCCCAATTGGCACTCGTCATACTGGAACTGACAAAGATCCCCATGATAATCAGGTACACAGTAACACACATTCTGATCATCTTCCACAAGACATAAAGCATTGTTTCTGCAAGGATTAGACACACACATAGATAGCTCTAGATCACAGTCTTTGCCTGTATAACCTGCAAAAGAAATTCTATTATCAAGGAGAATAATCAATAACTAATTGTTATTATTTTAAACCATACTGAATCTTTAATGTATGTAGTCAATGTTAATATTTATGTTATTGGTTCTTCCCATATAACGAGTCTCTTTCATATGGAGTTCAGTATGATGTTCTCAGTTATTAACTTCTCACTTCAATATCAATTTGAATAATTAGAACTTTTAGTTATGGTACAATGTCTATGGTTTATCTCAGCTGGTGGCCTATCTGATTGATGTTTAAAGGGCATGCCTTTAAATGCACATTAGCTCACCAAAATCATTTTCTCAAACTCCAAATATATTTTATGTCTTTTTTTTTATACAGTGAAACTTCCCTTAACAGACACTTCTAATTAGCGAACACTTCTTATAAACAGACTTGTTTGTATTCCCCAACAGGGATCATGCTTTTCTGGTCTCTTTGTAGTGTTTCTAAAAAATGGACACGGACACGCAATTGATGGCCAATGGGTCAGTTGAAACTTCTGAATAACGACAGCAGAGCATAAAATATCACCCTTTTCTAGGAAATTGTAGATGTCTTGAAACATACATTACATTGTCTGTTCGGCAATTTACTGTTGACTTCCTGGAAATTAGGTTTGCTTTCTTTGTGTCTTTTATAAAGAAGTCTTCAGTGTCCTTTAAGCAGTTTGAATAAAGTTGCCGTGAGAACAGTTGTGATGTCTCTCAAACAAAAACATTTAACTTTTAAATGAAAAGTTGAAATTATACATACATAATACTGTCAGATCTCTAGAATTCTAACATTTTCCAAAGACTTCACTATACTTGCAACTCTCCTTTTCCAGTGTATCAAAAATAACTTTTCAAATAGGAATTTTTCAGTAGATGTTGATAATTATTTGAATGAAATAATTATCAACATCTACTGAAAAATTCCTATTTGAAAAGTTATTTTTGATACACTGGAAAAGGAGAGTTGCAAGTATAGTATATATATTAAGATCTTAAGGACTGAATGTGCCAAATTTAATAAAAATTGTTTCTATAAAATTGAGTATTTTTAGTTTATGAAAACTCATTATTTCTATGCATCTGAAAAACTATTAAAAAAATAATATTATGACTTGCTCTTTCTCAGATATAAACCAAATCAGTCAAACCATTTATTCTTTAGTTCTCTCTCTATATATAAAGAGATGGAAGTCATTCCCATTAGCACAAACTTGTTTCTTTGCATCTCACAACAAATAAAAATTTTGAAAACAAAATTTTCACGAATACATATCATCCAATACATTAATATAATATTTACCAATTGAATAACATTTTACAGTAAAACTATACGAATGCATGAAAAACTAAATGATACATCTTTAACTAAATATATCAGATCTATATATACAAAAAATTGATTTGGACAGCATACAACTTTTTATATAGAAATATATAACTAGGTATGTAAAAACTGATGTTAAAATCAAACTCTTTACTCTAATACATAAACATTACGAGTTTGATACAAATCAAGTCGTTTATACAAATTTTATTTAAAACCCACCACTATTTTTATTCACCACCTATTGATCAAAATCTAAAATTTGTAAACATATAAGCATCAAATTACAAAATTCCATTCTTCAAATAATGAGTTACGCTCACTTTTCACTTTCATCTTACTTTCAATCTAAACCCTGAAACAATTTTGTTTAAAATTTAATCATTCCATGGGACATCACCTCATATGAAACCTTGTTAAGTTAATTGGAACATATACTCATATCATTAAAAATAACACCGAAAATCCAACATTTAGACATTATTTTTAATGGGGTTAATATGTGTTTATGAATTTATAACACCAAAAATATTATGCAAAAAATTGTTTGCTATCATACTACATAACAACAAAGAAAGTTCAATACTATTAAAATTTATCTTTTCAACTTTACACTGAACACATCTTTTACTCTGTCAATGTTTAAATTATTTTTATCATGGTCTCTCTAAGCTGAGAAGTGTTCTCTGCTAGAGATGAAGTAAGACTGTTGCTCCCCAGTTGGGTTAAACTAAATTTAAACTCCATCCTGTGCAACATTCTGTGAAAAGCCTACACCTGCTAAATAGCATTTCAGTCAATTAATTTGTGATTAGTTTATCAAAATTCCTTTTGCGGTGTTCTATTATTCTCAATCAGATTTTGCTACCAATTATATCTTCACAAATTTTCTCATGATGGTTAAGACCCTGTGGGGATTGAACATGGAATCCTTTATTATTTTAGTGAGAATGTTAATCACTAGATAAGACAGGGGCTCACACAACTCTATATAAAGGCTAGTTAATTCTGATAACAGTTCTGATTGGTACATTTCCTTAGCCATCTCTACTCAGCAATGAAAGTTTGTATACATTTGGAATCTTGTAAACTTTACTCTGTTTATAAGTTTGATTCTGTTATATATTTTTCATGTCAAATAATATTCTACTCCGATAATATGTTATACTTTTGTCGAAACTGACTACATGAATTGTAGAAATTATGTGTTCTATTGACACTTTTTTTTGAAAATTATGGCCAATTTCACCTGCATACTACTTTCCACAGCTACAGAGTATTTTGTAAGCCCTTTCAACAGGTATGAACATTAATAGATTCCTGATTGTGGGAACCTTCATTTTTGAATGAAGATTGGCTAATGTTTACTAGCCATCACTTGTATAAAATTACACAACTGGTGAGCAACAGTTTTGCTTCCAATTCTTAGTGTTAATACATAGGACACTCCAACAAGAATGTGGTTAAAACATCAGCAAGACTAGAAGACTAAGTTTTTCTATTGATAACAACTGTGTAAAAACCTAAAATTTATGTTACAGATAAAAGTTGTACAAAAATCATAGTGTGTACTTTAATAATACAATATACAACACTTATATAAATACAATTCCAAACATGCTAGTGCACTATAAGTTTACTATTGTAAACTAAAACAACTACGTACCCAACTGAGTTTAATAAATCTTATTATCATAGTCACTTATGTATAACGTATAAAATCAATTTAGGAAAATTTGTTTAAATTTGTAAATAACAAATTTATTTACTGATTGTAAATTTTCTATAAATGTGCCGTAATAATTTTATATGCACTTTTTACTGTATCTTGGTAGATAAATACATATGAAGTAACATCAGTTCTCTACATTACTGATTTAACTTTTTCGAATCAAGGGAAGGAGCAAGAATTTAATATGTTTAAATTAACAACGGATAATAATAAATGTTTCTAATGGTGCATAATTAAATGTAGAATTTGATTTATTAATTTCTGAGGTTTACATATACACCAGAACAACTACTTCTTTACAGTGACAGTTTAAGGTTATAATAGAACCGGGGTTATTCGAGGTTGTATTACTCGAGTTTCTGTGTTATCTGAATCCAATCTAGGCGTTAAAACAAATAATGTACACGATGATGTTTCATGTTCTCAAGAGTGTTTACTTTTAACACTGACTGTAACAAGCGAACAAGAAGAGCCAATGAAAATTCAGTCTGAAAGATATGATTACTAGTTAGAAGAATCATGAGATGATATAAAGGCATCAAGACATTACAAATGCTGGAATAATATTTTAGAAAAAAAAAACAGACCATTTAAGATGATAATCCAATGGTGTAGCTCTTAATTGGCCACCCGTTACTGAGACTAACAAGCAGAGTCATTATGAATGAATTACAATTTTAATTACGCGACAAAGCCATAATCAATTAGTAATGAAAAAAAAAACATTGATGATGAAGATAACGAAAAATATTTACTGAAGATGAAAAAAGAATTAGCCATACTGATGGTATGAGCGCTATTGAGAAGAGACTCCTCTTGTAATAGTTCAAAAATGAGATGAAGTTATTTATTTTATTTATTAATTTGTTAATTTGCTCGACTATAGGGCGCCAGGTTTGCTTTAGCATACCAATTTTGAAAAAAGAATGAATTTAAATATTTAAAAGAAAGAAAAAATATCTGGGGTCGTAAGTTCTTTTCACAGTGTACTTACAGTGATATTTGGTATTTAATGAAAACACTTGTCTCTGAAATGTTAACATAAAGATTTATTAAACTATTAGACAGATATAAAGTTTGAATAGTCATATTCAACATCTTACACTAACACATCCTATCAAATTACTCCTATTAAAATGATATTGATAAGAAAAAGATCTGAATAAAGTTTATTTACTGACGTTATCTTACTTGTTGCAACATACAAAAAAAATGAATTTAATTGAAATAAGAATTGCATCCTTTTAAATTAATGCAAGTTATATTGTTTTACTGAATATCAGAAAATTTATAATTTGTTTTCTTCATAAAGTTTTAAGTTTAAGGATTTACCTTTTTTATTAAAATTCTAATCATCTATATATTTTATATCTAATATTAAACAACACAAATTCTATCAAATTCATACATAGTTTAAAAATAAGAGTTTCTGAAACGTGGATACCAAACACGTTATTGTTTCGTTGAAAACACTTTGAATCCGTGGTTGACTTCTCCTATTGTCCAAGACACCATGATCCCGCCTCGTGGAAATGCTCTCTCCCTTATGATGACATCCTCGAATCGTTTCTCCCTTTGTTTTATGGAATTCATATTTATTTTCTGTTTATTAAAATGAAAATTAATATTCATTTAAATTAAAATTTCTTTTAATATTTCTCACAAATAACAGTCTTGTCTATAAATATTATCAACTCAGCATTAACACTGAAACACTGAACGTTCATGTCTCATTCTACAAGTTTATACATTGGTTTAAAAGTTCACTATTTATAACAATCACGTTCAATACTTTGAATAAGGGTTTATAGTCCTATTGTCCAGAAAATATTCAAAACTCAAACCTTTGACTCATGGAAGCCATTGCAAAGAAAAACCGCATGGTAATTCATTCTACTATATAACAAAGTCTCTCGTAAAGTCAGTCTCTAACAATTCTTTGTACACTCATTTTTCACTGTCTATACCTTATGTCAATATCAACTCTATTGTCCCTTCTAAATTATAAAATCTTACATTCTATCGGTTTTTTTTTTATTGTTCTATTTGATAACGCACAAACGTCGAAATACGTCTGAACCCTTCAATCACTGAACTGAGACTCCTTTTGAAACAACCTGTCACTCCTAACGCTGGACTTAGACTGCTGTTACCATGAGGCCAATTCTTACTTCCGAAAGGCGTTCCTTCCGGTTACTGTTCAACATTTTACCGCACTGCCGTAAAATACAAATAAATTACATTTTATAACAAACAAACTAAATTACATTAAAATTAAACATAATAATTCATATTGTTGTCTTGAAAATCCATTTTTCTTTTATTAATGAAGTTACTACATTTAATTTATTATTTGAATCTCTTATCTCTTTGGCTTAACCGCGTCTTTTAAATGAGTCTATTTTAAAATCTAACTTTTCACATTGTCACAAAACCCCACAAGGTTTGTATTTCAATACAGGTATTGGAATACAAAGCTTTTATATATATATATTTCAAATCGAAAAAAATATTAATGGATGTTCAAGACATTTCATTTCAGAAGCTAAGGACCTCATGAAAGAAAATAAGTATCCCTAGTATACTTAATTTAAGAAAGATTCTCTTTTTACATAAAAAATTAAAATCTATTTGCTAAAATCCTATTTCACTATCTCAATTTGTTTGAGTCATCATAACTCATGTAAAAAAAATATTATGAATCAATTAGTGCTAAGTCTTATCTCTATTTATACAATAAAACCCATCATCAGTTTCCTTTCCAACCTTGTTGGCTGAAACTTTCCATCAACATTTTTTGTTGACAGGATCCCGTCACTCAAAGCTTATCTCCCAGACAGCCGTCTATATACTTTTTCTTGTCTCATCCTCTTTGCCAAGACGACATTTCTACATCCTTTGAAAATCTACCTTTGACTCTAGATATTCATCTGAATAATTCCTTCAACTTAATACAATTTAAATTTTAAAACCTCTCATTTTTAATTAACATTATTACAAATTTATTTACTTATTACTCAACATTGCTTCAATTCACCTTAAAACTTTTCAATTATCATCTTATATTATTACTCATTTTAATTTAAACCCAATAACTATTTATTCTTTATCAATTCTCAATTACTCTTTGTCTTGCTGGGATAACATGTTAACTACTGATTTTATAATTACAAAAAAAAAACTCTTTTCTTCAACTAAAATTTAAAAATATAACATCATTATTATCAAAAAAAAATATAATTACTTACAAAACTCATCTATTTATTTAAAAATTACCTCTTTACAATTGTATTGTCTCTCAGTATCCTATCTTAAAATTATTTCCATCTTATCTTTCATATTTTAATAATTCAAGTTGCATTAATCCCCAAACAAATTCTTCATAATAAAAAACTCCTTATTATTTACCTATATTCTTTCATAAATAATCTCCTTATTTCAACGTAGCTTCCTTTAAAAATCATAATAATCGCCGTATTTCGTAGAATTCCTTAAATCTCCTCTTGTTTCATTAAAATCGTCGCATATTTCCTTTATTTCATTAAAATCGTCGTATATTTCCTTTATTTCATCGCAGTACTCAAAAAACCTCTTAAAAACTAAAAATTTACCATTAATGCAACCTAACTACTTTTTTTATAAAAGTTTCTTAACAGAACAACTTCATTTTAAATACCACTTTACTCAACAATTCTGTAAAGTCATCATCTTCATATAAAACTCAAAAATCTCTCATTTAAACTACTTCTTATTAAAATCTTCTTAATCATCTATTACTTGTATACAAAAACTTCAAAAAATAAAAAAATTATCATTGCTTTCCCAGCTAACACCTTATTTCATCAAAATCTTTAGACACCTTTATCAAATAACTTCTCACAATCATCTATTGTTTTAAATTCAAACCTTATTTATTAAAAAACGTTAATTATTTATTTCATTTATAAATTTCATCAAAATCTCTTCATCATTATTAATCCATTATTCCTTCCTTTAAAAAACAAAAACTTAACCTCCTTTACTCATCATTTAACATCAAAAAAACTTAAAAACTTTATTATTATCTGTCTTGGCAAAACTCACATAAATTCTCAAACTTTAAATAACTATTCTTCATATTTTCAAACCACAAATCACTTAAAACTAACAATTTTTTATCATTTTATTATTAAATAATTCTTAATATTTAAAACATCAAAACATACAACTTATCGTTTTACAATTTAACATCTAATTACCTATCCTAATCAGCTAATCAACATTTTTACAATTTTATAAAACTTTTCGTTTCATTTCATAAAAAACTTCTCCCTTCTGTCACGTCCGGTTTATTTTTAAATATATACAGATTGATCACTTCTATATATCCTACAATTTGTTTTCAATCAACATCTGTCTAAAATTTATTACATGAAGTTTTTTCATGTAATAATGTCACACTTATTTATGCATTTTTCTTCCTAACCTCTCCTACATAGGTTCTTCTAACCGTCTACTTTATACCGTGCATACTTCTAATTGCTCTTTAGACTCTTACACAGAGTAACATGTTGTGACGTTGAAATGTGCAGTGGTTGAATGCAATATCCCTACTTGATTCAAGATAAAACCCAAAACACATCCCTATTTCACAACACGCCCTCTTATGCAGTCTCAGAATGCCTTATTCTTACGAATAAAACATTCTATTTTGACTACACAAACGCCTACCTCCTCCCAAAAATGTTCATGTACTCCTTAAATGCATCTACACGAAGAAAATTTTAAAATTCATAAAAAAATTTCATTAAAATCGTTTCATCCGAAGTTGAAATAATGTTTATTTTACCAAGCTTATTACTAGCATCGTCGATTTTCTGTTTAGGTAATCCTTTCTAGATGTTATTGTTCAAATTCAAAAAGAAAATTTTATTTTTTTTTAAAATTTATTCTAAGTTTTTTTTTTTACTTAGAAATTTTACCTTCAATACTATTAAAGTTATTTAAGTAATCTACTTTTGTTCTTGTTTACTAAATTTAAAGCCAATTATCCTTTATTTAAGTAAATTTTATTCGAAAACGCAAGTTAAATTAGAATTATACGTCAAAGGTTTTTTATTTTCCTAGACAGCATTTTGGTAACACCCTATATTTCGTCTCAATGTCATGCATAGGAATTTATACCTGACTAAGGAATAAACAATCTCCCCTAGCTGTATGAAGCAATATATCTGTCTACTGATAAGAAGTGAACCTTTTAGCTCCAACTAGATTCTATTTCTCTCGTCATTATTGAATATTTTATTGAATCCACCTATTTAATATTGAATATTGTTTCTTCAACGTTACTCTGAATCCTCGCTTCGAACTAACTATCTTATCTATGTCACGTAAAATCAATATTTATCTTAGTATAAACAACGCTCGGTTATTCACTAACAATCTTGCAGCTCCAATGATCCTCTCATCTAGCTAATCTGTTTTCGTCACGTTTTCTAAATATTAAGATCTTAATAAACATATAAAGTTGTTTACTGCTATAATCCAGCGTCTTTACTTTACAAATACCTAAACATTTTCTAAAACTAAACTCTTAATATTTTACGCTTGGCTAATAATTATTTTCTATATTTTTGTCTCAGCTTACAAAATTCATTAGTACACACAAATTATTAATATTCATAACTCTTAATTATCTATTTTCAAACTTAAACTTATTTATTAACAAACTTCTTATTCTAATAATTATTTTTCAAAATCTAGTCCGTGTGTTTATAAAAAATGTCTTTACATTTATTATTAGTTGTTCCAAATTTCAATTGATTACAACTCAATTATAAATTATACATTTTTTACGATGGTTCCCAGATTGGTGAAAGATTTTAAAATACATGATTGAATTTTTTAACACATTTTTAATGTTAAATACTTCTGTCCACACGGACAGTTTGTCTAGCCTATTCATCACAACAGACCCTTTCCTAACAAAAGATCCCACTTTGTTATTGTCTCGGAGTACTGACAAAATACCTTTCTCTTTCTCCCTTACAGACATATCTACATTTCTCCTTCTCTCAAACATCTTAGAATCTACTGACCTAATTTCAACATCTGTTTGCTTAGGAATACTAACCCCACCATTCTTATATACTAGTACAAAGCCTTCTTTTACTATTTCTACATTTTTACTTTCAAGATTATATTTAAAGTTAGATTTCTCACAAAAACTTTTAATTTCTTGTTCTTGGATTTGAAAGATACTCTTAAATTTTATCATTACATAATTTTCAAACTCTACATTTTTATGACCCACTTGTTTTTTAAAATAAACAGCTGATACCTTCGTTATTAGATTATTTACTTTTACTTTGTTTTTCAAATTACTTATACCTATTCCAACCCCACTAGACATATTAATTTCAACATTACTTGTTATTTCTAGATTTACCTTGTTACCTAACCCATTATTCATTATTTTAGAAATTTCTTGAACACAATCATTCACACATTTGTCCTCCATTATTATTAAATCATTTGACATGTTATTTATTTCATTAAAACTGTTAATTTCAATTTCAGCTATTGCTTGATTTAAATTGTTATCTAAATTATTAATATTTTCTACCAAAATACCTTCTACATTATTTATCCGTTCAAATTCTACTTTTTTCTCACAATAGCTTATTTCAATTTCTACTTTATTATTAGTTTCCATTACATTAATTTCCATTTTAAGATTCTGTTCAAATTTTACATAATTTGGTTTTAATTCAACCCTCATTTCTTCAAATTTTTTACACATTGCTTCTTTTAAGTTTAAATTATCTTGTCTTAGTTCTAATTTACTCAGTTTCAAGTCATTATCTATTTTATCCAGTTTAACATTATTCTGTTCGAGTTTAACATTGAAATTTTCCAGCTTAGTGTTAATTTCTAGCTTATTTTGATCAAATTTATTACTTATTTCTTTTAATTCCAAATTGTTTTGATCAAACCTATTATTTATACATTCAAACTTCTTATCATTATCTTGCCTAAATTCTAGATTATTCTGTTCAATTTTATTATTTGTTTGTTTAATATCATTACTTATCTTCGAACTGCTTTGTTCAAATTTATTTATTAACAATTCATATATTTTCTCCATGCTCATACCTTGATCATTATTTGTTCTACCCCCATTTACTCTATTCTGCTCAATTACACTAACCTGTTCCATTACCCTAACCTCTTCAGCTCTTAATTCCCTATCTGAATTTTCTTCTACTATTTCTACCCCTGATGTTTCTACTAATTTTTCATTCATATTTTCACACTGTCCTTTACTATCTAGAATCCTATCACTATCAAACCCATTAAAATCCGAACCTGAACTACTAATTTTACTCATACTTGAACGTCTACTATTACTATTATTACTTATTTCTTGATCTAAAAAATTTTGTGCAAATTGTTCATTTGTTTGCTCATTATTTTGCGATTCCTTCTGTAAATTATCAAAAATATCCCCCGTAAATTCTAATGACTCTATATTATTTAAAGAATTTTGATTTCCTAACTCTACCTGTTCCTCACTATTATTAACATTTACAATTTCTGACTCCATTTTTATCTTATTATATTTAACACAAAAAATTTTAAAAAAGAATCTTTCTTATTATGATAGAGAGAGTCCTTACCTTGATTTTAAGAGTTCTCATTACCAAAATCACTGTTTATTTCGACTAAAAAGGCCCACAGTTGCGGCGACATTTGTAATAGTTCAAAAATGAGATGAAGTTATTTATTTTATTTATTAATTTGTTAATTTGCTCGACTATAGGGCGCCAGGTTTGCTTTAGCATACCAATTTTGAAAAAAGAATGAATTTAAATATTTAAAAGAAAGAAAAAATATCTGGGGTCGTAAGTTCTTTTCACAGTGTACTTACAGTGATATTTGGTATTTAATGAAAACACTTGTCTCTGAAATGTTAACATAAAGATTTATTAAACTATTAGACAGATATAAAGTTTGAATAGTCATATTCAACATCTTACACTAACACATCCTATCAAATTACTCCTATTAAAATGATATTGATAAGAAAAAGATCTGAATAAAGTTTATTTACTGACGTTATCTTACTTGTTGCAACATACAAAAAAAATGAATTTAATTGAAATAAGAATTGCATCCTTTTAAATTAATGCAAGTTATATTGTTTTACTGAATATCAGAAAATTTATAATTTGTTTTCTTCATAAAGTTTTAAGTTTAAGGATTTACCTTTTTTATTAAAATTCTAATCATCTATATATTTTATATCTAATATTAAACAACACAAATTCTATCAAATTCATACATAGTTTAAAAATAAGAGTTTCTGAAACGTGGATACCAAACACGTTATTGTTTCGTTGAAAACACTTTGAATCCGTGGTTGACTTCTCCTATTGTCCAAGACACCATGATCCCGCCTCGTGGAAATGCTCTCTCCCTTATGATGACATCCTCGAATCGTTTCTCCCTTTGTTTTATGGAATTCATATTTATTTTCTGTTTATTAAAATGAAAATTAATATTCATTTAAATTAAAATTTCTTTTAATATTTCTCACAAATAACAGTCTTGTCTATAAATATTATCAACTCAGCATTAACACTGAAACACTGAACGTTCATGTCTCATTCTACAAGTTTATACATTGGTTTAAAAGTTCACTATTTATAACAATCACGTTCAATACTTTGAATAAGGGTTTATAGTCCTATTGTCCAGAAAATATTCAAAACTCAAACCTTTGACTCATGGAAGCCATTGCAAAGAAAAACCGCATGGTAATTCATTCTACTATATAACAAAGTCTCTCGTAAAGTCAGTCTCTAACAATTCTTTGTACACTCATTTTTCACTGTCTATACCTTATGTCAATATCAACTCTATTGTCCCTTCTAAATTATAAAATCTTACATTCTATCGGTTTTTTTTTTATTGTTCTATTTGATAACGCACAAACGTCGAAATACGTCTGAACCCTTCAATCACTGAACTGAGACTCCTTTTGAAACAACCTGTCACTCCTAACGCTGGACTTAGACTGCTGTTACCATGAGGCCAATTCTTACTTCCGAAAGGCGTTCCTTCCGGTTACTGTTCAACATTTTACCGCACTGCCGTAAAATACAAATAAATTACATTTTATAACAAACAAACTAAATTACATTAAAATTAAACATAATAATTCATATTGTTGTCTTGAAAATCCATTTTTCTTTTATTAATGAAGTTACTACATTTAATTTATTATTTGAATCTCTTATCTCTTTGGCTTAACCGCGTCTTTTAAATGAGTCTATTTTAAAATCTAACTTTTCACATTGTCACACTCTATGTAGAACAAGAGGACACGCACCTACTGATATTTTCGTGTTGAGGTATCTGCACAATATTGTGGGAAGGAAGTGAGGTTCTGCAATAAAATACAAAACTGTTAATCTCTTTTTGTGAAAGTTAAAATAAATAATTAGGCTTAGTTATATCACCATTGACATTGTGCAACATTTTAAAATGGTGTCTCTTTTGATTTTTACTCTACTACATTAAAATATCATTCCCATTTTGACCACAGTTGTAGTACTGAGTTTTTCTTTTTTTGTTTTATAATAAATTATTTATTTTTTATGAGAATATATTTTAATATGTATTTATTATTCAATTGTTAATCTTCAGTAGTATTATGATATTGTGTTATTCTGATATTTTATTTCATCAGTTAACCCATTCAATCAACCACTATTTTATATACAAAAATATTTAATCCAATTACAGTATAACTATTTTTTATATTTTAAATTATGATCTAGAAATCACTTACAAAACATAAAAAAGATTTTTTTAAATTTACTAATAATTTTTGGCTTTTTTTACAAAATTGTATTTGTTTTGTCGCATATCAACAATGATGTAGGGATATTATTTTATGATAAATTTTGTTGGAATTAATAGAAACAATATTATCAAAATATCCTTCATCTGTATTATCATCATTACTTTCACATTAAAATTTTACAATTTCCTCAGACTGGTTTACAATATCACTATGTGCATAACTCATTTTGCAAAATGACACTAGTAAAGAAAAAAGTACATTGAATACATGTATTCTCCTATCACAAAGAATAAAAATAGCAGTAAAAAGAAAAACACATTAAAAAGCATTACCCTGACATCTATCAGATATTTGTGAAACTACTACAAAGCCGTTATTCCTTTTAAACAACATAGCGAGATATTTCCTTTAATTTTTAAATGAAAAAACTTTTAATAGAAAAGGCTTCTCGGGAGACATTCTGAGTTGACAATAAACTATTACTTTATAAACAAGTCCTTATGGTCATATGTTCTGTAGCTTTGGGGCTGTGCTTAAAGAAGCAATATTCAAATTATCCAGATGTTTCAAAACAAGGCACTAAGAAGCATTGTTAGTGCTCCTTGGTACGGTTACATAATGATGATCTCCACAGGGATTTAGGAGTTGCTACAGTTCATAAAGAGATTCAGCGATATGCTAAGAAGCATGAAGATAGGCTGCATAGGCACATTAACATCGAGTGGTACTACTTCTCAACAGTTCAAATCAAATGCGACGGTTGAAGAGAATAAAATCTTTTAACTTAGCCTAAATCAAGAACAATTAATTTTTACAAGATTGAGTGATTATCAGTTATAGGAGTGCATCATAGGATGTGCATTTTATGTGGCACAATGTTTTCATTTTATAGATATATTAATAGATGGACTAAGTTCAGTTTCAATAAGTGTAAATAAATAATATAAAAATTAAAAAATGTCCCACGAGTAATACTCATCAATGTTGCTTGTGTACTGAGATTCTGTAGCGAGTAGCAGTCGTCAAAGTCAGCTGATTAATGATATATTATTTAAGAATAAAATCTACATGAAACTCTTGTAGCTGTCTGTATCATTAGATTTTTTGTTATCCGAGGTAGGCTTTAGTCCACATTAACTCAAATAATCACAGTTTTACTGTGTATTTTATCGGATTCTTTAGGAACCGTGAAGATTAGTCAAAAACTAAGGTTGAATGTGTAGTATCTTTTTTAGCACACACCTGCGGGGTAAGATGAAATACCATATCTCCTCAAAGCTATATAATTATTAGAATCAAGGTTTAATTTAGATAAGACTAAATCTCAGTTGGTTACCCTATTAGTGTTAATACCACCACAACAAACATAAAATTTTACCAAAGAGACAAGCACATTTGTAGTCTGCATGTAAATCCACACAAGCAGCCCCGTTTTTACATGGTGAAGATAAACATTCATCTATTTGTGTTTGGCATAGCTTTCCAGTCCAACCTTAAACAATAATAGTAAACAGTTATCTAAAGTAGTATTTTCAGATGTGTTGTTTGAGTAAACAGAAATAATACCTTATTTATCTGAAATGGTTCTGTACATAAACCCTTACCTGAATTACACAGACATGTGAAAGTGATCCCTGGTCCTTCAATACAGATCCCTCCATT
The DNA here is from genome assembly GCA_963513935.1 of Aphrophora alni. Lineage (NCBI taxonomy): Eukaryota > Metazoa > Arthropoda > Insecta > Hemiptera > Aphrophoridae > Aphrophora > Aphrophora alni. Next base: position 9,858,827 of record OY740771.1, read on the forward strand.
TTGGCAACGCATTTCTTCAGAACTGTTGCATACTGCGACGTCTATCTCACAGAATAATCCTAACAATTATTTGCATTTTTAGAACATTGTTAATATTCAACAAAACAGATTTTATGGATAATAAAGATCAATTTTTTTTTAAATAACTGCTATCTATTTTAATAGCTCCAATTAAATTTTTACAAGACAACTTTGTACTGGTCAATAACAAAATTCTTTAATATTCTATTCAAGTTTGGAGTAAATTGAAAAAATTTCTAGTTATGACTAAGTTTCAACGTACATTAACAATTCTTTTCATAATGAGATGATAGCAAAAATTAAATTTTATAATACACTTACCTGAATATCCAGGTAGGCACTGACAAGTGTAACCATTTGCGTCATCAAGACATGTACCATTGTTGAAACATGGATTAGACTCGCATTCATCCACATTTTGCTCACACACTTCACCTATGATAATAAAACTTGTGTAAATTATTTTTCTAAATACACATTCTTAACAATTTCACCAGATCAAGTTACAAAGTGAAACTAAAAACTGATTTTTCAATCTGCAAAGTTTTTATTATCATTAATTAAGTTACAAATATTGGACATTTAAAAAATATATTTAGATCTCAATGGTTTTCGCACTATGTACAAGGGAAACACATGTATAAAATACTAACTTGACCAATAAATTGAACTGTTTAAATCCTAATCTCAAAATAAAATTTAAAAAATATATATTTTTTATGTTCAAAAATGGAGTCTAGGTAACATATATGTAAAAATGCATCGTCATCAACTAGACTTAAACCTGTGTAAATCTTTGACGATTCACTAGTCCTAACTGCAGTGAGAAAGTGCATGTCCAATTGAGTTAGATCACTCTAACACAAAATTAGAATATTCTGACAGTGTTTAGCCTCATAAGAGAAATATAATTACTTTTACAATTAGAAGCAAATACTAGGAACTTGTTTTAGAAAGTACAGCAAATTAATTGGGTAAAACTCTATTTTAAGGGTTTATTATTTTAACCCTTAACTACTATACTGACGTCTCACAGACGGTGCCAATTTTTACTTTCAATTCTCTCCCCCTCCCCCATCCCCTAGGAACCGGTCCGGCCGTTTACCTCTAAGTTGAGTCAAGGTCTTTGACCAGAGAAAGTTGGTCCACTCTACTCATCTTTGTTTGTTCGTTATAGTGAATTTCCGTCTGACAGACGTGGTTTAGTAGTTAGGTTATTTTGCACTTGTAATGGTGACGTCTGGTTGACGTGGTATAGTAAGCGCCAGACCCGATATCCATGCCAGAGACCCCGCCCGCGACCAGGCTAGAAACCCTCTTATAACTAAATTTTAATAATTATATTAATTTACTGTTTAATTTATCTAAGTAAAATAATTTTTGTTCATAATTTAAATGTATTAGTACTTACTTTCCCTATTTCTGGTGATCAAAAGCAGCAAAAAAAAAGATAAATATTTTTGTTTTGTTTTTGTTCATAATGAACAAGACCAAAGCCAAAAGCGTTCATATTCACTATAAAACTTATCTTCCTCAATGTAAAAACATTTTAGCTTTATATATTACAACCTTTATAATTTCAAATTAAAATTTAAAAATCCAACCCAATATTTTGTAACTTTTTTTAATATAGGGCAGTGATGGGCAATTTTTAATCAAAACGAAACAGTTTTGAATTTTTTTTGTTTTCATATTACCATTTAACTAAAATAAGGTAAAAAAAACTTTTTTACAAAAAACTTAAACTTAAAAAAAAAAAAAAAATCAAAAAATGACGTCTGACAGACGTTGTATAGTATTTAAGTGAGTATTTGAGCATATAGTAGTTAAGGCCCTTAACTACTATATGCTCAAATACTCACTTAAATACTAATACTGATAGGGATCTATCAGGAACTCTCTGAGCGTTCCATCTAACTATATGCTGACTGGATGGACATTACAACATAGATATTTTGCCATTCTTCATCTGGTCAACTCATTTCTTTCGAATGGTAATAATATTCCCAATATAGTCTGTTTTAAATATTTGTCATACATTTATTATTTAAAAGTAAAAAACTTATCTTATGAGATACCTAAAATTTAACATTATAAAGGAACATAATACCCTCATTAAAACTGAGATCTCACATTAGAATTGGAAACTGTAAGAACACAGATTATTTATAGCATGCAGAGATAATTTTTTAGAAATCTTTATCGGTTATATAGATATTCTTTCTGTAATACATGATTAATTAGATTGTTTCAGGAAAAGTAAAAAAACCATTAGAATAAAAGATTTTTTGTTGATTAAAATACTGTAAGAATTATAATTTTTCACAATTACTATGAAAGTAATTTAAAATCATATTTAATATTCTTATGGGATTAAAATTCAAGATGGAACTAGAAAGTGTTGTTCATAATAGTACACAAGGAAATAATTTATATTAGAATTACTTTTTTTGACATATTTCAAAAACTTTGGCTCAAGCTACTTAGCTTACTTCTTGTAACTGCTATCAAATTGTAACTGATAACCAAGTAAAATGAGACATAAATCATTTACTTTTAGTTTGGAAGTGTAATTTTATTCCTCAAATCACCTTTTAGCTACAGAAATACAATTGTGCTATTTAAAGGTCAGCGTAATTTGGTACAATTTTTACAATTTATGGTTGCAAAATGGTACTTTTTTGTTTGTTTTTAAACATATTTCCATTTCTATAGTTTGTATGAAAATATAATTTTAAACAAACCTGTTCTACATTACAAAGTAAATGAAATGTGGTTGATCTATTAGTGGTATTGTCACATAATCTAAAATTTACACTTACGTGTTTTAAACAATTAGCTATAAGTATAGAAATTACTAATCCATTTGAATGAAACTTTAGGAAAAGATGCTTTAACAACTTTCAAAACAATTTTTTTTAAAGTGATGTCTTGAAAAATAAGCCAAAAAGTTGTAAGCTTGAATTTTCTTTAAAATCATAGCTTTCTAAAAGTACTTTGCAATGCAAAAGGTGTACAATTTTAAAAGAGCATTTTTGTTACTGGAATTTTGCCTAAAATTTAAAACTATTTTAATTGTTGAACTAAAATAACTTACCCAAAAATCCCTCTGGACAGGAACAGTTGAAGGAAGCAATACCATCATGACATTGACCACCGTTGAGACAAGGCGAAGACCAACATTCGTCCCAATTTGTTTGGCAGTGAACTCCCGTGTACCCGTCGATACAGTAACATGTGAAGGAGCTGTAAGATCATTAAGAGTGGAATTGTGTTTTAAATTCAAATATTTGTTAGTTTAAATTGCATTGGACAATTTTACTGTTCTTACTGTGTATTTAATTTTCTTAGAAAATTCCCCCATAATCATTAGTCTAGCAGGTATTATAGACCTTAAGAAGAAACAAAAGGAAAGAAGTGTTTGAGGTTGCTGGCACACTTAATTTCACTAATAGTGATTGTTATGTCTATGGCAAAACTTTGTTATTATGTTTTACTGAACCGTTTGACTTCTTCTTTAATAGTGGCACAAAGTCTCAAAACAAAAATATGTTTGAGATATTTGTTTTTAAAGTATTGAAATTATCTCCATATTGGAGTTACTGATTTTACTGCATAATAACTGAATCCTTTATCTCCAAACATGTTTTAGGATAGATTTGTATAACAGTAATTTGTTTTAAATTTGAAATTAGGATTTTTTTAAAACCAATTATCTAGTACATTTTTTGTAATTTGACGCATAGTTTTGTGAATATGTGCTTTTCTCACATGGTATCAATCCACGTGTAATCCAAAATATTTTATGTCATTTGTCTAAGTCAGTTGTTGACTATTCATGGAAAGCAGGTGTGCAAGTCTCACGTTTCAGTGTAAAGGTCACCTATACTGATTTATCTTCCATAAGATCTACATAGGAGAAAATTAATGACCAAGTTTGAAGAAAATTATACATTTTAAAATGACACAAAACTGCCAATGGGATCTCCTAAACCAGCATTTTATCCAAGATGGCAAATATTTTTTGTTTGTTTGATATTTTGTTTTGTGTAGAAATTTTTTGTACCATCTATTTAGTTATTCTATAATCAATATGATGAATATAGTCAATAGTTTACTTTCAATATAATGAAATATATCTTAACCAGAGAAATAATAGACAAAGAGAGAGTCATAGAAACTTTCATAAACGGAAGTGAAATTTAATAAAGAGACAGAATACTTGACATCTTTTTAGCCTATAAGACAATGCTTGGATTGACAGAAGATTGTACTCAAATTAGTTATGTAGATCCTAACAGATATAATTATTATAATAATTTCAATTTTTAATTTATTATTTTTCTTTTATAATTATTAAAAAAAATTAACTTAATTTTCCTCTTCATGGAACAATAAACAACTTAACAATGATGGCCTATTTGCTTGATGTACATACATCGTTAAATGTATTTTTTTCTCTTTTTGTTATCCTAACACATTTTCAACTGATTCACTTCCTTTGTGTCTAACATCTCTCTGGTCTTAACTTTCCAGTTGTCATTGTTTGACTCCAAAGTTATCCCTGTTTATATTTTCCCTTAACTCTTAGCAACCATTTTTTCATAAACTATATAAATATATATTTGTAAAATGTATAATTTTGATTTTAGTGACCAAAATCTGTAAGATCTCCTGAAATAAGATGGCCTCTGTGATAGCAATAAAAAGACTATTGAAAGAAGGTAAGATAAATTTAAAGTATTATACTATATAACAGATGCAAATGTAGACTAAGGTTGAATGCCACTTTAGGTTAGGTACTTTTTTGTTTACCAGTGTATAGTTAAGGCCAAGTACCTGATTAATATTATGAATTTCATGAAAATTATTATTTATTATCCGCCAGGTAAAGCATTCCACAATTAGACCACCATGAGCCCTTTTTTCTGTCTATTACTAGATTCTTCCTAATCTGTCTATAGCCCTGGCAAACTTCACCAGCCCTGGGGTATGTCCATGCTCTGAATATCTTCAAGACTCCACCTGAACACTTCTCCAATAAAAGATTTGATTTCACATTCTTCTCATATCCATCCATGATGGTTCATCCCTCTTACTTATATTGTTGAGATGTCTGTTCAATAAACAGAACCTTGTTAATAACCAATCACCATCATAAGGTTACACATGTTCCGTCTAATGGGTACCCTTACTCTAACCTCATCAAGCTTTTTCATCAGTATCCCGTTTACCTATTTATTTACTTTTAACTAGGCCATGTCACAAGTAGTCTTGTGAATGTAGCCTCTCATATACAGAGTGTCCCACGAAGAGGTCGCTATTTTTGAATTAATTTTACGGACATATGGAACACTCTACAAACTTGACACTTTACAGTTATGTTACATACATATGTAAAAAAAAGTACCCTTGAGTTCCATTCTTTTATAGTCAATCAAAACAAAATTGCGAAATAACAAAAAGAACATTAATTTTTTGGATAGGACCACTTCCTCCCACAATGAAATGCATTTAAAAATGTGTATTGCCATCTGTTGAATCTCAATCAGCTGTTGTTTTGTTAATACACATCAATGAAACAATATGGTAGTTGTGTGTCAATTAGTTTTTTAGTTCATTAGACCGGCCTCCAAGACTCCCAGACTTGACTCTTTGTGATTTTTTCTTATGAGGCTATTTGAAAGAAAAAGTTTATTCTCACCTATATCAACAGATGATGAATTAATGAGGCCGATTGTTAAGTAGTTAATACCTCAGCAATTTTTCAAAAGCGCTTATGACTCTTCTTGTTTCGTTGCTATCAGTGCATAGTTACTGATTGACATCAATTCGAATAAAAGACAAATTTGGATCATTATTAATTTATTACTGTTAATTTTATTAATTAAATTTTACACATTTTCACGTTATCTGCAAATCAACAATTTGTAATGGATATGCAATAGAATCATTTTGGTGAAAACGTACCATTATTTTGTTATTCCGCCATTTCGTTTTGATTGACGATACAAAAAGTAAACTCGAGGATATTTTTTTTCCCTTATCTATGTAACATTACTGTAAGTGTTAAGTTTGTTGAGTGTTCCATATGTCTTGCATTATATTAAAAAATAGTGACCTCTTCGTGGGACACCCCGTAATAACCACAATGGTATTTTCTCATAACCAAGTATTCCCATCTATAGAAACCCATATTCGACTTTCATATTCTCTTTCAGAGTAGCTTTAAATCTATACTTCCCTTTATCATTTCTGTATTCAGTGCCCATTTGCAATCATCCTCAAACAAGGTTGCAACTGTAGTAGACAACTGTGAAGTTTTCAAACTCTCAGAGGAATTCATAACCTCCACTTTCATTTATCTCTATATATTACCTGATTAGAAGTCTGTAGTCACCCAAATGGAAGGAGTTCTCCAGCTACACACAAACCTGTCACAGTTCTTTTGTCACCTTCAAACCTGTCACCTTCAAAACTGTAATGCAACATCCTAATCTGATTTTACTCTCAGTGTAGTTATGAAATACAACAATCCCACCCTATTAACCATATTGAAGAGCAGGTCAACCCAGATCAATTGACCACCTTTATAAACATAGGTACCTATCAGATTAGAGGCATCAATGTGCTCACTCCTGTGATAATTTCTTTTCCTTGACCTCAATTACAACATCTAGAGATAAGTTTCAATAACTACAATTTATATAAAACACTGTCGAGTAAATGAAGGTGAAAAAATCTTTAGGTCTGGAGTTAGCAATTTTATTACTTAAATCTGTTCTGTGAGATATAAAGTTACATGTAAAATGTGTTTCTATGTTAAAAGGAGCATAATTTGGTAATTTAAATTACAAAATGCTTTTTTTATAGTTTTTAAAAAATTCGTTGTTTCTATATTGGCTAAGAAGAAAATAATTTAGAACAAATTTCTCCATTATTAAATTACAAAGAAAATGATATTATGTTTTGTTTGCAAATGTCCATGTTAAACAATTAGCTATAAGCATAGGAATTATTGTTAGATTTTAATAAAACTGAATGCTTCGTGTGAAGATTAATATAGATAAGGAAAATATCTTAAAAACACATTTTTAAATAATTTGAAGTTCTCTGTAGTTTAAATGGTCGTAGAGTTTTCAATTTTCTTTTAAATTGTAGCTTTTTAATTTTTTGCATTGCAATATAAAAAAAAGAAAAGTTAATTCATATTTCTGTGACTCCTCTTTTATTATTAATGCATTTTTGTTAATGGAATTTTGCATAATAATTCATTACAGCTTATATTTTAAAATAGACATGTCTAAACTTTGTGATTATGTAAAAACTCATTGAGTAGAATAATAAGCTTCGAACGGTTCTCATTTTCTTAGTCATTTAAAATTCTTCATAATAAATTTTATGGAAACGGAGATATTTTTTAAAAACTGAAAACATATCATTTTACAACTAACATTGTTATTACCAAAATTACACTTATCCCCAAATAATAGGAACAGATATTGTGTGTACCTTTAAAATATCACTAAGAACTTATTTAAAAAATAAACTTACACCTCCAGACCAAAAGTATTTTATATCTCATATACCTTGTCTAGAAGAATATAACAATAAACAGACCTGTTTAGATCATCAATACATATCCCATGTGTGCATGGATTACTGAGACAAGAGAACCCTGCTGTTGATATATGATACAATGTATGTAGCCATGTGGCCAGTAGTAGGCCTTGATGCCACCAAACCATCAGGCATCACTCCCCATCCAGTCAATCATAGCACCTGCAACACAAACAAAAGTAGTTTATGTAGCCTCCAAATTTAAATCAATGTTATAGAAATTATAAGATTCATCAAAGGACTAGTTATTGTACAAACCAATATTAATTCTGAACTCAGGTCTCCAAAATATATTATGAGTTTCATCAAAATCTGACCTCTTGTTAATCTATTTTGACCAATATTTTATCATTGCATGGGACACCTACGCTATCATGGGGCAGTCATTCAATTAGTTTTTAAAAGGGGAAAAAACTCTTTAAAGAGTAATTTTTAATAATTTTCTCCAATTTTTACTTAATTTTATCAAAACGTTTAATTTAAAAAAAAAGACTTAAAAATTTAGTTACAGAAAAAACTATAAAATTTGAAAATGGTTTTTAGCCTATTTTTATGTTATAAAATGTATGACTTTAAAGAAACATACTCGTAGACAAGGACTTATAAAATTGAAAAGCTTTACTTTACAAGGTGTGAAATAGTTATTTGTGCAACTAGTGAGCAAAGTGGTACTTTTGTAAATGAGAGAAAAATGTTGACGCACGAGGCTTGCCGAGTGCGTCAATTTTATCGAGTTTAAAAAAGACACTTTGCTCACGAATTGCACATTATACTTTGTCTACAGTTGTTATTTTGTGACAAATAAAAAACATACTTCAGCAGTAACACAATTTAATAAAATAGGATTCAACCTCACGTCAAAACTGAGGTTATTTATGAATATTACAAATAACTTAGGTGTATTGTTGTTGAGGAAACGGGATTGCCAACTTCAAAACTCGACAAACGAAAAATACTCTCCGTGTACATACACTGTCAATCATCTTCATGAATAATTACTTCCTTTTTCAACTTTAAAATGTTGTATTGTTGTTTATTTATGTTATTTTACATGAAAGAATTAATCTAACCTACATACGGGACATTTCCTGTATATTATAAATCAATTCAAATAAACTTAACCTAAATTTCGTTTTGTTCGGTTGCCATTCGGAGTGTGCAAAGTAGTGGGCAAAGTGAAACTGTTGAGAAATCAGCTGTTTTGCAAACTAATTTAAATAAACAAAATGCCTCTTTGTCAACAACTGTAGACAAAAGATATTAATCTTTAAGAGTGCACAATAAAAAGAAGAAGTTAGATCCCCAAGAAGCCTTCTGCAATCTTATAAATTTTCTTTGAAATGTTAAGATAAACTGATGTAATAGACTAGAATTGGTTTACAAACATTCAAATTAAAATTTATAGAAAACATAAGTTGTTAATTATCAATACTATGTATTTAATGTATACATGAAAGGGCCATAATGGTACCCAACCCTGTCATACAATGTAATACATCAGAGCCTCTAGATGTAATGCCCAACAGGAAATGTTCAATTGTATTGGTAGAGTAAGGAGGTGTCCAGTACTGTAAGTTTGTTTTAATTAAACAAATGTTATACAGGATTTCTGAACCTCGTAATTGTGTAAATCACTACTTACTTAATGTCGGCGGGCTATATAGACGTGTATATATTATAAAGTTTCCATTCCCTTTACTCGTGGCAGTGTCTCGGCCCTGCTGGGATTCAAAACTGGAAGCTTCAACTCATTAAGATCTGATCTCATAAATACATGCATTTCCTTGAAGGTTAGTTTTAAAAATTAGATTTTGTTATTTGTCGTTATAAAAATGTACCATTACATGCAGAAGTTTTAATCTAATATAGTGTCTTTGTAAGTTGAATAACACATGAGATAAAACTGTTTAATATGGCCACCAAATTTCTTATCTTTATTTTTGTGGTCACTATCATGCCTGTATACAGAAGACAACTAATCCAACCACGGCGACAGATGGACAGCATGTTAAACATCACTTACCCTATACTTCGTACACTGAATAAATAAAAGAAGAAAAACACTGTTTTAAGACTAACTTGTAATAATTTATTTCAATGACCTTTCAATTAAAACTGAAGAGTTCAGTTTATTTATTTTATACTAGGAAGAATTTATTTTAAACTGCCAGGAGCCAGCTGTGAGAAAAGCACAAATACTTATTTATTTTTACTCTTTTCTTGGGTCGTGAATTTCGGCAAAATGTACTCATACATGATAAATAGTCATGAAAAACTTCTGAAATACATGCATTTATTTACAATTTTTTTATATATAAATTTTGGTTAAGCGGTTTGCTTAACTCCTCCTGAAATACACATATATATTAAAGAAATTATACAAGTCATATATTATGTTATTTTTCAACTGTGGTACAAAATGAAATGTAGTATTAAGATTTTTCTGAGTATATTAATGGTGACTCCAGAAGGCTGTTACAGAGGGGAACCGAGTTGGCAAACCCGCACGGTACCTTGGTTTCATCAAGGTCAGGCTGTCTAGACGCATGACTGCTTGTATAGGTGGAATGGATAGGGCGACAAAGCTATCATGTTCATATGATGGTTATAAACATTAATAATTTTAATCTATCCATGGAAATAATTTTAAAATAAAATAAATCATTCCTAAAAATGTAGTACAATAAAAATGTTGTACATTAATTTGTTTAAATTTTTTAGCCTACATAAAATCACGATTTTCATTTCAGGGAATACTTTTGCAAGTCGGAAAAAACTTCTTTTTTTTTAAAAAACGAAACTAAAAATTATTATCTTGGGTGAAAGATACACTTATGAATCTTTACAGATTGTTAAAAAAATTTTTTAAACTGATTTCAACTTTTAGTTTTGGCCACTTTGTAAGGAGTTTTTAACCGGAAAAAATAAAATTTTCAAAAAGTTAAGAAAGAAATAAAGTCTTGTACATTCCTGATTTTTTCAAATATTTTTGATTTATCCTCTTAATTTTGTAGATTTTTTTCAAACTGTTACATATTGGAAAATACACGTTTTTTAGAAATAAAATTTTATTTTGCCCTATTATTTAAGAAAACATTTTCGGGGTTATTTTTTCACTCGATGTAAGTAATGATATTCTTTATAAAAATGAATAATAAATTTTATTTTGTTTGGACGTGGGGAGGAGGGGGGAAGATCTTTAGTTGGCATTACGAAACAATTCCACTGGTTTAAAAATATACGTCACTGCTGAAGATTTTCGAAGTTTAAAAAATAGATACAGTAATTTGATTGATCATTAATAATTTTAATCTATCCATGGAAATGATTTTAAAATAAAATAAATCATTCCTAAATATGTAGTACAATAAAAATGTTATACATTAATTTGTTTAAATTTTTTAGCCTACATAAAATCACGATTTTCATTTCAGGGAATACTTTTGCAAGCCGGAAAAAACTTCTTTTTTTTTTTTAAACAAAACTAAAAATTATTATCTTGGGTGAAAGATACACTTATGACACGTTAAATCGAACACTTTATAACGTAAATTAGAGTTACTTTCAAAGTTTTATGGATTTCGGGAAAAGTAGATTCTTTGTGCCTAGAAACAGGATATGCCTTAATGTTAACGTTACTTTTAGTTCTAATACTCTGTTTTTAAAACCTAGAAAATCTACGGCCTGACTAATTTGATTTTTTCTATTCAAACAATGAATTGGTTACCTTCTGTATTGAGCAATGTCAACACAACCTACACTATTGTCAAATTGTCATAGAACAGTAGAGGGCGACTATTTGACCTAGTGAAACCGGAAATAGATTTCCACTGTCACATTCAATATCCGGTACCGAGCACAGGAAATCCTACTTTATTTTGATTTAGGATTAGAGTTGAAACTATTCTGAGAGATCTGATTGGTATTCAGACGTCCAATGATACAGTTTGTCTGGAACAATGAATTATAATAATGCTTATGAAAGTCTGGTTGGAATATTGGAAAGTCTGGTTTTGCCGATATTTACAAATAATGTCTACACTGGCGGGAATATTTAGTTTATAATTTTCTGTTAGACATTGTGAGGGGGGGAGGAAAACGATATTTAGATTGTTGTCCTCCCCCCCCCCCAATAACGACCCGGGGAATCAATATAAGTATTTTTACTAAATAACTGTTTATCTGTATTTCCATTTTGTTCTCAATTGATTTCCTAAGTACGTAGAACAAAAAAAAGAGAAGCAAATCTTAAAATACAAAAAGAAAAACATTATTTATTTTCAAAACCTGCTCAAACGATTTTGATCAAATCTAATTGAAATTTACATTTTAAGGTTCCTAAAAAAAATGTATTTACTGCAATTTTCTCTAAAATATCGAGTCTAAAAATGTTACCGTGAAAAACACAAACCAGTTTATGAACTTTTTTTTCTTGTCATTTAAAGATGAAAGAACTCTGGGTCATCAATAGCTTTAAAAAAATATATAAACAAGAACGTAAAATAGAAACCATTATAGTCCTCAAATACTCTAGTAATGTCAGAGTAGGAAGAGAACAAGAGTTGGTCAAGGAAAGAAAGGGATCTAACCCAAGACTATAATGTAGATCCAGGGTGCTGGGGTGTACCCGTACTCATTATGAAACTGTTTAAATACTTGCCTTTTCCTTCGAAATTCGTAGTATTAATTTGATGGATATAACCTCAAGTTGATAGGTCGATACATCTGTGGATTGGAAGGGGCGGTGTGATGTCTTTATGTTAGCTTTTAGTTTAACTGTTATCATAATCTAAACATGGGAGATATTTAATATTTGTAATTATTGTTTTTAGTTTTTATACCTGTAATTAATTGTGGTTAGGTTGATTATAAATTAACATAATCAAAATATTGGCAAAACATGAGGGCAATGATATAATTTGACATCTGTTAGTAACTACATACGTCCGGGGCTCTGTATATAACAAAAATGTTTTCAAATAGATTTTGATGAAATTTAAAGTTTAACGTACGAAGTTTGTTTGTTAATCAGTAATAAAATCCTACCTCCGTTTTTTGATTTGTCTTCAAGTTTCAAGACCTCAGGAAACTAAAAAAGTCATTTTCAACATACTGTCCGTCGTCGTTGTCGTCTGTACGTAAGTACGAAAGCGGCCACAAAAATTAGTATAGGAACGTTAAATTTGCCTTAGAAGACTATTCAGCCATTCTTTACAAACATACACCTAGCACTAAAAAAATTATTTTCTGAATTTCTCAGTAAAAAGTCTTTTGAAGTCTTAAAATACCTTAAAACCTAATATTACCAACAATATCTTGTAGCAGAATTCTTTATTTTGTGGATATTTTCATCTTTGAAGTTGGTATACATCTAGTCACTTTATATTTATCAGTGACTAATTGTCAGTAAATTACCAAGAATATCAGTGAACTTTATGAACAAGTTATTGTGGCTTACAAACATGATAACGGTTTCATTAATAATGGAGAACATTTTCCTAACAATTTCACAATAATTCCTCCTGATTCAAACACATATTTAAGTTGTAATTGAGTTTGTTTATGTTCTTTTATAGATAAAATAAGTCTTACTTTAGCTACAAAGAATGTAAGAAGAGCACTGAAAACTTTTTAATGTAAAATAATGTACTTTTAACAGACTGTTGAGTTTATTGTCACGTCCGTAACAAACCAGTGTCACGTCCGTAACGTTTTTATCAATTTTTTAATTGAAATATTACAGGATTTTAAGATTGAACACTAATGTTTCTAAGAAGGTATTTATCTTAAGATAAGCTGACAAAAATATAATTCATAAATTTCCCAAGAAATAAACAGACTTTTTAACAATGGTAACAGTATGTCAGAAGACAGGTGCTTTTCAAGTCACGTCCGTAACTCCAACTTAAGTTAGGTTAGGTTAGGTTAGGTTAGGTTAGGTTAGGTTAGGTATATCTAATGTTAGGTTAGGTAATGTTAGGTTAGATTTAAACCTAACCTAACCTAACCTAACCTAACCTAACCTAACCTAACCATTACCTACCAGTTGAGCTTTAACAATTTACAAAATAAAATTAACTTTTCTTTTTTTCCCCAAGTTGTAATGCATGTAACTGTCACGTCCGTAACAAAAGAATGGCTGTATTGTTGAATTCGGAATAATCGAATTAAAATTGTCAAAATGGTCACCATTTTAATCAGTTTTTTGTTTATATCTCGTGTGTTATTCAACTTACAATACACCATATTAGATAAAACCTTGCAGATTTCAATTCTGTAATGGTACCAACCCTACATCTCTACGATGTTATTGTAAGAATGTAATTTTGAAAAACTTACTAACCTTCCAAGAAATTCATAAACATTCAGGAATCTTGTGTAACAACTGTTTTAAACAAACTTACTACACAGTATAACAAACACACAGAACACAATTCTCTTAGGCGTATTTTTTGTGAGAATTGTGTTCTGTGTGTTTGTTATACTGTATAATTTTTCTCATAAGTCAAGCTCAACATTTAATATAAACTTACTACACTTGATAAGATCCCATGATTTACCAATACATACAAAGCACAAGAGACCAGTTGGGCATTACTTTTAGAGGATCTGCTTGTATTACATTGCACGACGGGGAATGGTAAGTACCTTAATGAAATGGTCCTCATCACAAGTCCTCAAAAAGTCGAAATTTATTGGATTGTTGCCAATCTTACTATTTACAAGCTGTTTCAGTGGATTGTAAAAGCTTACAAATGAAACTTTAACCTTTTGAATTACACAGGTCACGCATAGTTTTGTTTGTTTTGCGGGTTGCGTGCATTGCTCCGGACTTTCCGATTTATATTTCGTCGAAGTAATCGATAAAGAACCGGAGAATGTGAAGCAAATAAACCAAATCACTTCAGTGTTTAATCATACTTCGTTTTACGTCTAAAAACATTGTATTAAACTATCTATTAACAAAATGGCTCCTATTACATTTTTTTCGTGGTTACAATAATATTTTGGTTATAGGTCAATCTGGGTGCTGTAGACACTTACCAAGATTATTAGTTTCCTGATTTTTTTTTTTTTTTTTTTTTTTTTTTTTTTTTTTTTTTGTTAATAACTCGATTATCCTTTGACCTGTAGAAAAAATACAAATATCGTTTTGTTTGTCATTCAAAAAGGAAACTCTTTTGTTTCTGGTGAATTTTTATGTAAAGTTAATGATTTTTGAGATATTCAATATTAAATATTTTAAACGGCCGCCATTTTGAAAATATCAAAATAAAGTCTTTATTTTCAGTACACCTATAAAAAGTAATATAAAAATGCGTATACCAAATCTGAACTCTATATCTTTTCTATTCCTAAAGTTATAAATTTTATTGTAGAAAAACAAAATGGCGGATAATTGGAAAACTAAGGGTTTTCGGAGATTTTATTATTATTATTATTTTTTTTTTTATCCTGACCCACAGAACCATTTCCTAAAGGTTGGAAGCTTAAATACGAGACATCCTGTATATATTGTTTTATGAACGTATGTGATTATTTAATCCTTCTTAAATTAGATTCCCGTAGCTTTCTTACACTAGAAAATGGTAAATTCACATCATTTCAAGAAAATCATACGACCCGTATACAAAATAAAATTTACAAGAATTGCATGTGTAATAGTACCGTATATGATATGAGGAAAAAAGTAATAATCAGAATTTATAAAACTACAGTACACTGTCAAAAAATGAAGGTGCTCAACAAGCATTTTAGATTCATCCTGAAGTATACATATTGCATAACCAACCCCGTGTCATCTGTGGAGCTGTTTCAATAGCTGAAACCAGATTATCTACAATACTGTACCATAATTTATATTGGCTGTCACCGAACGGAAATTCTGTACATTCGTTTTGATTAAAAGATTTAGATTTAACCAATGACTACATAGCCTAAATACTATAGTATTTATGTAGTCATTGATTTAACTTAATAAATACATTTAAATCAGCTGTTAATAACATTGAGCTAAACTTTATTATTTGGTTATTCATTCTTTAGATTATTGGACCATTCTTTCAAAATATATTTTTACTGGAATTGATTTTTTTTTTATATAATGTATTATTAGATTGCATTATTGTTAGTTTATTCGGACATTTTTTGTAACATTTGTGTTTATAAAAACTAATACACGGCGTTTCAAGAATATCAGTCAACTTTCGTTATCAAGTGATAAACATCGAATATGAGAAATGTGACAAAATCCAACATGGCCTAGGACCATATTGAAAACTGAAATTATTAATCTAAAAAACACAACTCGGGGCTTGAACGGTCAAAATAACCAAAACTGTATACAAATGTGATCAGAAAGAACACAAAACTAACCAACGTAAAAATGCAAACATCGAAGTTTAATTGAAAACTTAATAATCAGAGGTGGTATTCAAAAGTTTAGGTTAGGTTAACCTTGTGGTTTCTTCTTGTGGAGAATTAACCAGAAAATAATTTTGCCTTATTTTAACGTAGAGGAATTTTTAATTCAGTTTTTATTAATGGAGATCATAATGATGTTATTTCTACACAGGTTTGGTTAAAAAGGATTATCAATTCATATACGAGACTTCAATTATTTTTTGTTGATATTGAAAACAATTAAACGTCGTGGATTATTTTGTATTTGTTGTTTCAAGACAAAAAACTTCTTGCTCATCATCCTCTTATACCGGAAAAAAGAGCCTAAAATGAAGTTCCTCGAATGCACTAATAGTGTCAGGGTCGGAAAAAGACAAAAATGTTGGCAATACACTTTATAAATATCAGGTAGTTAATTGTTATTCTTTTTTTTTTCTAAAACAGTTGTCAGGCAAATTTACACAAATCGGTGTTTGTTTCAATAAAAGGAAGTTAGTTAAAATTCTTCTCAAAAAATGTCTCAAAATTCGATTTTATGCATCTTTTCTGGTAATTTTCCAGAACCATTTGTAATTTATTACTGGATGTATTAAACCTTGTTAATAAGATATAGCAGAAACAAATGTATTAACATTGCTTATTAACACAATTTATCATTAATTCACAAGGTGTAATAAAATTAGTAATAATAAAGAGGTTATGTAAGCCAGTGGATATTCTAGACAATTACCAGAAAATTATGATTTTTGTTTTCTCTGGATACCTCTGTTATTCCTCAGCCTACAGAACAAATAATACACTAGTGTTACTACACCTTTTACCCGAGCTCTAGTTCAAATTTCACCTGAATTTGACTTTGGAAAATAGGAAATATCGTCCCGGGAAATTGTTTTAATTTGCGAATTTTTGAAACATTTAAATGCCTGTAGCTCCTAAATGGTTAGAGATATCAAAAATACCCAAGATTAAAAAAGTCATATAATAATGTTTTTATTCAAAAGAAAATGTATATCTGACCACCATATTGGAGAAATTTAGTTTCAACACAAAATATCTTGAGGTTACCTTTTAAGGTTATTTTGTAGTTTTTGTATTTATTGTATAAAACAGTTGTTACACCTGTTTCAATTACCATGTATAGGTGGCGTTCATAGTACATTTTTGATCTTTTTTATTGACAACTATCGTAATGAGAATTGTACGACGTTTTATTTGTTTAATGAATAGGTGTGTGACAAAGTTTATTGTTATACTGATCACTATGACAACGTTTGAGACATTGTAAAGTAACTGTTATAAATGGGAATTTAGTCTAACTTTTAAAACTGTTCTATTCAACTTTTATTTTCCCCCCAACTTCTTGGCAGAGATAATGTTCGTAGGTTCAACGCTATCTTCACAGTTTTGAAACAAAAATACCGCTCGGGAAGTTAAATTCTGCACATTATTCCAGATTTAGTGGAGACAAAGCTATTTGTGTCTTAACACAATTAAACACTGTTGAGTGGGGTTGACTGTAGGTTAGGTACTGCTTGGTGCATGGTACAGCGGGCGGTATCGCACGACATTCTTCATGCACTGCACGGTAGTCTTTATGTTCGGAATTATCGAAAATATGCACAGAAACAAATAACTGTATTTATATGTATACAAAATATAAATTTAAAACAATTCAATAAATGGGCTTTTGATATCACTCAAATCTAAATGAAAATTCGTTCATCTGTTTGGGCTGAGTGACATATTTTACGGGTGTATAACATTTTGAGATCCCCTGTATTATTTTTTCTGAATTTTAGAAGTTAAAGTGTGACACTAACCCATATTAGACTATTAATGCGACTTTTGCAAACAAAATGGTTAAATTTTACGTTGCTGTTTTTTCTAAGTTTCTGAACGATAATCAATATGTAAATAACAACTAATTTTAATAACACACCTACACTAAAGTAAAGATTTGTTTTTAAGTATAAACCTGTTTGTATCCGTAGGTAACCGTTTCTATCAGAAATGTTATAAAGTCAAAGTATGTGGTACATTTTGTATCACTTTAACTGAAAGTCCTCATCTACACAAGCCGTTACGAGTTTAGTCCGTTGAGGGAGGAGCTAATAGACAGTCTGACCTTGAAGAAACCAATAGGTACCGAGCGGGTTCCCAACTCAGCAAGTATCAACCTCACACTTTATATAACATGTAACCGTCTGTATCAGAAATGTTATAAAGTCAAAGTATGTGGTACATTTTGTATCACTTTAACTGAAAGTCCTCATCTACACAAGCCGTTACGAGTTTAGTCCGTTGAGGGAGGAGCTAATAGACAGTCTGACCTTGAAGAAACCAATAGGTACCGAGCGGGTTCCCAACTCAGCAAGTATCAACCTCACACTTTATATAACATGTAACCGTCTGTATCAGAAATGTTATAAAGTCAAAGTATGTGGTACATTTTGTATCACTTTAACTGAAAGTCCTCATCTACACAAGCCGTTACGAGTTTAGTCCGTTGAGGGAGGAGCTAATAGACAGTCTGACCTTGAAGAAACCAATAGGTACCGAGCGGGTTCCCAACTCAGCAAGTATCAACCTCACACTTTATATAACATGTAACCGTCTGTATCAGAAATGTTATAAAGTCAAAGTATGTGGTACATTTTGTATCACTTTAACTGAAAGTCCTCATCTACACAAGCCGTTACGAGTTTAGTCCGTTGAGGGAGGAGCTAATAGACAGTCTGACCTTGAAGAAACCAATAGGTACCGAGCGGGTTCCCAACTCAGCAAGTATCAACCTCACACTTTATATAACATGTAACCGTCTGTATCAGAAATGTTATAAAGTCAAAGTATGTGGTACATTTTGTATCACTTTAACTGAAAGTCCTCATCTACACAAGCCGTTACGAGTTTAGTCCGTTGAGGGAGGAGCTAATAGACAGTCTGACCTTGAAGAAACCAATAGGTACCGAGCGGGTTCCCAACTCAGCAAGTATCAACCTCACACTTTATATAACATGTAACCGTCTGTATCAGAAATGTTATAAAGTCAAAGTATGTGGTACATTTTGTATCACTTTAACTGAAAGTCCTCATCTACACAAGCCGTTACGAGTTTAGTCCGTTGAGGGAGGAGCTAATAGACAGTCTGACCTTGAAGAAACCAATAGGTACCGAGCGGGTTCCCAACTCAGCAAGTATCAACCTCACACTTTATATAACATGTAACCGTCTGTATCAGAAATGTTATAAAGTCAAAGTATGTGGTACATTTTGTATCACTTTAACTGAAAGTCCTCATCTACACAAGCCGTTACGAGTTTAGTCCGTTGAGGGAGGAGCTAATAGACAGTCTGACCTTGAAGAAACCAATAGGTACCGAGCGGGTTCCCAACTCAGCAAGTATCAACCTCACACTTTATATAACATGTAACCGTCTGTATCAGAAATGTTATAAAGTCAAAGTATGTGGTACATTTTGTATCACTTTAACTGAAAGTCCTCATCTACACAAGCCGTTACGAGTTTAGTCCGTTGAGGGAGGAGCTAATAGACAGTCTGACCTTGAAGAAACCAATAGGTACCGAGCGGGTTCCCAACTCAGCAAGTATCAACCTCACACTTTATATAACATGTAACCGTCTGTATCAGAAATGTTATAAAGTCAAAGTATGTGGTACATTTTGTATCACTTTAACTGAAAGTCCTCATCTACACAAGCCGTTACGAGTTTAGTCCGTTGAGGGAGGAGCTAATAGACAGTCTGACCTTGAAGAAACCAATAGGTACCGAGCGGGTTCCCAACTCAGCAAGTATCAACCTCACACTTTATATAACATGTAACCGTCTGTATCAGAAATGTTATAAAGTCAAAGTATGTGGTACATTTTGTATCACTTTAACTGAAAGTCCTCATCTACACAAGCCGTTACGAGTTTAGTCCGTTGAGGGAGGAGCTAATAGACAGTCTGACCTTGAAGAAACCAATAGGTACCGAGCGGGTTCCCAACTCAGCAAGTATCAACCTCACACTTTATATAACATGTAACCGTCTGTATCAGAAATGTTATAAAGTCAAAGTATGTGGTACATTTTGTATCACTTTAACTGAAAGTCCTCATCTACACAAGCCGTTACGAGTTTAGTCCGTTGAGGGAGGAGCTAATAGACAGTCTGACCTTGAAGAAACCAATAGGTACCGAGCGGGTTCCCAACTCAGCAAGTATCAACCTCACACTTTATATAACATGTAACCGTCTGTATCAGAAATGTTATAAAGTCAAAGTATGTGGTACATTTTGTATCACTTTAACTGAAAGTCCTCATCTACACAAGCCGTTACGAGTTTAGTCCGTTGAGGGAGGAGCTAATAGACAGTCTGACCTTGAAGAAACCAATAGGTACCGAGCGGGTTCCCAACTCAGCAAGTATCAACCTCACACTTTATATAACATGTAACCGTCTGTATCAGAAATGTTATAAAGTCAAAGTATGTGGTACATTTTGTATCACTTTAACTGAAAGTCCTCATCTACACAAGCCGTTACGAGTTTAGTCCGTTGAGGGAGGAGCTAATAGACAGTCTGACCTTGAAGAAACCAATAGGTACCGAGCGGGTTCCCAACTCAGCAAGTATCAACCTCACACTTTATATAACATGTAACCGTCTGTATCAGAAATGTTATAAAGTCAAAGTATGTGGTACATTTTGTATCACTTTAACTGAAAGTCCTCATCTACACAAGCCGTTACGAGTTTAGTCCGTTGAGGGAGGAGCTAATAGACAGTCTGACCTTGAAGAAACCAATAGGTACCGAGCGGGTTCCCAACTCAGCAAGTATCAACCTCACACTTTATATAACATGTAACCGTCTGTATCAGAAATGTTATAAAGTCAAAGTATGTGGTACATTTTGTATCACTTTAACTGAAAGTCCTCATCTACACAAGCCGTTACGAGTTTAGTCCGTTGAGGGAGGAGCTAATAGACAGTCTGACCTTGAAGAAACCAATAGGTACCGAGCGGGTTCCCAACTCAGCAAGTATCAACCTCACACTTTATATAACATGTAACCGTCTGTATCAGAAATGTTATAAAGTCAAAGTATGTGGTACATTTTGTATCACTTTAACTGAAAGTCCTCATCTACACAAGCCGTTACGAGTTTAGTCCGTTGAGGGAGGAGCTAATAGACAGTCTGACCTTGAAGAAACCAATAGGTACCGAGCGGGTTCCCAACTCAGCAAGTATCAACCTCACACTTTATATAACATGTAACCGTCTGTATCAGAAATGTTATAAAGTCAAAGTATGTGGTACATTTTGTATCACTTTAACTGAAAGTCCTCATCTACACAAGCCGTTACGAGTTTAGTCCGTTGAGGGAGGAGCTAATAGACAGTCTGACCTTGAAGAAACCAATAGGTACCGAGCGGGTTCCCAACTCAGCAAGTATCAACCTCACACTTTATATAACATGTAACCGTCTGTATCAGAAATGTTATAAAGTCAAAGTATGTGGTACATTTTGTATCACTTTAACTGAAAGTCCTCATCTACACAAGCCGTTACGAGTTTAGTCCGTTGAGGGAGGAGCTAATAGACAGTCTGACCTTGAAGAAACCAATAGGTACCGAGCGGGTTCCCAACTCAGCAAGTATCAACCTCACACTTTATATAACATGTAACCGTCTGTATCAGAAATGTTATAAAGTCAAAGTATGTGGTACATTTTGTATCACTTTAACTGAAAGTCCTCATCTACACAAGCCGTTACGAGTTTAGTCCGTTGAGGGAGGAGCTAATAGACAGTCTGACCTTGAAGAAACCAATAGGTACCGAGCGGGTTCCCAACTCAGCAAGTATCAACCTCACACTTTATATAACATGTAACCGTCTGTATCAGAAATGTTATAAAGTCAAAGTATGTGGTACATTTTGTATCACTTTAACTGAAAGTCCTCATCTACACAAGCCGTTACGAGTTTAGTCCGTTGAGGGAGGAGCTAATAGACAGTCTGACCTTGAAGAAACCAATAGGTACCGAGCGGGTTCCCAACTCAGCAAGTATCAACCTCACACTTTATATAACATGTAACCGTCTGTATCAGAAATGTTATAAAGTCAAAGTATGTGGTACATTTTGTATCACTTTAACTGAAAGTCCTCATCTACACAAGCCGTTACGAGTTTAGTCCGTTGAGGGAGGAGCTAATAGACAGTCTGACCTTGAAGAAACCAATAGGTACCGAGCGGGTTCCCAACTCAGCAAGTATCAACCTGACACTTTATATAACATGTAACCGTCTGTATCAGAAATGTTATAAAGTCAAAGTATGTGGTACATTTTGTATCACTTTAACTGAAAGTCCTCATCTACACAAGCCGCCAAGAGTCTAGTCCGTTGAGGGAGGAGCCAGTAGAAAGTTTGACCTTGAAGAAACCAATAGGTACCGAGCGGGTTCCCAACTCAGCAAGTATCAACCTGACACTTTATATAACATGTAACCGTCTATATCAGAAATGTTATAAAGTCAAAGTATGCGGTACATTTTGTATCACTTTAACTGAAAGTCCTCATCTATACAAGCCGCTACGAGTCTAGTCCGTTGAGGGAGGAGCCAGTAGACAGCTGGACCTTGAAGAAACCAATAGTGACCGTGCGGGTTTGCCAACTCGTATCCCCGGCGTAACAGCAATTGGCACAGCGTTTATTCTATAGGTGTGTATTCGCCCTCGGCGCTGGGGAGACGCCACGGTTATGATCATTTAAGGCGCTCGGGAAAATCATAGATACTGCATTTAATTTTGTATCATAGTTGCAAAGCGCATAATTTAAGGAACAATTTAAAAAATAAATAAACATGCTTGTTTTTCTTGTAAATAAAACATCAGAAATTTCTCATTGAAAACAATATTCTTTCCACTAAATAAATAAATGTAGTGTAATCGTAAATTTGGAAAATATCAATTTATAACTTCTGTAATATTAATTTTTGTACTGGATTATTAATTATTTTCATTAAAACAAAAAATGTTTAAAAATAAATATTTCAGTATCACCAATTCGGTAGCAAACATTACCACAGACAAGTAGTATACTCTCTTGTCTGTGACAATACTAATAAATTTGTAAATAAATACTACTTTACACTTTGTACACTTTAAATGTATAAGCATTATAAGCAAGATGTAATGTCTTTCTAGTACTAATGTTAATTTTGACAAATTTTAGAATGATAATAACAAATGATGTGAAAAAATTTAGTGTTTGGAATCTTTCTGAAGAATCAGTGAATGCCTGAGCTATGTGTTCGCCTCTTTGTTTACTTCCAGACTTTGTGTCAAGTTATTTTCCTCAACTTTTATCTTTATCCTTTCTAGGAAGGTACGAAATATTATTTATATAACTTCTGGAAAGTGATAAACAACATCAGCTCATCCATTACAAAACTACTTATTTACACATTGCAAGAGGTCACCAGGGTGTTGTTCGAATTGACAACAACGCGCTATTCTTGCTCCCCTATTGGCTATATTCGTGGCGGCTTTGTATAACGTGGAGTTTCAGCATGTTCCTTGTTCTCTCCCCTCTCTCTGCCATCGCAACGCTAGCTTTCATTCATTATGTTACCAAAGTGAGACTTCTTTTGATGTCATCATGTAAAGGAGCGGACACATCTAAATGATTTCACTATTAGAAAACAAATACAGTACTGCTGAATTCAAGATTGAGTGGTCGAAAACACATGACAAATTTATCAATAATTTTGTATTAACAATGGTAATAAAAAGTATTTAACAATTGGATTTTGTGTTTAAGTAAACAACAATTTAATTTAAATTACGAGACAAAAATGATTTGTGGCCGTCCAAAACAAATAAAAAATATATTTTTTAATCAATTTTACAAGGACTATGCACTGAAATTTATCCAGTTGCACCATCCATATATACATCGTGTCACAAAAAAACCTTAGCTCGTTATACAGCGTTGAGATATCCTCCAAATAAAATTAAAATGTTCAGTAACTTTTTTTTTAATTCACCTTACTTTAGTATCAATCTGCCATTTTGTTTTTTTACAAAAACTCACTGTAACTCTAGAAGTAGATATTGAGTTCAAATCTGATACTGTATAAGCATTTTCTATGATACGATTTACAAGTGTACCAAAGACAAATACTTTATTTTTATAATTTTCAAAATGGCGGCCGTTTAAATGTTTTTAAAAGTTATCGGATTTATAGATATCCGACGTTTAAAGTACAAGTTGTGTTTTTCCCGAAATAATATCTAACTTCAATTTTCACAAATACATATAGATCAAATTTGAAAATTTCCGATTTTTGCTAACCAAATTAACAAACAATATAACAAAATGTAAGGCAATCTTAATTACCACACGTCTAAACAGCTGTTCTCAACTTTGCGCTTAATTTTGAGGTTATAATTAATCAAAACAAACACGCAGAACTTCCTTGCAACGTCAGCTAGTTTACAATTATCACAAGCTAGTGGTTTCAAAGAGTTTTGTGTTACAAAAATACGATAAACAATACACGAGTGTCTATAGTCTACATAGATATAAATAACTTTCATTAAGATGCATGTACACTCGCTCACGCTATCAAACTATGCAGTTATTTAAAGTTTGTGTTAATAAAACATATATCTTGGCTGATGGTGGTACCGTCGCCTGCTCACAAAAATATGAGTTCATCTATGTCTAATGAGTTGCTTTTTAAACATAAATTAAAGAAGAAATTTATTTATCTATAAACTTGTTGCGAAAAACTAATTTTTTCCCCACTGGTAGATTTATTGATACAAAGTAGGTACTTCTACAGTTTAAGACCACACGAAACTCTCTGTACAATTCCTTCTAACCTTTTACATTTAATTCGCGTGAGAGTCGCGTATTTCTTTACTATAGTGCTGATTTTAAAGAGTGAGGTGTCAAGTTAAACAGTGTTACCTGCAGATTTGCCGAATTTTATTAATTATCCTTGGAAACCTTTATTTTGTAATATATTTATCATTTATTATATTTATATATATATATATTATTTATCTATGTCCGCGTATATTTCAGGAACGGCTTAACCGATTTCATTAGCGGTGGTCTCATTTGAAAGAGTATGCTCACGAGATGGTCCCGTTTCATTGTTGCCTTGATTGAGTCAGTACTTGTCCTGTAGTTCTAAAAACAATGCCAAAATGGCGTCTGGCTAGTTGGAAATATTTTTATTTAATATTGATAAAATTACATTTGAATACCTTGCAAGTATGTGTGTGTTTATGTTAACTAGCCAGTACTTGTACGACATTTTTGTCAGTACTGGGGGGGGGGATACCAACTTCAAAAAAACAAGCTAAAAAAATTATAAATAATATTTTTTACAATAACAATTGCGACTTCATAAGAATTATATCCTTAAAATGTAAACTACTAGTTGTAACAGAAACAAAAATGAGTGTTTATATCTTGCTTTTTTTGAGGTCGACGCCATGATCGTTCAAGCAATGCCGTATGCCCCAATCGATCGTGGCGTCGACTTCAAAAAAGCAAGATATAAACACTCATTTTTGTTTCTGTATCAACTAGTAGTTTACATTTTAAGGATATAATTCTTATGAAGTCGCAATTGTTATTGTAAAAAATATTATTTATAATTTTTTTAGCTTGTTTTTGAAGTCGGTATTTTTTAAACAAAAAATTATTTTTTTTTAAATAAAATGTTTAATAGGTGTCACTGCATATTGCCAAACAGGATAGAAAGGCACAACTGATCGCCTACCTAGATTCCAACAGAATACGTTTTGATGGGTTCCTTTAAATTGTTTATAACTTAATAAATGGACTATTTACTTTTGGTTCGAGTTTCAGTGATTGTTTGACAGAGTTCCTATAGATTTCCTATATTTTACTGTATATTTACTAATACTGCAAATAAAATACTGCATATTTTTGTAACTAAAGTACCTAAACATTATTTTGATAAACTAAACAAAACAGTTTGTAAAACTAATACGTCTGGAAGAATTTAAAATAATTATATTATATAGATTTTAACATCGGCGGGTCGTCTGCTGACTAGATTATAATTTCATTTAAAACTCAACAAAAACACTAAGATTAGAATAAAGACTGAAACATAAAAATCAATAGCCAAGTCACATCTGGGTAAATTTGCTCGCACGTGTTATGGTGGTTGCAGGTCACGCGAAGGGAAGGAGGGTTTGCAATCCTACTGTGGCAGTTTATAAATAATTCACAGAGTTTACCACAGATTGTGATGGCTTGTCAAACCGCACCTCACTAATTAATGCCTGTAAGAATTGATTTTCTGTCCGTACGTCCCATCGGCGAAATTGTGGATATTGCCCTCTTGGACATGTCCATCGATTATAGTTATACACGTTATTTGCGATAACAAAATATAATCGCCAAGTTTGCTTTATGACAATTTAAATGTTTCACTTTCAGTAACTTCCCGAACAATTTTCTGTACGTTTTTTCTTCAATTGGTAGCATACCTTGGTGTGTAAAAAACAATATTTGATTAGGGGTTGGGGGTATCAGGATATTTCCAGCACATACCAGTTTCTCGGCTAATTTCGGCAACGTTAAAGTTTCTTTCTTCCTGTCTCACTCTTTTACTACATCAGGGGCAAAGGTATAGCGAATACGGATGTAGCAATCCCGAGGTCCTACCTGGATCTACACTTTTCTCCATGTAGTCTTGAGTTAGTCCTCCTCTTTCATCTTTCCATTCAACGCTGAGTATCTGAGGACTAGGGGTATTTATTTTCTTATCAACTATAATAATTGACACACAACGAAAGGTTAAATTTAGTCTAGACCAATGTGAAACATTTTGGAAAGTGTTTTAAAATTATTTTTATTTTTTACATACAATTTAGTTACTACAGCAACCAGTAATACACACTTAAAACAGCTGAATAGGTCCATGTGAACAGCTAGCCTAGACAGCTGAACAGCATGAGCAGCTAGCCTAGACCAATGTGAAACATTTTGAAATGTGTTATTAAAAATATTCAAAACTGATTCAATGAAATCTCTCTAATTTCATATTGTTTTAACTTCCATCGTGTGGTCTTAATCACACCCGATTTTTTTTTCGCGTTAATTTCGGAAACTACTGGGCCGATTTTTATGAAATTGTGTATGCTTATGGTGAGCAGGTTTATCGCTTAATTCGCGTGTGACGTCGCGGGTAAAAGCTATTCAACAATAAAAGCTCTAGCAGTCGGCATTTTTAACAATCTTACTTCTAATTCGTAAAATGTAGCACGTAAGCTAGGTTTTCACTATTCTATAAGTATGATTGTGTTCCTATACAAATTCATTACCTTCAAAATGTTGTTAGGGTTTTTATTGGGGTGAGGGGGCTTTTAACACTTTGAAGCCTAACTCTCTAACGCGCTGCTTTCCTAATGTGCCTGGGGGTTTTGGGCATGTTTTTTAAAAAAATTGTGGTATTTGTTATATTTATTATATATGACTTATTATATATCATTTTAAACCCAAAGAAATTATATTTTTAAATATATACATACATGTAAATACAAATTTTGCTTACAGTAAACACTCCTTAGTCTTGAAAAAGGGTAAAATACACACACAAACAAAAATAGCTACACAGCACTAATTGGCCTAAGGTTGTCACTAATAAGTCTGGATCATTATTTTCATCGATTTCGCCCTCAGAATCAGAATCAAAAATCGGTTGATTCATTTTTTCTCTCAAAATGTTACTAATTTAATTATTTCCATCACCTTGGCAGATTATATGCCGAGCCCAGCTTCGTAATATTTTTATTTAGTCCAAATCAACAGCACAGACTATTCGTAACTCAAAGACATACAAAGATAACCAATTAGCTATACAAAAGTGCCGAAACCCAATTATATATGCCGACATCGCGATCGTATAGCCTACAATTATTTAGCGTAGCCCGATGTGTACTCGGGGTTCGGCGACGAGCGCTGGAGCGACTGACTGACCTATACTCGGGCTTAGGCTTCAATGTGTTAAAAAATAAAACTGTTAAAATTGTAGTTGTAATACACAACTAGATCACTAAAGGAAAAATTATTAAAACTTTGCTGAAATCTTGCTCCTAAGTAAGGGGAGAGCGGGGTACTTTGTCACAAGTTAAATTGTGGGAAATTTAGAGGGCGGAGGGAAATTTTACTACCAACCCTAGCTACCCAAGGTTGCTGCCACCCTGAACAGACAGTCTCAGACACGTCCTGTTTCCGTGAACTTGGCTAGGAGTGTTTTGTTGTTTGTAAGTGCTCAAAGTAAAGTTTTTTGTTGGTGTTTTGCATTTTTTTACTCTGCCACTATCAATTGAAGGTTTGTGAATATTATTTTATCTTAATCTTTAGTTAAATAACTATACATTAATGACTTTTTGTTAAAGTTTGGTTAGTTTTAAGATGCTGAAATCGTTACGAAAACAAAAAAAAATACACGCGGGGCACTTTGTCACAAAACATTTGGGGCACTTTGTCACAATAGATAAATGGGCATTTTTACGATTTAACTTATCTTTCGCTTATCTTTACAGATGGTGCGGACCTATGTAAAGAAAACAAATAGAGCTCCTGTAGATGGGCAAGCGATGATTCAAGCAGCTCAAGCCCTTAAAAGACAGGAAAATCGCCCTTCGTTGAGGGAAGCAGCAGCCGAGTTTAATGTTCACTACAAGGCTCTCGAGCGTTTTGTTAAGAAACATACTCCCGAGGAAATAGCGTCCGGCACTATCAACATTACTTTTGGCCACTCCTTAGATAACCGGGTGTTTAATGACAACGAGGAAAGCCTTTTGGAACAGTACTTAAAACAAGCCTCTGATATTTATTTTGGTCTGAGTCCAAAAGAAATCCGTAAACTGGCCTACAGCTACGGTACTGCTTTGAAAAAAAAAATTCCGCCTAAATGGAGTGACACTCAAATGGCCGGGGCTGATTGGTTCACCGCTTATTTAAGACGCCATCCAACTTTGGCATTGCGTAAACCTCAAGCCACAAGCTTAGCGCGAGCTACTAGCTTCAACGTAAACAACGTTAACAAATTTTATGACAATCTGGCGACCGTTATGAAACGTCATAGCTTTCCTCCATCGGACATATATAACATGGACGAGTCAGGGCTTGTCACAGTCCAACGACCCAACAGAATTATTGCTCGAAAAGGTTTCAAGCAAATAGGTGCACTAACCTCAGCAGAGAGAGGTTCCCTAGTCACCATCGCTGTTGCTGTGTCAGCAATCGGGAACACAGTTCCACCCTTGTTTGTGTTCCCAAGAGTCAATTATAAAGACCATTTTATTAGGGATGGGCCGGTAGGTTGTATCGGAGCTGCCAACCCTTCTGGATGGATGAACGAAGATATATTTATTACATTTTTGAAACATTTTGTCCAGCACGTCAAGTCTACCAAAGAATCCCCAGTCTTACTACTACTTGATAATCACGAAACACATTTATCAGTGCCTGCCCTTGACTACGCAAAAGAAAAAGGCATAACAATGCTTTCATTCCCTCCACATTGCTCACATAAGCTCCAGCCTCTTGACAGATCAGTGTTTGGCCCCCTAAAGGGATTTTTCAACTCAGCTTGTGACAATTGGATGAAAACCCATCCTGGTAAAACCATTTGCATATATGACATTCCAGGACTTGTTAAAGATGTGTTCCCTAAGGCTGCAACGCCTTCTAATATCATGGCAGGCTTCAGAGTATCGGGAGTTTATCCTTTCAACCGTGATATTTTCACGGATGTTGATTTTTTACCATGTTATGTTACCGATCGTCCTGAACCAAACAGGCCTAACTCCCCCATAGCTGAGCCAGTAGAGGGATTGGCTTCTACTGAGGAAAACCCAACTTCTGCACGTCATGACGCTGAAGAAACAAGGAATATGAACGTCCCAACGGCGTCTCCATTACAAGGTTTTCGTGTGAATGAAGGTGCGTCTACTTCACGAGAAACAGGGCTCGTAAACCTAACTGCTAATGGTCCTTCATCTCCTGTGTCTCCTCATGACGTTAGACCTTTTCCTAAGGCTGAACCACGAAAAGGAAGAACAGGAGGGATAAAAAAAAGATATTCGGCAATTTTGACGGACACACCAGAAAAGCAGAAAATTCAAGAAGAGAAGCGCCTTGCAACGGAAAAGAAAGGAAGCGCTAAAAAAAGGCTGTATTCGAAGTCACAAGAAAATAATAAGTTTAAAAAAACTATCATGGACCCTAGTAAAAAAATTAAAAAAGAAGGACGGCGCAACAAAAAGTCCGCTTTGGAGTCATCATCAGAAGAAGACGAAGATGCCTTTTGCTTGGTCTGTGGAGATAAATTTGATGATAGTGCTCCGAATGAAGTATGGATACAATGTACGAAGTGCAAAGACTGGGCCCACGAGAAATGTGGACATGGCTCCGTCTTCTACGTGTGTGAAAATTGTGACGCAGATGAGGATGATTGAAATTTTTAAGTGATTAAGTCTGTATAACTAGGCTACTGAGTAACATTTTATTTGATTTGTATGATTGCTATTAACTCGTTTATATTTTATTGTTTGATTGATTTTTACTCATTTATATTTTCTTGGATTTATTGGTAATCACACATTTTTATTAAGTTATTAATAGCTTATTTACATAGTTATAAACGTAATTATTTTTCCCTTTAAAATACATGTGACAAAGTACCCCATACCCTGTGACAAAGTACCCTGCCATGGGGCACTTTGTCACACTTGTAGTGCTTAGGGGAAAAAAATAAAATCCATACTTAGACATTTACCATAAAGCTGATTATTTTACATAACTTGTACAAAGGTATGCATCATTTATTAACATATTTGTTTTGGCTCAAATACTAACCAAAATCTGGTAACAAAATTAAAAGTGAAAATTGTGACAAAGTACCCCGCTCTCCCCTACCCCTACGCTTCTACGACTCTGAAACACCCCAACCCCCTAAATTAAACTAACATTAAATAGTTTGAATTGACATTAATTGTTGTATCCTATTGTATTTGCTATGAGCTATAATTTAATATACTATAAACTTAGATCTAAACATTAATTCAGTATAATTTAATTATAACATAAATTGAATCATGCATAGTGACTAAGCACCCGCTGAGGACATACGGAACTTTATATTATTTCAAAATATTGTAAAACCATCAAGATTAATGAGAGACAAATTCAATAAAAATCAACATCAAACACAAGATGGATGTTTGTCGTTTATTTATATTTCTTTTTTAAGAACTTTTAAAACAAAATATGCATTTTTTAAGTTCATATTCTATTGTTATTTGAACTTAAAATATATAACAATTTTACATTATAATTTTGTTACACGTAAAAACACATAGCAATAAAAAAATAATAATAACGGCTTACGGTGTGTCATAAATAAAATCATTTTCAAACTTTTCATTCTGTTTGCTCAAAGATAATGGCTTTCCTTACATTTGCGCGATGGGTACATGGAAAATCCAAAATCTCGGTCATACATAGGATTCATGTATTACTGCTTCATAAGTAGCTTTTTTCTAGTTGTAAATGTCTTCCCCCCCCCCGATTTATATTATTAGTAGATTATTGTTACACCGTTGTTTTACCAGATAAATAGGTTTTTTAAATCTCGCACCTGAAAACAAATTCATCCCATTTCAACAAAATCTTTAGGTCCGTTTCTAAGATAAAATTCATCAGGATTGTATTTTTCAATGGATAATATGTAGGTTATCTTGTTTCCGTCACAAAAATCCTACGGAAATCCACCTTGGATTACCGGTTTCGACAATAAAGCGTCATCGTCAGGTCCAAGATATCAACAAAACATTGGATGTTTTGAAAGAATTGTATAAAACGTTTGATAATAAGACGACACCCATGAAGGGGCGACTAGCTAATGTTTGATATCTTGGATCTGAGGATGACGGTTTTGTCGAAACTAGTAACCAAAAGTGGATTTCCATAGGTAACGGTAATTAACCTATATTATAACCATAGTCAAAGTAGCTTAAGAGTGTATTTTTGAAATTATATTATACAAACTATCGGAAGAAGAAATTTACAATAAAATAGAAATATTTGAATATGAAATTTTTTACTGGGACTTTTTATAATTATGTGGTCCAGCGTAAAGTGAACCTTTGAAGCCGATTTAACCAACTTAAAAGTTTTCCTAATTCGGGATCTTGTTAAATCGCTCTCTCGTTCCTTTAAATAGAAAATGTACTTTGTTCGTTAGTATTTGATTTATCAAAAGGTGTGGGTAAATGTATTAACACTTGGTTCAATCAATCTAATCTCGATTTCCCCCCAATAAATAGAAGTTTACATAGAAGGAAAAGAAAGTGAGCATGTGCATTTTTTTGTTGAACACGATGTTTGAACCCTTGGCGACATTGTTATTTAAATGAGTTTACCGAAATTCAGAGACGAGCTACATTGCTTTTTCTCACCCAAAAACTGTAGATTCACCTCCATATCAACAAAATCCTAGCACCAGTTAAAAAATAAATATTACAAACACAAGAATTCCTAGAGTTAAATAGATATTAGTTTATGTATTTATTGTTACATAAAACAGCTTAAATACTTAATGTAAATTACTAATTGTACAATACCTGTCGGCCCAAAGAACTAAACTACATGTTTGTGCGGTTGCCCGTAAACTATTGGGTAAATATCTAAGATAGGGGTTTCCATCTCCAAGGCAACCGAACAACAACACATCTCCCCCACTAAGGCGGGTTCAAGGACTTCCTGACGTGATGTCTTTATACGCGTTCAAAGTGCAAAATATAACATTAACTTTCTTTATAATGTTGGTTACTGTCCACTGGAACATTTGGAGATATCGAGGGGGAAACATCGTTCAAACTTGACTTTAGTTATAATATCTAGCCGTCTAGTCCAGTAGCAATGGTAGTATAACTTGTAAATATCTTGAATCTGCAATATACAGTGTTTAAACATTATGTATTGTGAATTAGCGGCTCTCTGCAATGCGTGCCAGTCTAATAGATTTTAACATATTTATACCCAGTAAAATATATAGGCTTATTACGTAATAACACAGGCAAACAAAATTTGACTGATTTTTGGAAGGAGAAACTTTAGTATATTTTTCCGAAGGTTTTCGGTACGCTGAATCTGAATCTGGTTTTAGAATTGGTTTATCTCGTCAGCTTTTTGAGATATATTAACCACTGTTTTGCACTTTTTTGGTTATACAACGTCATGAGGTTTTTTCCCCCCGTACAGAAACTCCAAGTCCACAAACCTCAAGCCCACAAAACCCATGCTCACAAGCCTGTGGGTTGTGGGGACGGGATTTGTTAACTAGGGTTTTGTCTACTGGGATTTAGTAGACTTGGGTTTTGTAGGCTTTGTCTAATGGGTTTGGGTTTTATGGTCTTAAAGAGTGTGTTTAGGTTTTTACGTGGTTGTTTCGCGAAATTTTTCAATCATATTTGTAAAAAGTTCTTCTGTTGAGAAGGGCTCCATGCCAGAAAATTTTATAAAAAACCAGTGAGATTCAAAGAATTTAACTCAATGCCATAAACTCTCAAAAGCCTAAATACTTTAAACCCAAACTTTAAAATCTCAAAATCCCAAATCCTCAACCATAAATAATACTCAAACCTTAGACTCTGAACCCTTTAAACCTTCGAACTGTAAACTCTGTGACATTGGCAGTTAAGTTTCTGAAACCTAAACACCTTAATACTTCAATCTCACGATACCTAAAACACAAGACCTAAATACCTTATGATGTTACCAACTTCAAATACCTATGTCAAATGAACAGTGTTTTTGCACTTTTAGGTTAGGAAATCTCAGGAGCAATTCTGAGGCCAGATTCGGATTCAACGCACAGGAAACCTTCGGAATAGTATACTAGAGTTTCTGCACCCCGACCCTTGTTGACTTGTGTAATTAGAATAGGAAGACAAGTGAAACAAATATAAACTTATTCATTGTGTACAGGGTGATTCAAAATTAAATGGCAATATTTCGAGAGTTGGTTTGCCTATAAACAATAGGTAAGTTTATTTAAATATTATCAACTGTCGCCATTTTGAACGTTTACATAGTAAAGTTTTATATCTTGGTACAGATTAAAAATAGTATAAACAATGCGTATAACAAATCTAAACTCAAAATATTACTAATTTCAAAACGTTATCATTATTTTTTAAAACACAAAATGTACTTCCGTTTAAAACAAAGCAGAACTCCAGGAAAAAAAGTATTAATATTGTTGTCACTAAGAACTATTTATTTAAAAAAAGCCTCAAAATGACCATGGGTTAGGTCACACGGGTCAAGTTCTATATATACAGTACTATTAATCCTCAGACCCTAAGCTTTCAAATGAGACTATCCCAATATTTAGGCGTGGAGGAGTTCTTCAGCGAACATATTTAGTCTGCTGAATTTTGTATTCTTACAAAGTTAGTTTTAATGAGGTTAAGTTTATCTAACCTAATACTAAGTTTTAGGTGTCTGGATAAGTTTCCAATGTTGTTATATTTTAAACCGAGAATATAAATACTGTAATAACAAGTCCCTAGTTTAAGTTGTATTTAGTAAAATCCAATTTTTTATCACGCTAATCAATGTTCCTTTTTGTTTTTTGCCAAATATTCCTAAATCTTATTTTTTTACTAAACTTGTGGTTTTGCAGATGGGTTGGTACTAAATCAATAGAGTCAAGTTTGATAAATTAAGGATTTTATAACAACCGTTTGGCCGATTATTTGTGTTTTTTTATGGAGAGGTAGCGACCAATACTTTTTATTTGAATCCATAGAGCGAGATGTTGGTTAAATTCTAGTTGATATTTTTTAGAAAATTGTAATTTTGAGTTTTTTTCTATGGTAGAATTTTGAAATAACGTAACCAATTTGATTAAAATTGGTCCAAAAGTTTGGGTTGTAAAGCTCTACACCGACGACAGACGTCATTCCAAAAATCTTGTTTTTTTTTTAACTCGGGTAATTTCAAAACGGATTTATCCGCAAAAACCTTGACATCAATATTTTGACCCATCACAGCATTTTCCCTATACTACGTATAAGTGGGAAAGATTATATTATTAACATTTTAATTACTGTTCAAATGAAATTAGTTTCGATAAGATTGTATAATAAGGTGTTCAGAAAATATCATGTCAAACTTTAAGTGGTGGTTGTGTATAGGTTAGAGTAAAGAAAACACTTCCTATTTCTCGAAATGTTTAGTTTTCCATGTGTTGGACATTTTGCGTTTTTTGAAAATAATTACAGCTTTTGAAATTATTAAAATTTCCAGTCGAAATTTGGTGTACATATTTTTCATGCAACGGTTTACCATTATACCAGACATCAAAACTTTATCTCATAAACTTTCAAAATGGCGGCCGTTTACATTTCTAGTAAAGTTAATGGTTTTAGAGATATTCAGCATTAAAAATTTCAAATAGTCACAGTTTGGACAATTTATAATTATATAAGATATGTTTTGATTCTTGATATACTGATAGAAATGTAACATGAAAAATGTGTAGAGCAATTTTCGACTCGAAATTTTAATAATTTCAAAAATTATAATTATTTTACAAAAAACATAAAACTGCCGACAGATGGAAAATGAAGCATTTCCAGGCCTATCTGTATAGGTACTTTTTTTCTTTATTTTGACCCATACAATCACCACTTAGTTTAGCACGACATTTTTTGAACACTCTGTATAATGTACAATCAACGAGCTTGGTCCCTCGGAATTAATATCTAGTTTTTTAGATGGGAACGTTTATCTTAGAGAGTTCATGCTATATCCTATTGACCCTTAATAATAATATGAAACTTGTGTATAAATTACGGCAAACTATTATTTGTAACATTAAAAATATATAATTAGATTATGTAATCAAGTACCTTTAGTTAATTAATGTGCCATCATAATCAATTATAAAACTCAGTGTTATGAAGAATAAGAAGAAATATGTTAAGAAGGGCCCAACAATGAAAATTGATATTTCTTATGGAGGTTTTGGGTTAACTAGATGCGAAAGCAAAGTTTAATTGGTAAAGCTAATAATGTATGAAAGAATAGAACTAGCAATTGAATATTGAATTGTAAATGAGAAAATTTTGTTCACGGTAGGACGGTAGGTATAGAAATATTGAAAAGTAACTATATACTGTTTTGTTGTGTGTATAGGCTAAGTTTAATTAAAATTAATATAACTAAGAGCCTATAGGATTTGTTTTCTATGAATACCAATAACCAATATTTCGAAGTTTTAAAAAGTCCTGGATAAAGATAGGATCAAAAACTTCAATTTATTTACTTGAATAACTAATATTCAAATTTGTAATCAAAGTAGTGTATTGTATTGAACACTACTGATTTCTATATTGTACCCAATGTTTCAGTACTGTAATTTAAAAAACGGTAAAGCTTCATTATTCAAAATTTAAATTAAACTTGAATACAATTTCTCACAAATCTAATATGATTGTTTATTAACTAATTCATAGTTATAGTTTGATTATTGTCCTCATGTATCACTGAAGATATCTACATTGTCGTTGAAGCCTATACAATTATTTATGTCTGTATGTCCATTGATATTGTTAACAGAATGTATGACGTCATGCCGAAATTTCTTCTTTTGTACCCCCTCCATATCTAATAGCAAGCAAGAACTATGATGTTACCCCTCCACTGCTCCACACTACATTTGTGGCTAGCTTACATTTGAGTATACTCAATACTCAGAACTGTAAATATATTTACTTTACTTTAAAAAGTTTAGTCGATAGTCAGTGCGCTGTTGAACACGTCTACTGGTGGAGGAACGCTCCTATTTTTTGCTATCTATACGTAAGTATCAAAATATAACCTCCAATAGAGAATGCATATGTAAACTTCGCACTATCTTGAGCTGTATCTTTTGAAAATTAATTGTAAAAAACAAGGGAATGAAAATCTAGCACTAACTTGAATGATATACGTTCTTCAGCTGCTATTTAAAATCAGTATGCTAGCCTAAAATTGAGTCATTTATTTGATTTATTAAAACAACTTTGATGTCTGACAGAGAGATTAGTACAAACGAAAAAAAGCTGACTATTCATTTCGGAAGAGGTAGGTTAAAATTGTAAGAGTTTTATTCATTTACTTCAGAATTTAGGAACATTTAACTACAATGATGTTAAGCCTATGTGTGAGGTTATAGTTTAGGCAATATACTTTTAAATGGTGTAGCCTACAGGAAATAAGGTATTCAGTATAGTTACAATATAATATATGACTCAACTTAAAAAAGACATCCCACTCTTACTTTATGGCTAGCCTACTATATTAAAAAATAATCTAGAAAGGTTGAAATAGAGGAGGAGCAAACTCTTATCTGTACAAATATCTATACAGTATTGTCTTCATTCCAAAATTATTGTGGTTTATTGTTATTCTAACACGAATCCCAATTGAAATTTATCACGCAGTGTTCCCAAGCGGTCTTGCATTCAAGTACGACTCCATGCAAGGTCAATGTTGCATGACTTCTTTAATCGGATATTGTTTTTACCTTACAAGGTCAAGTAAAGTAGGTATATATATATATATATATATATATATATATATATATATAGCCACCTTACTTGACCTACGTGTAAATAAACATTGTAGTAAACTATCACCCATCCAAGTAACAACCACGTTCAATGTTGCTTGACTTCGGTGATCAGTTGAAGCATTGTGTTTGCTATGTAAACTAAATCTATACATACATCATTAAAATATGTCAGTTTCGAATTACAAAAATATGTCAATTTTGTTCACCAAAAAATGTTACTATAAAGAGAGGAATGTAGTACAAATATAACGGGGGGGGGGAATATTAAAATTGGGACATTGTGTTTTTTAATATTGGGACATTAAAATATGTCAAATTCGAAGGGAAAAACATTTTTAGTCATCAAAAAATGTTACTATTCTTATAAAGAGAGGTATGTAGTACAAAAATAATTAAAACAAAAATTAAAATTGGGGCGCTACAGTGAACAACAAAACTCATTTCTGTCTTACTATTGAGGTATTAAATAGTGCCAACATCTTCAAAGGTTGAGGAATAATCATAATATATAAATGGTGTACCGGTATATCATGTAAATACCCGAAATACCCATTTTACTTATTTAAATAAAGCAGAACTAACCTTACCCAAAACCTGTCCTATATATAAAATATATATTCATTGCGTAATGGATATAATTTTGTAAAAATAAAGGTTGAGATACCTATAGTAAATAATTACTAAAATAGGTTTATTCCCCTATTAGTAAGGCACTCTATTCTCTATTATGGGGTAAAGTTGAATCATATTTTGGAGAGAAAAATGAGAAGTCAAGAATTTTATATTTTCAAATTTGACAACAATCTGTCTCTCCTAATCTACAGGGTAAATATGTAGGCCTATTGATGTTTTCCAAACGATTTTAGTGCAAAATCTCAGCAATTCGTCTTCCAAATAGTGTTTTCCATCATTTCGATAGTTCTTTCCAACACATATTTCACTTTTTATTTTTCACAATGTCAAACTATTAAGAACTACATAACACTTTCAGTTACATCATACTTGAAAAATACCAGGTCTGCGAAGGTAACTATATAATATATAATCACCTTCCTTGACCTGTAGTTCTTTAACTAGGTGTGTTTAGGTAACTATATATCTAGTTAAAGAACTACAGGTCAAGGAAGGTGATTTTATATATATATATTATATATATATATATATATATATATATATATATATCAACTTCTTTATTAGCATTTTTATCATATAGGTAATATTTATAATTACAAATATTTCAACGTCATCTCATATACGGATTGTTCTCTCCTATCGGTTTTGCCGCATCAACATGTCAGGATCATCAGGGTTGATCCGCTATTGCTTCGTCAAAGTCATTTTTTATATAAAAACACTACAGAACACATACATACACAAACAGACATTTCAGACGTATACGACATACAATTTACGTCCTGTTAGGTCACCAGCCAATTCAGTACTCGTTTGTATACAATTTTGCTATACTCCATCACAAAAGTTGAATGTAATCTGACAAAACTATATTAGTTCCAAAATAATTATCAATCATCTACAGTTAGTTTTTAAATTTTCATCTCTGGGCAAAGTTTATAATCATGGGTCCTACTAAATATTATCATTGACAA
This sequence comes from Aphrophora alni, assembly GCA_963513935.1. Taxonomy (NCBI): domain Eukaryota; kingdom Metazoa; phylum Arthropoda; class Insecta; order Hemiptera; family Aphrophoridae; genus Aphrophora; species Aphrophora alni. The sequence goes on from OY740771.1 coordinate 9,898,165, forward strand.
TTAACTAACATACTTTGTACAATAAACCCAAGTCAATTTTTTTTCTTTATGAAAGACTTATAGTTTTAAAGATTTTATGGGAAATAGTTTTGAACAAAATTGTACTTATTTATTACGACCTTTAAATATTCTGTTTTCTCAAAACGTAGCCTACAAATGAAAGAAGTAACCTTATTTTTATTATTTCAAAATATTGTTAAAGTATACACTTTTGTATTTTAGGAAGAAGTTTAAATGGATTTTGACCCAGGGATTTTATGCGTACAGCACTGCGGGCCTAGAGTCTTTTGTTTCGAGCTTCCCGAATGCTGCCCTGTTTGCCGCAACCAACTAGGTAATCAACAACCTCCGCTGACTCCTTTCAGGTAAGCTACTATTGAAAATAATTTTACATATGCTTATGCACGGTTTAGTAATATGTTAACCTGTTGGCGAGTAGGCATTTGACCAAAAACAAACGCCAAACAGTACGAATTTTTCTTCTTTTATTAATATGAAATCTTATTTATTTTAACTCAAAATAACAAAAAAAAAATATTTGAAATTCAAAATAGTTTTTTAATTTACTTTTAGATTTTTTTTAAGGTGTGATATTTTTGGAAACAAGGATATATACATAGGGAAACCTCACAAGTGAAAACCACACGCAGCTTGTTTCTCATCTCTTTGGTTGTGATAGGACAGTATGTTTACATACATAGCATTTTCTAAGAAGTTTTCGCATGCGCAAGTCACTCGAGGGGAGCGGCCTCATAAAATGGCGTCCTTGAAGCTGTAGCAAGTCCCGGTTTCCAGTGATAAAGCGAGACACCATGTTTGTGTTATCCCTAGCAGTGAAATGACTCTCTAATAATTGTCTAATTAGTTTTAGTCTAAACTCCATGATATGTAATTTGACTTGCAGATTGCTTTTCATTATTTGTTGTTTGTACTTGTAGAATGCATTCAATACACTGACATCAACCAAATGAAAAAAGGTGTTTGAAGTACCATTTAACATTTTTCCTAGTCGAGTCATTGTATGTCATCATATCTGTACGCTCAAATGGTCCCATATTTTTTATAACATTTATGGCTTTATGACATTTTGGGTAAATTTTTTTCTTTATTAATCTTGTATTGATAGTAGTCATTTCGTGACCATCTACTGTAGAGTGCATTGTCACAGGCCTACTACGATCACAACATCTTACGACCATCATTTTATCATTGTGGCGAATAAGAACATCTTCTTTTTTCATCTTCTTAGGAAGACGAAGAACATTTTTTCTTATACTATTTAGAGTTCCACATGGACCTGTGTCACTCTCATACAACCAAGAAAACAAATTAGGACTCGAGTACCAAATGTCCAAAAAAAAAATATGGTTTTTTAAGAGCTATGGTCTTACAAGGGTTCTTACAACTTTTGAAGAAACCCCTACATTATGGTTTTGCTTGAAATCAATATTTGTTCCTTTCCCCGTATATAGAATAAAGTCTAAGACCATCCCTGTAAGGTAGTCATACAAGACAAAAGTTTCGATTCTGAAACGGTTTCTTTTTTTGGGTAAATGCTGTCTAAAAGACAGTTCCCTCTTTCACAATAAGAGACTTTCGTCAATCACTAATTTTTGATCGGGATTTAATACTGAAGAAAAAAATTTTCTCAAAGTTTCAATAATTGTGCGTATGTTAAATAATTTGTCACCCCGGAAGCATTTTCATTATCGTTTAAATGAAGGATCTGCCATAAAAGCAAATATCTATCTTGTGTAAATATTTTAGAATAAATTGGTGTTTGTGAGAGAGCATCAGTAGACCAATATTGTTTGATGTTTTTTAATTTTTTTATTGTGTGGCATAAGTAAATTTGTTGCTAAAAAACAATATATCTCATTGTTATTCGTATCAACCCACTTATTCAATTTCGAAAATTTACTTAGCTCAGCTGAATTACATTCGCGATAGTATTTATTTGTTTCGCTGGCAATATGGTGAACTAAATCATAATCTCAAACATTTCAAAAATTATCGATTCGTTATGTGTAACTTCATTTGATGCATCAAATGTAAATTGATGGGGATGAAAATCATTTACAAATAGGACACAATGGATTGAGCGTAGCTTGGCCGTCAGAGGTTGGATTACTGCGATTTTGATTATCTTAATTGTTTGAATAAACTGTCAGTAGATGCATTAGGTGTACTTACAGAATTGTTCAATTCAGCATCAGAGACAGAAATTGAAATGTCATTATTTAAAAAATCTGAAATTTTATCTTCATCACTACTTTCATTCACACTTTCGAAACACTCTTCGTCCGAACCAAACACATCACCTTCATTATCATTCCAATCACCTTCATCTATTTCATTCCTAATAACTTCACTCCAAAGTAAAAAGTCTATATAGTCACTCATTTTTATAAAAACACATCCAAACAACCACAAATTGGCTCCAACATAAACTACTCTTCTCACAGCTACCTAGTAATAAAGCTCGCCAAACGTTGTAAACATGTGTGATAAGGGAGTAAAGCAAGTAATTGTTTTAAAGGCCAGATGGCACTGATACTAATAGATGTGTTGCAATAAATAAATATTGTGGAACTCTATTTAGTTGCTCTAGATGTCGGGGGATTGACAAAACAAAATAGGTTTAGAGTTTAGAGTAATATCAAGAATGGCAAATGCCGTCCATACCCGTTTGGGAACTAACACCAATTGCCGTTCATACTCTTTTGGGATCATTACGCTTACTCGCCAACAGGTTAAATGTGGTTGAAAAAAGGGAGGGGGTAAATATAATAATAATTTTAAACTACCAAATGAGGTGTCAAATCAAAGGAAAACCCATAAATAATTTTTTTATAAAATTCTATGTGGGACAAAATGTAGAGTGGGAATGCTAACAATTAAAATGAAGCAAAAATATTATTTTGAAAATAAAACATGTATAAAATAAGAAAATTTTTTAAAAATACAAATTAGTCCTAGGGGTAATTCAGGTTTTGGAAAAGGTGTTTTTCCTTACTTGGGGCCGCAAGTTATAAATGGCCTTTCTTCACTGCAATACAAAACAGATATATTGTGAAAAATATATGACCTGACTAGAATTCAATCCTTCCTAAGCTCCTTTTGAGACATGTGAGGATCTCTGCATCACGAGCAGCTCTGAAGATGACTTTAAAGCCCTTCTTAGTATGTTGAATAACTTTCAAACATATACTTCACATAAACACAGAACGTGTTCTGTAGTTTCCATTCCTTAAAAGCAAACGAGATGTCTCGTACTATACTACATTATGTTTAGGTGATATTTCCATTGAGTGGTATCCAATTAGACTTATTGTCTGCTGTAAATCCTGCTTGGTTAGTATGAGTTACTCTATTGCTTTAGATTTACAGAACTAGAGATGAATCTTTCATCACATATCATAACCTCTGGTCTCTCTTCCAGTGGAGGAATTAGAAAAGAGTAAAAGATAAAAACAGTCAAATATGATCCTGACACCATTCTAAAAATATATTTTTTATTCGTGGCATAAATGATTTAGGAGTATATTGAATAAAATTCTCTGTTTCTACTAGCTTGAATTAAGTATCTCCTAATATCCCAAATAAAATTTATTTGTTGATATCTTTCTAGAACTACAGTTCTGGGAGTTAGTTATCTGTCAATTATGGAGCTATTATAAAGAGCCTAATTTCTTAAAACAATTTTTATCGATTTAGATAAAAATTTTATGATTTATTGATAGTTCAATACATTGTGCCAAATCATAAGTAAAGAAAATCACACTTGGGAAAACACTAAAGTAAATCTGTTGATTTCAATCAGTTATAAAGTATATCTTGGCTAATATGACACCTAAGATATTGCAAGTTTTATTTAGATATGAACAATTTATGAGACTTATTGAGACCGAGTTGTTCGCCAGCAAATCGAGTATTTATTTATGGTAAAGTACTCCTCTACCAAGTATCAATGTCGCTAACTTTTTATTTCTATGCATATTTACAAGTAGGGGAAGATTTTGTGCTTTTTATTTTTATATGAAATCATACCAAACTTGTCAACTGAAAAAACTGGTGAGATTAGTTATGGCTGAAGATTGTAAAACTACAATAGGATTATTATAATTTGAATTATCAGATTTATTTTAAAATAGAAATTGTATTATATTTAGATAATCTTGATAATGCTTTATGTTTTTAGTAGGTCTATTTTTATCTCTTGTACTTTTCCGAAAATTTTATTTAAAAAAAAAAAAGAAAAGAGTTTTAGATTTTTAAGATTATCAATTTAAAATGTGGGAGTGGCCTTTTGTCTGAAAAGAGCTCTCCAAATGTAAAATTTTATGAAATCTTATTACTTTTGTTTACTATGTTAACCCATTTGAGTATCGAATTAGTTAGCCCCTTGCAGTACTGTCCAGTTCACATTAAATTGGGGAAATTTCAACCACTTACAGTTTTTAACCCATTGTGTTATTTTTTATGTTATATATGAGGTAATGATTATTTTCTTTTTCCTAATACTGTTATTAAATAAAAAAAATTTTTTAAACATTTTTATACAATGTCTAACTGTATTAATATTATTATTATTATTATTTGTACTTACATATATGTAGAATTCCTTCTCAAAGGTATCCAACAAACTCAATATTAACAAACACACAAATAGTCACAGTTAACAGTTATATATATACTGGATGTCCTATGAAGAGATCGCTATTTTTTAATTAATATGCCGGAGATATGGAACACTACAAACTTGACACTTAAAGTTGTGTTATATAGATATGTAAAAAAGAACCCTAAAGTTTCATTTTTTATAGTCAATCAAAACAAAATGACATTAACTTTCTAGATATAACCACTTCCTCCCACAATGCAATGCAATTAAAATTTGCACTGCCATCTGTTGAATCTCGATTAGCTGTTGTTTACTTTTGTAAACACACAACAATGAAACAATTTGGTAATTGTGTTCAATCAGTTTATGTGTGATATCTAACTTTGAAGCAATGAATTTTTCAATTTACAAAAATTGAATGTTGTTCTTGGTAAAAGACTATTACTTTGTAAAATGAATATAAATCGATAAGATGTGTTTTCATAAACTTAGCCAAAGTGGTTCCTCTACCAAGAAAATCAATTTATAAATGGAAAACAATGCTACTAGAAATTGGATTAGTTTCAAAGGAATACCATAGTTTTTCTAACACAGGGTTTGAAGTCAAAGGGTATAGCTGTTAGGCTGCCGTCACCAAGGATGGTGTTTTACCGTATGCCATATCCCATCAGACAATGACTGGAGACAGATACGCATCAATATTAACTGATCACACGGTTTATCATCTTAGCCAAAGATGAGGGACTTTATTTCCAACAGGATTTAGCTCCTCCTTATTATACTAATGTGGCCAAAGCAGTTTTAGATCAATTTAGATGCCCTTCCCAACTGTTGGATAGGCCATGGCAGCAACTTCATTGACTGGCCTCTCCATACTTGACTGTTTGCAATTTTTTTTCTTGTGGGGTTTTTTTGAAAGAAAAAGTTTATTCTCACCCTATAGCAACAGATGAATTAATGAAGCTGGTTGAAGAGGAATTACTGTTGATACTTCAGCAATTTTTCAAAAACACTTATCCTTTTTTGTTTTGTTGCTATCAGTGCATAGCTGTTGGTGGACATCAATTCGAATAAAGGTCAAATTTGGATCATTAATAATTAATTTATTAGTGTTATTTTTCTTTATTAAGTTTTACTCATTTTCATGTTTTCTGCAAACCAACATTTTGTAATGGTTATGCAAATAAAAGCATTTTGTAGAAAACATATCACTATTTCTTAGTGATTCTGCCATTTTGTTTTGATTGACCGTAAAAAAATAAAATATGAGGGTTCTTTTTTTTACATATCTATGTAACATAACTAAAAGTGTCAAGTTTATAGATTGTTCCATATGTCCAGGATATTAATTTAAAAATAGCGACCTCTTCATGTGACTCTCCTGTATATATATACACATACATAATTAAACTTATATTGAACTAACAAAAACTATTTACACTTTTTCAGTCATTTTAATAATTTATTGCCTAGACCTATTTCCTTATTGTCTCATATAGGCACCTTCAATATCCATTTCATCATTTTGACTGTCACTGTAATCACTAAAACTATCCATCAGACAATCTAATTCAGAATCATGTAAATTATCACCCATTAATTGAAAACAGACTTTGTTTTTTGTAAAAAACACACTTTGTTATAACCTCACGAGAATAAATTAACTATATAGCCTCTGTCACTTAAAGTATCAAAACAGGTGCATCTGTTATAAATGTTTTTGTAAAACAACAGATGCATCAAAATTCTTTCACAAATTCACCCTTGAGTAAAAATTAACATTTAAATTACAGTATAATAATATCAATTATATGTATATTACATACTGAAATTTTCATTCTAAAACACAATGAGTATTACAATATTTATGATGTAGGTATTAAGATAGTGTGAATGCATAATCAGAGGTTCTAAAAGTTTATAATTACTTCATAAAAAAACATGTTAAATTTAATAAAAATCCAGTCATATGAGCTAAGACAAATTAAGAAACATACTAGGCACATGCAAACAAGATGGTAATGAATACTTGAAATTCCAAATGTCATAATGTATGAGTGATCATTGTATTATAAATCATAGATTTTCTTATTTATACATATTTCAGAGTACCTTATCCTTTTGTTCGAGCTTCTCAACATACTTGTGCTGTCATCATCAAACCCACCAATGGCGATTTTCTGAAGTAAGTTGTTTTCAAATTTTATACTTTACCTTTGTTTTTTTAACATGGATTATAAGCTATTATATTTGGTCTGCTAATACTTTCTAGGATAGCCTAGCATATTTCTTAAAACAATTTTGGTTATTATTTCTTGCCCAATGTCCTGCCGAAGTCTTCTGGCCTTAATGTATCCAACAAAATTGCACTATCTTAGGTACATTATTAGGCTTATTCTGTGATGAGCGAATATTTGATAAAATAAATTGTTTCAATTTCCTCGATGTGTGTTTTGAATTGATTTTCTTAACACAATATCTCTCAGAGTTTATTTTTGAGTCCACTTTTGAGGAAATCTACCAGAAATCTTCCTGCCCCAAAAAACTGATGCCATGATCTATCTTGATGACAACATTTGTAAACGTTTCCTTGTTTGTCTGGAAGAACTTGTCTTTCCCAATTCTATAAACTGTTTTTTTGTCTCACAATTCATGTGTTTTACTCAAGTCTCGTCTCCAATCACGACACGATCGTGAAGTCACCATCTTTGTCGTAGGTTTTGATAAATAATGTCAATGATGCTACCATGCGTTGTTTCTTAATCGTTTGACAAGATTTTTGGTATCCATCTAGTACAAAACTTGTGGTGCCTAGCTTTTGTGTCAAAACCTCATGGAAAAAACTTCGTGAAATTTGAGGAAACTGAAGTGAGACCTCCATAATTGTGAAACGGCGGTTTTCATGAAGTTTTCCATTGTTTTTGCCACCAGTTCATCAGTCCACAATGTTTGGTTGGCCACTTCACTCTTCATTGTGAACATTACTGCACCTATTTTTCAAACTTAATACACCACTGCCTAACTTCACTTTCACTTTCTACATTGTTTCCATACATCTCACAAAGTTGCCAATCAATTTCAAATGGTTTATTATTTATTTTTTGGTTAACATAACCTAATTACCGACTGCTCTTCACAATTCGCAGAATTTTTAATTACAGAACATATTTAAAAAATTCACAGTGAACCGCATAAACAAAAGCAACATGAACTGCACGGTACTAAGGCTGGATGCGTAGTGAGTGGAATGCTTTGACACCAGGATGGTAGTGCTAGCCCCGCCAAGCTAAAATGTAAGTTCCTTTCTACGACTGTAGTTGTCAAGTCGCCATGTAAAATTTGTGAAATCCTTGTTTCTCACAAGCACTTAATATTTAATGTTCATGTTCATTTTTTAATGTTCATTGTTTGGTGTCCAAGTCACTTTGTATAATATAATGAGTAATAAATTATTTTATATTACCTTATAGATCCGTCATGTGACTTTGATTATGTCTTTATTACAAAGACGCGTTTCGGAGACGTATCTCCACCTTCAGTATTTTCACTCCGTAGAGGTCGTTAAAACATTAATATCACAAACACATTGACACTATACACACAATTAAATAAATACACATATACGTTGATTTTAATTTTTTTTTTTATACATGCGTACGGTTTCATGGTTTGCGAACTACTGGCATTACGGTGAGGCCAAGGTTATCTGACTATTGGTTGATCATATCAGTTTATCTGTAACTCATTGCCGTCTCATATAATGCATTTGATTGGAAGGACAGTTTTTCATTGAGGATATCGTTTGGTGATTGTTTAAATGATTTGTAAATTTCATATTATTCAATGGCATTCATCATTGGTCCTTTTTTAATGATATGGCTTGTTCATTTACTTAATGTTTTCATTGACAAATTCAAAATTTGTTGGCAAATATTCAACCCTATTGGTCATTACTTAAATTACACTACAATGTTTTATTATTACTTCTTCATAATATATAAAATAATCAACAACCTTATAAATAAATTGATATGAAATATCTTATGTTTTATATTGTGTGATTGATCATGCACATGTGATAAATATATCACAATCATGGTTTCAGATACTCATCTTCAGGTATGGTATACGAGAATCATCACTGAATGGAGAAGTCATTAATATATTTAAAACATGAAAAGATATACAAAACAACTAAAATATATCCAATCAAACTTTGCTAGTTGAGTCGAAAATTGTATTACTGTATGTGGTTTTAGAGTTCAAAATATGCTTCTAATTAGATCCATTATATCCCCTCTATGCTCAAGGCAAGTTTTAATCCTGGCACTACCACGCTTTATCTGTATTGCTGAGTCAAATATTGTATTAAAATATTAAAAAAAACAGTTTACCATTTAAGGAGACACGGATGTCAAAAATTTAATTATTTTAAATTTTGTTTTTATTGTTGTTTTGGATTCTATGACTATTTCTGAACAATTTGATATATAACACTTTAAGATTTGTTCACTCTAAATGTAAAATATATTGATTTGAAAAATTGTTGTACACGGACATTAATAGAGGTTCTCGCCAGTAGATTACATACACATGCTCACTTGAATATATTGGTTATTTAGTTATGTCATGTTGGCTAGCCTGTGTTTATGTTTCTTATTTGCTATCTGGCATCTGTTTATTGTTGGATATAACCTCAAATATTCATGTACATCTGGTATTTGAGTGATTTAGTGAAGTTTTACAGAATTCTCTAGTATTTTTGTTTCAGTTGTAGTTTTTAGTAGTTTTCAAGATGAAAAAAACCAAAGAAACCTGCTAAAAAGCACCGTTTCCATGGAAACCAATACAGTGGAAAAAGTGAAGTGTTCAGAAATGTGTGTGCAACAACTAGGCCTACAACAGTTAGGCTAGAGGAAAGTGATTCTGACTAGTCCTACACCCCATGAGAATTCTACTTCTAAAAGAAAGATTGGTGATGTTCTGATAGAAGACAATAATTGTGATGATGTTGGCTCAGGTAACATTATTGTAAATATAGGACTTCTCTCAAAGCTATGGGAATTCTAAAGGATCGTATGGAGATGGCCTTCAAATTAAAAAATTAGAATGTGTAAGCCACGTTTAGAAAAGAATAGGCGGTAGGTTGCGTAATTTAAGGAAAGACTTTAAAAAGAAAAAAATGCGAGACGGTAAGGGGATTGGAGGTTCAAAAGGGCGACTGACTGATGAGCCCTTTAATAATCTTCAAAATTATTATGGCTTGGCCATTAGAAGGAATAAAAATGATCTAAACAAAATGAAGCAGGATGTTGGGGCCATATTTTTTCATAAGGCATCTAGTAATGAAAAACCGCAGCACAACTTGTGTGATATATCATGGTGTAAATACATACAAGCTCAAAGGGATGGTACTGATTATGACCATAAAAACACTTTAGATGATGTTGTAATAGAGGTAATAAAACCCACTTACCTACCAAGCCTTAGCTAAGCCAGATCTTCTCAGTAAATGCCTTCACGGCAGAACTCAAAATGTAAACGAGTCGTACAACTCAGTTTTATAGACTCAGAACTCTCCAGATTGGTACATTTGATTCCATAATGAAGGGAATAAAGGTAGAATGAAATTCTAAAACCTTTAAGCCTAAAACCAGGACCTAACTGCGCCAAAATCTTGTCCCATATCAATTTTGTGTGAGTGCTGAAAGCGGAGAGATCTTGCCAAGAAGAGGTAAAGGAAACTTTCAAGAACGCTCAAAAGAGGAAGAGGGATGTGGAGAAACAAGAACAACCTGAATATGCAGCAAGAATGTTTGAAATGCGAGTAAATACAATCTTTTACACTATCTGGCCTTATTTCTTTAATATTTCTTAAATTCCCGAAAATTGATAATTTTTAAAGGAAATCGGTGTTTTCTCAAAAACTATTTGCCCTAAGCTCTTGAAATTTTTACCACATGTGTAAAACAACCTACCCTACAGCCCCTACCACTATGATCATCAACAGTAATGTATGTAGTTAATTAAAAAATATTTACTACCATAAAAAATTGTAAAAAAACTAATGTAGAATAAAAATTCTAACTTCTTTTTTTTAAAAGGTAACATTTTTGAAGTGGTAGGGGCTGTTAAGAAACATGTGGTAAAAATTTCAAGAATGTACCTTAAATAGTTTTTTAGAAAACACAATATACCTGAGAGCAAATGAACATGGCAGGGATACAGACGTCCATGTCCCCTTAACATATTTTGGGGGCCCAATTTTACTTGCCTTATAAATTACATATTCTTTCGCCACAGTTATTTAACAACCTTTTTGCATATAGTTTTATAACTTCAAGTTAAAAATCGACTAAGGGGGTAGCAAGTTTAATATATGTGTATTCCCAAAATAAACTCCCTGGCTGTCTTATACAATGTTGGACCCAACTAACAAAGTTGTATTGTATATTCTGTGTCTATATTTTTTTGCGAGGATAGATGGAAATATTCTGAAGACACCAAAGAGCTTGTATGATTTGTATCTACCGAAACCATTGTTCTTTCCTCAAAGGTCTTTCCTATCTTCCTTTTAGGCTGTTGTTTGTATGCTGGGAGTTCACCCTTAGCTCTTCCTCATATTCTCTACTATTCTGAATTCTTCCTCTGCTGCTACAAGAATGAGTGCTGCAGTAATTCTGGGTGCATTCTATACATCTTGTGTACACCTGAACACCTTCCGAAATTGGTACCTTTTATCAAATGAAGTAGGAGCAGTGAAACAACACATATTCCACATCTTCTGGTATAACTTGACAAGTAGAGAGCATAGGCGTGATATAAAGCATACATACCCTGTGAGAAACCTCAACCACGTTGCCTTTGTACTCATGTCTCAAAGGATGGTATAAAATAGTGAGTTCATCGATCTTGCTAATGTGTAGTTGATATTCATGTTTTGAGTTAGATGTTTTTACTACCTTGTCAATAAAGTTTCTGCCTTTAATTGGCCAGAATTTCTATAGGTAACATCCCTGAAATTAAGCATAGAGCATCATTGGACATTGTAGAATGCACAGGTCATTTGCAGTGTACCAGATTCGGTGAACTGCAACCATTTTATGGTGTGTGATAATATTAAATGGAATGAAAACAGAGTTTAGCAAGAAAACATACCGAGTTATGTTTTTGTATGATTATGTAGTCATGTTAATGTTAAGTTTAGTTAACCTTAAAAATGTTATTGTTTCAGTGACTACAGAATGTCAATGGACCTACACATTGGTGTGACAACAAGTACAGGACAAATTGTAGAATACGACCAAACAGGTTTACATAGAAACAGGAAAACACAATGGAACCAATGTTTAGTGATAACTCAAGTTCTGTCAGAACCATTGATAGAGCAATGGGATAGTGTTCTGAACACTGTGTCTAATCAGGATTGTTGGACTCCACAGAGGTAATAATATTTGTCATTCATTATTCTAATAAATGGTTATTTAAAGTTTTCTTGTGACAAGCTTATTTACTAGAGTGTAGATAGTACAAACTAAGAATGTGCCCTGTCAGAGCAAATATTATAGCTAAAAAGGTGACCCTCAAAGCCACCATATACAAGTCACTTTAGTTGAAAGATGAGTACAAAGTTTCCTCAACTGTCGAGTTTTTTGGTCTTCCTTTTCTAGGAAGGTCACAACACTGTCGCTTAATTCAAAATAGTTTACTGTTCTTCCATGGTTGGCTTTAAGGCTGGAATCTTGTAAAAAGAAACATTAAATAAAGTGTACACACTACTGTAAAATCTAACAAGGCCATCATACTCACACATCATTAAGAATAAGAATAATTTATTGCCATGTTTTGTTTGTTTTTTTACAAACATGGCAACGTCAATGTAACATTGTCTGCATATACTAATCAATAATAATTTACAATTATACAGGCTGTCCTTAAAATCTATTACACAATTAACATTTAAAATGTTCAATTAAAAAAAGTTATTGATAGAATAATAAGCCTTATTCAGGAAAGAATTTAAATTTTTTATTCTAATGTTTCAACATTAATAATATTTTTGAACCTTAATGGTAGGGTATTATACAATTTTGTTCCATTATGAAAAACAAGATTGAACAAAAATATTCTTCTTATGTCTAGTATAGTATGTAATTGTATTTGTGTTATCTGTAAAATGATTAATATTCATTTTAACAAATAATATAGTTGCATACATGAACAATTGAAGACAGAGACGTTATTTGTTTATCTTTAAATATGAGTATCTGTTTGCATGCATTTCTTGATTTTAAACCATAAATTACCCTAACAACTCTTTTCTGTAATTTAAAAATGGATGGACTAATGTACCAACAGAATTTCACCCAAAAATGATACCATATTCCCATTAAGTGACACAGCAAAAAACACTGATCCACAATGTTAAAAATCACACATTGCTTATAAGAGATACTGTTATTCAACTGGACATGCTTACAAGTTTGGGAATTTTCATGATTTCAATGTTGGTGTAAAGTCCCTGGTCAAAGTTCAGCACAGTAACAGTATAGTTTTGCTATAATAATTATGTCTACTTATTATTTTCCTTAGTTTAGATTCTGAAGTAAAATGGATTTTTTAAAATATTTTCCTCTAGTTTGTGCAGTTATTTTTTTATTAAACAAAACCTTAATAGACCTTAAATGGGCTTTACATTTAAACATTTTGTGTTGCTCCTCAATAACTCCCTTTTGGGGAGTCTCAGTGAATTTACCTCATAATACTAGAAAAGTATTGTTTTACACCAAAAAGGATTTCTTAAATTTCAGCTTCTACCTTTTCAACTTAAAAAATATTTAACCATCCTGGGATTGTTTTTACACTTGGTATATAAAACTAAAAAACTATAAATATACAGTTTTTTTTTGCTTATGTATTTTACAAGTATCTAATTAGGATTGTATTGTGTAATAATGTACATATTGGAATAAGTATAAGTCATAACAGAGGAATGGGGAGACACGACATAAATATAAATATTTCTTACAACAGATTGTTTTAAACTTAAAAATTGTACCTTCATCATAATTAATAGAGATCAGGGAAGCTGAATAATTATTTAAATATGCTATGGACCTAAGTTATAAGTTTTCAACCTAAAAATCTTAACACATTTCATGTTTCATATTGTTTTAGATATCACGAAGAGACATTCAACTGTTACACATTTGTCCTGGCATTTTTGCGCTGTCTGCACGATGGTAAACTAAGTGATGCTGCCAAAAGTAAAGTACAGTTTTGTGAAATATATGTTTCACCTCGAACAACATTAGCTTGTAAATACATTGCTCTATATAGAAGACTTAAAGACAGCGGCTATTATGTGAATCGTCTACATTCGAACTTGGGCAAGAAACTGTTTAAGTGAAAAATAGTATGATAAGGAAATTAGTGGATTTAGTACAAAATTTATTATATATAAAGATGTAAAGTTTGAAAATGTAACCATTCAAAAAGTGTGCTGAGGTTGTCGAATGATTTTACTTAAATTTTTTTATGTATTTATCTCTCTTGAAAGAATGGATTGAAAATAGTTTTTCCAGTTTACCCAAATGTATTGAACTGCTATTGAACTACAAACTAAAGGTTTGTTATGTATATAAAGACGTGAAAAATTGACATTACAACCTCACGATTATGTGACACTGCACTGGGACTGTGATGCTAACCAGTGTTATTAGTGAATTAATGCTACTTTGAGATCTGCAAACAGCAAGAGGTCTACCTTCAACTAGCTAAGGACATCTCATCAGATGCAAGCTTAAAGGTACAATTTGTTTTAAGCAATAGTACTTTAGTTGGTAAACAATTATTATGTAATACTGTAAACATTAGTCTACACAAGCATTTCCCCTTGAATAGTAATACTCCAATTATCAGAGGTCAGGATAGAAGCTGTGGTGGATAATATAAGTATTTAATTTATATTGTAATTGCTGAAATCACATTTTGTCAACTAGAACAATTTTAAACTTTGCACAGCATTTTTTCGTTAAAATAAGAGTATGTTATAAAGTCTGATTTGCAGCTTAGTACAAATCTTTATTTTACTGTACCATTACAGTTTTATTTTTAAAATATTAAAATTCAAAATACTTGTATCTTACGTGTATTAACTTCTTTAATATGAGAAGTAATTATAAATATTTAGTGTTGAATAGCAGTAAAAAAGGGAACAAACATTTTAACATTATCAGTAAATTGCAGTATTAATATATAACTCTTACCTGCTCGTTAAAATAATTGTACTGCCTAACCTAAAAAACAGTAGGCCTAGAGAAGATAGCCCAATATTATAACACAATACTGTTTAAGCGACGGCCTTTTGGTATTCGGAGGGCCAGTTAATTTTAATGATAATTTAACAAACGTAGTAAATCTTAACAAATTATTATCACAAAGAAACAAAGATTGTGACATGTATGGTTAATATAAAGATGATGTGTCCCACCTTCCGGAGAACGTCTTGAAGTGTAGAAATGGTGTCCACTGAGTAAATCGATTGTTCCTTCCTGGCTATTAGCTAACAGTTGCAGAGTTGAATAACACAATTGAGAGGAACATGAATTAGTAAGAAACACTAATACTTTGAGTGTCTGAGTCATTTGAAATGTTAGGTTTCGCACACATATAAAAGGCATGTGAAGCGAAGTGATGCCAACTCTGATCGAGCTGGGGAATAGAAGCGGCGTAATTACGAATAACTAATTATCCGGTAGTTATTCATAAGATTAATTTAAGCAGCATTTGTTCTGGCACTGATGTTCAGAGCTTGCGTTTCTCTATAAAGAAAAAACCTTACGAATGCAACTGTAATTTAAGTTACAGCTGCACACGGAGTGTAGCTTACGAGTTGTAAGCTAAAACAATAACGCAACGAGACTACCATCCCAAGCTAAGATGCCAAGCATCCTCTAACCAGGGGTGGGAGTCATGTCCAGCAGGAAATGAGATCACCAATCACAAAGCATCTCTCGAACATGCCGACCTTTTACTGGACTGTTGTTACTCCGGATGTGGGGCTGTGTTAGTAATTTAGTGACAGAACTGTATACAACTGAACTTTTGGCACGTAGAATAGAAAATACTGTTAATATAGAAATTTCCGTTGTTAAATCACCTCTTGCAAGTTATGAGATATGTAGTGCTCGATTTGAATCGACACACACTGTCGAAATCAAATCTTTTGAATGGTTACAGATTTCGGAATTCCAAGCATTTGTAAATCATATGTGAATTGTTTTTGCAATATGTGCAACTTGTATTCACTGATACACTAGTAGGGTGATAGGTGTGTTTTATGCGTTGAGGCGATTGTAACTCGTAGGAATGTTTTCTACTTGTAGATGGTGAATTAGCGTTTAGTTTTTGTCATAAGTGAGAGCTCTTAAAGCTTGTGAGTTCTCGTTGAAAATGTTTAAAATCGTGTGAATACTCTTTTGTGAGTTGGCGGTAATGTTAGGTAAGTCTAATATTTTACTAATATGTAAATTTACTAAACGTCGTGTGTTTTGGTATCTATCCTGAAGATAGTCCCAAGTGATTCTATAGTTCACTGGAGAAAGAGGTAGACCCTTAATTGTGTTTAAAAGGTTTATCTTTTAAGCAAGACAATAAATATGTAAATTTTTCTATTGCGGATAGTGCATTGTTTTGGTTTATAGTAATATCGAACATATAATAAAAATTTGTCCATTGAGACACTTCACCTGTAAATGTTGGTAAAACTAATTTAGGTAATTTAATATGATTCCTATTTATTTGTGACTGATGTAATGAGTGACTCTCATTCATATCAGTTTCTAGAGGCTTTAATTGCGGTAGCAAATCTGGTATTTGTGTTTTAGTGTTAAATATTAATTCTGCAAGTTCATCTTGTAATTTGAGAATATCGTTTAATTCAAATTCAGCGGATGTGTTGTTAACTTATTTGTCAACAAGTGCATCAAATTCTGAGGTTTTCTGTAAGATTACCTCATCATATTTTTTCATTTTATAAACTGTATGTGGTGTTAAGTCTGATGATTTATAAAGATTGGATAATTCAATAACACTTTGCTTTATTTTTTCTACTCTACCTGTAAGTAGTTCGGTTTGTCTTAAAATGGTTGAATAATGCATTTTAATTTAGTGATTAAACAATACAAATTTAACTAGAATAATATAAATTATTCACAGGTAGCGTATTAAGATAGTGTATTTTTTTTAACAACTCAAGAGTAAAGAAAGAAAAAGTGAAACTTGAGAGTTTAAAATCATATGCGTAAGTATAAAGTTTCAGTATCTGACAGAATAAAGTTGCTGTTCTAATGCAGAGAAAGTTGATTGATACTGCATGCGCAGTATGTCTCCTTTCCTTTCCAACAGGAAAGGCAATTCCATATGGCAACAACTGATCTTTACAATTTTTTTTAAAAAATGAGATCAAACATTCAAAATAATAAAAAACTGTAATCCTTAGCGAAAAATCAATAGATCCAGTCCGGAGGACCAAATGTTTAAGCGACGGGCTTTTGATATTCGAAGGACCAGTTAATTTTAATGATAATTAACAAGCATAGTAAATCTTAACAAATTAATATCACAAAGAAACAAAGATTGTGATCCTGATAGTTAAAAGTGTGACAGATGATATCAACGTTTTACTGTACTTATCCTCTGAATTATGAAAACTATTTTTATAGCTTAGTTTAGGTATGCCTAAAAGGCTATTAAAACCTAAAATGGTTTTGTATTCCTTAAATAGAGCCTATACTCCACTAAAGTTGTCACAATCAGCTACCAAAAGAGAGGCAGGCATTTCTTTATATAGAAACTTTACATTTATATAGAATATCCAAACTGAAATCTCAATTAATTGCAATCTCTAATTTTAATCTTAATGATTCTGCAATTAAATTACTTATCTCTTACTATAATAATTCAAATTTGCCCCTAACCACAATCACTAGAAACTTAATAAAACACAATTATCTGATTAATTGTTCTTTATTAATTATTTCCACTTAATGCCCTGATGTACATTTCGATAGCATGGTTATCATCATCTAAGTAGATATGTAAGTTTAGATCTTGTTTATAAGCAAGACCCTCCGATGATGATAACCATGTTATCGAAATGTACATCAGGGCATTAAGTGGATATAATTAATAAAGAACAATTAATCAGATAATTGTGTTTTATTAAGTTTCTAGTGATTGTGGTTAGGGGCAAATTCTAATTATTATTGTGAATTTCACCACAGTGCTCAACAAGATTGTATCTCTTACTGATGATTAATTATCCAACAACTCATTTTGTTTCTGGGTTGTATTTCTAGGTCTTAAATTTGAGAGTGGAATATCAGGAAATTATTAATGTAGAAAAGTTTGCACGTTTTGAAGTAATTATAATATTTCAAGTTGAATATTTGAAAAACTATGAAACAAAATTTGGGAAAAGAAACTTATGCTAAATTTAAACAAAATCGACCAAAAGCCACAACAGTAATACTTAATGTACATTTCTTAATATTATATAGCCTAGATGAATTTGAACAAAGACTCGTTCTGGAGGTCATGATAGGTACTTATTTGATTGTATGGTCAAATTGTTTCATAAGGACAATAACTCTATTCCCAAAGTTGTTTATAACAAAAAATAACACCCCCCCCCCCCAAGGTCTTTGAATTCTGCACATTAGATAGAAGTTAATACACTGATACTATTCCAAAATATTGGTATTAATAATAATAATAATATATAAGCAGATTGCAACTGCAAAAAATGAGCAATTTCAGGCTCTTATTTATGAAGGAACTGAAAAGTCATTTCTGACTGTCATTAAATAAAAAAAATTACTTTCACATATCTAGGCCTACATTGTGCTGTCATTAAAAACTCAATTTAATTAAATATGCTTAGGAAGAATTTACAAGAGAGAAACAAGTTTTGGCTTATTATTACACTTCTCATAAAGTACAAATTTAATGACATCAATGTAGTCAAGCGAAGCTTTCATTTAAAGATGGAACTGGTTAGGACTATAGAAGTCAGTGGGTATACTAATTTTTGTTAAACTTCATTTTGTTTTAATTTCTTAACATCATTATGTAAACCTGAGTGTAAAAATTCATTGGTGGATATATAGATAAATAATGGCTTTATTAATTATTGGAACGAAGTTAACACCCCCCCCCCCTAATACAAGGGATGGATTGATCCTAATCTGTGTCACTGACTTCTCCGAACCCTTTATTGTGCACTTTGGTGTTTCAGCCATGGGTCTGGAGGCATTCCATTCTCAGACTACCAAGGCAGCTTAGTACCTCCCAGTCCTATAAACAATTATACCTTGGAATTGGATTCCTTTTAGTTGTCTTGGTATTCCAGCAAATCAGGAGCATAGTGAATTTAATTTTAATACATACAGTTCTACGTTGTCATGGATACTGAACATTCAATGACAAGTAGCCTGGAGTTCGCTACTTTAACTAAAGATACAACATATAAAGGGAGCCGACAATGTAGTTGATGATTCATTTTCTTATAAATTAGAACCTGTAGATCTACCAGGACACCTTTAAACTACCCATACTGATTGTTTCTATTTTAAATAATATTCCTGATTTCTTTAAAGACATCAGGTATTTATGACATCACACAGATATCTTGCTCCCAACATCACTGCCTCTTTTGAGAAGCTTTTTTACAATCACTACCCTTAAGGAAAATTCATATCTATTTACAATAGTTAATGCTTTTATTAAATTTACAGTCTTCATTCCTATCTGAGAATCCAGACAACGCCTGGTATATCAGGCTTGTTAAACAAATTATTTTCTCAAGATTAAATATATTTTTATTAGTTTTTCTCTGTTATTTATCACTACTTACAATGTTTACATTTTTAATATTGATTTGTTGCAGTGCAAGGATTGATCTTGAATACCTTTGCTATACAGTGATTGACTTACTCAAAGGTGATTTAAAGGTAGGAACTGCTATTTTATATTTTATACATATGTTTGTCTAACAAGAAATACAATTGTGATAATTCAATAACTCAGTTTCGGATCTTTCAGAACATCTTTAAATGTCTAGTTCAAATATACATTTAGAATGTTCCTTAAACATTAAAAATGAAATAAAATAAGATGGTAATAAATACCCGATTTTTTTTTTCATTACGTGATCCACTCTTGTTACGCTATGTTGCAGCATTTCATAAATACATAGGATTTATATCAGGTTTGGAAACATTTTGCAACATGTGAAAATATTTTAGAAAGAAACCATCATATTTGACCATTTTATGTGATTGGAAAAAAAATTTTTTTTTTCCTTTTAAGCATGAAACTTACCATTTTTTCACCCATAGCTGTGAAAATGGGACTTGTCAATTCTAGGCTATCATTGTTCTAAATGATAAATACAAATCAGTCTTAACTTTTCAACATAAGCCATGAAGCTTAACACCAGGGTTATGCTTCTGTAAATGTGATTTTTTAAACTGTATTAATTATTTTTTTTACATATTCTTGTAGGTCTTTTCAACCCGTTTCTTCTGAAAGTTTAGTTTTTATTTTATCCTTAAAATTAGCTAAGTTAGAGCAACTTGATAGTTTAATAATTTTGCTATTAGATTGATTTATGCTGAGCCCACTTGTGTAAAAATGCTCATTGTTGCTGTAATAATGGTTTTCAAGATAGTTTACCTGCTTGCAAAAAATCACTCAATGAAACCCAAAACACATGTACAGTAGAACCCCTCTAATCCGTCATCTTCGGGACTGGGGGCATGGTCGGAACGCAAAAAAGGTCGGATTATCCGAAAAAAGTCAATATTTATTACATATTATATAAAGAGATTTTTTTTAGTGAAATAAGTGATATATAAACTTTTAAAAGTCTATATAATAAAGTCTATATTATAAACACTGCAAGTACTATAGCAAATCAATAGAAACAACATGAGAGATGACACAGCACTGAAGCGGGAAAGCGATAACAAACCGGATGAATGGCGCCAGACGGGCCGTGAGTCGTCGGCACATTATCGCGAGCTCGATCACGGTCGGATTAACCGGAGTAACTGACCACCCGAGGGTGGATAATTCCGTTTGAACTGCTTCTCTTCTAGAGCTTGACAGTGTGCAAATCTGTTGTCTTCAGGCTTAGTTCGGTAAATGTTTTGCTTCAAGTATATCCCCAAAAAAGTAATTTAGTGGGTTCAAATAGGGTGACCTGGTCGGCCACTCTGATTTCCCCCCTCCAATTGATATAACAATGAAGTAAAACTTATCTAGTAGCTATCGAAATTGAAGGTTATAATGTGGAGGTGCCTCGTTTTATTGAAACCACATAATGTCAAAACGTGTTATACTGTCAGTTTGTGAACTTGTAGCAAAACAGTACGTACTAAAATTTCATAATGGGAGACTCCGTTTCAATTTCCATCTATTATGATTGGACTGATAATATTGTTGCCAATTATCCCAGCCCAAACATTCACTCTCTGATGTCATTAGGCACATTGACAGGAGACACAGGCTTACCTAGGAAAGTGGTCCTTGGTATTTTACCTAATAGTACACAAGTAAGAAAACACACAAGTTCTGTAGTATTATGTAAACACTGTTCACTTTCTCAATTAGTAGAGAGTATAAAAAGAAGATTGAATTGTTTTAATTTAGGATGCATATGTGCTGTGACCCGGTTCCCCATCTTCTTGGTTCAGAGAGGTTACATTCTGGAGGGAGTGATTTTATAATTTTTGTTTTGAAGCAGTCATAATTATTTTTTACTAGAGGAACTATTGAAGTTGTTGGAGCGAAAATGTATTTTGCATGTTTTGTATATTGGCCTATTGCATGGAAAATAACTGTGGGGGGGGGGGAGGTTAGGTTGTTTAGGTGTGTTGGGATCCTGAAGCTTGTGGTGAACTAATAGATTTGTGGGCTGTTTAAACAAGACTCTGGGAGGTTCTGTGAGAAGATTCTTGGTATGGTTGGGGATAATTGGTGACCAGAGAGATGGATAAGTTATCTTTTTTCTTGGGTGTGATATCTGTGTTTTGTGTCAAATGAATTTGATTCCTAACCAGTTTCTCAGGATAACCCCTTTTTACAAATGCAGATGTCATTCTTTTGTTAAATTCATGTAGTTTAACAAATCCTTTAAGCACTGATTGCCTGGTTATAGGGAATGACTCCTTTAGTATTCATAGGATGGCTGCTGTCGAAGTGGAGGTATTTGTAGGTGGTTTGTTGGTTTAACATGGATGTCAGTTTGTATTTTGCCGTTCTTTAGTTTTACATTGACGTCCAGAAAGGTAACTTGTGAAAGTCCAGGTGGAATTTAGAAGAAAAAATTTATAAAGTCTTTCTAAGCTTAACTGTTCTGATGTAAAAATTAAAAAGGTATCGTCAATCTATCTGTACCAACAGAGTTTGATGGGGTTGCCGTCTAAGAAAAGTTTCTTCCAATTCTCCCATGGGATTGCATAGAATGGAGCCATTCTGGTACCCAATGCTGTTCCTTTATTTGTAAAAAAATCTTGCCTTGGAATTTTCTTGCCTTGAATTGAATTTGGAGTTCTAGCCTTGTGTTTACAAAATATTTCAGAACTTGAAGTGTTTTATTGTGTGTTTTTCTATTTGTGTACTATAAGGTAATACCAAGGAACACTTTGTAAGGTAAGTCAGTGTCTCCTATCCATACAAAATCTAAACTAATAGATAGATAAAATAGGACAAGAGAAGATTAGATAAAATGTGTTAAAACCGTTGACTTATTGAAATCATTCTAGTAGCAAAATTATTGAACTTTGAGCTGCTGTGACAAGATAAAAACTAAACATTCATAAGAAGCAGGTTGAATTGACCTACCAGAATATGTAAAACAATGAATACAGTTATATTTGTAAATACCGTAAAAAAATACAGTTATTTTGTTATATCCAGGACGGTGAATCCAGTAGGTACTTAAGACCAAAAGCTTTAAAATAAGGGCTTCTTCATCTTTCTAGTTCCTGAAATATTAAGCCATTTCCATATTTTTTACACACACTATAATATTAAGTAATTTAAGTTGGGAAATTACTGCTA
Source organism: Aphrophora alni (assembly GCA_963513935.1). Classification (NCBI taxonomy): domain Eukaryota; kingdom Metazoa; phylum Arthropoda; class Insecta; order Hemiptera; family Aphrophoridae; genus Aphrophora; species Aphrophora alni. The sequence goes on from OY740771.1 coordinate 9,920,918, forward strand.
TGAGTGGATACTTCAGATGTTACTATATACATGAGGAATATTTGCAATAATAGATATTTAATAATAGCAAATCATAATACTGTGTAGGCCTATATATAAAGTTAATAACAACCCTAGCCTGATGTTAGCCTTAAGATCTGGTTATATTTTACTGTATTTATTACAACTGACTTTTATACCTAATTAAAGCATGCGTCTCGATCCTGAGGTAACCTCGACACCTTTCTTCATGAAGTCTTTGGGTTAGATCCTTCTTGATCAACTCTTGTGACACTATAACGAGGGCTCATGTCTCTGTTATAACCTCTTTTTTTATGAGAAAAAAGTATAGCAGTCTCCAAACTTTTTGCAAAATTGTTTGATTTTGGTAAGTGAGGAATTTAAAACAAAATAAGCTTATGTGAAGCACAACTTGACCATCCAAGGCTGTCCCTGGAAGTAATTAAAAAAAAAATTTTTTTTACCTAATTTTGATTATACGGAACAATCATTTTGTCAACAAGTTCCATGTAATGGACAGTTTTTTGATACATCTAGTTTTTTGAGTTTTTGTTAAAAATATATTAGACTGTTCATGATTTATTTTGTAGCATGTTAGTCTCATCTTTTATTCTTGCTTGCTAATAACAGAGTTAGGAAATAAACCACAAACACAATTTTTAGTAAAATTCTACTCTTTTATTGAGTCTTGCCGACCATGATTTCACCAGTGACAGCATTTACGAGGCAGCTTAACACAGACTATAGGTAGAACGAATAGTTACTTGGCTCGCAAACAAATGTAAATGGACAGGGTGTTGAGGGGAGTGGGAGACTTCTGGTCAAAGGTCAGATAATGGTTTCAATAGAGGTGAATTTGACAAAAAATTTACTTGGTCATTTAAAACATGGCTAGCATCTTTATAAAATAATCGCTTAATCTCTAATATTTCCAATAAATTTAATTTCCTACTTTTTTCATTGACATGGTGAAACCATGGTCGGTAAGACAATAAAAAGTAGAATTTTACTAAAAATTGTATTTGTGGTTTTCTTTCCTCAAAATGGAGTTCTACCAAGTGCCGTCGGTCAGTAGTATAAATCGTATAACAGTGTTTATAGAAAATGTCATTAGAATACCCATCAAAACTGAGGATCATCTATCCTGCAAATTTATAGGCAATCAGAAAACCTTGGTTGTAAAAATCACCCGATACTCTTGGGAAAGATAAAGGTAATTAATTTTGTTTATGATTATAAATATAATGAGATTTTTTTTGGAATTTTATTAAAAAGTTTGAATGAAAATCGTCAACATGTAAAGGATTTCCATAATCTGCACTAGGACAATTAGGAAAACTAGCTGAAGAAAGAAAGTTCAATAAAAACTTGGAACACAATATATCACAAATAATACATTTATTAATGTTTTTAACGGCAATGTTCCCATCTTCAGTAATGCATGAACTACAATAATCAAAATGTTGTCTATAACTAGCAGAGAAAATGATAGCAATATGAAATTGAAGGCATCTTTTTTATATCTTAGGGGGTGTTTTTGTTGCTCATATATGTTAAAAACATATTTTCAAGTACATTATTATCCAATTTGCATGGTTAAGTTTTATTCCAGCATTTTCATTAACATTATGTTATCAAAAATATAATAAGCTATATCAGCCATATTGTTTTTACAAATGTTTTACACCAATTGTGATATTTGAATTTTGTCAGCTCAATTACTACTGCAATCTATTGGTGCATTCTACCACAGAGCTGTTGACATCCACTAATCAAATAGATCTAAACTGGACACCTTTATGCATAAAAGGAACCAAGCGCCTCTGTCTTTAAAATGAGAAATTGAGGCTCAAAATTTCTTAAGGTTCCTAATTATATTTCAGCTGTAATGCAAGTATAATTTAGTATCAACAATTTGTTATACATTTGTTTTTTAATTATCTTTATTTATCATATCATTTTTTGTTTTATACAAATTATTAAAGAAACTGGCACTGGGTTCCTTTCATTTTGTTGTAATATAAACCAGCCCAGCGAAAATTTCACTTAACTGTTTGTTTTATTATTATTTTATTTATCACCTTTATTGTAATAATATTTAATTATTAAATGTCACAATTTCTTGTATATCTGACTGTTTAGTATCTACTCTTTGTAGTTAGTGGTAATATAGTTCAACAATTTGTTTTGTTCTTTTTTTTAAACTCATGATCAAAATAATTTAGTTCACTTTGCAAAATTATTTACTGGGCACTTGATTCCTTTATGCACATTAGCTGATCCAAGAAATACAAAAACAATTAATGGTGTTTTGTTCTCTTATGTGTTTTCGGGAAGGTAACTAACATTTATTTATTTTTAATTGTATTACCGACCACCATGATAATTGTTGAGCACATAATTTTCTATGAGATGGCTGGGCTAACTCAATTTGGATAAGAGTGCCGCTTGGTTCCTTTATGCATAAAGGCATCCAACTAGTGCAGTCAAATTTAGCCATTTTATGTTTCTCTGAATGATTAGTATTAAGTTAATGTGTTCATTTTGTTTTAAGAGTATTTTTAATTTTGTTGCAGAGAGGACGACAGCTTTATCACATCAATGGTAAAATCAAATGAAAAAGTTATTGTGTTGAAAAAATAATTATAAAAAATATATTTTATTACTTTTTAAAATGTTTAATTATATATTGAACAATATATTTTTTTATCTTTAAAAATAAAGTATGTAAATGAATATTTAAATAAATAATTTTATTTATCAGCTTGCATTATTTTATTAAATATCTTTTCATGATTTTCAATAAGAATTTTTTACAGTGACATTAAAGAAAGTTATTGCTTTACTTTGTTTATTATATATCTAGAGGAAAGCACTTAAGATTTTAAATGAGAAAGTTATCATTTGGTTTATTTTCTGGAAGAGTGCAGCACCTCCTTGATGTACAAAATGATTTTACATGAGTCCGATTTTACATGGTATCTATTGCTTAGTTATTCTCATAGAGCGCAGGTATTCCTTTGCATTGAAAATTTTATTTTTTTAATTTCAGAAGAAAATCTTCAAAAGACAAAATGTTACCTTAAAATGTTGTTATAGAATAATTCTAGTAGATCGCAGCACCTCCTTGAAGATAAAAAATTATTTTATCTCAGAAAGTTATAAACTTAGTTTATTTTCCTTAAGAGTGCAGCACTTCCTTAACATGAAAATTGATTGTAGTATTGAGTGTAATATGTTCCGTTAAATATTTAACAGACCGTTAAGTTTTTCTCAGTGTAACAAGAAATTATCCTGTCTCGCTGTGAAAACTTAACCGCTGGTTAAATATTTAACGGGGCATAAATTTTCTCAGTGAAACAGTACAAACTTAATCGACCGTTAAGTTTTTCTCAGTGTAACAAGAAAATTGTTCTGTCTCGCTGTGAAAACTTAACCACTGGTTAAATATTTAACGGATCACCAATTTTCTCAGTGAAACAATACAAACTTAATCGACCGTTAAGTTTTTCTCAGTGTAACAAGAAATTATCCTGTCTCGCTGTGAAAACTTAACCGCTGGTTAAATATTTAACGGGGCATAAATTTTCTCAGTGAAACAGTACAAACTTAATCGACCGTTAAGTTTTTCTCAGTGTAACAAGAAAATTGTCCTGTCTCGCTGTATAAACTTAACCGCTGGTTAAATATTTAACGGGGCATAAATTTTCTCAGTGAAACAGTACAAACTTAATCGACCGTTAAGTTTTTCTCAGTGTAACAAGAAAATTGTTCTGTCTCGCTGTGAAAACTTAACCACTGGTTAAATATTTAACGGATCACCAATTTTCTCAGTGAAACAATACAAACTTAATCGACCGTTAAGTTTTCTCAGTGTAACAAGAAATTATCCTGTCTCGCTGTGAAAACTTAACCGCTGGTTAAATATTTAACGGGGCATAAATTTTCTCAGTGAAACAGTACAAACTTAATCGACCGTTAAGTTTTTCTCAGTGTAACAAGAAAATTGTCCTGTCTCGCTGTGTAAACTTAACCGCTGGTTAAATATTTAACGTGGCATAAATTTTCTCTGTGAAATAGTACAAACTTAATCGACCGTTAAGTTTTTCTCAGTGTAACAAGAAAATTGTTCTGTCTCGCTGTGAAAACTTAACCACTGGTTAAATATTTAACGGATCATAAATTTTCTCAGTGAAACAATACAAACTTAATCGACCGTTAAGTTTTTCTCAGTGTAACAAGAAAATTGTCCTGTCTCGCTGTGTAAACTTAACCGCTGGTTAAATATTTAACGTGGCATAAATTTTCTCAGTGAAATAGTACAAACTTAATCGACCGTTAAGTTTTTCTCAGTGTAACAAGAAAATTGTCCTGTCTCGCTGTGAAAACTTAATCTCTGGTTAAATATTTAACGGGTCATAAATTTTCTCAGTGAAACAGGACGAATTTGATTTACCATTAATTTTTTAATCACATAAAATCAATTTCCATGTCCGTTAAGTGCTGCGCTCTTGAGGAAAATTATCCAAGTTGTAACTTCACTAATGGAATAATTTTTTTATAGTCAAGGAGGTGCTACACTCTTTCAGAAAATAAACTAAGCTATAATTTTCTCAGTTTAAAAATAAATTTTCATGTCAAGATGCTGATATACCAGAATTATGTGGATAACTTTCTCAGGTACATTATTTCAATGTTCAAGCAAGTGCTGTATTCTAACAAAGAATGTTCTCAGATAAAATCATATTATTGCAGATAAAGGAGGTGTTGCACCTTTCCAAAAAAAAACAAAAAAAAACTAACTTTCCCTGTTCAAATTAATTTTCAATCCCAAGGAAGTATTTGTACTCTCTGAGAATGAAGTAATTGATACTACTAGTAAAATAAATCATAATGTATCTTTTATGAAAGTTTTATACATACTTACCATTGACGAAACCCTTTCCACACTCACTTGAAACTTCAAATAAATGTAAGGGGGGGAGGGGATATAATCTCTCTTCTATCAATAAATTTTCAATTAATCATTGTTTCATTGTTTAACTTGTATACACATTGTTAGGATGTAGGATTCCATTGGGTAATAACAAAATAAACAACACTTTTTTAATTTTAGTGGAAATTGTAATCAGAGTGATGCTCCACATACATAAAATATAACATGTCATTATTATTTTATATAATTTTATTTATATCTAGTACAGTAATAAGTAATTGTGATATATTTATATATCTCTTGTCATTTATATTCAATTCAATAATAACAATAATAATAAATATTTTTTAATATTATTAATGTCATTATTATTAATAGTAACAATAATTAGTTTATATGGTTGCTTAAAATAATTAGAAAAAGAGATAAAAAAGAAATTAAATAAAAAAAATTGCACCAACAAGTGGGGAAAATAGTTACGGACTATATTAAAATTTACATTTTTAGGAATGAATAAATTTTTAAAGGAGACTTGGCAAGAATCCTTTAAAAAAGGAGGAAAATAAATTAGACTCCTATATTAAAATAATCATGTTCCAATATCCCACACATATAGGCCTTACATCGTAAAATAATTTAAGTTGAGTTTTGTGCAACGGAAAGTCGGTAACTATTTAGTATTGCACCTTAATAAGGCTGACATTCCTTGCAAATATATATAAACCCATCTTTCTTTTATACCTATATAAAATGCACACATATGTTTAGGCAGCTCTGAACATTCCATTTAGGCCAAATAACCTAGCACCTATAAATGTATATATTATATCTATATCATAAATACAATTAATAGCAAAGTAATTTAACATTTGAGCATTTATACAATAAATACAAATCAATAAAAAACTGATATAATAGAATTTGATTTCGATAACAAAAAACCTAAATTGGTGTTCCGCCTTTTTTTTTTTATTTACATTATCTTTACATTACTTATGCATTCGCTTCATCCATGATTTCTTAATAATTAAAATGTATGACACGCTCTAATTGGCAGTTAAAAACAATACTTAAAATTATTAATATAATGTTGTCTGCTAAATAAACTAACATAGTTGTATAAAATATTATATAACTTTTAAATTTATTTAATCTTTTTAATCTAATTGTCTAATTTATACATTCACATTTTATATTCGTTTCCTTTATTTTGTCTGTCATCAAGGCCGTCTTAACATTGAGGATATCCTACAGCCACTTTTTAAAGTTGATGCAAAAATATATTATTACAAAATATTTGAATTCACATCAAAAATATAAATAGATGATTTTTGCACTGTAACGTTCTATCAGTAAGAAGTTTAGTATAATGTGACCCTCCTCGTCGGGAGGTTTGTTATTTAAGAATAATTTAATTAACCTTTACAATAAATATACTGTTTACTGACTATTGCCAGTCAACTAAAAGTTGAGATATATTAGATGAAATCTTTGTTGTGAGAGCATTTTATACTTTGTTGCCTACATTTTTACTTGTGTTACTGCCAATAGTAGAAAATTATGGTCATACAATTTGATCTACCAATTAAAAATTTTCTATACAAATCAAAATAAAGTAAATATAACAGCATTTATAGAAACGCAGGTATATAACTGTCAGAGATATAAAGAAATTCAGTTTCTAATCCATAAACAATGTATCAAAAACTAACTAAATATTATCTTGGGTTAAACACACAACAAACTTTGTGAGCCCACAATATGTTATACAAAATACAATGTCATTTTCCAAGTGAGTAATATTTAATTAAAGTGTCTATAAAGCTTATCAAGTTTTCCAGGGCTTATAATTCATTTTACTACCTTCATCAAAACAAATGACCAAATAATACTCATAAATAAAAAGTACAGAAAATATAATGGATAAAACAATAATGTATACACATTCGTCCATAAAACCCCCAAAATAACGCAATATAAATTATATTCTATACAAATAAAAAACCAAAACAGGTTAATATTACTTTAAACAGTTATTCAAGAAGTAAATTACATTAACATCAAATAACGATATAATAAATACAAAGATATGTTTAACATATTATATAGTCTATACATAGCTTGTTAGTATAACATGCAGAAATTTATAAATTCTGATTTGGAAAAATAACAACTAATAAACTATAAAATTATAGAGTAATGTTATTTGCAAATCATTTAGTATTAACATAAATTTTTATGAAAAATATAAGTTTATAAATAATCTGTACATCACTTTTCAAAGAAAAAAGTTTATGGATATAATTGTGGTGTAAACATATTGTATAATCAATCATTACTACTCCTGATATCAGCTGTGTATGCATTAAACAATGTTTTTTTTCCTTCGGTGGACGTCAAACCTATTTTGCATTGACATGTTCAGGTCGGCAAAACAAATTTGAAGATATCAAGTTATTTTAAGAGGTCAGTGTCCGAAAGTACAATTTTTGCAATAACTATATTTTTTATAGAGTTGGGGTTTTAACCATTATACACAAAATAGACCATAGAATGATCTATACAATAAATATCAATGCTGGAAGGTGTTAGAGCATTCTTCCCTCCCACCTTCCAAGCTTTATTCCCACAGTTGCTCTTTTTGTATACAGAGATGTTAGACATATAATGAAAGTCAGTAGAATTGTGTTCGCCCAATAAAAAGTGAAAGAAATATATGTCTTTGTTCAATGATCCATGGCGAGGAACTCAGCAACCATAAAAAATCAACCACTTAATGCTGTTACATGAAAACCAGAAAAATAAACCGTATTCTTTAAAAATAATTTTAAAAATGTTTTTAAAATAAAAGTTTCTTGTTTAGTTCTAAAAATAGTAGGCCTACAATAGTATATTAGTCTATTTTATGAAAAATCAAGCATAATATCTTGTCTTTCTGTTAAAAACGGCATCAAACTCTTTATGGACTTTTTTAACTTAAAGCGTTAATAGACAAAGATAGATACGTTAAATATTTCTTTCTCTTTTTTTATCGAAGGCGTCATTTACATAAATGTTCTTGTCAAACATCTTTCTGGCTGTTATAGTTTTAGCTGTATATTTCCTAAGATACTGAAAGTATTCATTGAAAAAATATTAAAAATTTTATATTTCTTTTGTTACTTTTGGTAACTTTACAAACTCATTACACGTAGTTCAAAATAAAATGAAATAAATTAATGGGTGATCTATAATTTTATGGTTTAACTAACTTATAAGTCCACATAAGGATGGAATTACATTTTTAAACAGGAATGCACATATATATATAACAATACATTAAAAACAAACTATACCCCCAAACCGCCATTACACAAAATATTTTGGTTAAAGATTTTTAAATAACCTTCACACAATGGATTTTGGAAAATGGTGGAATGTTTTTTAGCACTAATGTAAAACAGATTAAAGAGTGCAATAAGAATATATTGGAAGGATATCCTAAATACTACAATGACTATATGTTAGGTCCGATTTTAGTGTTGATTTAAGGTAGAAAATCTTTAAAGCCACAATATACTGGTTTTTAAAGATGACAAAATCAACTTATGGTTAAAAATAACAACAAATTTTTTAAACAACCGGTAATTTGACACTAAAATGAGGCTAAATTTGAATAAGTTTTTTGCTTACTTTAGAAGTCCGAGTGGACAATACATCTGGAATTCATCTTAAAACATTCTAAAAATAAATGACACAGAAATAACAATTTTATAAAAAGAATTGACATTAAGAAATATTTTATAAGTCATCCTTGAGATGGATATCATGCATTTGTGGCTTTCTTAAGTACCAATAAAACTGTGGTTTGAGGTAATTTCTATTCCTTACAGTTAGACATAATTCTTATCTACAACATATAGCCATGATTGGAAATTATTAGAATATAAACATGAATCGAGGGCACACATAATCACCAGTCAATAAGATATATACTGGACTTAATTTGGTGAATACACTAAAGAAACATTGTATGACATATAGTATGCGGCAAGCGACATGATGCACAAAGTTAACTTGTGGCATGCAACAAAATGTGACTTGTGGAAAATGAAAAGTACTGTTAACACACAGCAGTTAACATTACACACACAAAATTGTAAAATGGTTGTAGTACAAGTTTTTGTTGGATTATATATATGATTGATGTTTTACTAACGTTTTAAAAATCTATCGATAGCGATATTTGTGAAGACAAAAATAAAAAATTATAAAAGAATCAGGAAGCAAAAAAGATGGAAAAAAAATTATTTATAAAATAACAAAATTTGATGACATTTTAAGCTGAAGCAATAACTTTGTGATTGGACATAACGAGAGAGACAAAAACTACACTGTAAAATCTCACAAAAAAATTGAAGCTTTCGGTGTAATATGAATGTCGCATGAGGCAGGATATTTTACTGTCGCACAATGTTTCTTTAATGTAATCGCCATTATAAGGCAATTGATAGATTACATTAATTATTAAAGTTAAAATTGAATAAATAACTACATATATAAATAAGCTAGGTAACAATATCATGCAGTGAAGATAAATAAAACATAATATTTATAATGTTCAGAACTGCCGTTATTTATAAATAATAAAATACTTAGCAGACAACATGTATAGCACCAGTAAGAAAGAAACTAAGCAGATCTAATGCGAACACGATCTCTCCGATGGTGCACTTTAACCTCTAAAACTAAAAAAAAAAAAAACATGTTAATAAGAAAATAGTAAGGTTAATTTAATGCTTAAGATCTTTCACGTTTATTAATTGCAAATTAAATTTTATTTCTGCAATCGTTAGGAACGATTTTGTTCAAGGAAGAAAAAGAAAACTTGTTTTCCAATTTAATTTGTGCTGCCTAAACAGAGGTAAGCTGCACCCTTGGAAGACTGTTAAGGAATGACGTTTCGTTCTAGTTAAACTAGAATATGAAAATAAAAATCGGTATCATTTTTTCACACAAAATATTTTTTTGGACATATAAATTTATTTAACCGTTCAATAAATTACCGTATTTATACACAATCTTTTATAACAATAAACAATCAATTTAACATGCAATAGAATTTAACATTTATTGAACGTCAAATATCTAAATTCTTCTTTCTGTAAAGGGATGTAAATCTTTCACCTTGAAATAAGGTTACCTTAAGATGAGTTAGACAACGTGTCTTACTTAATGATTACGTGTTCAACGTATTTATTTTGTTCTGTTTAGATTCAGTAGATGAAGTGTTGCATAATGACAGCTAGAAATATCGCACCTAAAGTGAATGCTCCTAGGATGATCATAGCCCACTGTTGGTCAGACAATGGTTTGTGCGTCACAGTCTAAAACAAAGAACAGTTTACTATTATTAACTTTCAAACAAAATCCCATCTAACAATTCATTTATCTCCAGGATAGGGAGGACATACAGCGTATGAAAGTGACACCTTGATAAAAAGAGACAATAATATTAAACATACCTTGTCTTCAGTTTTGTTTTTTAACATGTACATAGAGAATTTCGGTGGCAGAAAATAATGATGAGAATTGGGTGATATACAAAAAGAAAAAAATCCTTTTGATTGTTGTAGTTTTCAAAATAACGTCTTTAATATTGATGATTTTCATTAAATAAACAACTACCGAAGTAGGCCTAAGAAAAAGAACAAAGCTTTAAATTTGGCTTAACTTATATGGATGCACATACAAGAGGATATTCTATTGAAAACAAAATTTATGTTGGAGATTGATGGAAGGAAGTTTTGTCATACTATATAATGGGAATTCCAGTTTTGACAATTAAATTTCCTTTTATTGGTTTCCAAATAGACACCATGTGCATTCATCTGAATAATTAAACCACCTTGAAGAAACAAGATATCAATAAAAAAATTTCTTTTCATCACTAATTGAACAAATTGTCAATCATTGAATATAGTCTGAGAGACAGAAATTACATTATTCCTATACGACTAAAACAACTAAAGCTTTCGACATAAATAGGAGCATACAATAGTGTAATATGTATGTAACTTGATCATACTTACATATGTGTGATGTGTTTTTACTGTGTGAGTAGAGGATGCTTGCTCAGGCAATGGAACTGTAGAGAATGTAGTCGCAGAAGAATACGCACCGGTGACTTCAACACTTTCTGTTTGTCTAATTGGGCAGACACGAACTGAATATTCAGCACCTGCTTCCAAATCGTTTAAATGTGATTTGGTTTCTGGCCCACGGTACACCTTAAAAAAAAAATTAATAAACACGATTAATTTAAATAAAACATAACTTTGCTGATTTAATTACACTTCATAATTTCTAAGGTTAGAGAAACTGTACACACTTTAATAAATAGTCAAGTTGATGGGTTTTCTCATACTCAGGAACTGCACATACAACTATTCTGAAAGACCTTGAAGTAAACCGTGAACTAACATCACGAGGATTGTTTGATAAGTCAAGGAATTAGAAATTTAAGAATTTTTATTCCAATCAAAATTCTTATTTTTTTTTTGTCACCAAATAGGGTTATACTTATTCATAATAAAGAGAGACATACTATAGTCTTGTGATCATTTTTCTTTTTTCCAGAAAGTTGATGAAGATTATGCCATGTGAATCCCAGAAAATTGTGGCTATGAACTTTCCGGTCAATAAAAAGATGTATGCCTTTTCAGAGCACATTCGCCAGGAGAAACCTGCTCTTTCACTTCTGGAGTGTAATAATGGATCCATGTTTCATCAAATCAAAAGTTACATAATATTTTAAAACTAACTTGGATTTTCTTAAGCATGTCCAAACACTGCTTCAAAATGGTTCTGCAATTCCGTTCTTGGTCAACTGTGTGCAAACATAGCACTCATCTTGCCAATTGTTCATGCAGGATATTAAAACATGTTCATTAGAGATGTTTTACCATCTTAGCTATCTTGAGTGTCCTCAGTCGATGGTCTTCCAACACAATAAAGTATCATAGATTTTATTCCCCCATCACTTCAGTTGTGACCCCATTCGAACAGTCCAGAGAACTTGTGCTTGTACGATTACAATGAAATTGTCCATTCCATGCAACAGAATAGAGTTCCCATAATATGTTTCTTCCTTTTCCATACTGGATTTTTCAAACAAAAAGTAGTGTTTTATTAGCACAAGAAATTCATTGCAGTAAAGAAACAAAAAATTTTCTGCTTTTGAAAATCTTGAATATATCTTCATGAAAATTTGTGAATAAACAAACCAAAATGCATAGCAAACGCCAAATTTTGCAATTTGGGCATATTTTATCAAAATGACTGACTTTAACAAAGAGCTCTCTTAATATATTATCACTATTAATGTCTGACAGGTCTTGTAACTATGTGACCTAAACATATATCAGCTGTCGAATGACTAGTTCCAGATTGTTATTATAATTATGGACAATAGTTGTCCAGATTAAACACACTTCATATTAACTGAGGTTTACTGTAAGATCATCAGGTTTAATGGCAAAGAGTTGCAGTTAACAACATTACATGTAGTATTTTCAAATTTTGATTTCATTAAATGTCTCTAAATCAGTTACTTAAAAGATATATAGCAAAAGAACAAAACTCATTTAAACGTTTTTCTGGACTTCAATAGGTACTTGATACACACATAAGTGTACTTCTATTATTTATTGTTTAAATGCACAAACTTCTCGGTCTTCATCGCCCTATAGAAAAAAGAAAATAAAAGACACCTAGTCCTCAAATACTCTAATTGTGTCAGGATCCGAAGAAAACAAGGATTGGTCAAGAGAGACATATTAAGAAAGATGAAAGAGAGGAATCAAACCCATCACTAAATGAAGAAAGGTTTATATCCAGCTAAGTTTTTCGGGCTTGTCAGACCCGTACTCACAAGAAGTAAGCGCCTGAAAAATGGGAAAACCAAAATAAAGTATAAATGATGTGGTTAACCTAACCTACCTACAAGGGTTTCCTTGGAACCGTACTCATTATATGTGAGCCTCTAAAGGTCAAGTGTCTTTCATATTGAAATTTAAATCGCTATAGTGATGGTGGTGTTTACACATTGACAAAGACAGGAAAAATAATTATCTTAAATTTTTTGAGTATGAAACACATTAGGCTTTATTGGCATCACTTTAGAGCATCCAAACTTATAGGATTAAGATTAATTGTAGATTATCAAACATTGTCTAAAGCTGCATTATTCATTACAAAGCAGCCAGTTACTTTCGAAGTACCAAACAAGGCGTTGATCGACTATTCTCTCTACCAGCTTACAAAGCACACAAGTGAGAGAAATGGGATGGTAACTTCTAGGCTCAGTTCTTTCTTTACCTAACTTTAGAAAAGAAATTACTGTAGCCTCCAATCAAACATCGGGAAAACATTGTTCCTCGAATATACGATTATATATTGTAAGGAGAGTCATGTTAATTATCATAGCAACAAATAAACAAAGAAGTAATGTAAAAACAGAGCTTGTAGTATTAATGTTAGCTTACCTGTTTATATTCTTGATCTCTGAGCCTGGACAGTTGGACAGAGTAAATGATAGGATCTGTGCCCATTGACCTACTGGATTGCCATTCTATTGTGCAAGCTCTATGTCCAATATCACATGTACGAGGTGCTACAAACACAATAATAATATTTCAATAGGGCAAAAACAACTGAAATTATCAGAATTTAAAAAAAGATAGAATACATTTTAAAGTTTACAATTTTTTGCCTTTTCTAGCTTTCTTCAGTCTGAATAATTTTGTTTGTGTAGAAACACATTGACTGAGACCAAGTAGAAGATTGTACTCAATATTAATTGTGGAAATATTCATTTTTAACAACCACAGTGTAAAAAAAAAATTTTTGGACATCTATAATCTTTCCAATAAGAATCTAGTACACAGTGAGTTTTTAACTTAACCCATTGGCCTAGACATACGGAACTGTTCCGTATAGTCCCCAAGCGGCCCACTAATAGACATACGGAACTTCTCCGTGTCCCGGAAAACAACGTTCTTTATAGTTCAAGCGTAGGTTTGACTGGTTTGACGTAGTTTCGAATAAATGTGTTAGATGACAGCAGGGTCCACTGAGAATGTTTTCTTTGCATTTTATTATGAAAATTACGATTAAAATTTAATTAAATTGCACTTTTTTATGAGCAGTGTTCACGCGCAGTCCCAGTGAAACCTTACGACGTGTGTGATATAAGCTAGATTTATTCAGTTTATAATACGATATCGTTATTATACTTTTAGAATATTTAGATTACTTGATGTTGGCAACACTTGTAAGCAACGTATCAAATAAACAGATGACTTCCGTGTTCTGATTAGGTTATAAACATTTGTTTTGTTTACTGTTTTAGTGAATACTTACGTTGTGCTGTGTTTCGTAAATAAAAATTATAGAAAATCGTTATTGTACGTAACTTAAATTTGTTATAGAGAGAATTTAATTTAGAATAAAATGGTGAAAACAGAACTAAAATCACAATTACGAATCAAAAGTTATTTATATTTTTCTAATAACGTACAAAATCAGCCATTTTAATTGCTAGATTAGGGTCAAGCAAAGTTTCCGAAAAAGGCTAGGCCAATGGATTAAAAGAACTTAAAGCATGTCATGAACAAAAGGTTTGCAAATTGAAGAAACGTTAAAGCATTAATGATGTTCATGTATCCAGTAATATATTTACAGATACTGTACTATACAAATAACTAAATGAAATTATCAAGCATTAAAAATGAATTAATTATAAAAATTTAAAAAAGATCAAAGAACCTTGATTATTAATACTTTTGCTTACCTTTAAGAGAAGGTGGTGGAGCGATGGCCGTACAGAATTCATAAAATGGAGAATTTGGACCTTGGCCAGCATCATTCGTGGCTGATATACAAAACCTATACACTGTCTGTTCTAGTAATCTATTTACCTTACAACTATGGCTTGGGCCTTGATACACTATTTGCAATGGACTCCTGAACAAGAAAAACAACAGATTAAAACAAAGTATCTTCAGAATTACGAACAAATATAAAATTGCTTCTACAATTTTACGATGTTCCATATGCAAATTTATGGACATTGTTATATTGGTTTTACAAAATGATTTTAAACAGAACACCATTAAGTTTGCAATATGAGCCTATATCTATGAATACTGAAGATTTGATGATGCTGTCAACAACAACGAAACATATGTAGTTGAGAAAAATATATTTTTAGAAAGAATAAGGTGCTAAGGCGGTGAGTTAAAAACTACTTATTTGTTTCCACTAGTCATAATCAACTTGACACCTATCTTACGCCACATTGTTCAAATAATTTGTCATCTTAATTGTATAGGCAAGTACAGACTTCCACAAGATGTATGTTTGCTTGCTGTATTAGGTTTAAGACCTCCACATCAAGGATTATGTAATGAACACTGATCTTATCGTAATCATTACAGAAAACAATAAATCAACCATCCTCTGTATTGTAGAAACATCCTCATGGAATTATTGTTTCCTTGTCTTTCCTCAAGTACAGCTTAATAAAAAGTAGGTGTGTAAATATACAAGTCTAATTTTGTTTAAACATTGCTGTCTGCCTTCTCGGACGTGTTCATTAACCATTAAACTAGTTAAACCGTTTCTTCAAGAGCAGTACAGAATGGTAGCAGAGCGTGATTACGATCCACGGATCTCTGGGTTATGGGCCCAGCACGCTTCCATCTGCAATTGATTAATAGTTTGGGGAGTACGTGGATCTACTTTATTATGCGGTGCCGGGTCATCAGATCGCGTGCTAAAATTAATAAAAGTACACTGGGCCAATCTCAATCTAGGCTAGCTATTTTTGACGATTAATTCTGAACACTAATTTATTAACACTAAGCAATCTACACTAAAACCAATATTAATTTTAACTACATTGTATTGCCACAACCTGTTGGACTAACTCAAAAGGCCTATCGTAGCCGTTTATTAGTTCAACTAATAATATTACGATTAGAAAAACACGATGCGCCCAGATATAAACCCTAGGGTCGTACCGGCCCTATTCCTCGGGATTTAGGCAGGCATAGTAAAATATAATGGCACTAAAATGAAACAAGAAGAACCCTGAGCAGACGTCTTCCCTCACTTGTGGTTGGAACACTACTCCGGGTTATCTAGTCCCGCGCATACTACGAGATATCGAAGGGGAGAGGGGAATGGTGACTAATCACCACAATATACATCATATTAAATTCAATTAACATATACAAATTTATAACTGTGACCAAAACCCAACCATCTACCATGAAAAATAATATAGTTATTATTAGTAGATGTTAGAGGTTGGTTAAAATGTCAAAATTCATTATTACATAGTCAGCAAAACTGCTGAGAGTTCAGTTTCGGTATTCTAGTTAAATGCATATGGAACAGTTAAAAAAATATACATTTTCTCTAAAATATACAGTGGAAAATAAATATGCATCAGTCTTTATGGTTATGAACTTTGTTGTTTTAACATTTGATAAAATTTCATACAGTTGAAAATAATATATAATTAGCAGTTCATTAAATTTTGTTTAGTGAAAAATTGTAAGAATTGATTCAAAATCTTTCGATACATTTTAAAAATACTCTTTCAGATAACTGAATTAAATCTTTCAACACATTTCTTTTTAATTATTAAAACACAATTTTCTTTTCAAAATACACATCAAAACAAAACAAAAATCTGCAAACGACTGCACATATTAATATCAACAGATTTGTTTAATCAAAACTCAATCTTCATACATAACTTACTCTGAAGCCCTAGGGTTATCCATCTGCAATGTGTATTGCGTGAAGGTAGGATTCTTGCCATCCCCCCATTTGAGCTTGAGATAGTTATGCCCAACATTGGGGCATGATAAGGAAGGTGGTGCAGGGGGTAAGGGCAGAGTACTGGCTCTCAAGGCAGATGAAAATGATCCTTGACCTACACTGTTCACAGCCCGAATTCGCACCCTGTATAACAAAAAATTAACTTCAAATAATTAAAATGACAAAATTACAATATATCTGATCAATATAGAAACTGCTTAAACATTCACTACTTATATTTTTGAATGCCAAAAGTCATCAGGGGCTCACTTATATTAAGTAAAAGTGTAGCAATCCCAAGGGAAACTGGCTTGATCTATACTTTTTTCCATCCCTCTCGTTCATCTTTGGTCTTGACCAACTTTTACTCTCTTCCGACTCTGACACTATAAAAGTAATAGAGGGTGTCTTTATTTTATATTCTTTTCTTCCTTTTAACACGTTCACTGCTGATGCGAAAAACAATCTTTCCACAGGTGCTGATTTGTAAAAATGAAAAACTTATTACTTTTAGTATATAACTACTATAATATAATTAAACAAAGCTAGAATATATAATTTTTTAACATTTTTCATGGGGGGGGAATTGACGCACTTGTGCGTCATTAGCATATAGCATCCAGTTTTCTGTTATATGCGGATGACGCACATACGTGTTCGTGTGATTTAGAGAGGAAATAACTTTGAAATAACTTCATTGAGAGATAATTCTTTTCCTGGGCTGTACACACATGACATTTTATTAATAAAATAATCAATAATTGGCCTTATTTTAAGTAATCTGTCAGTATTATGAGGATCATTTTTGGTAAAATGTAAGCAACGCAAGATTAGTAAAAATCTGTCGCGAGCCATGTATTCTCCACAACAGATTTTGAACACCTTATCTTTACGGTAATAACCTTGTAACCTAGGCATTTTTACATTTCCTGTGTGTAGAAGAAGTCCGATAAAAGTGTTCAATTCGGTAATAGTTAGATTTTTCCACTGACATATCCGTGAATTCTCTTTAGTTTCCGTTGATAAAAACAATTCTTCGGCATACCGATTTGTTTCTCTAACAACAGATTCGAGAAAAACATTGTCAACTAATAATTGAAAATAATATAATGGTTTATTACTACCAGGTAATGGAACATGCATTCCACGAGGTTGTGAGAATACATATGTTTTCATCTTATCAGGGTTATCAATCCATACCGCAAGAGACGGGTTAGATTCAGTTGGAAGAGATGAATCCTCTTCACTCTCGAACTCAATTTCGGCATCAGTAAATAAATCACTTTGACTTTGTCTATAACTGTCCCCACTACTATAAGCTTCAGATTCTGAGTCAGATTGGTTAAATCTATCTATTTCACTTATTGTTAAAAATGTACTATCACGAGAAGGTCCAGGTGTTGGATCAGCCAAGTTTACTACTCGTACAAGAACAAATATTATTGGAAATTAAAAACGAAACCAACAGGAAGGTAGCACACACTGTTTTTAGATAAGCATGAAGTGAGCGAACACCATTGGTTAACTGATAAGGTCAGGATTTAGCTGGAACCAGTTTACTGATAACAACGCACAAGTGCGTCATACGCATATAGCTTTGGAAACAAGTGACGCACATGTGCGTCATCCGCAGTGAACGTGTTAAGGCGATAATTACAAACATCCAATGAGCCTTGTGGTTAATAACACTATGAAAAGAGCAATCTCCAAACCACAAATAACACTAACACAATAATTAAAGTTAAAAAGTTTAATAAACCCTAATGTACATTTCGGTAACATAGCTACCATCTTCAGAGGTACCAATACTTGATGATAACCTTTAAGCAAGAAGAAAAAAATAAACTGAATGTAAAATTTTGTAATGATGATCAAGTAAATATGAGAATTCCTCAGAAAAACTTAATCAACTTGTACTGAACTACCTAATATACCTGTAGCTCAAAATTGTTAATACAGTAGAACCCCTCAAACTCGACATTCCGTCAAACTCGACAGGGCCAGTGACAAGGAGCATGGGATTTCCAAGGTCATTCACTGCATTGTTTTACGCATGTGCGCCTGCCAGATGCCCGGAGGTTGAGGCTTGTTACTTTTGTTTATACAGCTGTGAGGGATGCTCCTTTGTCTAGCCACTTTCTAATCCTACTGTATAGTAGAGGCCAAAGTTAAAGATAAAGGGTCCAGGTAGACCAGGACAGCCCTAAACATTTGTTGTCAAAACATTCATATTGTTGTGAACCCAAGCGCCTAACCACCCGGATGCTACCGGTCATTAGCACCGATTCCATTAAAGTAAGCGGCAAGTCTTTTGTCATAACAATTCAACGGAGCGTCGTAGAACTATGATTCAAGTTTTGTAATAAAGGTCTTAACCATGTGAGAAAAATGATCCGACTCTTAATTATATGCGATCAGCAGTTCAATTTATAGCATTTGTATCGAACTGTGTTTGGTATGGACATTCTTTTTCTTCGGCGACTTCGAGATGAAGCTGCCAGACGTCCAGTCGAAAATGAAAAACAAAGATCAATCAAAAGTTTTTTCAAACAATGCTAACTTTGCTCCAATGTTTTTTTTTGTATATAAAATTGTTTTAATCTTTAAAAATATTTAATGGACTGTCTGTTTTTTACTGTAGACTTTACTGTAAATTTTATTACAGCATATTAGGATAGGTCTTTTTAGTTTACTAAACCTATTGTACAAGGCCAACACTTTTTAAATCACATTTGACCGATCGATAAATTTAATTTTAATGTGTGATTGAACACACTATTTTTTTGTTGTCAGGCAGGGACTTTTTTGCAATAAACGTTTAATCATTGATAATCAATAAATGTACAGTTATTTAAAATAATTTTGAGTATTTGTTGCAAACCTAACCATTAAATACCAAAGTTCCCTAAAACTCGACAACCCCCAAACTCGACAACCTTAAAGTCCACATTGTGTCGAGTTTGAGGGGTTCTACTGTAGATAGATCACTGGAACCTGGTCCAACAGGAATAACCAGTGTACTGTACACAATGCACTTTGAATAAGCTACAGCTATCTGTTGCACTGAGAGAGTTTAAGAGAAGGCCGATAAGGCTGTACTTCTGATCAACTCCCAAGCCGCTATTAAAGAAATTATTTTTCTTTAATCACACATAAGAGATAACAATGAATAAACATTTCTGAAGCTAACTATTTGGCAACTACTTTCACAACGCAAAGTCATTACCCAATTTTGAGCCAGGTAAATGTTTAATAAAAAATAGAACAAAGGAAAAAAATTGTATTGGAAGCTACAAGTCTGACACAAATAAAAATTTCTATAAAGACAATAAAAACAAACTAAGGAGAACCTGTTGAAAGTTTACATCTCATGTTTGACTGACTGCTTATTTAAAATGAACACATAGTATTGACTGTTCACTGCTCCTATCTGGGACAATAACAAAGACTCATGATATAAGTACAAAAACATAAAGTTCTAGGAATTCTGGAAACTGGTAAGTGACTGACAATGACTGTAAAAGAGTGACACTTGTTTATGCATGGGCTATAAAATTGGCTGTTCTTATTGGTGTCAGAGTTTACAAGATAAACAGCTCATATTTTCATAATGTACGTATTACGTTTGGCTTTAATATAATTTTGTCTGTAAAATTCATTTCATATTATAGTTTTTCTACTGTTTATTTTGATATAATTAAAGTCAATTTTTTAATATAATAGATCAAAATTGTAAAAATATAAAATATAAAGCTAAGAGAAAAACAATCAACAATAGAGCAATAACTATTTTGAAAAATAAAAATGATGACAGATATCCCTCGAGTAAATGAAATTAATCTTTCTATGATTGCAACAATTGTAAAATATAACTAAGAGCACATTGAGAGTCACTCTTTATTATTGATTATAATCATAGATTTTTATTTTCAATTTTAACCTAATATTTAAATTACTTTACCATATTATACTTCTTTGTATATAAAATGCTGATATGAACATGGTAGGGCTCTATCAAGTTTTCTATTACTTTATGAACTATAAGGCCTAATGCGCTTACTTGTAAGTGGTATGTGGTGCAAGGGCGGTAACATGACAGCAAGTGTCTTCTACTGTAAGACTTTGATCACCCACTTCAACACAGTAATGTGTGATAGGATCTCCATGATCAGGGGGAGGATTCCAATTAATATGAAGAGACGTAGGTGAAGCGGTGTAACGGGGAGCGTGAACTGCTCCTGGCACTCCGGGCGGGGATACTAAGGATGAAATGGGGGAATACTCACTCCAACCTGCGCTGTTGGATGCCTGAAACAAAAACGATAAAATTATATTAAACTTCATTAAAATACTGCAAAGCTCGAAGCATTTTACCAAGACAAGAAACCGAATTCCTATTATTTTATATATGGGGTGTCCCATGAAGAGGTACACGTTTTTGATTTTCTATCAATTGCTTATTCCTCAACCGATTCTTTTGAAACTTTACATATTTTTTAATAAAGTTACCAAACATTGTTGTATGAATAGAAACAACTGGTGTTTATAGAAACAAAATGACGGTAACACGAAAAACAGTCATTGAAAAAAGTATCGCTTTTGTTACGTTTGGAAAAAACTTTTATCATTACAATTTTTACAATGCAATGTGATACAAATAAAATTTTCTTTTAAAACAAAATAAAAACTAATTATTTGTTTTTAAAACCAATGAAATAAAATGAAAAAAATAATTTATTCAAACTGAAACTCGTCCACCACGACACACTGATAGCAACACTTAAAAAATGAACGTGGAATCCAAAGAAATTTCTCTTCAATAACATTCTTCAAATCCTCATCATCCTTTAAATAGCCCCATAAGAAAAAGTCACACACAGTTAAATCAGGAGACTGGGGGTGGCCAATTTAAAACCTGACTTCCACAACCCATTCAACGCCCTTGAAAATTGTTAGACAGTATTTGCCTAATGGGGTGAAGCAGGATTTTGTTGAAAAATAGCTTGGCCCATTTCTGGGACAGTAGAATGGAGCAGTGATTGTTGATTAAAAACTTATTCATATCTATTTCCAGTCATGGTAATGTCTAAAATGTCATAAGACATCTCACCATTAACAGTCACAGCTACCCTGATAATAATTTCTTTTGATTTAAGAAGTTTCTGATCAACAACGTGAGGGTTTTGGGTGTTGTAATAATTAGAGGTATGTCTATTTACAATACCATTGCGTTAGAAAGTTCACTCGTCTGAGAAAACAATACGAGTATGCCAATCAGGATCAGTCTCATGAAACTCAATTATGCGGGAACAGAACTCCACTCTTCTGTCCGGATCATCTTTAAGTAGGTTATGTACTAGGAGACTTTTGAAAAATTGAATTTTGTTTTAATACAATTTTCTGCACTGAAGATTCGAGTATTCCAGTTTCAAGCTATACTTCTCTAAGTGATTTTGGTTTATCTGAAGGACAGAATAATGAAGCGCACACCAGTTCTTCTCTTCCCTTATAAGGAGATTGAGTGTACTTTTTCACTACGCTTCCCATTTCCACATTTCCAACAACAAATCTTTCCACTTAATTATTCAGTGAGGGTTGGTGGATCAACACCGGGGAAAGCAACCTGAAATTGTCTTCAATTGATTCTCCAATATTATTAAAAACAAAAGACAATGCACAACACTTTACTTTTTCGCAAATACGAACGACAATAAAATTAGGTTATAACTTTCTGTTTTAATGTAATTGTTGTTTAATTTAATAATAAGAGTCAGCTCATGACTCTTTCTGTTTGTTTTTTGAACTGATAGCAACCCCAACACATGCATTGCCTCTGGGGTGCTTAATTTATTTTACAAACATTAAAATTAACTGTTGACGTGTAAGTAATTATAGTTTTTTTTTAATGTTATTATTACTGAAGTTTATTTTTTAAGTTTTATATGTATCATATTATTTTCATTTTTATATGTATTATTGAAGTGTTTTTGTTTGTGAAATAAATATTTTCATTAAAAAAAAAAAAAAAAAAAAAAAAAAATTGAATCAAACACCTGTTCAACAATTAAACCTGCAAGATTAAAAGCCATAAAACAATTTTTGTATTGCCATTTTATTTCTATAAACACCAGTGTTTTCATATAACATTTTTTGGTAACTTTATTGAAAAGTATGTAAAGTTTCAAAAGAATCGGTTGAAAAATAAGCCATTGATAGAAAATCAAAAGCATGAACCTATTCATGGGACACACTAACATAAATATACAATTTTTATTTTTAGTAAAAAAAAAAATCATGATTTTTTTTTTTAATGTAAAGTAACAAGGCTTACAATTATACAAATTGATAAATTGCAGCTATTATGAGAAATCTTTGAAAATAAAAGTTATTCAGATATTAACCCCAAATTCAAATATTTCTGAAATTTGTGTCAGTTGCAAGGTATGTGATGTTGACACTATTAAAAGTATTTCTACAAGGTTAGAGATTTACCCTAAGTTAAACATAATTATGATTGATTTTATTATAATGACTAATAATAATATTGAATGTAAAATTGATATGAAATTTTTTAATTTTGTTGGAAGATTCTAAAATACTAAAAGACAAATTTGTTTTATACAATTACCAAGAATAAGTTCTTTTACTGATATGTTATTTATCTTTTATGTTGCAACACGCTCAGTGTTAAATGAGGAACAAATTATGTAACACACACAAACAAAACAAAACAAAAAACCATTTACTGCTCTGAATTGTAGTGAAATAAAAGTGCACCTAAACCAAGTTGAGCTACAGCACTCCATTATGTTTCATAAAGACAACATCAAATATAAATAAATATATGATTATTAAATGACTCATGAAAGGTCTTTTATTTCTCTTTCTACATGTAAATCAAGCAAAGTATTAACAAAGCTAACTCAATTCTGGTTATTTACAACTACAAGTAGACAATGTTAATTTATATTCGCACTATGGCCTATATATTTATATATTGCTATCAGTGTTTTGGGTGTTACTACCAAAATCATCTCTTCTTCTTTGCCTCGTGGATACACCCCTCATGAAAAATTTATAAAAAAGACAGTATTTTAATATTTTAGCTTTACTAATCTATTTTCTGGAGTTTAGGGACACAAACTAGATTTTTAATTCATTATAATTTTCTAAAGGATGTTAGAAAAATAGAAATCATATTTAACGAATAATTAAATGCTTAACAAATAGCCCTTACAGTCTGAATTTTAGAAATATTTGATATAAGAAGTAATATTTTATTGAATTATTTCTTTACAATTCACAACTTTACCTGAAGTCTAAAGTGACACAGTGTCGCAGGTGGAATAGATTTGGCATCATACGATGTATTTGGACCTTGATAGGATATTGTATTGAAGTCTTGACTACTACCTTGAGCTAATTCTAACCGATAGTCAATGATAGGTGCACCGTTGTTTGATGGTTCTTCCCAGGAGCAAGCAATCGTATGTCCTGATTTGGAGACTAACTGAGGAGCTGATGGAGGATCAGGAGGGGCACTTCCACTACGTATTTCTAGAGGATCCGACCAAGGTCCAGGCTGCAACATTTTTATAAATAAAACAATATTATTTTGAAGCATAACATAAAATCTGAAGAAAAGTTGGTTAAACAACAATTTAAAATGTTGTGCTATCCAAAATATTATAGCTTATGATTTTCTTACCCCGACTCTATTACTTGCTCGTAGAAGGAACAAATAATCGTGTCCAGGTAGAAGGGCAGTGACAACGCATTCCAAGTCCTTCCCTCTGTAAGCTGTGTGTTCTAATGGTCTTTCTCCGTCACCATCACCGTCTCCTATTTCTCCTCTTTTTCCTTTTACTAACAATTCACATTCTGTTACAGGAGAACCTCCATCAAAATCTGGATAATCTGTAACACATAACACTAGGCTGAAACCCGAGTCTGCAAATACAAAAAAAAAAAAAAAAAAAAAAGTTGACCCTTTTATTGAAGTGAAGCCCCTTAAATTATTTAATGGATATCTCATCATAATCATTATGTGGGATACACACTATACAGTAGACACTCTTTTAACCGGCACGGTCGGGACCACGGCCATGTCAAATATCCGATTTTGCTGGATAATCGAGCGTATTTAGTTTTTAACCCTCCAAGTGCTAAAAGTCGCGATCGCGATCTATTTTGCTGCGGCCACAGTGCTAAAGTCGCGATCGCGATCTAATTAAACAAGGTTTGTTATAATCGATATACCAACGGTAACTGTTATCCAAACTAGATGTATTTTATATATTAACTCTGAGTAAAAGACGCTCTATTTTTTTTGCACAATTTTATCGATGGTTGTACGAAAAATCAATGTTAGCAAGCCTGTAAAAGACAATTGATGTTTACTGTTGATGTTTACTGCTGCGTCCCGGCAGTGAATTGTTGTTTAGTGTTTTTGTCTATATTATTTTGGTAAATACAATTTATTTTATGATTATTTAGTATATCAGTAGTGTTTTTAGTGTAGTATTACACATATAATAATGAGTGAACTTGGCAATTCAAGTAAAACTGTCTGTGTGAAAGTGATGAAAGCGGTAACTCCGATGTAGGAATCAAAATGTTTCTTTTTGTTTTTTTTGTGTATTACATATTTTATAATAACTAATTTTAGTAAATACATGATATTCAAAGGTTAAATGCCAATACTTTCTAAAGACACAGTAATAGAGCACACTAATTTGCAAAAGTTGAATGTAGTGTCACACAGTGCGCGAAATTACTGAATTTGAGTAATGTATGAATGTTTACAACGATGTTGACATTATGGAAAAAAATAAAGTGTTACTTATGTTACATTTCTAGTTTTGTAACAAAATTTGCTACATTTTGTATATATTGGAAATTGGATTATCATAATTTAGTTATTGCCTATGTTGTCACTAAATGGACAAATGAAATTTTTTTTTGTGGATATGAATTGAAGCAGACCTCAGTTTTAAAAGTGGTAAGTTTAAATTTTATTTCATTTTGTTCTATAGGTTTTCCTGAAAATATTGATGTATAATATTACAGCTGACAAACACTGGATGACTAAGAAAACGGCGCACGCAGTCACTGCACTGGCGGGAAATGTCAGTCGAGGCCTGTCAGCCGCCCGAACATAAACGGAAAAAACTGACCGTGAGTGGATCGGCTGATGCCGGTTAGTAGAAAGTTCCGGTTGTTAGAATGCCAGATAAAAGAGCGTCTACTGTACCACAAATCACTGAATCATACAGATTAACTGTTCTTAAAATAGAAGAAATATAGCTTCTTTGTCATTCTACTGTATCTTTGTTTAGTAATGCATGTACAGAAACCAAATTAAATCATGTCTTTAAGAAAAATTGTGAATTAAAATGAAGATTTTTTAATTTTCCTTTTTAGGTTTTATTCAAAAAACAAGGATTATTTATTATTACAATATGAAAGTAGTAGTAGACCTACTGTGGTAGTGAAATATTTTATAAAAATCGTGGCTATTAAAAAAGTTAATTTAGATTTTCTATGGACAGGAGACACAGGCTTACCTTGAAAAATGGTCCTTGGTATTACCGAATAGTATAAAAGTAAGAAATCACATACCGTACAACAACAGCACAGATCCATCCCAGATTAAAACAATTCAGTCTTCTTTTTATACTATACTGATTGAGAAAGTGAACAGTGTTTACAAAATATTTCAGAACTTTAGTGTTTTTGTGTGTGTTTTCTCACGTGTATTCTATTAGGTAATAACAAGGACCACTTTCCAAAGTAAGCCTATGTCTCCTGTCCATACAAAATCTAATATAATAGGCTATGTTCCCTATTAAACTCTAACCTAAAAAAGTTAATTTTTAATGTGCAAAAACAAGAGTTTTTTTGTTTGTATATTGTGTTAACTCACATCAATATTCTATTTCATTTATAAAAATACTTTCTAGTTCTGATGACAAGATGATAGAGACCACTGTAAGAAATGTGACCTGCAAGAGAAAACTGAAAGCACCTGGATCTTTGAAGCGAATACCACTATTGGAAAAAACCCTTAAGGAGCACAGTTATAGTGAGTAAGGTTGTGGTAATCCTGACATATCCTAGCTGGATATACATCTTTCTTCATGTAGTCTTCAGTTAGACCTTTCAATTTAGCCGTCAGGTTTTTCTTGACTAACTCTTGTTTTCTTCTGATCCCGACGCATTAAAGTATAGAGAGCTAGAGGGTTTCTACTTTGTTCTTTTTTTTAAAGCTATGACAATTGTAAAAATTTTTATCTATAAACAAAAGAAAAATAAAGTTGAGAATGGGCTAAGACCCTTAGATCTTCAATAACTTTGTTAGGAAAATTCTGAAGTATATGGAGCCTACAGGACTTCCTGGGGATCAAATCATCTATATTCTATGTAAACACTTGTAGCAGAGTGTAAAACTACAAACTGCCATATTCTGACGATGGTATACCAAAATTCATTACACATGCAAATAGTTTTTAACTAAGGTGCGCTTGTGTTAAAGGAAAAAGATAGTGATAGGTGTGTTAAGTTTTTCCGTCTCTTTTTACAGATGTATTACTTTATTCTTTATGACAGTCCATTAGACCTCTTTCCCATGATTACAAATTACTGTGCATGGTTAACGAGTATGAGTTAACGAACAAAGACTAAATTAAGTGTCATGAATATAGTTAATAAAATAATAATTATCAATGAAAACTTCCCATCAAAAATCTTTCTATATAGAGAGAATAAAATTAAACAAAACTTACGCCACTTGAGCGCTAAACTATAAGGCCTAGGTTTGCCATGTAATCGTGGAGTCGCACATTGTCCAGGACATACAGCCTCAGTTGTCACAGCTAATGTATCGGAGAAATCACTCTTTCCTCCCGCCGTCTCACAGCAGATACGGACATCGTATTGTGTACCAGGACTTAATCTATCTATCACATTCTCTGTATCCATTCCCGTATATACAGTCACAAACTCTATAACAAAACAAAGAGGATTAAAAAAGTCTGTTTCTTACCCAATATACAATAGGGTCATATCCATCACAAGAGTTAAATTGTTATATAACTTAAATTGGTTTAACTTTGTACTGTATTTTAAACCAAACTCTGTTTGCATAGTGTCTAAATATATTGGCGAATCCAAGTAAACTTTAGGCTATATATTTTGAATAATAAATGTTTGGTTTCGAGGTTATGTTTGCATGTTGTTCATGAAGATATTTCCAACAAAACTTTATTCAAAAATAATATAAAGACATCAGGTGGTCTAAATAAACATCAACAAAAATCAAAATGGATGTTTTTGGAAACACTTCAATTAATTGATGTCTTTCTCTTCATACTTTGTTCTTAAATATACAAATTATATATTTTAATTAAACCTTTTCAAACTGAGCAACTATTAAATGTAACAAAACCTCTCTTAATGGTGAGTTAGATGATATTATGAAATTGTTGCAGCCTGAACGTTCAGTATAAAACCAATTCTTATTAATTGTCTAGATCATACACAAGCTTTTACTTGACTACAAAGATTTTTGAATCTTTAAGAAAACAAATGATCTTAAAATCAGCATCCAACTTATATAACTGTTCAAAATAGTAGAGTATTGAAAATATTATTTTACCAATATTTTAATAAAAAATAGTTTCATAACAATGGCCTACAATGCTAAACTATTCTATTCCGCCAATTTCAGAGATGTGTGAAATTCTAGGATATTAATTAAAGATAAAATGATCATCACAAAAAGTTTCAACACTACTCACCTCCATTCTTTTTCAACTGCAAAGTGTACGATGTTATATCTGCACCGCCTTTGTCCGATGGTTGATCCCATTTTACTTTAAATGCATGAGCATGAACTCGTCCCTTGACAGCAAGGCGTAAGGGTGGTCCAGGCCTTGCAGGTAATGTTTTAAAATTTACTTCCTCTGACCACTGGGATGCACCTTCATCATTATGTGCTCTCAACTAGTCACAACAGAGAGAGACAATTACAATTAATTCATGCTATAGTTTACTATAAAAGAAAGGGGAACATTGAATTAACCTCCTTTTGAGTAAATTAATCTAAATTATATATATATATATATATATATATATATATATATATATATATATATATATATTTAAATTAATAGAGTGTATTAGCAGCAAAACAAGTTTAAATTAAATGTAAATATCAGTCTATTCTACATTTTTTTTAATGTTATTTTTATCATTTGGGATTGTTTTGCAATCTCTTACTGTGCACATATACCATCTCCAATCTCCTTTTGAAAGTTTAGTTTATTCTGAATAAAAATAACATATATTTATACTTTCTCCTATTTTTAATTTATATAGACATTGAAAAAGTATAATATTACAACAGTGGAATAAAGTACTGAAATATTAAGAGTATAGTAATACAGAAACAACGTTGAAGCTGTGTAGCACAATAACTAACTTTATAGTAACCATCCAACCTAATCTAACCACATTTCTAATTATTATAGAAAACAGGTTGTTTCGATTAATAAGGTTTTATATAAGTATCTAAAAGGGATTATAAAGTTTCTTCAATATTATAATACATAACACCAAATCTAACTCACTCTAAACTTGTATGATGTATGTCTGCGTAGGCCATTACAGACGTAGCCAGTGTCCTTGCCATTGAAGACAGGCAAAAACCCATGACCGGAATCTTTGTCATCCATCTGCAGAGTGAACTCATCGTCTGTTGGTCTCCTCTCCCAACTAAGATTAAGTGATGTCACTCCTGTTTCGCGTAATACTGGTGCGGTAGGTTGTCCAGGGGGACTGTCATTCGTCCAGTAAGCTGTTTCCTCTGAATATTCACTGTATAAAAAAAAAAATTTAGATGCAATTGAATCTTATTGTATAGTATAGTGGAATATATTTAGGTATTCACATTGCAATTTGTATAATTGTCTTCCTACCTTTTGCCACATTCATTGACAGCGTAGAGTCTGAACTTGTAACAACTGGCAGGTTGCAGTTTGGATAGGTTACTCTGCTTTCCTTTACCTCGATACACTTCTGTCCATTCTCCTCTAGCTTGGTCACACTCCAATACATAATGAATGATAGAGGCTCCGTTATCTGCTGCTGACGCCCATCTTAGTTGTAAAGCAGTTCTAGTACGAGTAATAAGTTTAGGTTTAGAAGGAGTATCTGGCTCACATGGCGGCGTGCGTAGTATTGATGGCTCGCTCGCAGTGCCAGCAACACCTTCTAACCATGATGTCACACAGACACAGTATTCTGTGCCAGGTCTTAAATCTTGAATCCTGTTTGGACAAAAAGAAAAAATTTAATAAATATCAAAAAATATTTTTAAATTAGTTTTATTTTGCAACGACTAAACTGATGTACTGTGTCAGTCTAATAAATGATGTTGCAAGTAATGTTATTGATTCAATTTTTAAATAATCTACAGGCAGCTGAAACACTGAAATAAGACACAAATATCTTTTGCTGTTTTAGCCCATTAGTTCCCATTAGTTCCCAAAGTTGCGTAAACGAAACATTTTTATGAATTTTTTTTTTAAATATGTCATTGAATAAAATAACGTTTTTACTGTTACAAGTTATTCAAAACATAACAAAGAATAATGTTTTGTATGAAAAATGTCGATAAAATCAAAAAGTGTCTTTTGGAAAAAAGTAGAACTATGGCGAAATTTTGGATTTCTTCCCCCGTATTTTTGTTTATTTATTTGTCCAATGGAGAATACAATGGGAATTTCTAAGTTATCAATTTATATTGCCCTGACCTTTACTAAAGAAGATATAACATAATATTTGAAAAAGAGTTTATAGTTTTTACATGTCTGACCTGTTTTATTATTGTTGCGTTTACGCAACGTTGGGATTCCCAGGCAGAAAGCGCCAATAGAACCACAGAATGAAGAGCAAAATAATTTGGAAGAAATTGAAAATAGAATTGGCGGTAAATCCCCTTATGAAGTGTTTTCATTGTACTTTACTGATGAAGTTTGGAATAAAATAATTTCTTATACAAAAAAATATGCTCACGATAACAATCGGCATTCATTTGAAATTGACGGAACTAGCATAAAGCGATTTTTCGGGATACTTATTTTTTCTGGGTATCATACGTTACCAGCTACTAAACTGTATTGGTCAAAAGATGAGGACAAAGGAATAACGTTAGTTAGAAATTGTATGAGTAGGAATAGATTCGATTCTATAAAGCAAAACATACATTTTTCAGATAATAATCAACTTGATAAAAGCGACAGATTTTCAAAACTAAGACCTCTTTTTGATTTGATAAATGAAAAGAACATGCAATTTGGAGTATTCTCTCACAATCTGTCTATCGATGAGGAAATGGTGCCATATTTTGGACGACATAGTTGTAAGATGTATATCAGGGGAAAACCAAATAGGTTCGGTTTCAAACTATGGTGTCTATGTAGTTCCAATGGTTACTTGTACAAATTCATACCTTATGGTGGAAAAACCACCAGTTATGAAAACGAATTGGGTCTGGGAGAAAACGTTGTACTTGAACTATTGTCAGTTGTTCAGAAACCATCAGCTCATCGCATATTTTTTGACAACTTCTTCTCTTCGTACAACTTATTTTGTTTGCTGAACGAAAAGGGGTTTTATGCTACTGGGACAATTCGGGAAAACCGTACTTGTAATAGCACAATGGAAACTGTGAAAAATATAAAGAAAAAGAATTGTGGTACTTACGATTTTTCATTTGAAAATTAACAAAAAATTTTGTTAGTTAGATGGAACGACAATTCTGTGGTGACAGTTGCAACCAATAACTGTACAATTGAACCTCTAGTAGGGGCAATACGATACAACAGAAAAGAAAAAAAGGACAATTCAATTCCTCAGCCAAAAGTTATAGCCGAGTATAATCAGCATATGGGAGGTGTAGATTTACATGATAATGGAATATCCAACTATAGAATAAACGTAAAAGGAAAAACGAGGTGGTGGCCCCTCTTTGTAAATTTGATAGACAGTGTTATTGTAAATTCTTGGAAAATATACAATTTGGCAAACAAATCAAAATTGTCACAATTAGAATTTAAATCTTACATAGCAGTTACTCTTATGAAAATGGATGACATTCAAGGAGGAGATATAGCGGGACCAAGGTCCTTCAAGACCAAATTATGGACGACAATCTAAAAGTTCATTACCCATGGATATTCGGTTTGATAAAGTCGGCCACGTGATAGTAGAGGAGAAAAATAAGGCAAGAAGAAGATGTAGACAATGCCAAAGCAACACAATATACATTTGTCCTAAGTGTCAAGTGCATCTTCACGCTAACTGTTTTGAACTATTCCACACAAAAAAATAATGTTTGTTTTGCTATAATCCCAACGTTGCGTATACGCAACATTTTTTTTTAAGAATAAAATAAAAACTTATATTTTTGTTAACTAACTAAACAGTTATTTGAATGTATATTTAGTAATAAAATGCACTAATAACATCAAATTAGTTTTATTTTCAAACCTTGGGAACAACTATGATAAAAAATAAGAGAATTATTGTTAACAAAACAAACAAAAATTTCATCCTCTGTTTTTTGACTGATATTCACGGTTCATGGCTTCAGGAAACTGAAACAGTGAGTTTTAAATCCTGTTCATTCATTATCGTAGTGGTATGTATGTAACCACAATAACGGCCACAAAATTACAATATTAATATATTTGGTATAAAGGACTATAATGTGCTCTACTGGAATTCTTAAAAATGTCAAAATGGCGGCCATTTTAAACGATTTTGTTTATATATTGTGAGTTATTCAACCTACTAAATTAGATACAAGATTTCAACCCTATATCTTTACAATTACAAGTAATAAAATTAATGTTAAAAATGTAATTTCAAAACATAACCTCCCAAGAAAATGTGATATTCATATAGTTATGAGACCCAGCGGAGAATCACAGTAGTAAGGAGGCTTCTTCAAGTGTGTACAGCTTCAAGGCCTAGTAGGCCTGAGCAAAGGCGACCCTTGATCTATATTAACATTTCCTAAAAGGCCCAAGAATACCATGGGGCAGGGGAAATACCATGACGGCCCCCATCAACTAATTTATAAGGCAACGATAACCGAGAGGTTTATTGCCTTTAAACAAAAAGAAAAAAACAATGTAGACAAAAGTTAAAACTATCTCTATTTGAAACTTAATCTTAGCTATTGATAATAAGTACCAAATTCAACTCGGTTTGAACCAGTCTTCGTGGCTTTGTGATTGCCTGTGGATGCACAATAGCTCTGTTGATTGTTTATTGCCCAGTGAGAAATCATCTTAAGAAAATGAGGTTGATAAAACAGGATACCTGTTTGTTCTGCTTCAATGATAAGGAATCGGCAGAACACCTTCTGTACAAGTGTGAAGTGTATGCTCTAGGAGGTTCAGTGACTTCAGTACGGGATCTGTGGTCCCTGAAGATTTTATAGATACCAATTCCATGGTTCTTGCAGGCTTCATATAAAGCCTGGGTAAAATATAGCATAAAACAATAAGCTCATAAAGGCTGATCTACCTCCCAAAAGGGAAAAAAGAGACAAACGAAGTCTTTACTCTCATAGGGAAGTGAAGTGAAGTGACCATCTTTAAATGTTAGCTTATTCTATTCCCATATTTAAATAATGGACTTTACAGTTTATATTAACCCTTCAACGCGGTGAACCGTCTATAGACGCGGCCAAACTTTCACCTTCTGGCGCGGCCGCCCGTCTAAAGACGCTAAATGTCGCTTTGCGGTACGTGCTGGATTCTAGCGTCTAAATAAAGAACTTTTATGAACTGAGCGTATACCCAGAACATTGCCAAGAGAAATGCCATCTCTGTTGAGTTATTGATTTTTATTTCTAGATCACCGTGACCTTCATAATAAGAAACAACACGTGTCTATATACAAACAACTGTAGCGGGTTCGTGGAGGGCTCTCGTGTGTTATAGGTTATTATAACCTCATTTATTTATAAGTGTAATATTTTTAACAGTTTGACAGTAGATCGTGTGATTAGTTCTAGTGTATATTGTGTTTTAGTGATAATGTGGGAACCGCAAAGTGATAATATTCGCGAGTTTTTTTGGATTACGCTCAAATGGAGTTCCATTGTGATCCAAATATTGAAGGTAATCATGATAGTGGTGATGAAGTTGTAAATATATGCAATGTGGCTAATGATACCGCAATAATCTTAGATAATGAGGAAGTTACAGTAAATGTAAATACGTATAATGTCCCGCCAGACAATCCACAAGAGAAGGAAATGTTAGTCGACGATTTTAACTACCCCACCAGAGGGTCTAGCGCTCGGAACGGCTTACCGCGTTGAAGGGTTAACAAGCTAGAGGATATTTTACCTGCAAGACAAAGCAGCTCCACTATAGATTGATTTGTATTTTCCTTCCTTGCCCTTATCACTCAGTAATACTTCATAACTGAATCCAGACTCGTTAATTTCCAGTTCAGGATGGTTCTTGTAATCTGGAGGCCACCACTGCAACAATGCACTGCGCGAGCTCAGCTCAGCGACCTGATCACAACATGTATTGTTAGTTAAATCTAAGAGTTAAGAAATAATACTAATTCAAAACATGCCTTAAAAAGAGAGTTTTTCTTAATATATACCATTTTTGTTGGTTTACCTTTTTTGGTAATAATTATTATTCATATTTCCATGAATGGTGAGGATAATTGAAATGACGTTTTACTGATCGAGCACTTAGTTAACTAGGTGCCTCAATCTTCTTATCCTACTTAGTCCTAATGGACATACGGTCTGAATGTTAAGGAAGAAAAATATTCTGTTTATTGTTTTTTTTCAGTAATGTTCGAGTAGTTTTTATATTTGTTTTGTTTTTATTATGATGATGCCCGTACAAATTTAGCTCGTTTAAGTTTTGCTTATAAATCATGTATGTATAAAATTTTATATTGTTATTTTATATGAGGACTCTGTAGGAATGAATTGTAATTGTTAAATTAATTATGACTCTTGTTATACAAATAATATTTAAGGATAAAATAAAGCAAAAGCTTAAAGTTTCAAATATTTTAATAATATAAATGAGCTACAATTGTTTCGCCTTGCGGCATCATCGGGCAACTAATAATTTACAAGTATAGACAACTATTTAAACATAAGTAACAGGAAACTGAAATACAATAGAGAAATCGGGAAAGGTAGGGGGATGATCTAGCAGGTAGATAAAGGTTAATAAACCAACATAAAAAATACCAAATAATATTTGTTTGACAACAACAGGAAATAAAAGAAATGAAATGAGGTAAAAAACCAGGAATATATGAATAAACTTTCGACAAAAGTATATTAAAATTATTTGATAGAGTCTCTCATATCTGGCAGGCAAAGTGATATAAAATGTACCATATAATTTGATAGTGTAACATTATAGTTTATCTGATACAGAAGCTACCCGATACAAAGGCATCCAGTTGATATTTAAGAACATATCTTTAGAGTATTTTTAAACTGTTTCCATATTAAGTCCTTTCAATATCTTACCTGAGGTGCCTTAATGTTAGATAATAGATCAGCTATTAGCGTTGTATCATCATCTTCATCTTGTACACTACTGCTCTCTTCCCCATCTTCTGATGTACCAACACTACTCATACCTTTACGTCCTCTTAAACCGTTCACTAGTTCTGTAAACAAGATGACAAATAGTAGTGACAAAATTACCAAATGCAAAAAAGTAAAATGACCAATACAGCTAATTGTGAATTTGAGACATGAAAATTTTGTAATTCTGGACTATTATAATAGTTCTTTAGCACAACAGCCTAAGTCTACTAGACAGCTTTTGATCGGGTGATGTATGCTAAGCACTTAAAAGAGTTCCTGTGGCCATAATTCTAGCTTGCATAACCAGGATTCACAATAAT
Source organism: Aphrophora alni (assembly GCA_963513935.1). Lineage (NCBI taxonomy): Eukaryota > Metazoa > Arthropoda > Insecta > Hemiptera > Aphrophoridae > Aphrophora > Aphrophora alni. Next base: position 9,956,700 of record OY740771.1, read on the forward strand.
CCTAGCTCCCCACGATGTTGGGTCAACATGTTACTGTACTGAAAATGCATAGTGATTATATTTAATTCATATTAACCAAATAACAGAACGAAACAATTAATATAATTTTCAAAATTCCATAAGAGTCATTAAAAAATCAGGATTGTTATGGACAACTAGACTAATATTGAAAATCCAATGGCAATCGCCTTAAATGTTCGGGTTGTGAAATCAACTGTTTGTTTCCCAAAATACATAGGATACAAATAAAAATTGTGCTTTATAGATTACCAAAGAAAGAAAATAGTGGAAACTGCATGAAAATCGGTTAAGTGTCCTGATTTATAAAGGTTAACACCTCATTTGCAGTAGTAATACTAACTTTTAACATACATTTCCTAGAAATAGGTTCAATAAATCCACTCAGTGAAACACAACTAGGCCTAATTAATTAAAACAGAAAGAGCAATTGATTTAAATAGTAACAAAGGCTCTTTGCTTAAAATTTAAATAAAATTTCATAGAAACCAGTTTGAAGATTGTGTCATGTTTAAGATTATATATATTATAAATATCGTTACTTATGAAACATTTGTAATAGTTTCTTACATTGAAAAAAAAAGAAGCAATTTAGAATTGCAAAACTTCAAATGATATTGGTGAAATTACTAAATCTAAAAAATGTATTACAAGATACTCACTCACAAGCAGCAAGGTCTACAGTTGAGCCAGACAAAGGTTTACCACATCAATTTTTTTTTTTTAACAAGTGTAAAAACTCTATTATTAATCGGACAGTTAAAATGAATTGTTCAAGAGAAGAAATTAGTTGCTATTTTTAAAATTAATATACTTAATTTACCCTTAAACCTTTGTCCAGCCTTGAATGCACGTGTATTAAATTGTTCACTAAGATTGCTTCTTTCAATCAGTTTTCATAATGATTTGCTTTGCAACATTAAACAGGTCTTCTACTGATAATGTACTTTGCTACTCAATTTAATATCTACTTCAAAACAGCTGATGTTATTCTAACAAACATGTTTGAACAAAATGTACACCCTAACTAGGTCTTGTAAATCTTTCAGCTTATGTAAATTGATATAATGTTATTAGTTATTTGTAATATTTATTTTATTAAATAATTTAATTTATCTGTAAGATATAACTAACTTTAAGGATGAACAGAGATAATGGGGTTTCTAACTAAATGATAATTAAGATAATATTTATAATACGGTGTTAAGATTAAACATGAAAAATTGAATAAAGTTTTTTGACCCAAACACATCTCTATATACATAAAATGCAATGTCTCTCTCTCTCTCTCTCTCTCTCTCTCTCTCTCTCTCTCTCTCTCTCTCTCTCTCTCTCTCTCTCTCTCTCTCTCTCTCTCTCTCTCTCTCTCTCTCTCTCTCTCTCTCTCTCTCTCTCTCTCTCCTCTCTCTCTCTCTCTCTCTCTCTCTCTCTCTCTCTCTCTCTCTCTCTCTCTCTCTCTCCCCCCCTTATATTTTAGCCCTTTTGATTAAAATCTGTTCAAACAATATTCATTTGATCAATTTTGAAGTTGGTACATAATTAAAATATTATTTAAAATTGAAATAATAATTAAAATTATAAGTGGTTTTAGTTGTAATGCCGCCGTAGGACGTGACTCAGGAGAATATAGCTCTAAACAGTGTTGTTGCAAAGTAAACAAAAATAGAAGCAATATTTTATAGGGAATCCAAAATTTTATACTAGAGTTTAGATTATTGAAGATAATGCTGGGGCTTCCACCTATTGTTTATCATGACGGAGGCTAGAAAAGCAGCCTATGGGCTGAAGTACAGCAGCGTCTGGAGAACCTCACTCCTGGAGTATGCCACAATTACAGGAACAATTGGCCACCCAATGCTGAGGATGGGTACCGATAACATAGATACTAGATACTGGTGGTGTGGTACACTGATGGATTCAAAACAAACTAAAGAAGGCACTGGTGCTAGGATAGATAGGGTAAGACCGAGGTTGAAGTGTTTGTTTCCCTTATAATGGCCATAAATAACAGTGGGAATTAAAGCACTTGCAGGCGCTAATATAAAATCTAGTTTGGTCTAGGAATGCTGAGAGAACGCTCTGCCTCAACGCTCAACCTTTGGAGCAGTTTCCTCAACGCTCTGCCTTTGGAAAATCGGGTAAGTTTGCATTGGGTACCGGGGCATAAAGGAGTTGAGGGAAACAAGGAGGCCGATACATTGGCTAAACAGGGCTCCACATCAGTTCATTGGGCCTGAGATTGACATTAGGAATAACTGTGTATCTGTCCAAAATGGCCAAAAAAAGGTGGGATAGCCTTAAGAGGAACTCCCATAGCAAACTACTACTAACAGAAGTTAATTTTGTCTATAATTGGGTAATTAATTAAGCATTTTCACTTATTTCTTTACCGAAAGCCTTGGGGAATCTGTAAACGCAAAGGATTACAAAGATTATTAAACTCATGTTTAGCAACACCTATTCGATAAGACAGGTTTGGTTTATTAATGAACCAATAGTTCATTACAGCGGTATCTAGGATTGGTAGTTTGTACTAGTTGTTCACAGTGTGGTTAATAGATGGTGCACTTTTGTCCTTCGTGAGCTTATTTGAATTGTTTATTATTGAAAAGTTTTAAACAATCAGAGTCTGTTTCAATTCAAGTAAATGATCTCAAATCTTTAGGATATTGTTAGATGTCGTTTTTCAGAGTTTTTGTTAAATTCAATGTTTCTATTGAATTTGATGAAAATAGAGAGAGGGGCAAATACGACTTCAAAAATGTGTTAATCAACTTTTGATTTTGCAATTTTTCTGAGTAATGAATTCATATATGCTATTGAAATAAACGGAACAAAAACATTGCACAAACTTTCTCACTCAACCATCTCGATAACCGAATAAAAACCATCCAAAAATATCACGTCGGTAATAGTCAATTAAAAAGAGAAAATGAACAGTGGACGCCGTCTTTAACATATTTAATCATATAACTTTCCCTATGCTACGTATATCTGTTATCAAGTTTAGTGAAAATAGAGGAGACTGCAGGCCACATAATCTTCTATTGTGAGGTTCTTGCCAATAAGAGACAGGGATTTTGGCTTCTAAACTTCGGGTGAACTCTCATTGGGTGAGCTAGTAAGTGGACTACTAAAACTTGTAAGGGGACTACTCTACTGGGCTAAAATTAGGAGGGTTAGTAGAACAATAGTTGGTTTTCATTTCATTTCTTTAATCTGGAGCCACTTATTACAGTGTATAGATCTTGTCAGGTACATATTATATAAAATAGTACAAATATCATTATATACAATACAAATATCACATTAACAATATCAAGGCAATATTTATACTAAGAAACAATGTCCTGGACATCCGCTAGAAAAAACTCACTTAATGAATAAAAAGGATTATTTTAAATTCAGACAGACATACATATTTTTTTTTAAATTTCTTAACGTCCAAAGAATAAGCTCCTATAAGGACCAGATTGCACATAGACATACCTAACACAATGGTAAGATGGGATATACTTAGTCTAACAAAAGGCTTATATGTATGTGCATGCCTTTCAGTTTTGTCTTGCTTAAATAATGTCCTACAATGCTTTTAAAGGATTTAAAAGTGATCAATCTAATAACTTTCTTCTGCAAGAGCAATACTCTGTAAATTTTGACTGAATGACCCCCAAAATAAGAGACCATACAATACTCTATGAAAATATGCAAAGATATTTCTTAGATAGCTTTTGGGTAAACAATTTCTTAAATGTCTAAATAGGAATTTAGACAATTTTATACAAACAGAGTCAATCTTGTATCTAGATACATGCCAAGCAGTTTAACAGGTTAGTCATTATCCTCATACAAAGCCCCAATTAAGGTAAACACTTTTTTTTTGGTCTTGTCAACGTTTAATAAAAATTTGTTAGCCCTATACCAGACACCAGCTTCTTCCGAGACTCTTATAGTGTATTTATGCAATGATTTGGGACGAATGAAAAAAGTCATGTAATCCACAAACATAGCCACCCGGAAGCAGACATTTGCCTCCAGATCATTAATCATAACCAGAAACAGGAAGGGATCAAGGATCAAACAGTGAGATACTTCATATTCAATTTTAGTCCCTGAGGAATATACATCATCAATAAAAACCTTTAGCCATCGTTTGGTAAGGTAGGAGTTTAAGAATTTATTTTCAATACCTGTGACCCCGTAATATTATAGTTTGTTCAACAATATGTCATGATCCACACAATCAAAGGCTTTTGCTTGTCACACATTACACATTCCAGTTTCAAAACTTTCCAAGATGTGTGAAATCAGCTGGTCACGACCCCGGGCTGGTTTCAACCCCCTTAACCACTCTACTTAATCTAATCTAATCCTAAAAGTTACTTAAACAAATAATATATAGAGAAAGAGAGTATAAATACTCAATCAAAGCAACTTTTAATTGGATATTAATAAACTTTACTTCCACACACTTAACTAGTGTGTTCGAATATTTACAATTTTTCTCCTCATTAAAACGTTTGAGTTATGAGTCTGTAAACGAATTAAAACTCTTCTAACAAAGTAAAATAAATATTTATGACAGTTTATCAGATATCACTGGAATTTGATAAAACTGTTTGCAATTAAAGTAATGATTTATTGTTTCTCGTACAACTATGTCTATAACAATTTAATACAAATATAACGTTAAATCTACTTTACCGAATTAAAAATCCTAAATAACACTAAAACACGAGAAAAAAATTAATCCCAAGGTAATGTACCTATCTGGTATATTGAGTCTTAAATAAACAAATAGTCACTCTTATCTGAGAGTTTAGGCAGTCTCCTATATCACTTAATTTTAAATGTACACGTATAAAATCAACATTTTTCTTTGAGGTTTAAAATTACTGGTATATTTTTATTAAAAAATCAAAAACATTGCAGATGCACTATATACTTTCTAGATCTAGTTCTATCACACATTCAATTCAATCATACCTAGATAGTTTAAAATTTACTAGTATCAGCTGTTCTCATTAAACATTAAAAATCAATAATTACATACCTGTACCTATTTTTAATCAAACATGACTTGATTTTATAAAACAAGGGATTTAAAAAATTAGCAGCAACAGTAAAAGTTCTTAAAAACTGTTAACCTAGATCCGGCAACACTTGAATTTTTTTTATTCCTTAATTTGCATAAAAGGAGGACAAAACATTGCAACAACTGTCTCACACACCTGAGAGGGGGTAGTATTCATTGCCACCTACTCAAATGTAGATGCTCCTTATAGTGAGACAAAATGTATTTTGTTTTTGTTAGGATCTTTACGAGATACAACTGAGCATAATTTGATCAAAATAGAGCCAATTTTAAGAAAAATCTAAATTTTGTGTGTTCATAAACATATATATATAAGGTTAAAAATGCCTAGAAATTTGATGAAAAATTCATAAACAAAATGAAAAAATTGCTCCTACTACTTAAGTTACAGTAACAGATATTGATTTAAAACCACTTTCTTGAGTAAAGAAAACTCAAATAAATATAATTATCTGCAAAAAGTATTTTTTTATGCTATCACATTCTTTATATGTACTACGTACTAAACATGAGGAAAAAATGGAATAACTGAGATTTGTGTAAAAATAATCTTAAAGCAAGTTAACAATTGTAAATAATAAATATTAGTTCTCAAATTCTTTAAGATGGCTAAAAAAAAAAATGGAAACGCCCATTAATGGAGATGTTGGCACAAACAAGAATTGGAATTATGTTTATAAGAGAAAATCTTATACGACACAATAAGGCCAGCAGACTTAGATGGGTGTATAATTACGTAAGGTGTTTTTAATTTTAACCACAAGATCACAAAGGATAGGTAACAACAGTAAATGTAACCAAGAGTTATAGAACCCACAAAGAGAAGCTAACCCAAATAATTATATATATTAACAATACATTTACAAAGTGTTAAATACAATAAAATCTATACCTTTTTTAGGAGAAATCGGAGGTGTTCCATGTCCTAAAAGTTCACCTCTCATCTGTTTCTGTTCCAATTTCTTTTTGAGCTTTATGTATTGCCGTTGTGTGCGTTCATCTTTGTGGAAACTGTGCGCAGGCGGTGGCGAGTGGCCTGAAATTTAACAAAATATGAATTACAAACCTTTACATACAGTATATATAGATGAAGGGGGAAATATTAACGGGTTATTCCGAGGTAAAACTAGGGCAATTTATAGTAAAGGCCTCCATCCTGTAGCACCCAGAGAGGTACAAAAATGAAATTTTGCAAATTTGTACAAAAGACTAGCAACATTATACTACCTTTTGTTTGCAAGCTTCAGGTAGATTTGATATTCAGAAGCATATATCTAATCTTTAGAGTGTTTAATCTCAACAACTCTTTTCCATAATACAATTGGAAATGAGAAACTAGTCATTCTGAAGCAGATGCTGTATGTCTGGTTAATTACACTGAGATGAGTCATTGCTTTCGGGCACATCAGATGAACTCATACTAGTCAGGATCTTTATTAATAATATGAACATAAAACTTTTTCAATGGTCGCACTTAGGTATGATGAACACTTAATTATGGAAATCCTGTCTCACATGCGGCTTGCTAAACACAAACAACCTTGACTTGCATGTTTGGAGATTGATAGAAACTTTCCAGTAGCTCTGTTTTTCTTGTGGAACAGGTGGGTGGATATATTTCGGTCTTCTTGAACACTCTTCACGGACATCTTGTTACACAGACTTACCTCTAATAAAAATACAGTAATGATGAGTCTTGCTGATGTTAAAATTCGTTCCAGAAGTACTTGGGGATAAATTTTCTTTTATCAAACCTTGGTCTTGTTCCTACTATTATTTCAAATCAGTTGCACCAGTAAAACCTGAAAGTCTCAGTAAGTTATAGGCTTTAAGGGTGTACAAGTACTCATTTTTTTAACACTCATTATTATGAATCTTATTAAGATTTCCCATTAATTTTAAATTACGTTTTCCCTTTAAATTTAAGGTTGTTTTAGGTATTAAAAAAAAAGTCCTTTTAAAAAAAGTTTATGAACATATTCTGAGTGTCCCAAAAAATTTTATACACATTTTTTAATTCAAACTTTCATTCGTTATAAGTAAAACTGACTTAAGTAACGGCAGAAATTAAACTGTAGTTTAAGAAAAGAAAAACTTTCCCAAAATGCTTCTGGAAGTGTGAAAACATAGTTGAAGTGCCAAAACAGTTTAGAAAGGAGTTTCGAACAGATTCCCCAAGACATTGTATCATTACTCGCTTAAGAGGTAAGATTGAAACACATGGAATCCTCAAAGACATTCATGAAGAGCGTTCTGTGGTAGTTCACCACTCCCACAACAGAATTAGACTCTCTCTCTAGTGATCACCAAAAATTCAATAAGCGGTTTCTAAGACAGGAATTGAACGTACATCCATTGAATAAGTTTTATTCTGACTTCAATGAAGGATGTTCTCGAGAGACAAACTGTTTCCAAACAAGACTGTATTGAGCAATGACGTCATATGTAAATGGTTCAATTAATATTCCATAATTACACTTCCTAGTCATCTCAGTCTTCACACCGATGGACTTCTAATGTGAGTTCATTTCAAAAACAGCGTAAAATTTGCAATAATTAATTAATTGAAATCAGCAATTAAAGAATACACCCAAATAACAGAAGATTTATTATGTTAACAATTCCATCATTCTAGGTTATCAGCAGTGTCTAGATTAACCCAGTAGTTCCTGGACCATAATGGTCGTCAGTTTCAACACTCGTCTTATTTAATTTAGATTATACAACTTAAACATTGTATTTAACATCATTCAACATACGGCACCCTTAATAATCAGAATGTAAGATACTGTCATTGACGAAAATGTATTATTTAAAGTCATATTGTAGTATTGAATTGTTAAAGGTTGTATACACCTGTTAATTCTAAACTTAAATATGGATTGTTGGTATGGGAGCAAAACACATCTAAAAATTATATGCTGATACAGTAAAACCTCCAAACATATAGTGGTGGCCTGAAGGGAAATAAAGTAAGGTTTAGTGAGTATATTTTAAGAAGATCTTCACACACACAGGAGGGCCAGTAAGTACAGTTCTCCTGTGATGAAGTAATCCATTCCTCACCTCCTCTGGGCGAGAGGGAGTTCATGTTGTATAAATCAAAATACAAAAAGTTCCTTGCCTTTATTTATAAAATTTAATATGTTGCCCCTACGTAGGCTATAGGTACAAATTGTTTTAAATACATTTTTAATCGCAAAAGTGGAATCAATATGAAACAATACCAAACCTAAGTTGATAATTTCAAAAAGTTATCTACATCAAACCAAAATATATTATATAAAATTGTTTGGTGGAATTAAACCTTCCTAATACATTATAGAACTCTTTTCATGAGAGATAAATAAGTGTCTATTTGAAATTAAAGATGTTGAACATTTGTTTTTGTGTTATAAAAAACATCAGTCTTGGGTGTCGAAGGTGAGTTTAGCCTAAGCTGAGATCACATATTTTTTTTTAATTAAAGAGTACATTTTGTTTTGCTCTTCATACATTTTACAATGATAGTAAACTTAAAATTGGCTTAGCCAAGCAGGTTACTTAGTTTCCAACAGATTATCCTAGGTTTATGAGTTTGTTCAAAATGTAAATGACAGAAAACAGATGTTTTTCTAAGTATGATTGTAGTGGTAGAAGTCAGACTAAGTAGTATTATTTTCTGTTGATATGGAAATAATTTCTATTCTATGGTATGCTTACCTTGTTGAGACGGAGGAACATGACCTAGCATACCGGGTTGTAGCGTAGTACCGTGTCCAAATGGTGGATACCCTGGAGGTAGACCTTGAGGGGTAAAGAATGGTTGAGGTGGTTGGTTGGAACCACTAGCTGGACCAGGTCCCTGCAACATTCAATTATTTAAAATAAACACAAACCTTTTATAACATACCTAAACGCAAAACCAAAGCCTAATTTTTGAGTTTGGAGTTATCTTTCAAAAAATCAATATAGACTTTCGCATAATTTGTAAAATACCAAATTGAAACAGAAAGCAGATTGGATTAATTTATTTTCGCAATTTATAGGGTAAACACAATCTAGGAAACATTTTTACAAACCCTCCATAGAAATTTTAACTCGTAAGAAGATCTTCCCGCTATTTTAGTTTAACTGACCAAAATTGTATCTGTTAGACGCCTTACATCCACTCATACAACTGAATCTACTTCACTGAATAAAAGCAATACCAAATACAGAAGCTTAACATTAACTTCAACAACTATAATTATTTGATCAAATATTGAAAATCTGTACAAATTTCGTTTCATCATTCGACATTAAAACTTTTTAAAATTATTATTTAATTGGCTTACATTTTTTATTTTATGTAATAAATCAGACATAAAACAAACACACAGACAATTAAAATTAATAATAAAAATGGGATATAAGGCCACCCTTACCAATTTATGGAATAGACTAAGTCAATAATTTCCGGACCAGAATTTTTGAGAAAATCATTTGACCTGATTTTGAGAACATTCGTAAATGTTGGTATTTGGTCTAATGGCAAGAACCCCTATAGGAACACATTTGGATTTTAACAGTTTTGGGTAGAGAGGGGTCTTTGGATTCTACAACTAATACAGCTCAAATTCCTTGTGGGTTAAATAGGGTAACTATTTGAAAAATTTTCTAACTTAGTAAAAAAGGATTGATTTTTTTTCTTCTGGAAATGTTATCTAGCGTATTTTCTAAGGGTATTTTGCTACTAAAATAGTTCTTTGAAAAGCTGTCCTTCTTTAACCGACTACCTAAAACCTACGCCAATTTTTCACATTCACAATACATTCTCTCCATAAAGAGTATTGAAATGGCATTAGGTTATCAGTGGAGTTGCAGCGTAGACTATTGGACCGGTTTTGTTAAAATTTGTTACATGAGCATAAACTGGAAATATCTCATGGACTTTTTTCAATCAAAAGAAAAATATTTATGACAGGTCAAAATTTTTATGTACATAATTCCAAACGTAAAAATATTACTCAAAATAAAATACTTCAAAATACCGAGATAAATGTTATCGACCAACAAGTTAAATAAAAAAAAACTACAAGTTTGTACGATGTTTGAAAAACCAATGAATAATTTTTGCGGATAAATAGATCAAGCTGTAAGGAGCGAAAGTATATAAAAGCAACAGAAGTGTATGTTTTATAATAAGCATACGAAGAAATTAAGAAAGGTTTAAAAAGGTCAAGTAGTTTACACTGTGGGAATGGTGCATACATCGAAAATACCAGTGGAATGCCAACCCATACGAAAACTGATGAGTATGGTCATTTACGGTGTAAATGAGGTAGGCCTAACCCCAAGAATGGTTCTTTATTAAATATTGTGAGGAAGCTCGTGCGATGTTCGTATATTTATTTTAAAATATACGTCTGTCTTTAAAATTAGCATGTCTGCTATTAGGCATACTTGTAATATCTGAATAAAACTTGGGATAGTTGTAGAAAATAGTTTAACTGTAACTCTTTATTATTGTAGAAGATAACCTGAAAAAACATTTAAAATACGCTTTTACCATTTTCAAACTCATTGTACCACTAGACGTTTCATATACAGTATGTGACGAGTTTCATTGAAATAGGTTTATTAGTTTAACACAGAGATGAATGAAAGGTGTAAGAAAGGTCAGACATGAAGTGTTTTTTGTTTGTTTGTTTTTTTATCTAGAACGTGTGATTCGCATAGAGATAATTTTGTTTCACAAAATAGAAGATAATGTTCAATTTCAGAGTCATTACGAAAGCTTGGTCTTTGATTGAAACAAACAAATACAGTACAATTTAACTTTGTCCGCTCAATTCTTACAATAAGTAATAAATTAGTCAAATTTTAGCCATAAAACCAACTACGTCGAACCTCTTGAACTTTTTTCATTTACTAATAATCAGCTGTTACTAAACATTTGATTGTTGTCATAGTAAATAAAGATTATCCTATCAACAATAGTTAGGCTATATTAAAAATAATAATAACAACAGATTAAATTGTTTTCGTATATTTTTTTTAAATATTTTATAGTTATAAGTACCACGTATAAATTTCACGTACGTAATTTTAAAAAAATGATACAAGTGCAAATAAAATACCCAATACAGTCAACATTGGTGTAGGGCCTAATTTTCGCTAAACAATTACATTGTTTTTTTAAATATATTTTAATAATTTCCACCACCTTACCTGCACCTTATCTTTTTCTTCCATTTTGTATTACTGATTTTATAATACACTGTCTTTTCTAAAACCAACCAACATTGATTTGTTGGCAAGTATCTTAACAGTATGAACTACAAAACAAGGCTAGTCAAATCAAATAAATCTAATGTTTACGTGGACCAAACAGCATCAGCTGACGTGGAAGTAGTTTAATAAAATGCCGCTAATATCGCTAGCGCTAATTGTAGCTTGATGTAATGGTAGGCTAGTAAAAGCTGTTGAACTGTATACATTAGTTTTTAGTAAATTTTAAAATTCTGTAAAAGAATTCTTATAAATTTAAAATTAGTTGAAAATAAAATCAAATCATAATTCCATTAATTTACTAGGTACTACAACAGTAAAGCAACAGAACTAACGTTTGTAATTGTAATAGTAATATAGAATTTTAAAAACATTAAAAAAAAATTGTTTTGAATTTAGAAACTTATAAAATTATTAACTAAATACATTGCCCGTAAGACCCATACCAATATCGAGAAATTAGGTTAGATCCTATCATTTAAAACACGTTTATATAATTTACAAAAATGTAACACCAAACTTTAAAAACATAACCTCAAAAATAAAACATTGGAGTAATAGGAATTTTATTTGAATTTTGGTCATATTTAGTATGTAAGATAAAATGAATATAACAAGGGGACAAATTGATCGTTGAGAAATTTCAATATGGCGTCATCTAATCAGTTTTTTTTCGATACTTACTTCTAATAGAGGCTTCTATATAAAGCCTACAACAACTAATTTTGTCTAACTCTATAATTAATACATAATAATACCAAAGTCAGCAATCGAATGAATATACAAAAAGCAACAATACAAATTCGTGTACTTTGATATTAGCAGATCAGCTGTTAATGTAACCAATTGAAAAGTCATGTCTTTACCACAGTTGATAGATTAGGAAGGTGCAAAATTGGCATTATTTAAGTGATAGCCGATGATTCATTGACCTGCGATTCAAACACAGCGATTTTAAAATCACCATTATCCTTATTGGTGAAGAAAAAAAGATCAGTGCTTTTATGGCTGGACTTAGTTTTCAATAAAATCGCTAACAATGATTTTTTTTACCCCCCAAGACCTTATAGAAAAGATGAAAAAAGAGATGTAACCTAAAACTACATGAAAAAGGGGTACAAATCAGGTTCCTCGAGATTTCCACCCCCGTATTTCCACCCACTATTTATAAGTGAACCACACAATGTGATTTTTTTTAAAGTTTTTTTATTGTTTTAGGTTAGGTTACAAGGCCTACTTGTAACTACCGTGTTTTTTTTAAATTAAGAAATTGTAAAAAAGGAAAAGCGTTATAAAAAGACTTGTTGAAATAGTTTAATTGGACATTTACTATCATTTGTGTATATTAAAAACACGACGTTTCGAAAGTATAGACCAACCTCCCGTCGACAAGTGATAAAACTAGAACAAGAGAAATGTGAATAACATCAACATAGCCTAGGTATATTAAAACTAGATATTTAAGAAAGTAACCCAGTGCTAAAACTAAGCTTGTGGAGTCAAAATAACCAAGACTAGAAAAGACTCTTTCACCCAAAACATCTATCAGATTTTTTTTTAACGTGACTAGGGTATTATTCAAAATCTTCAAATGTAAAATTATGTAATATTGACTTCTTACTAAATACCCAACATAATCTACCACTAAAATTAACTCTAAAAATAACTACACAATATTGTCAGCGAACGGGCTCACTTTTGTATGAGCTTGACAATTCCGGGATAACCTATTAATTTGGATCTACGCTTTTTTCGTACTGCATTTGATTACAAACCTTTTTTCTGTTATAAAAGACGTAATTTCTCAATATCGGCTCTACCGATTTCGTTAAAATTCAGGGGAAATGTAAAGATTAAGAACACCGTTGTAAAAAAAAAAAATCGCAAAAAAAAGTATTACAGTAGTTCATGAATTGATCAAAAACAAACCTTGACAACCGCCATTAAAAGCTAGATTTTAAATACCATTTAGGCTGAAGACGTGTTTATGGCACAATCGCGGGTTTTTAAAAATGGCGTTCATGGTTTAATTTTACTTTCTGATTGATAACTACAGACCTTGACATTTTTGGACGATTATTTTTTATTGATTTTTATTTTGGTTTTGTGAAAAGTTTTTTACCATTTATTATATCATTACGTGAATTTTTAGGACGAAATCCAAATCATATAAGTGAGAATATTTTACTTTTTACGGATCCAAAAGTGAAAAATAACTTAAACTCACTAATTTGTCGACAGTCACCATCAGACAGAAACATGGACTCCTTACATGGCCTCCGCCTCTTAGATCCACCACTGCTATGTTTACGGTAGAAAAGATATGAAATAATTGTTCTGGCCTCGGATCACGGTGGTCAGGGCATTGTTTAAGACAATCTTTATGTATGTAACAAAAGATGACACATAGCTATTGTCTGGAGAGTACAATGTACTCTGGCGGAGCAAAACAGAACTAATCTGATGTTAACACAAACTCGGAGCAATGACTGTCTGTACAAAACATTGCACTACATTTCTCACAGAGCTAACTAGAAAACTAAATAATAATAAAAACAAGTTGATGATGGTACTTACCCAGCCCCATCATAGAATGTAAAGCGGATCCATTAAATTTAATGTAGGCTACTAAAGTTGGTTTCTAGGGTCTTGTAGGAAATGTTATATTGTATTGGTAGATCAAGGGGTCTTTTCTAGTAGGTTTGTTTAAATTAATATGTAGTGGCTAATTAATACGAATATCACATTTTCTTAGGAGAACAAGGTTAGAAATTACATTTTTTATAAACTTTGCTATTGCGATTTGATAATATTACATGCTGAATTGAAACCTGGAAATTTGTATCGGTACTTACGTATTAACGCCACCGCAGCAACTTTGCGCATATATATATATAAGGTTTGGCCAGGTGTTTATGTGTGTGTATATATATAGCTACCTGGCCAAACCTTATACTATATAATATGCGCAAAGTTGCTGCGCGGTGGCGTTAATACGTAAGTACCTTTGTATCTAAATGTGTTATAATTTGGAAAACCAGAGATATGAAGAAAAATCACTACCGGTACTTAAAATATTTTTAAACATGCATACATTTTTTACGATATTTTTTTCCACTCTTTGGTGTGTCAACAATTTTATTTCAATGATGAACATTATTCCAGCGTCAATTACTATTTTTCGGAGTTCGTACACATTTACTTTTAATTTCATCTTCTAGATTTTTCGAAGATTGACCCTAATAATAGATCATTTTGACAGGACTAATAAGAAATAATGACATTTTCCTCATTACAGTCCCCCCCCCGTTTATCCCTACAGGAGGTACTGATGGGACCATTTGTCTGTGCTATGGGACCATTTTTTTTTTTTTAGTAAGTTGGTACCAAAGCTCTCGCTTTACGAAAATTTTGTGAAATTCAAAAAAATATATATTTTGAAAGATCCTTAAATTTGCACCACAAAATCTTCCCAATCTGTACAGAGTGACCCGTAAGTAAGGTGCCAAACTTTAGGAAATGGTTATGTAAGTCAGGATAAAGACAAAATTAAGATAATTTTTTTCTCCGAAAAAGCTTAGTTTTCCAGATATCCACCATTTTGTTTTTCACACAAAAAAATATAGCTGGAAATAGAAAAGATAATTGGTTCAGATTTAGTACACGTATTTTGTAAGTTACGTTTTAATAAGTGCACCTAAAATAGACTTAATTTTGTATGTTTACAAAGACTGTTTAAAATATTTAATATTGAATAACTTGAAAACCATGAACTTTAAAAAAAATTCACAGGAGACAAAATTTTAGTTTCCTTTTTTTAATGACAGATTGGATTGTTTCCTGATTTTTTGTCAATAATTCGGTTATCTACAGAAAAAATTTTAAAAACATTTTGTTAGTCATTAAAAAAGGAAACTTTTTGTCTCTTCTGAAGTCCTAACCATAAATGTTATTTGACTAAAATTTATTTTTAACGATGGAGACATAACAAGGGTTATTTTAGTTTTTTGCCCAATAATTATTACTGAACTATAACAGGAGTAAAGTAAGTAAAAAAAAATAAGTAAGTAAAATTACTTATTCACGTTTCTGAAAAAAGACTAACGATTACCCTAGTTTCCGAAACAAATTTCATTTCTTATTAATGATATACTAATTAAATGTTGAGGATATAAAAGGGCTATGTATTATGTAAAGTGACGAAGGGGGTGGGGGGGATGACGCAACAAGTGGTGCATCTGAATAGGCTTGATTGCTTTGGGGAAGTTAACGAGATAGTTTCTCAGTACAGTCGCAAGAGGGGAAATATCTAAATTAGTTCACGTTTAATCGCTACTACAATTTTTCAGTTGCAAAGTGTAGGTTAGGTTAGGGCTTTGGAAAGTGTAGGTTAGGTTTGGTAGGGTTAGGTTAGAGCGTTAGAAAGTGTATGTTAGGTTAGGGTTTTAGAGAGTGTAGGTTAGGTTAGGTTATCGCAAAGAGTAGATTAGGGCGTTGGAAAGTGTAGGTTAGGTTAGTGTGTTGGAAAGTATAGGTTAGGTTAGTGTGTTGGAAAGTGTAGGTTAGGTTTGGGTTTTAGAGAGTGTAGGTTAGGTTAGGTTATCGCAAAGAGTAGATTAGGGCTGGAATGTGTAGGTTGGGTTAGTGTGTTGGAAAGTGTAGGTTAGGTTAGTGTGTTGGAAAGTGTAGGTTAGGTTTGGTAGGGTTAGGTTAGAGCGTTGGAAAGTGTATGTTAGGTTAGGGTTTTAGAGAGTGTAGGTTAGGTTAGGTTATCGCAAAGAGTAGATTAGGGCTGGAATGTGTAGGTTGGGTTAGTGTGTTGGAAAGTGTAAGTTAGGTTAGTGTGTTGGAAAGTGTAGGTTAGGTTTGGTAGGGTTAGGTTAGAGCGTTGGAAAGTGTATGTTAGGTTAGGGTTTTAGAGAGTGTAGGTTAAGTTAGGTTATCGCAAAGAGTAGATTAGGGCGTTGGAAAGTGTAGGTTAGGTTAGTGTGTTGGAAAGTATAGGTTAGGTTAGTGTGTTGGAAAGTGTAGGTTAAGTTTGGTAGGGTTAGGTTAGGGCGTTGGAAAGTGTATGTTATGTTAGGGTTTTAGAGAGTGTATGTTAGGTTAGGTTATCGCAAAGAGTAGATTAGGGCGTTGGAAAGTGTAGGTTAGGTTTGGTAGGGTTAGGTTAGAGCGTTGGAAAGTGTATGTCAGGTTAGGGTTTTAGAGAGTGTAGGTTAGGTTAGGTTATCGCAAAGAGTAGATTAGGGCTGGAATGTGTAGGTTGGGTTAGTGTGTTGGAAAGTGTAGGTTAGGTTAGTGTGTTGGAAAGTGTAGGTTAGGTTTGGTAGGGTTAGGTTAGAGCGTTGGAAAGTGTATGTTAGGTTAGGGTTTTAGAGAGTGTAGGTTAAGTTAGAGCGTTGGAAAGTGTATGTTAGGTTAGAGTTTTAGAGAGTATAGGTTAGGTTAGTGTGTTGGAAAGTGTAGGTTAGGTTTGGTAGGGTTAGGTTAGAGCGTTGGAAAGTGTATGTTAGGTTAGGGTTTTAGAGAGTGTAGGTTAGGTTAGGTTATCGCAAAGAGTAGATTAGGGCGTTGGAAAGTGTAGGTTAGGTTAGTGTGTTGGAAAGTGTAGGTTAGGTTAGGGTTTTAGAGAGTGTAGGTTAGGTTAGTGTGTTGGAAAGTGTAGGTTAGGTTAGTATGTTGGAAAGTGTAGGTTAGGTTAGAGCGTTGGAAAGTGTATGTTAGGTTAGGGTTTTAGAGAGTGTAGGTTAGGTTAGTGTGTTGGAAAGTGTAGGTTAGGTTAGGGTTTTAGAGAGTGTAGGTTAGGTTAGTGTGTTGGAAAGTGTAGGTTAGGTTAGTGTGTTGGAAAGTGTAGGTTAGGTTAGAGCGTTGGAAAGTGTATGTTAGGTTAGGGTTTTAGAGAGTGTAGGTTAGGTTAGGTTATCGCAAAGAGTAGATTAGGGCGTTGGAAAGTGTAGGTTAGGTTAGTGTGTTGGAAAGTGTATGTTAGTTTTGGTAAGGTTAGGTTAGGTTAGGTTAGGTTAGGTTAGGTTAGGTTAGGTTAGGTTATCGCAAAGAGTAGATTAGGGCGTTGGAAAGTGTAGGTTAGGTTAGTGTGTTGGAAAGTGTATGTTAGTTTTGGTAAGGTTAGGTTAGGGCGTTGGAAAGTATATGTTAGGTTAGTGTGTTAGAGAGTGTATGTTAGGTTAGGGTGTTGAAGAGTGTAGGTTAGGTTAGGTTATCGCAAAGAGTATATTAGGGCGTTGCAAAGTGTAGGTTAGGTTAGGGAGTTGGAAACTTTAGGTTTTCGCCGTAGAATACAATTTTTACATTACAGTGGCAGGTTTTTATTTTACTTGTTCGTTCGCGTATACATAGAGAGAGTTATGTGAGGGTCAAAAAATTGAAGACAAATTTTCTGCAGATATATCCGTTTTGAGCTTGTCTCCATAAAAAAAAAAATTGTTTTGGAATAATGTGTGTAGCCCAAACACGTGAGCCGATTTACATCAAATTTTTTATGTGGGCATATTTTGACCATATCTCGACTTTTTTTTATAACTCTAAATTTGGGGTAGTTGCCATACGAAAAAACACAAAGGTACGAGTTTTATCAAATTTTTTCGACTACTTTAAGGATCCAAATTAAATATTGCTCGCTATCTTTACAAAATGCAGGTACGTGAGTTATCGGGAGGGGGTGGGATCCAAACAAATTAGCCATAGGGATGAGGGGTGTTATAAAATAAGTAATTTCTCAAAATCGAACCTACCGATTTCGTTCAAATTATTCCGATGACTAATTAAACGGAATTTATTCAGAAAAAATCAATTTAAAAAAACTAACAAAAAATAAATACCTAGCCCTCGACAGTCTAAATAGCATCAGGATCAGAATAGGTCAACAGTTGGTCAAGAGACCTTGATAGGATAGATGAAATAGAGAGATCAAACCTAAGACAACATGTTAAAGGCATAGACTCAGATATAGGTCCCTTCACTTTGCCAAGTCCTAGGTTGAATGGATATAAGGAAATACAGTACATAGGAAGTAAAGAAAGTACAAAGTTGGTATGGCATTGTTTATGCACGTTACCTGCATATTGCCTTACGTTATCGCACTTTATTCGCGATTATGCACGATCATATGTAGGCCGACATATATAAAACCACCTAACCTAACCTGACCTAACCTAACCTAACCTAACCCAACCTAACCTAATGTAACCCAACCTAAAATAACCTATTTGTGATGACTCTTGCTAAACCTAATATTAAGAATATAATTTATGACAAATGAAAAGGATTCTATTTTTTTTTAAAAAGAGGAAAATCGTGAAATTTATTTCCGAAAAAGTTCCATTTTACAGTAACCTCAAACTAAGGGTGTGTCTGGTGTAATGGGTGTGTCCTCCCTTCTACGTGTCTCCCTAACCTGACGGTACAACACATTCCAAGAAAACTAGGTACACAAATTACTGCTTAGCTACTTTTAATTCTTAAAGTTTAAGTACAAGTTAATGCTTAAAAGTTTAATTTTGTAAACGTTTTATTCTTATTTACACCGATAAAAGAAACGAAAGTAGGGTGGGCGTTTACACAGAAGCATTTGAGGTCAAAATGTTTTTTTATTGGGTTTGTACAGCTGAAAACAAACGCAACAAACGAAGTGTGGGGCCCCTCTTTTCCTCTCCACCCCAGACACATTCCTACCTTGAGGATACTGTACGATGTTTTTTTAATTATAAGAGAGGGGTTTGGTTTTAAACAATTATAACTTGTTTTAAACCGTTTGTTAATTCCTCCCCCCCCCCCGTGCGATGCTCGGTGTTCCAGGAACAAAAAATTAAAGTGAATAGCTTTTCTAAAATTAATTATTTCATTTCATTAGTAACAATTTCATTTCACAGCGTGGTTCTGCATACAAACTTGCATGGCTGATTATTTCATTTCGCTCTATTAACCCACTTCCTCCAATCCCTACTGCATTATTTATTTAAAGACAATTATATCCTTCCAGGAAATTAGAATACATGTACATTCTGCCATCTGCAAATATCAGTTTATTTCTAACTTGTAGACTACTAAATGTTTGTTGCTTTGCAAATTATCAAGCGACCTAATTATAACTTCACAGTTCGATGCACTAACTTTCTGATCTGCATAACCAACAATATTCATCGACATTTCCCCAAACGATTCATCTGCGTTTGTAAATTTTATGAAACAGGGTCGTAGGATTTTGTTGAAATGGAAGGAATTTGTCGTTTTTGTATGCGAGTGATTTAGCCGTCTCGACGGGGAAAACTCATTTAAGGGTTAAATAAACACACCAAACTAAGTAAAAAGTACAAAATATCGCACAAACTCATCCCCAAAACTAAATAAAAGGGCCAAAGCGTCTGCTAAAACTACACGACTGAGGGTCTTTAAGGAGGTATTTATTTTTATAAATTCGAAGCCTTTTAATCGGTACTTTAAATACTACAGACGGATAGTACAACCAAAAAAAAAAAATCTATTATTAGTAGATGATTACTTTGTAGAAATCCATTCGGTAATTTAACCCCTAAACTCGTTTTCCTAAATTCAAGCCTTGGCTAAATCTTTTCCCGCGCCATAAAAACGGTAGATCCACTCTATTTCAACAAAATCCTTCAAGACGTTTTAAAAATAAAATCTATATAAATTCCCCCGTTAATGATATTAGATTACACTAGCTAAGAAACTTGCTCCGCTCTAGTATGTCGTTTAATGACGACCTAGAACCAAGGTCAAAGTCTGCAATCAAGCAGACAAAAGAAATGACAGAGCTGCATTACCTAAGCTAATTTCTTCTAGCCTCATTACCTTTAGAAGCAGCTGATAATAACAGTTAAAGCTTTGAACTCTACCGTTGTGTTCTACATTATACAACATTGAATATGGGTCGATGTAGGGTAATAGTTCCGATTCCTCTTAACAATTTGGAAAAGAAAATAGAAATTTGGAAAGCAGAGTTACGCAACAATTAAATAAATGGATCAAGATTGTCCTAAAACCACAGATGTAGGCATCTAGGGACTGTTATTTTAATAAAGTGGGAGTCTTTAAAGCGGCCTAGCATCAAAATATTAATTTCTTCGTACATATTCGTAATCAGAATACTTCTAGTTTTATTTGATACTCCACACATATTTTAAAAAAATTCCAGTTGATAGTTTTTGCCCCTTAACTACCCCAAGGTCATTTCTTTCTATTAAAGCTATATTAATCTATAATGTGGGACAATATAAATTCAAAGTGTGATATAGGATTTATCGTTTGTCTGTGTAGACTGGTTGCGACTTACAGACAGGCGTGTAAAATTATAAAGTAGTTGTCACCCAATACGTCACCCAAAACAATTGCCTTCACATGCAATATTTCTATTACTATAAACTGAATTGTTTTCTACTCTGTGTCAATAATTTTACCGTATTTTCCGTCTAACACGCTACGTTTAGTGACGTCACGTGAAATATTTTTATTTATTTCTTCCGCCTTTGTAATATTTCTCCCCGTGTTCAAAATAATTTATATTTTTCGCAAACAAATATTATATTACAATTTGCAATAAGTTATCTTATATTGATTATAATCTCGGAAATTTTGTGTAATCTACATTAGTTGACGGGTGTAACAACCCCACCGTACAATGAAATTGTCCAGCCTATATTAGTTGACAGGTGTACCAAGAAATAAGTTATGAATAAACAAAAAAACACGATTTATCAGTAAAAAACTTTAAAGTACAAATGTTGACAAAATTTTGCTTAAAATGTAAGCTAGATTTTACATTCATTTTTTATTTCCCCACATCATCGTTGTATTGAGAAAGTTTTGTTATTGGCAAAAAAAAATCGATTTTAAACCCGAACCAAAAAAAATGTTTTTAGAATGATGTCTGTCTAATGTTCTTGAACCGATTAATTGGGATATTTCTGCCAAATATTTAAGTTACCCCGTCTTTTAAAAGTAAGTTAAAACTATGAATTGTTGCTGTTTCTTTATTTCTTGTCCAATCCTCGGGAAAAACTCTTTATTGTACTCAGATAGAATTAGGATTTATTAAAACATATGTTCTTTGTTTGTTGCCATAGCAACGAGTTTTCTCATTGTTGACTAATTTCAAACACAGGAATCTAGTGATGGTAAACTTGTAGTAGTTTACACGATAAAAAAAAAAAAATTACATCATGACTTTACCTTTACAAACACGCATAGATTCAGTGTTATTATGAATGTGAACGCAGTTTATCAGCCGAGTTAAGAAAATTTCATACTGGCAACGGTTTGAGGGACGGACCGTGCAGTGTAGTCGCGTATAAAGAATTAATAAGTTTGAAACCATCGGGTCCGTTGGAGACATCAAGATGTCTGTAAGAATGGCGGCCACTTTGAACACGTGACTTAATAACCCTAACAAGTAAAAATTAGGCTGAATATTAGCGTTTTTAATAAATCCAAAGGATTTTTCCTTTTTAATTTCAAAGGAATTTATGTACTTTATTTTGTTCTATCTTAAAAAAACAAAGAAACTATAGTTAATTAAAACTTTTAACTTACTTTTGAAAAACCCGTGGATTTGTTCTCAATTTTTTTTTACAAGTTAAAACTCAAACATTTAAAGCTTTCATAAATCCAAAACACAAAATTATAATTTCCAAAATCGTTCTTAACAAATATTTATTCTTGAAGGCGATTTTTTTTCTTCTTCTTTTTTTCGATTTTAGGAAAAATTAAAATTTCTGAAAATTCGTTCAATAGTGTTAAATTGTAGTCTCAAAGACCCAAATAAAAAGTATTTGACCGCTATCACCCCAAAACTGTGTCATATAAAAAAAATTACTATAGTGAAGCTGTAGCTGTTGTAAAAGACAAAATTTCTTAAAATTGCCTGTAATGATCTAATTCAAATTTTTGTAAAATTTGAAATTTAAAGCCCCCAAAATAGCCGCTAAAAATGACGATTGAGCAATAATTGTCATTAAAAACTCCAGTTTGTTAGAACAAAGGAAGCGCGTCAATTAAAATACAAAATTCACAATAAGTTACCCCCCCCCCCGGGAGGGGGGCTTCTATTCGCCGTAAGAACTTTTTGAAGAAAAATTCAATAGTTACAAATCTGTAATACTGTTTTTTATTTAATTTGTTCACGTATGTGAGATAGTGCATTGTGATACGTGAACGGTGACTTATCCTTCCTTATCAATGAAACACTGTTCAGCTTATAATCAGTGAAGTCATTGTTTTGGTATTGCAATCAAACCTAATGTATACAAGTGAATCACAGCCTACGTGACTTCGATTGGTATGCCGGAAAAAAAACAACTTTCAAAATATTCGCCGTTAAACTGTTTTTATTTCTCTAACGTGACAATCTATATAACTCGTTTTAAACATGTTGATTTAATAGCTCATTATCACTAGCTACAATTAAAAGAGGGATATCGCTAAATGAAATTTTAAAGGTAACAAGTTTGACTAAAAAAATAGAAGTAAATTTATTCTGGTATTAAAATTATTTGAAATGATGGATTGATTTTATTAAATTGTATTTTTTGTTGCCTCTAACAAATAAAATGTTGTTTACTAAGTGATAATAATCAAATATATAAAAAAACAATTAAATAATAAACCATATTAAAACAATTAAAATAATCAAAAATATAGAAGAATAGCAAACAAAACAACACCTAGCCATCATTTTGATTTCTGAAGCTACAAGATTTACAGCAAACTTTATATGGAGGATTTCACTTAATTTTTCGAGGCCGTTAAAAACTATGCATTTAGAATATCAAAATTCGTCCGATATTTTACAATATGGGTCCAAATTTAGAATTTCGTATGGAACTGTTTATATTTTATGGCGTTTTCGGATTATAAACTACATTTTATGGTTTTTGTATTCTTGAAATAATTGTCGTAAACCCAGCCGTTTAAGAGTTATTAAAATATTTTTAGGTTATATTCAAGCACCATTTTGATTTAACAAATGAAATTGTTTTATTGGTGCACAATTCTTTGACTACTTCTACCCTGAGGGGCTCACTAATAGTGAATGCGGGTATTGGGTAACCTGAGTACCTAGCTGGAGCTACACCTTTTTATATAAATAAGAGAAAAATAAACACCTAAAAGTGAGCTTTTATTGTGTATGATACCCCCTTCTCCTAGACTGTTTAACGACCCCTGGAAAACTGTAGTATAGGCTGTTTTCAACAACCCTGTGATGCCGTATTGCATAACCAACCCCGTGAACAAATTGCTAATATTAATATTTAATTTCGTTGTTGTTTTAAAGGGGAAAAACCTTTTGGTCATCATCCCCTTATAAAAAAAGTAAGTCGTAGAACACAAAATAAAGAGATAAAAGAACTAGAGTTGGTCACTTTAAAGATGAAAGAAAGGATTTTACCCAAGACTATATGACAAAAAGTGTAGGAACTGCCAAGGCTGTACTAACTAAAGTAAGCCCCTGAGGGTACAGATATGAATAACAATTGGTTTTTAAAAATCAGAAATTTTTTCCATCTTACACGTACTTAAGTTGTGTAGTGGATTTAAAGAATTAGGATAAAAAATTTCCAGAAATATCTGGTTTTGAGGACGGCTGAGCACAAAAAGTGGTTTTTGGAATGATATCTGCGCAGTGTTCTCAAAATAGTGAATCGATTTTGAACGAATATTTTAGACATAACACTATTTTTTAGCTAACTCAAAATTTGAAAATAGCTGTCGAAAAAAAAAAAAAAAAAGAAACTTAAATTTCGATTTTCTCAAGAGGTGCAGTCCTGTATTAGGTTTTTTTTGACCCTAGGTTTGTTGACTCATCAGACCTAGCTTTTGTTCAGAGTTCCTTCCTTACATTATAGTTTTAGTTGCAAACATAACCCTAACCTAACCCAACTTAACCTAACCTAACCCTAGCCTATGCTAGTGTTTATCACTTTTTATGTTACAGATTTATCCTTTCATGCATATATACTATGTTAAGATTACTTACGTAATGGGTAGGCATGGGAACCATTGGCGGATGCTGAGGGGAAAGGATGACATGACGGAGAGTTCCACTCTCGTCCACTATCTGCTGTACCACGTGACCATGTGGGACTTGTACAGGCATAGCTATGGGCGGGGAGGAATTGGTTGACACCATGGGTACAGTCACCGGGCCTGTAACAGAAACATAACACATAAGTATAACTTACACTGTAATAATACAGTAGGCTACTGCATACAAAACAAGACTGGCAATATATATATTAATACATTTAAATATTGGTCATATGATAATTTATTAGTAGTACAATAACTAGATTTAGCATATCATTTCCTTATTGATTCTCTAATTAAGCAAAACATAACAGATATGTAAAACACTATTACAGAAATAAAATAATCACACAGTGAGTAAGGTGTAGGGGTGAGGCTATCCCAACTGGATACTTTTTTCATCTAGTCTTGGGTTAAAACCCTCTCTTTCATCTTTTCTATCAAGTCTCTCGTGAATAACTTTTCTTTCCTTCACACCCTGACGCTATTATAGTATTCGAAGGATAGATTATCTCTATTTTATGTTCTCTTTAGCTTCATCATCGGTTTATAAAAGAATTACTAAAAGGATAAAATATAGACGCCAAGTCCTCAATAGCGTGTGCCGGAAGAGAACAAGAGTTCGTCCGGTAAATTCCAAAAAAGAAGAAACATCGACTTCCGTTTTTGACTGATCTTCACCTTTAAAACCATTTTCAAGCGGAAAAAAACCCTTCGAATCTCTTAAGACTTTGTACACAAAGCGAAAGGTCAGACCCACGTCGTCTACTGCTAACGATTTTGATAAATCTTCACTAAGGGTCCATAAAGTATTAACCGACATTTTCCCAATAACTGGTTGAGGAATTAACGGTTAATAAAGGGGGACGGTGGAGGATATCGTGAAATATAGAATATCTCAATATCATCGAAAACTATTTTGATAAAACTTCACCAAGGGTCGATAAAGTATTAACCGACATTTCCCCAAAAACTGGTTTAGGAATTATGGGTTAATAAAGGGGAACGGTGGAGGACGTCGTGAGATAATAGAATAGGCCTATCTCAATATTGTCGAAAACGATTTTGATGGAACTTTAGTGAAATTGGAAAGTTTATAAGTAATGTGCCAATCGAAATAACTGTTAGCGATTAAATTGGATAAAACATAAACTCTGCCTCTGGTCTCTTTTTGTTGTTATTGTTTAAAGGCGAAAAGCCACTACGACATCTTACGAAAAAAGTTAAAAAGTAATATAAAATTAAGATCTTTGTCTTGATATTTTTATCAGGTATTTCTTTGAAAACTTTATTCTTTTCCAATTCTGACGCTATTGGAAATTTCGAGGACTAGGACCCAAGGGCGTACCCAGGATCAAAACTGGGGGGGGGGGGCAAGCCCTATAAAATACGATAATTCAATCGACAATAAAATAACGATAAATTATCCTAATTTCATAATTTCAATGTGTAAGTATTTTTTTGATTATTAAAATAGTAATTTCAAGAATTGTATTAAATTCCAGCAACAAAATGTATAATAAAGATTTATTTTTTGCTTCCAGGGGGGGCAGCTGCCCCCCTTGCCCCTCGCTGGGTACGCCCATGCTAGGACCTCCTCCAATAGCGTCAGAATTGGAAAAGAATAAAGTTTTCAAAGAAATACCCGATAAAAATATTAAGAGAAGGATGTAAGCGAAGATTACAAGAAAGGTGTAGATACAGCTAAGTACTTCGGGATTGCCAAGTCTGTACTCACTGTACGTGAGCCTCTGGGAGTAACTCTGGTCTCAGTTTTATGTGATGCAAATTGGTCAAATTGGACTCAGAGGAATTCGAATGGCTTTTACCAATTACTTGAATACTATATTTTGTACAACTGCATGCCAAGGTAGAGGTCGTCAAACGAGTGGATACACACAAAACATCAACTATCACGTCAACTCCAACAATACTACTCTCCAAGCGTGACTGATTTCAACATGGCCGCATTCCAGCGATGTGTAATGAGCTAAACGAACCGCGAACGTGTTGCCAAATTTCCTCTTCTATGCGACGATCCAACCTAAATAATAACAAAAGCGTTTATGCGGACGCGTTGAGTTGGAAATGATGTTCCTTTGTTTTATTGTGGACACGGATTCTTTGTCTATCTTAACATAACGTCGGTAGTAATGTTACCATCAGGTCCTAAAAATAATAAATGGTGCACAAATATTGCACAAACTACCTCATTCACCTACCCTCAAAACCAAATCCTAACCTAACCTAACCTACCCTAACCTAACCTTACCGAACCGAACCTTAACATAACGTCGGTAGTGATGTTACCATCAGGTCCTAAAAATAATAATAAATGGTGCACAAATATTGCACAAACTACCTCATTCACCTACCCTCAAAACCAAATCCTAACCTAACCTAACCTACGCTAACCTAACCTTACCGAACCTAACCTTAACATAACGTCGGTAGTGATGTTACCATCAGGTCCTAAAAATAATAATAAATGGTGCACAAATATTGCACAAACTACCTCATTCACCTACCCTCAAAACCAAATCCTAACCTAACCTAACCTGACCTTACCGAACCTAACCTAACCTAACCTACACTAACCTAACCTAACCTAACCTACCCTACCCTACCCCAACCTAACATAACCTACCCTAACCTAACCTAACCTAAATTGAGCTTATAATGAGGTTAAGGTTAATTTTTACGGTCCGTAAGTAAAACAAAAGATGCTTATAATTTTACGCAGTTATCTGTCCGTCCGTCTATCCGTAAGTCCCAGTTTGTCTACACAGACAAGACGATAAATCCTATATATTTCAAACTTTACATTTATATTGTCCCACACACAGAAAAAATTATAGCCGTAACAAAAAAATTTCCTTGAGATAGTTATGGGACAAAAACTATAAAGATACAATGGAAATTTTTGTGGAATATTAAATAAGACTAGAAGTTATTCTGATTACAAATATGTATGTTTATGTTGCCCTAAGGCATAGAAGAAGGAATTAGAATAAGAAAGTCACAGCCCATGTTAAACAGCGTGATACAAAATATCCTTAGTTTGGTTACTGAACAACAGAAAGCGCTAGTAGCATCGGTACTTGTGATACAGTACTACTTGTGATACTAGCGCTTTCTGTTGTTCAGTAACCAAACTAAGGATATTTTGTATCACGCTAGAGCCTATACCTGTGACTTTCTTATTCTAATTCCTTCTTATATGCCTTAGGCCAAATTTAAAGTGTCAGATAACGTGAACACGGCGTAACCCACACAATTTGAAAAACAATATTTGGATATTAAATTAAATTGCAGTACGAAATCATATATTATAGTTTTTTGTATGACGAAAACAACTTAATTTAACCACACTATGAGAAATGCGTAGCGTATAAATTTTAAAAGTAGTTTTAGTGAGATGTGAGAAAAAATGTAATGATGGATTGCATTTCCATTGAAAAAAGAAATACAATAAGAAAAAAGTAAGATTCCCACACTTTACTAAAAATATGGTATACCACACATAGAACACGTCCATTAAAATAAATAAATAATGAAAAGTAAGCTCGTCACAAATTTATTTTCATTTGTAAAGGGGAAGGTTATCAGAATACTTAATAGTTTTATATGTTTTGCACACCTGTTGTGTTTGTTTTAGGTGATGTTTTTTAGGTGTGTAATAGAACTACAACACACTAGTTGAAATAAATATACTCGCAATAAAAAATGATGCTGAGAATAAATATCGTGGCTCAGTTGGTTAAGTTAGTTATATACGTATAGTTAGCAGTGTACGATACTCCATAAATCAAATGGGAGATTCAAAGTAACGACGCCGCACAAATTATCCACTTTTAAAGAAGATGTTTTCTGATTTGTCTTTCAGAATACTTGCAGTTTGTTAAAGTAGCCTCGCTGCCAACTTGTAGTTAACTCAGTATTGCATAAAGTCAGGTGTTTTAGAGTTAAACTTTGTTTTCAAATCACTTAGTCACAGCCGGAGGTGGTTTCTCTACAACGGCACTTGAGGAATGCCGCCGCTTGGACGAGAGCCAGGGCAACGGGAAATCGCTCATTTCCACCCGGCGTAATATCTTACTTTGGTCAATTCTTATTTTTATAGTAGAACAGTGAACCGATTTCGCACAGTGTTCTGAAAAGATTCAAATCAAATAAAAAGAATGTTTAAACAAGTGGAGGCTACATTTGAATATGAACACTTCCTATAGAGCCAAATTGTTAATATGAACTAAGTCGAACATCTATCTATGATCGATCAAACATATTTAAAAGTTCCGATGTTAAGGTACCACAGATAAAACCGATTCATGCAGCTGTCTGCAATAACTTTCCAATTGAAATGTAATAAACTGTTTAAAAATATTACACAAACTTTCTCACTCACCTATCCCCCAAAACCAAATAAAAACTGATTAAAATGTTTCATCACCATCGGTAGTCCTACCATAAACGCGTCCTAACTGGTAGATATATTTCATTAAAATCGTGTTTTTATTGACGGCTGTTGAGCTTCAGTTTTATTTTTCGCCAATTATTCGTGAATCGTAATATTTGTGAAATCGGAAGAGCCGATGTTACAAACCGACATTTTAAGTAAGATGGCGGCTATTACGTCCTTAGAGGCTACAAATTCATAAAAATTGATAGACCCGATTTTGAGAAAATCGTAATATAATGTTTTTAGGGTCCGCGCGTACCGCGATCTGTCCGTTTATCGAGTAAATTGGACAGAGAATAACCGATAAATACTATATATTTCAAACTGCATTTATATTCTTGATATATAGTAAAATAAAAAAATTAACTGTATAATAAAAAATGACCTTGTAGGGTAGTTAAGAGCAAAATTAGAGTTGGAGAAAAGACATTTTCTGTAATATGGTGTGGGCTATCAAATAAAACTAGAAGTTATTCTGATTACCAATATGCATGTTTAACTAACAACAAAATTAATATGTTGGCGCTAGGCCAAATTTAAAGTCTCAAATATCACTAACTTGAACATAGCGTGATTTAAAAACAAGAAAAAAAATTGAATTTGAAATTAAATTGCAGTGAGGAATCATATATAATAGTTTTTTGGATGAAGAATATGACTTAATTTAACAACACAATAAAATTAATTATGGGTTGGATTTTCATTGATTACGGGTCGTAGGTAAAACCACGGACTTTTATACATTAAACTGCTTGTCTGTCTGTAACGTGCAACCAGTCTATACAGACAAGACGATAAATACATTTCAAATTTTGTATTTATATTCTTTGTATTTTCCCATTTATAAGAAAAGTGTAGGTGGTAACCAAAAAAAAAAAAACCTCGGAGTAGTTAAAAACAAAAAACTGTTAAGATGAATAATTTTATTTTTGAAAACATTATGTGTGGGGGTAACAAATAAAACTAGTCTTTATTCTGATTACGTATCAAATAAAACTGTTGGCGCTAGGCCGCTTAAAAGGCTTTGAAGTTATAACAACAACTGCCCCTATATGCCTATGGACTCAAGTTGCGTGTTTTTAGCAAACGTCTAAACTTTTTACATTTTATGACAGCTACACCAAAAATTTGAATTAGAGAGAGAGAGAGAGAGAGAGAGAGAGAGAGAGAGAGAGAGAGAGAGAGAGAGAGAGAGAGAGAGAGAGAGAGAGAGAGAGAGAGAGAGAGAGAGAGAGAGAGAGAGAGAGAGAGAGAGAGAGAGAGAGAGAGAGAGAGAGAGAGAGAGAGAGAGAGAGAGAGGTGGGGGGGAGGGAAGGAGAGAGAAATAATCGCGAAATATAGTTAAAATACATGACAATTTTGATTATAATCGGTCGACAGACATCAGTTTCTGCATACTACGGATACGTGGCAAAATAAACATTTAAAAACAGTGGGGGGGGGGTGTATCAGTTATTTTCAACCGATTATTTTAAAATATTTTGAACTTCTTAATACTAATATATATCTTGCAGAAAAGTTACCAGTGGGGAATGTGAGTGGAGGGCGTACGTACGGGGGAAAACAGAACCGTGTGAACACTGCAGTTAGTTTACAGCAGTTAGGTCAATAACTACGAGCGTAGTTACCAAGTTTATAGTACGGCCATATTGTTTCAGTGCGAACCCTTATACTGTGAAGTTTGCCAGAAGGAAGCGATGAACCCTTGTATGTGTTTATTGTCTGTCCTTCAGAGCTTGGCATCCTCACCTCACGACCTTTGGATACAAGCCAACCACTCTTACAGTTGAAATTTATTCTGATATATGTTGTTGTAAGGAGCCAGACCACTTAGCTTTCATCTGTGCATATGCATAGATATTCATCAACTGGTAAAGTAGAGGGCGTGAATTCAACTCCTTACCAATTAGTAGACGAAACGCTTTTGGGAGGTAATTTTATTGCTTCAATTGTTTCTGGACATTTTAAAGTGTGTCTCCATTTTAGAAATGTCTCTTATGAAAAATTGTTTACTATTAAATGACAAAGATGGGTTTGAAGTTCAATGGTCTATTCTGTGAGTTGTTACATAACCTTAAAGTTTACACAAACAATTAGCTGTATAATAATTGATGGATTTGAATGAAACTTGAAGAACACGTACTTCTTATGAAGATTAATAACCATGATAAAATTGAAGAAAAATACTTTTAATGTAACCAAAAAAACTTCTTTGTTTTTCTAAGAGGCCCCACAGATTTCAATTTCCTTTCAAATTGTATATTATTAAGTATTTCTATACAATTTTAAAAGTGTACTTGTGTAAAGTTATAGAAAAAAACAAAATTTTGAGAACTTAAAAATAATTTTATATTATTTTTATATAGTCCTATTGTTACAATATTAAAATCTGGCTCTTTTTTGTTACTTAAGTTTAACAAATAAAAAAAAAAGCGCATTAGAATTTTTGTCATTTCATTAGTAGACTAAATATACTGTTAGACTTCACAAGCATTAATCCAAAAGTCTAGAATTTCCTTACGTTAAACTCTATAAAAGTATAGACAATGTTCTATCAGCTTTGGGCATAGTTTAGTAAGCTGCGAGTGAATGGAGGGTGAATCTATCTATTGGTAATATTTCAGCGCTTTAGAAATTGGGGGAGAGTGTTGACCACAGATGAATGGAAGTAAATCAATCAAGACAAAATGGCTGCCAATATCAGACTAACACACTATACTCCGTTTCATGTTTAGTTGGCAGGATGTTTTTAAAATTTAATTCAATAAGTACTGTGATATGACACGTTTTAAAAACATCCTGTTTAAAATAAACAAAGCCTAAACAATAAAAATATATAGGCTATAACAAACCGGAAGCCTTACTTTAAACACAACAATTTCTTTCACATAATAATTTATTTTATACACATAATTTTATATGGATATAACAAATGTATTGTATTTATTAGGGTATGTAGATAAAACCAAGGATTCTTAAATAAACACAGCCAAGATGATAAATCCTATATATTTCAAATTTTGCATTTATATTCTTTGTATCGTCTCACAAAATGGAGAAAATACATCGGTAACAAAAAAGAAATGACTTTGGGGATAGTTAAAGGTGAAAATTTGTTATTTGAAAAAAAATTGTTGGGAATATCGTGTGTTTACAAACTAGAAGTTATTCTGATTAGGAGTATGTATGTTTATTTAATCGAGAAATTAATATGTTGCTGCAAGGCCGCTTAAAAGATTTCGACTTAAAATAACTGTTCCTATATGCCCAACGAAAGCGAAGCGAGTGGAAGCGAGTGCCTGACACGAGCGATGCGAGTGGAAACAGTTTAATATGTACACATCTACAAAGCCCGTTATATACACAAAGATACATGAATATAAAACCCCTCGATCTACCAATACAATTTAACAAATCCTGGAAGAGCAAGTTGACCAACTTTTTAGTATTAAATTCATTGGATCTGGTTTAATGATGCGCTGGGTAAATACCATGACTCGCATTAACTTCTTTTTTGTTTCTTTGCTGGTGAAAATATCCAAGCACTCGTCATGAAATTTGGATAAAGTAGGATGCACATTTTTGACTGAAACATGATGATTTATTATAGGAGAATTTAAATGTTAAAAACTGTCCTAGAGACAACGGATCAGTACACATTTCAAGGTTCCGGGTCTACGCTGCAGTAATTATATTTCCATATGGAAATCAGTTTAAAACAAAACAAAAAAAAATTGTTAATCACCTAAACAAGCAGACGCATGGAACCAGACATGGGCGGAATGTCAAGGGCAGTGACCAATGTTGGTGGGTTCTGGTATTTCCCATGAGTCACAAAGTTGAACTATTATACTGAAGACCTTCAAACTCTTGGTTCGTCTGTTTGAACGAATATTTCTCAACAGTGGCTGTCCGGACTGTCAAAATAATTATAAAACATCCTACCAGCTGAATTTAAACTTCTAATTTGACATTCATTTCGTATAAATGCTTTAGTGAATGAATTAACAAGACTGCAGTTAGTTGCAGAGTTAAATATATTTGCATTAATATTTAACAAATTATTGAGACTTCAACGATGGTATAGAAACGAAGTTCAGTGAATTTGATGGTGGTAAATTGCATGGGACGTACGTTATGATTAAGACAAATTATTGCATGTTTACAATATATAATAATACATATAAAGGGTGATTCTTTTAACGTGGACAACTATTGGTATATTGTAACTATAAATTTGATGAAAAACTTTAATTGTTGGATCGTTGTTATCTATATATATATAAAAGTCAAAACCCACTGACTGATCACGAAATCTCTAGATCCAAGAAGCCTAAAGCTGTAAATTTTTTAACATGGTTTGGGGTAGGTCTGTAGACGCATACTAAGACATGGTTTTGCAAATATGTTCCACTCCAAGGGTGTTTTTTATCCCTAAAGCATATTTCTGGATCCAAGAAGCCTAGAGCTATGTATTTTTAACACGGTTTAGGGTAGGTCTGTAGACGCGTACTAAGAAAGGGTTTTGAAAAGTTCCACTCCAAGGTTGTTTTTTTACTCCTAAAGCATATTTCTGGATCCAAGAAGCCTAGAGCTATGAATTTTTTTAAATGCAGTTTAGAGTAGGTCTGTAGACGCATACTAACTAAGAAATGGTTTTGCAAATGTTCCACTCCAAGGGTGTTTTTACCCCTAAAGCATATCTCTGGATCCAAAAAGCCTAGAGCTGTAAATGTTTTAACATGGTTTGTGTTGGTTTATAGACGCATATTAAGAAATGGTTTTGCAAATGTTCCACTCCAAGGGTGTTTTTACCCCTAAAGCATATCTTTGGATTCAAGAAGCCTAGAGCTATGATTTTTTTTTAAATGCAGTTTAGAGTAGGTCTGTAGACGCATACTAAGAAATGGTTTGCAAATGTTCCACTCGAAGGGTGTTTTTACCCCTAAAGCATATCTCTGGATTCAAGAAGCCTAGAGCTATGAATTTTTTAACATGGTTTGGGTAGGTCTGTAGACGCATACTAAGACATGGTTTTGCAAATGTTCCACTCCAAGGGTGTGTTTTACCCCTAAAGCATATCTCTGGATTCAAGAAGCCTAGAGCTATGAATTTTTTAACATGGTTTGGGGTAGGTCTGTAGACGCATACTAAGACATGGTTTTGCAAATGTTCCACTCCAAGGGTGTGTTTTACCCCTAAAGCATATCTCTGGATTCAAGAAGCCTAGAGCTATGAATTTTTTAACATGGTTTGGGTAGGTCTGTAGACGCATACTAAGACATGGTTTTGCAAATGTTCCACTCCAAGGGTGTGTTTTACCCCTAAAGCATATCTCTGGATTCAAGAAGCTTAGAGCTATGCATTTTTTAACATGGTGGTAGGTCTGTAGACGCGTACTAAGAACTTTAAACCCACGCTATTTTAGCTATGGTGAACCTTTTGAGGTCGGGTTTGCGGCATTGTGTTCTACTCATTTAATTCAAAGTACAACTCCACCTATGCTCTCATTTAAGATTTCCTACTTACTCCTTGTGGGCCGTCCTCCTGGAAAGGTAGCGGTCAACAGAATACTTAATCAAATAGATTTTTAGTATCCATTAACACCGTGCAAAGCTATGTAGCTCTATCTGTAATGGTTAAAAAATTATTAAGCCGTCCCGTGACTTATTTAAACACCCTGTATATATTTGCACTGCACTTTAATAATACATATAATGGACTGGATATTTTAAAATTGTATAAAGGAAATGGGGTGTGAAATATTAATTCTCACTTATGAAATTAAATCTTTTTCAGCGAACTAAATTTCACAGCTACGCTAGCTTTCTTCACTAAAAAGTTTACAGTCAATATAATGCTTGATTTATCAACAAGCATTTGGACAAACAAAATAACCCAGTAATATTGACTACCGTTTGGGACATTGTATTGCGAGTTGAGAAGAGGATGAAAAACCACATCCTCAATTTCGTATAAATTTGGTCATCTAATTTATATCGTTGTATGCGTATTAACAAATCACACGCCGTAACTACACCAGCCTAAGGCAAGTATTTCTTGGTAATTGACTACAACGTCCAGAAGTTAATAATATAAGTTAATCCTTATAATTATTGGATGAAATACACGTTACACCTCATGAATAAAAGAATATTTTGTGTTACTGTGAAGAAATTGAGGAAAACAATTCTCAGAATTCAGAAACATGCTCTAGGCTACTCACAACCTTTAGAACAAACTGAGGGATATTTTAGAATTCTGAGATTTTTTCCACCGTATATTCAACTTGAAAACAACTTGTTAATTATTTACAAGGTATAACAATTTAATTCCAACAATAATGATGAGAAATAACTGGTATTTTAAACTTTTGGGTGTTGTAGTCAGTTAGTATAAAATACTTTTTTGTATTAAGCGAGTTATCTCTTGGCCTATGATAAAAAATAATGATATGGTCAAGTTCATCGTTAAAAATGCAATAAATCTGATCTCTTTTTAAAACTAACAGTTTTCGAGATATTCACCATTTTGAAAATGTACAAAAAGGGATATTGATAAAAAGTTACGTAAACAAATATTTATACCGAATCTGGGTTCATTATCTCCTCCATTTGTATAATTAAAAATCAGTTTAGAAAAAATAGTAACAGGAACATAACGAAGCTCGGTATTACATAACAGTTATAGTTTGATTGGTGTAGCTCGTGTATCACTGAAGAGGACGACCTTGTCGTTGAAACGCGTCTCATACTTAGGCGTATTTTTTGTGAGAATTGTGTTCTGTGTGTTTGTATATATATATATATTAAATTTGAAGGTGGAACACGTAATTTTTCGAAGCTATGACACCAACACTAAAATAAGTAGCCGACTGTCTTATAACTCCGAATAAGACGTATGGGTTGCCGACAGTAGAAGTGAAGTGATAGGCGCTCGGTCTATCAGATGAAGCCCAGCCTTCCATTGAACAAAATAATGTAATTTTTATAACTATATTTACTATTTACACAATTTTTTCATTTATAAAATAGTCCGAGTATCAGGGGCGCAGAAATGGTAGAATAGTTAAGGTTAGGTTAGGTTAGGTTAGGTTATGTTAGGTTAGGTTAGGTTTAGGTTAGGTTAGGTTAGGTTAGTTAAGGTTAGTTAAGGTTAGGTTAGGATAGGTTAGGTTAGTTAAAGTTAGTTAAGGTTAGGTTAGGTTTACATTAGGTTATGTTAGGTTAGGTTTAGGTTAGGTTAGGTTAGGTTAGGTTAGTTAAGGTTGGGTTAGGTTAGGTTAGTTAAAGTTAGGATAGGTTAGGTTAGTTAAAGTTAGTTTAGGTTAGGTTAGGTTAGGTTAGGTTAGGTCACGTTAGGTTAGATTAGGTTAGTTGAACGATAACAATATTTTCGACAAGACGTTGAACGTGAACTGGACAATTTATTTTTAGAATTTAGTAAACGATTCCACGAATAAATAATGGACGCTTATTTATTGACCAATTTCCCCCGATAATCTCTTATAAATGTTGAGATTTACTTTAAAGTTGGAAATTAATTCATAAATAAAACTATAGGTTGTCATTACGTGATCTATAAAAGTTCTATTTCAGCACTCCACTAGACAAAAATTCCCTGAGTTACGATGGTTTTGTGGCGATGGGTGTTACTCCTCCCCCACGCCAACCAATGACAAGCCTCGTACCCCCTCCTCCATTTCTTCCGTCACTGTGCAGACCCCTACTACAATTCGGACATGTGCAACACATCCTAAAACTTTTCGAAGCTATGGGATTTTATCATATTCGGCGCTGTGGCACGTTTATAAAATTCGATCTTGTCCTATAAGATAGATCTGTTTTTCAGAGTTGTTAAACTAACTCTCTTTTCGGTGTTACCGCATCGCAACCATGGTACTTATCCAGCCCTATCGTACAAGCAAATCCCCTAAATGTAATGATCAAAAGCTGGATTCTTGAGTCCTATAAAAATATTAAATTGTATTCCTAGATCAAAAAGTCTTACCAGTAGAGTAAGTTTGTTTAAAACAGTTGTTACACAAGTTTTCTGAATCTCACAATTGTGTCTTGAGGCAGGCTCGTAGATGTGTGTATATTCTAAGACCACTCTTCGTACACAGTATCTGGGTCCTTGCGGGGGTCTAGAAGCTGTATACGTAAAGAACCTTTCGCTACACTCGTGTCGGTGATTTGGCCCTGCTGGAACTCGTAACTATACAAATGTCATATTTTTTTTTTTTGAAAAAATGGACGAAATTACATTTTTAACAATAACTTCGTTATTTGTTATCGCAGAGCGATGGGTTTTGGTATCAATAGCTACAGAATTGAAATCTACAAATTTTTATTATTTAAATAAACGAGATATAAACAAAACCTACTTAAATGATATTTTGACATTTAAGACTCAATTTTTCAAAATTTCAATAAGGTTCTATATGAGTTTAGAACCCTCAGGCTAGGAGAGTGTCTGGTGTAATGGGCGTGTCCTCCCTTCTACTTGTTTCCCTAACCTGACTTGACGGTACAACCCATTACAAGAAAACTAGGTACACAAATTACTGTTTAGCTACATTTAATTCTTAAAGTTTAAGTACAAGTTAATTCTTAAAAGTTTAATTCTGTAAACGTTTTATTCTTATTTACACCGATAAAAGAAACGAAAGTGGAGTAGGCGTTTGCACAGAAGCATTTGAGGTCTTTATTTTTTTATTGGGGTTGCACCGCTGAAAGTGGGGGGGTCCTTTTCCCCCTCCACCCCAGACACATTCCCACCCTGAGGATAGTGTACACTATAGTCTCTTGTACCAAATTTCATGTTATTTTTTGTAAACATTATCGTGCTTACGTACAGACAACACCGACGCGACGCATGAAGGGCATGCCGAAAAACATTTTTTCCATTTCCTGGAATATGAAGACCAATCAAAAAACTTTGCAATTACCAAACTTACCCTAGTGTTGGTGGGTAACCAATGCGCGATTTCTAACTAAGACTACAGAAACTGGCATATTTACCTTCAAATTGGGTACTTAAGAGGAGACAACATTTTAAAAGTAATCTCTATATAGAGTAAGGGTATATCTATTATATGATGCCAAAGTACGCCCGGAGGTGGGATGGCAATCCTTGTGGCCTTGACTGCTCCAATCGACCTCGAGGTATTCAGTTGAGGCCACTGCATTTATTTTCAGGTCTGTGCACAGTTTAACTGGATTATTGCGACGTACGCCGCAGCATGCAACCCGATTAATAGTACACTCAAATCAGATAAAAACAGGGCAAATTGGTAAACAAACTCTTGGTTTATGCGGTTTTAAATTAGGTACTCTCATGTGATTACATAAACCCTGAGAGAAGATAAAATACATTTTCAGGGTATATTGATGAAACTGGAGACGTCGTTTTTAAGAATATTTTAAAAACAGTCGAAACGAATCAGTCATGAATGAAAGTAAAATTATTTTGAATAAATGAAAAAATAAAATAAATAAATTTATGGCGCAAATTGTTTTCCTCAATTTACTGACGTAATTTTCTTTGGAACATTAGAGCTTGTTCTGAAGGTAAGAATATGACTAAAATATTATAGATAAAAAATTCGATTTAAATTATTAAACCCGAATTTAAGAAAATCGAAATTGTAAGTTCTAGTCTTGCAGTTACTAAAAAAAAACCTCTAATAAAAAAAGTGTAAACTGTTTTAGAATTTTAAGCTTTTAAGACAAATTTGTAGTCAGCTATAAATTTAAACTAGACTGCACAGAAATTACGTTTAAAAAAAAAGAATAATGTAATGATAACCTCAAAAAACCCAATAATATACACTGCCCCTACAGATTGTTATACTGAACACTATGGTAACGCTGAATATTGTTCCTCTCCATGGGGTTTGTTCAAAATTTTCTATAGAATGTATACGTTTCTCTATTCTACTTATGTGAAAGCGTATTTTATTAAGGACCCTACGGTATAGAGATGTTTAAAATATGGAATAGAAAATGCTTTAAAATTCAACCGTTATACAATTTTAAAACAAAATAAATCTTAGGAAATAAAATTAGCAGATAAAAACCAATTAAATTTCAACTCAAAGTCTTGGAAACGTATCTAGTTTGAGCTTTTTTAGGTTGGGCAAACAACCAAAAAGAGTATTGGGTATTTTTTTTTTAGGATTCGGCAATAAGTTTTGTTTGGCGCTGCATTAAAAAGCAAAATTTGATCAACATCGTTAGAGCCGGTTTTGTAAAAAAAATTTTAATTAATATATTTGGTCGTATACCAACTTCAACTTAAATTTTGAGTTATCGAAAAATGTAAACCCTCTCTAGATTTGTAAAATGTCCTAAATTTCATAATTTATTTTCTTGTTGATTAAAGACGAAAAACCTTTTGGTCATCATCACCTAAATAAAAAAGAACATAAAATAAAGACTTCTTGTTCTCTAAAACTCTACTAGACTCAAGGTTGTAAGCGAACGAGAGGAAATTAATAGGAAAGATAAAAGAGATGGATCTAACCAAAGAATACGTGAAAAAAGGTGTAGGACCAGCTAGGATAAATTTGATAAAAATTGGTTCATTCGTTTTGGTTGTAGCGCAGTGTAGACAATAGAGGGGCAAACATTATCCCTAAAACAACTTTTTGAGGCTCAAAGAATTTCAAAAAAGGATTTCCACAAAAACTTTACATTGATTTTTTGACTCATCAACCTAGTACAACAATGCCAGAGAGTAAAAATTCAAAATGTCTTTAATAATGACAAAAATTTCGATAAAACTCAAATTTTGTCACTAGGTTTGGTGCCATGACTATACTTTAGTTTGTTGTGACACAAAGATGATATTAATTATTTTGTGGCAGTAGCCAAGGTTGCGGCAAGGTCACAAGGGGCAACGACACCGCGCTCCAGCTCCACACAATTGTCAAGGTTGGCACAACCTGTTTGTGCAGTTGGACAACCTGATTAAACTCTTCGCATTCCGAGAGATACTGAGAATCCGAAGAAACATCTGTATGGGAAAACCAAAGAACCATTTGGTTTCGTTTACAATGCGACATGACTCTTTCGATGAAACACGTTGTCAATCCAATCGGAGCGGTGTAAATTTAGACTGTAGACTAGTCCGAACTGCTGCAAGGAAAGTTCACACCTCCACCAAATACTGCTCCTGAGATAATAAACCCCGTAGGAACTTTGATCTTTTTTTTTGAACAGAAAAAAAAACCTATTATTAAACGAAATTTTCCAAGAACAGTTTGGAATGAGTTGTTTCTATGTGGTCGTATGTTCATAGACAGTTCTAGAAACAGAGTGTCCATAAATCAGACCCTACTGTGTTCATATAGTTGTTTATTCTGTGGTATGCAACGTGAGGTACAATCTTTACTCTGTGATATGCGACAAGACGTTCAATGTTTACTCTCTGGTATGCGACATGACGTAAAATAACAATGTTTATCCTGTTGCATGCGTCATGACGAACTATGTTTATTCTGTGGCATGCGTCATGACGCACAATGTTTATTCTGTGGTATGCAACGTGAGGTACAATCTTTACTCTGTGATATGCGACAAGACGTTCAATGTTTACTCTCTGGTATGCGACATGACGCAACAATGTTTATTCTGTGGTATGCAACGTGAGGTACAATCTTTACTCTGTGATATGCGACAAGACGTTCAATGTTTACTCTCTGGTATGCGACATGACGTAAAATAACAATGTTTATCCTGTTGCATGCGTCATGACGCACTATGTTTATTCTGTGGCATGCGTCATGACGCACAATGTTTATTCTGTGGTATGCAACGTGAGGTACAATCTTTACTCTGTGATATGCGACAAGACGTTCAATGTTTACTCTCTGGTATGCGACATGACGTAAAATAACAATGTTTATCCTGTTGCATGCGTCATGACGCACTATGTTCATTCTGTGGCATGCGTCATGACGCACAATGTTTATTCTGTGGTATGCAACGTGAGGTACAATCTTTACTCTGTGATATGCGACAAGACGTTCAATGTTTACTCTCTGGTATGCGACATGACGTAAAATAACAATGTTTATCCTGTGGTATGCGACATGACGCAACAATGTTTATTCTGTGGTATGCAACGTGAGGTACAATCTTTACTCTGTGATATGCGACAAGACGTTCAATGTTTACTCTCTGGTATGCGACATGACGTAAAATAACAATGTTTATCCTGTGGCATGTGTCATGACGCACAATGTTTATTCTGTGGTATGCAACGTGAGGTACAATCTTTACTCTGTGATATGCGACAAGACGTTCAATGTTTACTCTCTGGTATGCGACATGACGTAAAATAACAATGTTTATCCTGTGGCATGTGTCATGACGCACAATGTTTATTCTGTGGTATGCAACGTGAGGTACAATCTTTACTCTGTGATATGCGACATGACGTTCAATGTTTACTCTCTGGTATGCGACATGACGTAAAATAACAATGTTTATCCTGTGGCATGCGTCATGACGCACAATGTTTATTCTGTGGTATGCAACGTGAGGTACAATCTTTACTCTGTGATATGGGACAAGACGTTCAATGTTTACTCTCTGGTATGCGACATGACGTAAAATAACAATGTTTATCCTGTGGCATGCGTCATGACGCACAATGTTTATTCTGTGGTATGCAACGTGAGGTACAATCTTTACTCTGTGATATGCGACATGACGTTCAATGTTTACTCTCTGGTATGCGACATGACGTAAAATAACAATGTTTATCCTGTGGCATGCGTCATGACGCACAATGTTTATTCTGTGGTATGCAACGTGAGGTACAATCTTTACTCTGTGATATGCGACAAGACGTTCAATGTTTACTCTCTGGTATGTGACATGACGTAAAATAACAATGTTTATCCTGTGGCATGCGTCATGACGCACAATGTTTATTCTGTGGTATGCAACGTGAGGTACAATCTTTACAATGTGATATGCGACAAGACGTTCAATGTTTACTCTCTGGTATGCGACATGACGTAAAATAACAATGTTTATCCTGTGGCATGCGTCATGACGCACAATGTTTATTCTGTGGTATGCAACGTGAGGTACAATCTTTACTCTGTGATATGCGACATGACGTTCAATGTTTACTCTCTGGTATGCGACATGACGTAAAATACCAATGTTTATCCTGTGGTATGCGTCATGGCGCATAATGTTTATTCTGTGGTATGCAACGTGAGGTACAATCTTTACTCTGTGATATGCGACATGACGTTCAATGTTTACTCTCTGGTATGCGACATGACGCAACAATGTTTATCCTGTGGCATGCGTCATGGCGCACAATGTTTATTCTGTGGTATGCAACGTGAGGTACAATCTTTACTCTGTGATATGCGACAAGACGTTCAATGTTTACTCTCTGGTATGCGACATGACGCAACAATGTTTATCCTGTGGCATGCGTCATGGCGCACAATGTTTATTCTGTGGTATGCAACGTTAGGTACAATCTTTACTCTGTGATATGCGACATGACGTTCAATGTTTACTCTCTGGTATGCGACATGACGTAAAATAACAATGTTTATCCTGTGGCATGCGTCATGGCGCACAATGTTTATTCTGTGGTATGCAACGTGAGGTACAATCTTTACTCTGTGATATGCGACATGACGTTCAATGTTTACTCTCTGGTATGCGACATGACGTGAAATACCAATGTTTATCCTGTGGCATGCGTCATGGCGCACAATGTTTATTCTGTGGTATGCAACGTGAGGTACAATCTTTACTCTGTGATATGCGACATGACGTTCAATGTTTACTCTCTGGTATGCGACATGACGCAACAATGTTTATCCTGTGGCATGCGTCATGGCGCACAATGTTTATTCTGTGGTATGCAACGTGAGGTACAATCTTTACTCTGTGATATGCGACAAGACGTTCAATGTTTACTCTCTGGTATGCGACATGACGTAAAATAACAATGTTTATCCTGTGGCATGCGTCATGGCGCACAATGTTTATTCTGTGGTATGCAACGTGAGGTACAATCTTTACTCTTTGATATGCGACATGAGGTTCAATGTTTACTCTCTGGTATGCGACATGACGCACAATGTTTATTCTGTGGTATGCAACGTGAGGTACAATCTTTACTCTGTGATATGCGACATGACGTTCAATGTTTACTCTCTGGTATGCGACATGACGTAAAATAACAATGTTTATCCTGTGGCATGCGTCATGACGCACAATGTTTATTCTGTGGTATGCAACGTGAGGTACAATCTTTACTCTGTGATATGCGACATGACGTTCAATGTTTACTCTCTGGTATGCGACATGACGCAACAATGTTTATCCTGTGGCATGCGTCATGGCGCACAATGTTTATTCTGTGGTATGCAACGTGAGGTACAATCTTTACTCTGTGATATGCGACATGACGTTCAATGTTTATTCTCTGGTATGCGACATGACGTAACAATGTTTATTCTGTGGTATGCAACGTGAGGTACAATCTTTACTCTGTGATATGCGACATGACGTTCAATGTTTACTCTCTGGTATGCGACATGACGTAACAATGTTTATTCTGTGGTATGCAACGTGAGGTACAATCTTTACTCTGTGATATGCGACATGACGTTCAATGTTTACTCTCTGGTATGCGACATGACGTAACAATGTTTATTCTGTGGTATGCAACGTGAGGTACAATCTTTACTCTGTGATATGCGACAAGACGTTCAATGTTTACTCTCTGGTATGCGACA
Organism: Aphrophora alni; assembly: GCA_963513935.1. Classification (NCBI taxonomy): domain Eukaryota; kingdom Metazoa; phylum Arthropoda; class Insecta; order Hemiptera; family Aphrophoridae; genus Aphrophora; species Aphrophora alni. The sequence continues at coordinate 10,000,371 of OY740771.1, forward strand.
TGACGTAAAATAACAATGTTTATCCTGTGGCATGCGTCATGGCGCACAATGTTTATTCTGTGGTATGCAACGTGAGGTACAATCTTTACTCTGTGATATGCGACATGAGGTTCAATGTTTACTCTCTGGTATGCGACATGACGCACAATGTTTATTCTGTGGTATGCAACGTGAGGTACAATCTTTACTCTGTGATATGCGACATGACGTTCAATGTTTACTCTCTGGTATGCGACATGACGTAAAATAACAATGTTTATCCTGTGGCATGCGTCATGACGCACAATGTTTATTCTGTGGTATGCAACGTGAGGTACAATCTTTACTCTGTGATATGCGACATGACGTTCAATGTTTACTCTCTGGTATGCGACATGACGCAACAATGTTTATCCTGTGGCATGCGTCATGGCGCACAATGTTTATTCTGTGGTATGCAACGTGAGGTACAATCTTTACTCTGTGATATGCGACATGACGTTCAATGTTTATTCTCTGGTATGCGACATGACGTAACAATGTTTATTCTGTGGTATGCAACGTGAGGTACAATCTTTACTCTGTGATATGCGACATGACGTTCAATGTTTACTCTCTGGTATGCGACATGACGTAACAATGTTTATTCTGTGGTATGCAACGTGAGGTACAATCTTTACTCTGTGATATGCGACATGACGTTCAATGTTTACTCTCTGGTATGCGACATGACGTAACAATGTTTATTCTGTGGTATGCAACGTGAGGTACAATCTTTACTCTGTGATATGCGACATGACGTTCAATGTTTATTCTGTGGCATGCGACATGACGCAACAATGTTTATTCTGTGGTATGCAACGTGAGGTACAATCTTTACTCTGTGATATGCGACATGACGTTCAATGTTTACTCTCTGGTATGCGACATGACGCAACAATGTTTATTCTGTGTTATGCGACGTGAGGTACAATCTTTACTCTGTGATATGCGACATGACGTTCAATGTTTACTCTCTGGTATGCGACATGGCGCACAATGTTTATTCTGTGTTATGCGACGTGAGGTACAATCTTTACTCTGTGATATGCGACATGACGTTCAATGTTTACTCTCTGGTATGCGACATGACGCAACAATGTTTATTCTGTGTTATGCGACGTGAGGTACCAATGTCTCTTTGAGAGAACACGTTGTCGACCCAATATTTCCGATCCGAGTGGAAAAATACTATTTTTACATGACACAATCTTGCCTCTACAATGGGTTCATCAAACGAAAATATACTATAGTTCACGAAATACTATGAGAAAATTGAATGTTGTAAACCAATTCTAAGGGAAAGTTATCAGAAAATAAGCTAATAATAAAATAAAATAAGATAATATAAAAATAAACCGATATATTTTTGAAATGTAAATTCGGAGAGCTTTATTGGGAATTCAAACACTGGGGGGCCAGTAACACTTGTTTACTAGTTGTTTGTGACGGAGGGAAGGGAGGAGAGTGCACGCTACTCAAGTTAAACTTTGTTTACAACAGACTTGAATTCGCATGGCTCCCGCTAAATCAGAAAATAAACACTATCTGCGTAGAGATATTTCTGTCGAGACGTCTGTTTAATGTCCAGACGAAACAAAACTTAGATAGAGGCTGCAACTTCTCTGTAAAACTTTTAAAAGTATTTATTCACTTATGTTTCTGATTTTTAAATTTTGTAGACATTTAAAATTCCAGAGGTTGTAATTCTTACCAGGATATATACTTTTTTCATGTAGTTCGGGTCTAGCTCACTTTCTTTTATCTTTTCCTGCCAACCCTTCTGACTCTTACATGTAACGAAAAAAAAACTACAAAAGACAAATGAAACGAATTGACAAAAGAAAAGTAATCTAACTAACAAAATATAAACATATTGGCTTACTACTTTTTAATGTTTTCATTTATATGAATTAAACTCAAATATAATTTTACAGCGTTCAAAAAATGTCACAAAATATTATTTACGTAAGTTTTATGTTGAAAATATACACAGGATATCCTAAATATTAATAAAAATGATTGTTTGAATGATTTAAAATATAAAAACGGCCTAATATCTCTGTGAAAAAAAATTCCCCAAAACCACAATAAAACACTAACAACACAAAGACTGTATATCTTTTTTAAAATTGTTCATGTTTTTTCCCAACAAAAAATTACTCAAATATTTTTTATTTTGTCTGTAGTACAAATATCTCGAAATCCCTGAGTAAGGGGATATTTAATTTTCCATGCCAATGAGTTGACAATGAGCGATCTTACTAAACACTTTTTTAATGTTTACAGATTATCATTTATTTTATAAAAATATATAGTAGACTAACTCCTAAAGTGTAGGATGATTCTGACATCCTCTAGTAGCGAAGAACTGTCACGTGTTCATATTTTATCGACCGTAGGAAACTCCATTGTAGACTAATAAAAGACTTTGTATATTTTTGTTTACTATTTTACTATGTATATTAACAATAAGAAGTTTCAAAAATAAAGCAGTGTATCCTTAATTTAAATATACGGAGACTTTAACGATGGGATAGGAGAGGAGTTCAATGAAAAAGTAAATATTGTTGACTCTCTTGGACAAAATGATATGTTTTAACGACCGTAGGAGACTCCGTGCTATTAAGTGTTTTGTTGTCTGATGATGGTATGATAGTACCGAAACAGCTGTAACAAAGGAAATATCCAAAATAGACTGCTTGAAGTACTAATATAGAAATTATTAAAGAACCTTCTATATACTTTATACTGCTTTACTATATATTAATAATAACGCGTCTAAAAAATCAAGCAATTTATCGTTAATTTAAACATACATGCATTAATATAAGGAGACTTTAACGATGGAATAGAGAGGAGTTCAACGAAAAAATAAACATTGCTGACTCTTGGACTAAATGACATCTTTTATGGACCGTAGGAGACTCCATGATAGACTATTAAAGGACCTTCTATATATTTTTTATTCCTTTACTATACAGTGTGAGTCAAAAGTATGGATACACCCTGTTAAATTTTAAATGGATAAAGACAGAAAAATGAAACTCAGAAAACCTTTCTAAGAAATAAAAGTGAACTTTTTAGCCACTATTACAACTTTGCCCATTTCCCCCAAAATGGGATTTTTGGGGGGGGGCAGCTCAAAATTTTTAAATATAAAGACCCATTAAGTGACACCTCATTTTAAAGTCCTTGATTAAAGAAGAAGAACAGTTGAAACTAGAGCTTTCTATCTCAACCCAGTACAAAATGGCAGCTCATTGAAATTAAGTAAAACTTCATTGAGGCACCTGTGAGTCAAAAGTATGGATACACCCTGTTAAATTTTAAATGGATAAAGATAGAAAAATGAAAGTCAGGACACCTTTCTAGGAAATAAAAGTGAACGTTTTAGTCAGTATTACAACTTTGCTCATTTCCCCAAAATGGGATTTTTGGGGGGCAGCTCAAAATTTTTAAATATAAAGACCCATTAAGTGACACCTCATTTTAAAGTCCTTGATTAAAGAAGAAGAACAGTGGAAACTAGAGCTTTCTATCTCTACCCAGTAAAAAATGGCAGCTCATTGGTTGTCTATTGTTGTTATTTACCACCAGAATAGGATGTTCATATTTTGCCTCAATGAAGTTTTACTTAATTTCAATGAACTGCCATTTTGTACTGGGTTGAGATAGAAAGCTCTAGTTTCCACTGTTCTTCTTCTTTAATCAAGGGCTTTAAAATGAGGCGTCACTTAATGGGTCTTTATATTTAAAAATTTTGAGCTGCCCCCTAAAAATCCCATTTTGGGGAAATGGGCAAAGTTGTAATAGTGACTAAAAAGTTCACTTTTATTTCCTAGAAAGGTGTTCTGAGTTTCATTTTTCTATCTTTATCCATTTAAAATTTAACAGGGTGTATCCATACTTTTGACTCACACTGTATTAATAATAATAATAATATGTCTCAAAAATCACGGAGTTTATCCTTAATTTAAAGAATCGTGCTTTAATATAGAGACTTTAACTATGGGATAGAAGAGGAGTTCAATAAAAAACTAAATATTGTCGACTCTCTTCCACCAAGTGACAGGTTTTACCGACCGTACAAGACTCCCAATGCTAGATTATTAAAAGACTTTGTATATTTCTTTACTGCTTTACTATTTAATCTCGAAAATCACACAGTTTATCATAATTTAAACATACAACCGTTACAGGAGACTTTAACGATGGGATAGAAGAGGAGCTTAATGAAAAAGCAAATTTTGTTAATTCTCTTAAAACAAGTGACATATTTTATCGACCGTAGAAGTCTCCAAGCTAGATTATGAAGCAAGTAAGTTGATGTTTTACAATATGATGTTGTGAAATGGGGAACAATTACACTGCGACCTTGAGAGATCTATTGTGTCCTCCTTATTGTAAACAACTGGGAAGAAAGTCAGTCATGTTTTATTTAGGCCTACATTAAGAGAAAGAATTCTATTTTAAGTGAGCATAACAATATTTTGCATATATTGATGATCTCCTTTCGATCACCAGGAGCCCTAAATGGTTGAAAGAACTCAAAAAAGGCAGTCTTACAATTGCATTGATTTTCCATATATTTTCAGGAATCTATACTATTTCCTTTCTAACAATAACTAGTTTCTGTTTTAGAGTGAGGATAATCCTCACATCCTATATAGAAGAATCATCATTGAATTAGCCTCGCTGCGAAATACATGGAATAATTTAGCCTCGCTGCGAGTTACATAGAAGAAATTAGCCTCGCTACAAGTTACAAGCAATAAAATATTTTGATGTATGAACTGACATCTGTTAGACACACATTCCTCTTGACGCAACGGACATTAAAGTCTTGTTTAAGATGATTGCGACTTGACATTACAACTGCATTCCATTCCTAGTTTATATTAAGAACAAGTAAAACGACCCCCAACAATTTCGTTATGACAATTTGAAATTTATGGTTAAACTTCAAGTTGAATGTTGTCAACATGGTTTTAAACATCTCTAGTAGGCCCTACATTGAAAGGGTTCAGATATATAAACAGGTGATTACATCAACTATTTATAAAATGAAATAAACTAGTGAAGCGAGATTTTATTGTAACCTCGATTTAAGAATTTAGTCGTGTTTCTACGTTCGTTGCAACAAACAAGTGATTTTTGGGAATGATGTTTATCGTAAGTGGGCAAAATTTTGAAAATATCTCGGCGATTTTTTTTCATTTCTTCGATAACATAAAATTATGGAGTATCTAACACATAAAGACAAAACACGAAAACAGCTATAAAGATTTTGATCAAGTTTTGTTCATTTATACCGTCTAAGCATTAAAAAAAAACGCATTGTTCAGTATTTCCAAAAATGTCAGTTTATGAGTTATCGGTAAAAAATACAAAAATCGGCCATGGAACGATATAAAATACTTAATTTCTCAAAATCAACTTTACTAATTTGTTCGTTTTTAACAGGATGAGTGAGGAAGTTATTGCATTGTTTAATCAAATTTCTTTTTCTTTTAAAAACAGCGGCCGCTCAAAACAGTCCAGCACGGTTGTAAGACGCGAACGCGGATGTTTCCATCAGAGGCCCAATCAGTAGATTCGGGTGTGGGAATTCGAAATCCGTAGCTGGAACTAGACATTTCTTCACGTAGAGACCATGTAATAGCTGTACCTGTGAAGGAACAGAGCGAGGGCCAGCCGGTAGACAAGCTGAGATTCGAAAAGAAACAGAGTTTATGGTAAACAAAAATATAAAATAGATTAGTTGTTTCAAGAATCACTACAAAATAGTTTGGTTAAATTAGGTTATTAGACTAACTAAAATATAATAATAAAAGTCCCCAGCTTGTCTATTTGAGAGAAAATGTGACTATTATGAAAATCCCTTACCTCCCCTCTTATGACTATGTTTTTTCTCCACCGGCATTCGTTCCACCAAACGCAAAATTACCTAAATTACACTCGTCAAATTTTAAGTAGGTTGGACCTCGCTCCTACAATACAGTAGCCTCAGACTAGGATTGTGTCTGGTGTAAGGGGCGTGTCCTCCCTTCTACTTGCTTCCCTAGCCTGACTTGACGGTACAACCCATTCCAAGAAAACTAGATACACAAATTACTTAGCTACATTTAATTCCTAAAGTTACAACTTCGTGACAGACTTTTGTAAACGTTTTATTCTTATTTACACCGATAAAAGAAACGAAAGTAGGGTACGCGTTTACCACAGAAACATTTGAGGTCTATATATTTTTTATTGGGGTTGTACCGCTGAAAGTAAACGCAACAAACAATGGTTTTACCTCCTACCAGTCAAGGCCGCTGTAGGTCTAAAACAACAATTTTTTTAATTTCCGAATAAATTCCTGGAAATGACAATATAAGTCTAAAGTTAAAGTTTATGAGTTGGCTTGCCTTTGATCACTACTTATGCGTTGTTCAGTGCAAAACGTTAATATTATTGTTCTTGGAATGGACGTTTGACTGAAGTTTTAGAATAACTCGCTAAATTAAGAAACTTCTAAATTGTAAGAAATATTCGCGCTCACCGGTATAACTGTATTGCATGAGCAGTCTTGAGTTAGACCGCTCTCTATCGGGTCTCTCTTGATCAACACTTGTTCTTCTTCGAATCTCTCGCTATTAGAACATTTGAAGGCTATAGATCTCTTTTTTGCGTCCTTTTCTTCTTTTATTAAGATGACGATGACCGCAAGGGTTTATGTTTTTGAACAACAAAAACTGACAACTTAAAATACAGCGCGTCCACCAAAATAATATATAGGGTGTTCCGCGATGAGGTACACGCTTTTTATTTTCTATTAACAGCTTATTCCTCAACCGAGCCTTTTGACACTTTACCTACGTTAAAGTTTCCAAAAATCTTGTGTTAATAGCAACAACACAAAAAATACAAGTTGCGCTTTTGTTACGTTTGGAAAAAAAAACTTTTATTGCTACAAAGGTTATTTGATACAAACACAATTTTCTTTTAAAACAAAATAAAAACTAATTATTTGTTTTTAAAACCAATTAATATGATTTAAAATTTTATTTATTCAAACTGAAACCCACCCACAGCGACACAATGATAGCAACGCCTAACAAATGACTCGCACGTCCTTGTAAAGTAATTATGTGTATTCCGAAGAAGTTCCTCTTCGATAACGCTCTTCAAATACTCACCAATGTTGAAATATGATTGGTGTACACTTGCTCCTTTAAAAGAGAAAGAACACTTTTTCTTATAGGAAAAAGTCACATACAGTTAAATCAGGAGACCGGGGTGATTTATCGGATTTATCGTTTATCAAATAAATTTATTTATAAGTCTAATTGCATACAAAGCCCAGCAAAAAACTGATAAGGCCGTTGAAAAAAAAACAAAGAAACAAGGAAATATTATTAAACAAACTTGCATCACATTATTAATGATAATACTTCTTGTCTAAGGTTACAAATAATGAAATATTTACACAGACAAACAAATACAGCTGTCGTTATCGAAATCTTATTCCTTCTTAACACAGAGCTGACTCATAATACATAAACAAATATAAGCCACCCATAACCTCCTAGTGTATACACATAACAAGTTATATCATTGTCAGTTTATAAATGTTTATCATAACAAATCCATTCTCAGAGACACACACTCTCTCTATACATGTTAAGTCATCAGTTCTGTGGTTTCAAGTTGTCAGGGGGGGGGGTTATTACTGTAGTACCACAAACAAAACAAACTGCGCAGTGACAAAATATCTGTACTGCGCACGGTTGGAAGGAAGGGGTAGATAGGTTAATCTGTCTGTCCTACTTCCCCTAGATTGATCGAACTAAAGTAATGATGATTGTTTTATTGGTGGTATAGTTATATCTAATGAATTTCTCAAACATTTCATTATTTCGCTACTCACAACGTACTGGTGTACGAAACTCCTTCATACTGCGCATGCGTATAAAAGGGGAATGTAACTCCCGAATCCCCCCCCCCAGGAGCGTTTCTGTAGGGTATTTTGTTCGCGGTATACCAGCATGTGTGTATTAGTTTTCAACCTACCCTCGTATATGCAACAAAGAGTAAAAACATACAGTAATCAGATTGTTTACGCTTCTAACAAACTGTGGAAGATGAATGGGTACATGATATTCCCTACCACTGTCATCACAATTAATAATAAATCATCTTCACATTGTAAGGAACAAGCTACCCTTAAAGCATTTACACGTTATTATTTAAATGGTGTTTTGTTCAAGTGTACAGTAGCTGAAGTTTTGAACGTTACTTCTTGGTGTCACGCCACATTAGGTTTACAACACGACGTACTGAATGTATTAACACCGCAAATGAGGTCTATTTATATTCAAACAACCCATGTGTCTGTATAAATAAAAAAATTCTTCTCATGAATTGTTTTAAACGAGAAAGTAAAAAATTCTACCTCAAGGTGACCGCATTACCATAGCTTGACCTTATATACGGTCTTGAGTGAAGATGGTGTACCGATGATATATTACAATACGATTTAAATTTCGATATGATGTATCGATTATGACAATCTGTCAGTATTTTACAAGTATGTTTAATGTGTTGTTCGAGTCACGGCGCCGGCTTGACGGTATGACATATTACTGTTTGATTGAGCCTCGGTTATAGACGTTTTATAGCTGTGGTGGTTTCTCCAAAAAAAAAGCACACGAGATTTAGAGTACCGCCACTTTAATGTCGTAGTTGGAGAAACAAATCCAAAATTCAAAGAAATTTTTGAAAATGTTCCACAACAAACCATTGAGGATTAAGGATGGAGCTTTGAAGAACGTAGGCTAGTACAAAATACATTAAAAAAGACGACAGTACTGGAAAAAAAAACATAACAAAATAAGAAGACAACGCCAAATGCCGGAGATCTTTACCGAACCTTCAAAAGTTGCAGTAGGTACGTACTTGAATATGGCCTAATGTCTGAGATCTTTCAATTTCACTGCATCACAAAAATTACCGTACCCGTCGTAAAGAAGAATACATACAAAAACAGGAATATTTAAATAACGACAAGATGGGAATAGAACAAGATTTCATAGGAAAGAAGAAAGAGAGGAATCTAACGGATAGATGAAAGGTGTAGATCCAGGTAGGTTCCCTTGGGATTACCAGGCCCTGAGGGTTCACTAGGGATGAAAATTATGAAAAGAGAAACTATTGGAAGAAGTAGTATGTCCCATATCCTTCGACGTGATTTTTTTATAACTATAATTTTGAAAACAAACTATTATCAAACAGGGAATGCGGCTGAACGGTCGCCTCACTCTAACGCACGCGCCATCACACACAGGAGCGCATGTTATTAGGACTAGCCTGTATCTGCAGTGGGCCACCTGCATGAGTATCTACTGTGATTCACTTGACAAAACTTTCATTTATTAAATTTGACATTTTAAAATAAAATCTGTAATATATTTTTATTTTACACTTCATTACAAGAAAAATGAGATCAAACTATGTATAATTTACTTTGAGTCCAAAATCAACAATGTTTACTACAAAATGAATGACAGTATGATGACTAATAAGTGTGAATAAACTATCGTATATCTTTATCGAAAAATATGTACTTTAAGATTTTAATGAAACAAAGGAGCAAAATATAATAATAATAGTGTAAAACATAATTTGTACTTTATTATTTACATTGTGATAAGCTGCGTATGAATAAATATGTATTAAAACATCATTGATTTTGGGCTATAATTCAGTAAATTATATGTTCTTTGGTCTCATTTTTCTTGTAAATATATGTAGAATAAAAATATATTATAGATTTTACTTTCAAATATAAAATGAAGTAGGTGATTCATACGGGGTGGTTTGGGGGTAGGTCACCGGAAGCCCTAATCCTCTGCACTTGTGTGAGTGAAACGACCCTTCGTTCATCCGCTTTCCCAGCTTGATGCTAGTATTATCTTAGATGAACTCTAAATTTTGTACATTAAGGTAGTTTAGAAATATTTTAATCTTTTTAATTTAGAAACGTGATTGTCATGTTGCAAGTTTGCGCAACTTTTTGGTAAATTAACGTTTCAAGATTTTGATAATGTAATAAATACGTAAACTTGCGTGCACAATAACGTCTTAACAATATTTAACTTAATTAACAGTTGACAATCACTTAAATCACAGTGATTGGTCGGTAGCAACTAACTGTAGCTAATATACTCTGATGTAGACTTCCAGTTTCTCTCTCGCCACATATGAGCCCAAATCAAATTAGACAATGTCTTCTAGACTTTCACAAAAATTGGTCGAGTAGGTTTTTTTAGAGGTTGTTTTCTTTGTTTATATTAAGAGTAACAAACATCTTCAGCGCCTGTGTTACCCCCCCCCCCCGTTTTAGATGAGAAATATTTGGTTTCTTATAAATTTCGTGGAGAAATATGACTTGAAAATATTCTATGAACAAATATTAATAAATTTGTTTCGTTGTGTCACAAACACGTTCACACTTTAAATCATATTTGAATAAAATCGAGCTATTAAAGACAGCGAGCAAGGTTAGTTTTTGTTTTATGCCAAATATTCCTGAATCGTAATAGTTTTTTCCTTGTGACGTTACAGACTGGTTTGGGTAATTAATCTCCACATTTGATTAAAATTTGAACGAAATCGGTGCAGTCGTTATTGAGAAATTCCGTATTTTATAGCAGCGCTATTACAGAGTGTTATGTTTTATACAGATAACTCACAGGCATTTTTCAAGACATGATGAAGAATACGTTTTGTTGAAAATCATAATTTTAATAGGGCAGCTACCCCTAAAGTTTGAGGAATACAAAAATGAAAAAAAACAAAAACAAAGAAAAAACTGTCCGAAATATTGCCTAAATAAATTGCATAAAAAAATCGCGTTTGGGCAGTACAGCACTTTATATACGCAGAGATACCAGATATTATTCCGAAAACCACTTTTCTAGACTCAAACTTATATATTCCGTAAAAACATACAACAATCACGATCCTAAAAGGCTAATTTAATAGGAAATTTTTCAAACGTTACAAAATTTAAATATTTGTCCCTAAACCCTCCCCCCCCACCAAATCGGCGGGAGGATAACAACTCCTATAGTATCGCTACAAATGTTCGTCACTTTTAATATTGTCGTTAAAACCAATCCTTCTAAGACAAACCTACTCCGCAATATCTGACTGGGCTGTATTTATAATCTCAGCTTACCATAGTCACCATGCAGTGTACATAGTTGTGTATGAGCAGGACAAAGTTCAGGACTTCCTTGCCCTGTATAATGTTGGTACTCCTGTGTAGGTTGGTAGTAGTCGTAATACATAGTATCATTATTGGTATACTGTTCCAACAGCTGTTGTTGACCTCCTGCTACCATGGCCTTTAACATCACTTCACTGCCTAACCCACTGTCACATCCAAGTCATAGCCACGCCGCCAATTTAGAAATCTGCAAAAAATAAAATAATTTAATAACGAAATAAATTAGAGTGGAATTTATACGACTCTATTCTCAAGCTTTCATTACTTAACAAATGATAAGTCTTTTGTTGCTATCCAGTTTTGCTGTCTAGTGGAAAACCAGATTAATTAATATATTAGGTAGGTTATGAGAAACAATAACTCATCGTCAGATCCAAACAAGTAAAACAAAACAAAGACAAATTAAGTGACAGCCACTTTTACTCATTGTTTTGGGAAATGTATTTTTTACTTTGTTGTTTAAAGGTGAAAAGCACCTTGTTATCATCTTCTTATAAAAAATAAGAAGAAAAGTACATTATAAAATAAAGACACCTAGTCCTCTAATATATTAATGGGGTCGGAAAAGAACAAGAGTTGATCAAGAGAAGTTTAGTAGGATAGATCAAAGAGAGAAATCAAACCCAAGACTACAAGAAAAGAAGCTGTAGAACCAGCTAGTTTCTCTCGGAATTGCCCGTATTCACTAGAAGTGAGCCCCTGAGTGTATTTTAGGTAAGAAAGATCTTGAGGAACATATTTACGCCTACAAAATCGGGGCGGATAAAACAAACAAAGAAATAGGAAAATGCATGGATTAATCAAGAATCAAAGAAATACAACTAAGGTGGCTAGGTCATCCAGAGAGAATAGAGAAAGGAAGCAGTGTAGGGAAGATGTTGGTAGTTCAGGAAGAAGAGGAAAATTTGAAAGATCTCAGAAGACATAGCTCGAGGGGGAGGCTTAGATGATGGAGAAGGACCGCCCAAGATAGAAGAGAGTAAAGAGATATATTGGAAGAGGCCAATATCCAACCGGACTTGTGGCATCAGAAGGACATGACAGGACATGTTTATTCTTTAACAAGTGTTTGCTGTCGTATAATCTGCAATAAAAACAAACCTGTGTTAAAAACATTAGAAGAGATAAACTGATCAAAGTGAACAATTTGTTGTTTTGTGTGTTTATTAGCTACGTTACACAGCTTCAGCATTTTTTTTACTCTTTCATTTTCTGGTTTCCCTTCTGAAAATACCTTCTGGTTTGGGGTCATTTTTACGGTTCTTATTTCATAATTTTTGTGTATCTGAAAATACCTTCTGATTTGGGGTCATTTTTACTGTTCTTATTTCATAATTTTTGTGTATCTGAAAATACCTTCTGGTTTTGGGTCATTTTTACTGTTATTATTTCATAATTTGTGTGTATCTGAAAATACCTTCTGGTTTGGGATCATTTTTACTGTTATTATTTCATAATTTGTGTGTATCTGAAAATACCTTCTGGTTTGGGATAATTTTTACTGTTATTATTTCATAATTTGTGTGTATCTGAAAATACCTTCTGGTTTGGGGTCATTTTTACTGTTCTTATTTCATAATTTTTGTGTATCTGAAAATACCTTCTGATTTGGGGTCATTTTTACTGTTATTATTTCATAATTTTGGTGTGTGTTAATTTGGTGTATACCCCAGGCCACGTTGTAATGAAATAGTACGTTTTGTACAAATTGATTGTGAGAAGAGATAACCTAGAATATTGATTATATCAGAGGATACGTACGCGAGACTTCTCGTAACATGGGCTTGTAAAGAGAATTAAGGTGGGCGGAATGCACATACAATAGACGGGCTAGGAGACTGGTAATGAGACCAGACGAATCCAGAGAGACCTGAGATGAAAGATGGGGATCTAACTGAAGACTACATGAAGAAAGGAGATTCAATTCAGATACTCGGAATTGCTACGTCCGTACTTACTACAGGTGAGCTCCTGAGGAGAGATGAGGCTAGATGAAGGACACCCGCAAGTCATTTATTGAAGTGTTTACAACTGAGGAAGATGCAGAACTGTGGTAACTGAATATAAGAATTTTCAGAGCATAAACATCCCGGATCTCGTGACCGCATACGTCTTGTCCGTGAGCAGTTCTAATGTTGGTATAACTGCACAGCTTTCATCATACTCAAAATAATGAATAATATTGTTGATGCTTTATTTTAAACGTTCTATATTGTATTTTTGTTTGGATATGATGACGAGACATTGTTCAGAAACGTACGCAATGAATTAATAGTAACACTAGACGGAAAATTTTCATAACTTGTTAGTTTTTATTTAAAATCAAAAGTCCTTGGGGCATTGTAGCGATATTCATATTAAGGAAAACAAGAATCCCCGAAACACAGAAACAAAACTAAGATCGCGTATCCCCAGTTATGTTTGTTATTACCCTAGGGTTTAAACATAATGACAGTTTTTTCTTCTTTGTGTGTGTGTGTGTGTGTGTTTCGGGAATCCTTGTTTTCCTTATCTTTTATTTTAATAATAATAACATAGGAAATAAAAATTTGAATATATAACATTCAGTTAATGTTGTCTTAAGAACAGACTACCGTTAATTTTCTTTTCTCTTCATTAAATCTATAAACATAATTCAAGTAAAATTTAGAAAACACAAGTTTTAATAACAAACACTTTTGGTTTAATTGTTAATTTTTTTTATCGTCAAATCTTATTACACTCAAAAGATCCTTAGAAGAGTAATGAAAGCAAGAGAATCAGAAGCATTCGTAAAATTCCCAAAAATATAAATAATGTAAAGTAAAATAATTATTAATGACGAGTTAAAGTTGACACATATATTAACGAAATGTTTTATTAAAGAAAAGACACTTTACCTTGGATAAACAAATTCTTGCATATGTTCACTAGAAATTAGTTTAAAAAATGACAATAAATAAATAAATTTAAAAAAGTTTACTCTACGACCACTTCTCAATACCGCTTTCAATTTTTTCGAAAATGGGCAACTGTGGCAGTAAAATTGAAATTTATTGTTTACAAATTTGACCACCGATTTCTAGTGTAAAGACACATAATTTGTCCAATTTTCGTGAAGATCTGATGATTTTTATCTCATTTGTTGCATTATTAATGGGGAAAAAAATCTTAAATCTAGAAATTCAAATTTTTTGAGGTTAGGAAGTACTTACTAATGTTACTATACCCTACCATTTCGATAGTCCCTTCATTTTCAATGTATTTCTTTCTTTTTTTTTTTAACCAAAGAGCAGGAGATATTTAAAAAATAGTGTAGCAATGCACTCAAAATGCACTTTTCTAGCGAAAATCCAGTCCGTTTTTGCTATTTTTTTTTTCGGTTTCCCAACCAGTTGCATGTACAAAAAGAAAAAAAAACTTCCCAATTACATCACTTCTTACATTTTTTGAAGTTCTTCAGGTTGGCCATTTTCGAAAAAAAAAGAAGAAAAAAAAAAGCATTGAAATTTATTGAGAAGTGGTCGTAGAGTAAACTTTTTTTTAAATTGGGTGGGAGTTTATACCTACTTTCTAGTGAACATTTGCAAGAATATATTTATTGTAGAGATCTACAAAAAGTCATCAGTCTTACTACCACAGACTGGCGCACTGCCGAGGGAAGCAATGTGAGCATTTGTTGTAAATATAAAAGTAAGCCAAAACTGACGCTAAATCAGTCAAGCTTCTGGTAACACTAAATTCTATTTGTTTACCAATCTACACTTTGTTTTAATTGTCGAAACAATCCAATCAACCTCTATCTCATTTCAGATTAGAATTAACTGCTAATATTTAAAATACAACTTTGAACGTTTATAATTGTTTACTATTGATAAAAGACACCCAAACAAAACGTATATTGAGGTATTATTATTTGGACAAATAGAACATTAAATTAAAAACATATGTTAATATTTTAAAATGAGCAAAAAATATTTTTTGTCACTTTTTGGAACACCCTATATTTTATATTACGGTTTGTAGATATCTTAAGTAGATACCTTTAAAAAGACTGGTCACCGGAATGTATAGGTCAATAATAGATGAGATATTCGGTCGTTACAATACTTTTATGCTGCTCTGTATACACACCATGGATGAAGTATTGTATGTACAGTTAAAAAAAAGAGTAAGTATACATTTTTCAGAATTTAATCCTGAGATCTTTTCAACATCTTTGTGGCGGTTTAATGTAAACTGTCGATTTTTTCTTCTGGCGACTGTACTATATATATATATAGGCCTGCCAGAAGTCCCGTCTCTAGGATCAAGTCCCGGCTGGTTTTCAATTTTTAAATAAAAGAGTAAAGTTTTTATGCAAAACTGCAGTCAGGCAGCTTGCTCCATTCAATAAATAATTTTTTATCAGTGGAAAAGAGTAAAGTTAGTCCAACTGATGTTGTAATTTGTCTTCAGAAGTTAGTGGAAGACAAAAAAGATAACCTTTTCATTTTTTTTTTTTTTTGTAGCAAGGGAGCTGTTAAGATTACTAACAATTACAGGAGAGATTGATCAAAGTAAAACAGGATTTTATGTTTCTATGAACGATGTCTTTCTCATTTAAAATTATGTAAAAATAGTTTTGTAGATGTTTTCGTTAGTAAACGAGAATGTCATTGAATGGTATACTATTCGAAAATCGGCTTACAATATAAACACGCGCAAACAATGTATAAATGAAGATAATCTTGTAAAATCGTTCTGGACGACAAAACAAGATGAATGTGGTGAAAAAAAAAGAAAACAGTGAGAGTGAGATAAAAATCAGCAGTGGAATTAAATGTGTTCAGTTTTTCAACCACATGAAGGACAAATGTATCTCATTCCAAACATACAACTGATGATGGAGTATATTTTCAGCCCTCCCAGGATCACAATGGAGAGGCTTTTTTCTTTCATGAACAATACAAGAGAGGTTCAATGAATGAGTCAACAGAAAACGAACTCACGATTTGCAAATTTAATTCTGAATTTAGTTGTACGGATTTTTTTTGAAATGATTAAAACTGACAAAATATTTCTGTGAAGTGTGTGTTCATAAATACAAAATACACTAACCAATTATAAAGTGTGTAAGAATCAATATTGTGAAGCTTTTGTATTTTGATTACTTAATTAATTTAAATAAATAATGGCTGATTTGTTGTAAAGTAAAGAGTATTAAACTCCTGTAGTCAGCCTTTTAAATTACAGTTTCACTTTAACAAGCAATTTGTTTCGATTTAAACTTCCTTTGTTTTATACATCGAACTATAAATCAAACTTTTTTACCTTGAATATACATTTTTTTTATTAAATTCGAAATTTTGGAATGGGGGGGGGGGAGCTGACTTCAGGCCTATTCCGGTTTGTGATTCCGAAAATCTGCTAGTAACTAAATATACAATGTTACGTTACAATGTTATGTTATTATCAATATTAAAAGAATTAAATCTTTATAGTGAAAACTAACCTACAATTTTCCGCAGTTTTGTCAGTTTAAACGTCATTTTATTTTTAAAAAATTATAATTTTTAAAATCAATGATATAGGTATCGAAGGATGCAGAATTGAAAGTAGAACAACTTCTGAAAATTTCAGTTTGATATCTCGAAGGGTTTAGGAGGAATTTCATTTTAAAAGTACTAAAAAATGTCTGTTTTTAACACTTCCTGTTTTGACATTTGCAGTCCTCTTTTTAAACGTTTATATCTCAGCAAGTAATGATCCGAATGATACAAATATTTTTGTCAGTAGAGTCAAACGTTTACATTTTGATTGGGTATTTTCAAATTGGAAATATCTCTTATAGTTTCGGAGAAATTAATTGTCAAAAACTGCCATTTTTCGACTTTTCTAAAAACTATAAGGTTAATTTTGTTGAAATTTTCAAAGGAAAGAGATTATTATTTCAAATTTATGTTAGTTCAGTGGTGACAATTAAAACTCAATTTTAGTTTATTTACTTTGTATTCATTGTTTTGGCAATAAAATTAATTATTAATTTATATTCTGTGGTTTTAAGCGCAATGAAATATTTTTTTAACTCTACACGTTGACGTATTTAGGTGGAGTAGTTTATGTATAATTTATCATTATTATGTTAATACATTTTTCTTTCAATAGTCTTACTACAATGAAAAAAATAAGAAGAAAAAACATCTCTTATCTTTGTTTTGGAGTTTTTATCATTTATAATAATTGTGTGCTTGATTCTACTTGCATATTTATCTTAATGATTTTGATAATCATGTTATTAATATTAGGTTTATCAATAACCATCACAAATAGGTGAGGTTAGGTGGTTATATATAACCGCAAGTACCTGCGGTTAAGCGATAAGGTAAGTCAATATGCAGATAAAGTGCGATAACGTAAGTAAATAGGAGAACCAATGTCAAAACAACTTTGTACTTTGTTTACTTCCTTATTTATTTATTTCCTTATTCTATATCCATTCTATACCTACCAATGCCGATAAGAAGTCAAATCAAACACAGTACAAGCGTTTAATGTCTTGTAAACCGTGTAATCAACAAGTTTCTTTAGCTTTTTGATAATTTGATTAAAAAACGCGTTTCTCTGAAGCTTATTTTCAATTGATAACAGCATTTTGGGTCTGTTCAAGAAGAGGACCGCCACTCGTAAACAATTTTAAATTGTAAATAAATATTGAGGTAGATTTGTGAGATAATATTAGATAGAATAAAACTCGAACAAAAGATCTCACATTAATTACGTTTACTTAATCGAACGTATTTCAATTAGAGTTATAGTTTAGTTATTGTAGCTCATCACTGAAGATGGCGACTTTGTCGTTGAAACGCGTTTGATTAAGTAAACGTGTTTTGAGATCTTGTGTTCGAGTTTTATTCTAACTTCTTGTGTGTAAATTTCTACGGACAGAACAGCTGAGATGTTGATGAATTAAGGAGAGCATTTTACCAGAAACAGAAAGAATGTGGATACAGTTGAGGTTTGTTAGATTCCTACTTATGTGAATTCATGTGGCGAAGTCAGAACAAGGATGGAGATCTGTTTGACACCATATGGAAGAGCGCCAATTTATATTTGGCTCCAGAACAGTAAGTGTGTATTCATGTATTAAGTTGGTTAGGTTAGGGTAGATTAGGTTAGGTTAGGTTAGCTTAGGTTGAAAATTTCTGTATGCAACTTTTTGAGTGGTGGTCCTATTTTTGAACAGACTCTAGTTCTTAACCAAAAGAATGGTCAAAATCTTAAAAAATTATATAATTGTAATTTTGTTTTTATGCTATGCCCCCAGTCCTCTGTTAGGAATGCTTGGTTATACTTGAGAACGTAAAATCACTTTTCTAATTTTCTAATTTGGATATTTGTACATTTACAACACAAAAGTTTTTCCTCCAATAAGAAAATTCCTAACTCACGTCACCACAATTACAAATAGTGCACACACATATGTAAGCAAAGCATACGAACACACAAGTTACGATTGGTAAGTTATCGATCTAAGAAAGTTATGCGTCATAAAAAAGAATTAAAAGATAGTTAAAACTGAGTTAGTAATCATAACAATGCAGCTTGTGCAAAACAAAAAGCCGTTAGGAGCCACATTCCTC
Source organism: Aphrophora alni (assembly GCA_963513935.1). Taxonomy (NCBI): domain Eukaryota; kingdom Metazoa; phylum Arthropoda; class Insecta; order Hemiptera; family Aphrophoridae; genus Aphrophora; species Aphrophora alni. The sequence continues at coordinate 10,019,268 of OY740771.1, forward strand.
GAGCAGAGAGACGCCGTACTGCGCATGCTTGATATCTGGCCGTCGCCATGGCAACAACTTCCTTGTATCCGTCAGTCTGTTGCGGGCCTGTATTTGACTTTCCAATTCGTTAATAAAAGTATGTCTGATATGTAGTACTGTATAGGAAAAGTCACTCAAAAATATATATCAAGGAAGTAAAATTTAAAAAATGGTTTTTTAAGGAATTATGTCTGTCGTAATGCGTAAACAACTAGACCGATTTAAATAAAACTTTGTTAAAATTTAACCTCTAAAAACCCACACAAAAAGTATTGGTCGTCAAATCCTCGGTAGATATTGATAAACAAATATAAAAATTGACAGAATAGCGAATTTGTTCAAATTTTTGATGAAATGTGATGATTAATCACAGAAATTAGTGCGCAAGATCACAAGTAAAAGAAAATTACCGCCATTTTTTTTTCATCTCCCAAAAATGACGGTCTAAGAGTTATAGTAAATTTAAAAAATAGTTAATTATATATTTTTCCAACAAAACAATTACAGTAAAGCAGTTAAAAAACATTTAAAAATAAAAATAAATGCTCGCATATGCATTTAGAATATAATATATCATTTATGAATAAACTTTACGTCACTAGACTTAGTTGTAATACATACAGGGTGAGCCAAAAGTCTGGAATGTGTTTTTTTTTTTCTTGACAACTAATTGATGCAGAACGATACAAAAAGCGTTAAGAAAGCTACAGAGTGAATCAAAACTGTAATCAAAATTTACAGGATGTGTCAAAATTTAAAAAAAACCTGTTTATTGAGCTTTTTTAATATATTGATATTTCTTGACATTTTTTGTCCCTCTACAAAACATATATTTGGTGGAAAATAAAAACAAAATTATTTTTACATTTTGAGTTACAAAATGTTTAAATATTATATTTTTATAACACGATTACTAGACTTGTATTCATATATCACGTGACCGCTCTATGGTAAGTCGTTTTACCTTGTCTCTCTACAGATTAAGATACACAATTTTGTAAAATAATACAGTAAAAACTTAATTTTAAACTTATAATGATGTGTTTTTTAAAGTGTTTTTAAGTTTTTTAATATACGATTGAAATGAGTGTTTGTTCTGATGATGACAGATAGATAGACGAAACCGCTGTAAACAGGAAAGTTTACAATCAAGATTGCTCAGACAAGTAAAACATATTATAAATATTATAATGAGCAATTGTTTAGGCAAATACCACAATCAAATGAAAATACAGACTGTTCAAACATACCTGTGCAAAGCTAATTTTTAAAAAAATCTGTTTTTCTGAGCTTTTTTTTAATGTATTGATATTTTTTCATATTTTTTTTTTTTGTTCCTCTAAAAAACATACATTTGGTGGAAATTTTAAACTTATAATGATGTGTTTTGTAAAGTGTATTTAAGTTTTTTTTTTTTTTTTTTAATATTTTTAATGTTCGATTGAAATAATTGTTTGTTCTGATGATGACAGATAAATAGACGAAACAGCTGTAAACAGGAAAGTTTACAATCAATATTTGCTCAGACAAGTAAAACATATTATAAATATTATAATGAGCAATTGTTTAGGCAAATACCATAATAAAATGAAAATACAGTGTGTTCAAACATACCTGTGCAAAGCTTAAGCACGAGGCGTGGACAGAAAATATGGGAAAATTACACGGAAGTAAAACAAAACAAAAGCTAACAAGAAACTAAACATAACAGAGATGAAAACTGATTAACTAAAAGTGATACAAGAACAGAACCACATACACATAAAATTATATAATCATACGAGAGACGTGAAACAATCAATGTATCTATCTGTACAAAACTGAACGAGTTGTTGTAAAAGACTTAATTTCTTAATATCGTCTCTACAGATTTTGATAAATTTTTGTGTGAAAGTGAAAATTAATGACAAAAAATCAGTCTCAAATAGCAAATGAGTGTTTAGGGATAATTAATTTATAAAAAAACTAACCTTGACTACCGCTAATATAAACTTGATTTTTACAAAATATAAGCTTAAGTTAATCGCACAAGGGGATGAATAAGTTATTTTTAGCTGTATAAATATTAGGAAAATAAAACAGTTTACAAGAAGAAAAAAGGGAAATATTCAAATTGAAAATTACGCGAATTAATAAATTATCTTTATTCAAACATATTTATTGATTTAGTGCGACGGACTAAAATAGTGTAATGATTTTTTTTGACGGTTTTTGTGGATTAATGGGTGCAAACGTTAGTTTGCTCAATTTTTTTTCTATTTTAGATCATCTAACTTCGCACCAATTTTAATAAATATACATTATTTTTATAATGAAATCAACAAAAAATTGCTCGGGCCGATTTCATCAAAATCGGTAAAGTCGTTACCTATCTATAACGGCTGGATACACGGGCGGACGGACAATACTGATCTTGTGTTACACGCCGTTAACGATTAGAACGGAAAAAAGAAATTCAACTCCTTAAGATTACTTTCCAAATTACTCTAACAGAATTAGATTTTTTTTTTTTGAAACATCAAAGATAAAATTTAAACAGTCCTAATAAACCGTATACACTTGAGCTCTGTTTTGAAAACACAGCAATGAAACGGGATCGCGCATGCGCTGTTTTAATAGCACGTAATAACCAGCTGTTGGACATTTTGTTGATATTTGATACTCGATTGTTGTGGTGTGTGAGCAGTTTAAAATGGCTGCTGCGATAAACAATCCCGCCAACTGTTGGGTTCGTACTGTGATACATTTTTTTGTTATAAAAAAAACAATAGTCCTGCTGATAGTAGTAGGTAACTTGTTGAGGTTTACGACTGACAAAGTTAGTTAATAGTGTCCTTTGTTTGTGGACGTCTGAACACCCCAAGGAGATGATTTAATGATTGGGAAAATTTCGTTACAATCGACGAGTTGGACTAAAAACACACGAGAGTCTTTGTGTCAGCTCGATTGTCAAACCTATGGTTATAAATAAACACAAAACAATCAAGCGAAGTCTGTGTTGCCGACGGTACACATCGTTTTCTAGCAACTTTCAAGGCTGTTTCTGTCAAATGTGACCAAATCAATCCATGCTTTGTAATTGTTGCAATCAGAACTGCGCGACACTTAATAAAAAATAATAAAACAAGCTTAAAATTTAATTATGAAAAAAACACTGTGTTCATTATAATACTATTTCCTTTTTAAATGTCTAAAACTGGATTTTAATTGGGGGGGGATTCCACACTACACCGGCGTTATTAACTGGTTCAAGAAAACAGTGGTGGACATTTAAGATGGAATAAGGAAGCTGCTGAAAAAATAAAAACATGATGTGGACCATCATGGTACATTCCCAGCACACATCATGGTATATATTGTACTGATCCTCTAAATTATAAATAAAAAACCAAAAGTTGGTGTCTTGAACTTTGTAGGAAATATTAAATTGTATTGGTAGATCAAGGGGTAAATTTCAAGGTAAATTTGTTTAAAACAGTTGGTACACAGGTTTTCTGAACCTCGTAATTGTGTATATCACTGCAGTACTTGTTTGATGTCGTAGATGTGTATACAGAGTGTTCGAAAAATGTGTTGCAATAATTTACGTAGTGATTCCTTGTGTCAAAATAAGCAAAAAGTTTATATAGACAAATGTCCTATCTCGTTTCGTTTAGCGTCTGTCTGTCTGTATGTGTTTTTTACAAAATAATTCATAACTCCTTAACGGTTTGAGTTACAGCGTTGAGATTCTGCACAAATGTTCATCTTATTGGCCGCTATCTTTGTGCAAAATATGAATTAAAAAAACTTTAACCGTTTCAAAATGGCGAATATTTAAAATATTTGACGGCAAATTTCACGAAAACCGTTAATTTTACAAAAAAATTGCAAGATACATAAAATGTAGTTAGTTTTATGGAGATTCCAACGATATCTTATTTTGGACGAAGAATAACAGAGAAATTAATTTCTTCCTTGCTATACCTACAGTTTTCTCCATTTAAACAATGTTAAAACTGTAACAAATATCATAAAATCACAAAAGTTGTGTTTCTTTAAAAAGTGTTCATTTTGTACATGTTTGAAAATAAAATAATATTTATGTATTGATAATTTGTGATTTTATGATATTTGTTACAGTTTTAACATTGTTTAAATGGAGAAAACTGTAGGTATAGCAAGGAAGAAATTAATTTCTCTGTTATTCTTCGTCCAAAATAAGCTTAATAAGACATCGTTGGAATCTCCATAAAACTTACTACATTTTATGTATCTTGCAATTTGTTCGTAAAATTAACGGTTTTCGTGAAATTTGCCGTCAATTATTTAAAATAGCCGCCAGTTTGAAACGGTTAAAGATTTTTTTTATTCATATTTTGCACAAAGATAGCGGCCAATAAGATGAACATTTGTGAAGAATCTCAACGGTGTAACTCAAACCGATAAGGAGTTATGAATTATTTTGTAAAATACACAAACAGACAGACAGACGCTAAACGAATCGAGATAGGACATATGTCTAAACAAACTTTTTTTCTTATTTTGACTCAAGGAATCATTACGTAAATTATTGCCCCACATTTTTCGAACACCCTGTATATTATAAACTGTCTTCACTATCTTAACTCGTATCAGTGACTCTCGCCTGGAGGGCCTCGAAGTTGTACATGTACAGAAGCCTCCCACTCGCTCCGCTCGTGTCGATGACTGCCGGATCTAGTAATTATACGAATATCACATTCTCTTTGTATAAGATTAGAGCTCGAAATAACAATATTTGTCATAAGGGAGGTGGGGGTTGGTACCATTACATGCAGAATTGCAACTTACATCTACAAACTTCGACACCTCATGACCTTCTTTAAATATCTTAGCTCGCTACCCTCGAGCCGGTAACTCGACCCTTCTAGATGTAGCAACTATAAGAATGTCACATTCTCTTTGGAACCTGGGGTTAAAATTACATTTCTGACAATAATTTCGCTTTCTTCGTACAGAAAACGTACCATTACATGCAGAGTTTAACACACATGATTTGAAAAAAAAACTATATAAAATGGCCGCCATTTTGAATTTTGAATTCGATTTTTCAGAATTTCAATAAAGTACCATATGAGCACACTATAGTCTCCAATACCATTTCATTATCCTATCTCAATGTTTGCCCCTGTTATCGTACTTAGGCTACGTACCTAAGACAACGACGACGGATGGACAGCATATTGAATATCATTTTTTCGCTTTCTCGAGACCATGAAAAGTAAAAAAAAAAATGTATTATTTAATAATCTAGATTAGAGTTGTAAGTATTTACAATTGGTTTTAGCTAGAGTAACCCCTACAAATGTTTACATACTGCCTTATCGCCGTACTTGTATATCAAGAAATCTATCTTTCACGGCGTTAAATTTAATAAAATGGGATTTAATTTGTGACGCCCCTTCAAGTTTTCCAGGTGTTAATTTTGTTTTAAAATTGTAAAACAACGATTAACCCCACAAACATTTTTTTAAAATTAATAGTTAACGTTTTCACTCCTGTCTACCGTCTCACGACAGTAACTTTTTTTTAAATTTAAAAAGTAAAAAACAGATCCTGAAATGGTTTCCAAAGGCTTTGCTATCAGTGAAGTCTCACTAGAGACGTTATTTAAACCAAAAAAAGATATTTATCTAACACTGAAAATTATATTTGACATTTGTATAAAAATAATTTTCTGTTTTGGATAGGCTATTTGTAACAATCCGCGGGCCTTAGGACTGGTTAGAGTAAAAAGTAGGACAAACAGAGATCGATTATGTCTAGCCGGGGCGCTCCGGACCTAGGGTAAAACCCAGACGCCGTACTACAACCCCCTACCCTTAGCCCCATTCAACCCGCCACCCCGTCAGTTTACCGCGCGAATAGTGGAATATTAACTGTAATAATACAAAAACCGCAAAGTATGGACGTCAAATATTTCCGAGATATTACAAAAACGCTGTCGGAAAATAACACTATTGTAGTATTAACATTTTTTTTTTATATATACTTTTTTTTCACGTTGTCACCAAACGATAATCACTTGCAATAATTTTTTTCTTTCAAATTCACAATTTTTGAAAGTTTATCAAGTTACAGGACCCTTCTAATTTCCCCGTTAACATTTTTTTTTGTTTTAAAAGGATATAAAACGAGAGTGGTCATCATCTAATTTGAAACAAAATAGAAGATAAAATAAAGACCCCCCCCCCCCAGTTTTTGAATACTCTAATAACGTCAGTATCTGAAGAATAAGGAAAGAGAAGGATGTAACCCAAGACTACATAAAAAAATGTTCTAATTCTAATTAAAAAGAAGTTTTACGCAAACTACGCATCTGTAGGCTACTCATATAGACTGACCGGGTAAACAGATTTAATTGAAATTTGATAATTATAGGTCTAGTAATCATAGGCTTTTAAATATAATCACAACTGGAAAACGTTTGGGAAGCCTTGCTTATGAAAACAACTAAAACATAAAATTTTTAAATAAATATTAGTTGCAATGATAAAATTTAACGACAAAAATCTGCTTTAATAAAGTGAAAAACCTTGTGATTATCGCCCCAAGCTCTCAAATAGCATAAGGGAACAAAGAGAACTATTATCAGTGAAGAAAAACCTGGTAGGGAAGATACAAAATGGATCTAACCCAATACTAGATGGAGAAAGGTGTAGATGAAGCTAGGAAACAAAAGTTGGTCAATAGAGACGTTTTAGGGAAGATGAAAAAGTGATATCTAATCCAATACTAGAATGGAGAAAGATGAAAATCTAGCAAGGATACTTAGGAATTTCCATTCCTGTAGTCAAGGATATGCAACCATCCTTTACAGTGGAAGTAACACTCAGTGGCACATTATAGCGACTACAGGCGTGGCAACCTCTGGTACCTAGCTGGTACTACACCTTTTTTATGTAGTCTTGGGTTAGATCTCTCTCTTTCCTTATTCTTCCAATACTGACGCTATTAGAGTATTCAAAAACTAGAGGGGGGGGTCTTTAATTTATCTTCTATTTTGGTTCAAATTAGATGATGACCACTCTCGTTTTTTTCCCTTTTAAAACAAAAAAATGTGTCAACGGGGAATGAAGCCAGATGTTAGGTTAGGTTAACTTACGTTAGTACGATACACTCCTGTCGATTTTTATCAAAATTATCTATCGATTCGTAAAATCGAGTTTCAATACTAAATTTAACTCAAATTGAACAAAAACGCAGTAGGGCAACATGTAGTCTAAATTTGGCGCGTGGATTTGAATTGGAAACCAATCATTTGTAGATCAATCTGGCACACGAAACTCACGGATTGAATCCAGGGTTTATAAAAGTTAATCACAAATCGAATTCAACCCAACTAAACCTCAAGGATACGTACATTAATCCCACGAGTTTACATTTCAGCTAGCGATTAACCACTAAACAGCCTCCCAAAGTACCTTCTGCGATGTTAGTTAACCAGTCGTAATAAACTCAATAAACTGAAACATGTGACCAGCTAAACACAAGATCTCACAAGTTGGTTTCTCCGACAGCTGTTTGCAGTTGTCATCAATATCAGTGTGTGACGCGTTACGATGAACAGTCACGCCGACTCATACCGATCGGCATTCCGATTGTGTAGTGAATCATCGGTCATCAAACGGTTTGCAAATACCATTGGAGTGGATCAGCTGATCTGAGGAACGACAAGGAAAACCTATGACGGAGGAGATAGGCTTTTGAGAGTAGACTGTGGTGTGCGAATAATGCGACTGGATTGGAAACGAGTCCCCTGAATTTATAGTTATTCAAATTAGTCGATTTAAAATTATGTCAGGCTAGGTTTTGGTTAAAGGCGTTCCCGATATCTCGGGAAGGTCTCATTGTAATATTGTATCGCTCAGCGGTAAATAAATAAATAAATATATATATACCTATTAAGATATAACTCTTGATATATTTATATAGTCCTCCAAACTAGTTTAATACAATTAACTTTTTAAAAGCTGGTTACATGGAGTGGTTATTGGTTTGACGGGGACGAATGATTTTATAGGGCAACCACGTTTTCATAAGTTAAGCCAATTAGGTTAAAGCATCCCCCTGGATACTTCTGCCAATAACCGAAAGTGACCGATTATTAGCTACTCGTTCACGAAACGAAGAAATCCGAACGGTTCCGGGCTTTCAACTACAACAATGAAGCCTAGAGACATGCTATATATCTAGGGTCTCACAAACATATTACCATCTTCAATATTTAATACTAACTAATTGTTTAATTTCCCACATTTATGAACCGAAATTAAAATCAAAATTTAAATGGTGACCCCATTTATGTTCCTGTAACATAACTAACGTAAAATTAACCTAACCTAACCACAGTACATAATTTTACAATCATTATTTTACTAATAATCTGTTCAAGCTTTTAACTATGTTCTTATGGATATTGAATCTAAGATGGCGGACCCTGAAGAGTTTTAAACGTCGTTTAATTAATTTCAAGATGGCGGCCGATTTTTAAATTTCAAAACATGGTTGTTCTACGACAACTGTTTTATAGATCCTATAAAAAGTGATTTTGTCAACTACTACAGACCAATGTTTCTAATTTTCAAAACATATTCTCTTTCCAATTTACACTCGTCAAAACACAATTGTTTCCCTACAAAATGGCTGCCCACTAGCGGTTAACCAGCCCACACGACCTCGGCAAATTGCAGTGAATCATGCTAGGCCTGCGTCATGCATATCTTGCTATTTCCATCTATCAATATAAGCTTAATGTTCGCAGAAGAAAGCTATTATGCTAAGAATATCACAAGGTAATGTGGTCATATCTCGACAACAATACAACCGATTGGTACAATATTCTGCAATTTATTACGTTCTTAATTGACGAGTTTCGGAAGTACAGTCATTATCAAAACTACTCGGTTTGCAGATGATATGAAAGGACCTTCTTTCTCTGTTCTTACTATCTTACACATATATTCTATAGAGACAGTCATATTGTGGGTCAAAAAAACCAATGTCGAGTTTGTTGCTCGAATTTTAATCATCGGAGTGCAAAACATTACAGTGATCTAACGTGTGGACCGATTTCAATCAAATTAGCCTAGATATGAAAGTATGTTTTTGGCAATCGGAGTTTGTGCATTTTTTCAGTAAATTAATATTATGTACCTGAGATAAGACATATAATGATTTTGATGAGACTATGAGACGTCTTCTTAGAAATAAATTGAATTAAATACTAACAGACAAAGCGCAGATATTCTGCGCATTCGTTTTATGGAACAATATAAACAAAGCATAACCTCACATTAATAAATTGAAATCAGCTGTTCAGATAATTAACATTCAGCTAAACTTTGTTCATTGATGGCTTTGATAATTCTTAAGGTATAATTGAATTGCACCATTTCCTCCTGTATATATTTTTAATGGGATTTTTATTATATATTTAAGAAGCCGCTGTAAACTTAGCAATCATCAAATATGATTACAATGTGTTTATGTGAACGGTATTGTATTTATCAACGGAATTGATTACTTACGCAACATACAAAAATCATCATTTTAATCGTAGTATGTTATCATGGTTAAATTTGTGTTTTTAATTAAGTTAGTTTTTGTCTTACTCATCACTATGGTAACTCTTTAGGTATTAGGTATTAAATTCTCTCAGTGTATTTTAAATGGGATTTTTCTATTCAACTTTGAGAAAAACGGATTTTTTCCCCAACTTCCCAAGACAGAGACTGAAGAGTCGAAAACATTTGTAGGTTTCTAACTATTTTGATAGCTCAGCCCTGAGTTTTTTTCTTAAAAAACTGGTTGATTTTTTTTAGTTTTCAATATTGCCCATTTAGTTTTATCACTTGAGAATGAAAGTTGATTCACACTAACGAAACGTCGTTTATATATACGCGAATGTTGGAAAATGTCGGAATACACTTAATCTAACCTACACGATATTCAAAAAGCCAGTAAAAACAAATCTCTCAGAGAGAAAAGAGTAAAAAAAAATACATTATCATGTTCTAATTTGTTGACCTTTGGCTCTAATTATGTAAACACATGTAGCAGTCAGTAGGAGTGATGACAACCAAGAGGGCATGTTTACAAATCGAAATTTCGGTATGAGTGTGTGAGAGAGACGGAGCGTAACACGTGCACGCCTTCTGACCTCCTCCCCCACCCCCTCCCCTCTATAGGGAAGTCAAGGCCGCGAGTGGGATAGTCGGGAGAAATAATCATAGACAAACTAGATACAGAAATGTTATTTCACGTAGATCGTATGTCATCATATATTAACAATAATAATTGCTACAAAACTTGTATTATTATACAGAGTGGTCGAAACAGATGTCAACGTTGTTTTAATCGGTACAAAAGTTACTAAAAAACTTTAAAAAGTAACCCCAGGATTTTTTACTTAAATCTAGAGATAGCCTATTAACATTTTTTTTATTTCAAGGTATTTTTCCTTAATAGCGGTCATCTCTAAATTTTCTTTAGGTAGCCCCTATTTTTTATAACGATTTTGGATAAAATTCATTATGTTAAGACGTTTTTATTCTTGGGTAGGCTATGTTTCGATATCTTTAACAGTCAAAGTTGTGAAAATACGAGCTTTAAGGCGTTTTCAGAACTTAAAACAGATGAACTGAATTTAAAATTGAAACGTGGGTAATGTATAACAAAATACTAAAAGTTAGAAAAGCAATATTTTGTTCTTTTTAATCACAAGGCAAAATTAAAAATGCTAACATTTTTGAAAAAATAATTATTTTTCTGGATAAAAATAATGTCGGTAATAGGCCTACACTTTATAAAAATCAGGTAACTAGTTAATTGATACTCTTTATTCCCTATAACAGCTGTTATAAAATTTTATACAAAACAGTTTCGAAAAAATAGGTTGACATTTTTGGAATAGTTTACAGACTTCCATTTATTGAGCATGTTCTAGACAATTACCAGAAAATTATGAATTTTTTTGGTATTTACGTATTAACGCCATCGCAGCAGAAGTTGCTAATGCGCATGCGCCAATATTTGCTTACTTTGCGATATAATTATATATCACGACAGGTTTGGCCAGGTAGCTATATAGCTATATATATATATATATATAATTATTATATATATAAACACCTGGCCAAACCTTATATATATATATATATATATATATATATATTATATAATCACCTGGCCAAACCTTTCGTAAGTTTATTGAAGTTAATAATTTGAAATTAGATCATGGATAAACATGAGCTTTGAAAGTGAAGTGCCGCCAATCTACGCCTAAAATTTTTGCGACAAATCATAAAATGAAAGTATATGAATCTCAAAGCTGAAAAAAATGGAATTCTGCTTCCCTTAAACCAGTTTGCTCTTTATTGGCGCATGCGCATTAGCGCAACTTCTGCTGCGGTGGCGTTAATACGTAAGTACCATTTTTTTTATATCGATAATTCAGTTATTCTGCAGCCTACAGAATAAATAAAAAAAAACAGTAGTGTTACTACACATTTTACCCTAGCTCTACTTTAAATTTGACTTGGAAAAATAAGATAAATCGTCTCTGAAAATAGCTTGAATTTACGATTTTTTAAAAACATACGGTAATTTTAAATAGAATTTTTAATCCGATTACGGAACGAACATCACTTTCTTCGTTGTAAAGAAAATATTTTTGTGATAACATTATCCAGGAAAAGGAAAAGTAGAATTCAAGCTTCGACTTTACATTGTCATTCTTAGAATACTGATCCCACTCCAAGCGTATTTATCTTCATTAGCATACTACATGATTTTACATGAAAAACTATGTTTAACTTGGTTTAGGTTATACAAAAGTGTCTAACATATTGTCCCATATTTCAATAGGTTGAATTTCATTTTAAAAAAATAAGAAAAAGTCTTAGTTTTCGAATTACCCGCCGATTTGCATTTTTTACTAAACGCTACCATCTTTGGAAATAGAAAAGATATCGAGCTCAAATTTGGTGAACATATTTGTTACGTAACCCTTTACCCCTGTACAAAAAACTACAACGTTGTTTTGTATATTTTCAAAATGGCGGGCAAATTTTTAATGTTAAATATCTCTAAAACCGCTAACTTTTCAAAACGATTTTAGTAAACAAAAAAGAGTTATAACATCCTCTAAACATATGTCCCGAAACAATTAGTTTTGAATCCGTCCGCCATTTTGTGTGTTTTAAATAAATATAGCTTTGAAATTATTAAGATTTCGAGTCGAAATTTAGTATAGATATTTTACACTCAACAGTTTACAAGTATAACAAAAATCAAAACTTTATCTCATAAATTTTCAAAATGGTGGTTGATTAAATTTTTTACAAAGTTAATAGTTTTAGAGATAATCAATATTACAAGTCACCTATTTTACAATTTATAAGATAATGTTTTGATTCATGATATAAAAATGTAGCATGAAAAATATGTAGACATAGGCTATATATATATATTAAAAAAAAAAAAAAATGGCCGACAAATGCAATACGAAGCGTTTCCGGGCATATGTTTATATTAACATTTTACTTTTTGACTTATATAACTACCACGTATAGTGTGGCACATTTTCTGAACACCCTCTATGAGTACATTATCTAATAATACTTTAATATACGTTTGCTTAAAATTGACTCATTATTTATTAAATTAAATTTTCCCCTTGTTGTTTAAAAGGCGAAAAAGCTTTGGTTACCATCGACTTATAAAAAAAAGAAAAGGAAAAGAGATACAATAAAACACCTAGCCCTCGAATACTCCAATAGCGTCAAAATGAGAAAGAAAGAGATAAAGAGAGGGATGAAGATAATATCAAAAAGTTGTAGATCCATCTAGGTTCCCTCGTTATTGCCAAGTCCGTACTCATTAACATGAGTCTCTGAGGACACCAAAATTATAACAATTATCTACGAGAGTAACAAGAACAAAACATTTTTCTGAATTTTTTATTTTTATTTTAACCCTTGTAAGTTTTTTATACCAGCTGGTATTACCAATGACTACATAAATACTATAAGACACGACATGGCCATGTTAAATATTCTACGCTTATTCTTGAGTTGACCAATACCCGCTAGGGTGTGGAGCTGTCGCTCTGCTAGAAGTTGATGTGACTGGCGCTAGGTGGCTCTACGGTCAAACAATGTTTCAGTTGCGCACTGATGCCACATATGGGACCAGAGATGCGAGGGAAGGTCGAGAATCGCTTATCTCAGCGCACGAACTGACAACACTGACTATGCTGTGTCAACAGTTGTACAGTCTCAACCAAGTGGGATGCGTACAGTCAAGCTGCTAGCGCTTTCTGATAGCTGTGTGTCAAACTTGTGACGAACAGCACCCGTAAAGAGTAGACTATTTCCCTATCCTATGTCGTGTCTTATAGTATTTATGTAGTCATTGGTATTACTAAGAAAATAATATTTCAAGTGAAAAATATACCACCTAGACTGGGAATTGAACCCAGGACCTTTGGCTTTACGCGCCAATGGTCTACCAACGAGCTATCTTTAATAGCTACCTAGCATAGGACGTACATTAGTTAATTAGTAATACTAGAAAAGTAAAAGCGTTAAAATCAAAAATTAAAATCAATAAATACATTCGTAAGGGTTCCAAGTTGAATAAGTATTAATTTCAATGTCGTTTGTAACGAGGTAATTAATTTGATAACTCGAAAACTGCAACAAAAGCAAAGTCAAGTGAAATGTGTACGCCTATGCTGGATAGTGATTGAGGATAGCTCAGTTGGTAGAGCATTGGCGCGTAAAGCCAAAGGTCCTGGGTTCAATTCCCAGTCTAGGACGTATATTTACACTTGAAATATTAATTAAAAGAATGTTCGACAAATTCTATAAGTTTTCTTACAATTTTGAACAACATATATTTTGTTAGTGATACATGAATTGAACTCTTTTGAAATGAAAATTTGTTTGAAATCGGTGCTCTATTTACCGTGTTGTAACAAGTTTATTGTCGTTGAAAAATAGGAAATCCAGATTTTTCGAATTAATTCACGAATTAAAAAAAAACGTTTTCAGAGAAAACATATATTTTGTCAGTGACAAAGTACACGATTTCGATCAGATTGGTTACCAGGAATTATTTACAAATCAAACATAAGGGGCACATTTACAACTGGAACAAAAAGCAATTTTACAAAGCAGTAATACAAGAATTGTTCGTGTCACGATTTGGAATTGCTTTAGACCACCCACCGTGCAAATGTAAGAAATTCCCCACCCACCCATCTACTTGTTATACCAGACAGAATGTACGGGTTGAAAATAAATGTTTTCTTATTACATGCTATAGTTGGCGTGGTGCGCTAAGATTCGCCGAATTTCTCGTGGGTGTTTTAGCTAAATAAAAGTTGTTTTTCTTAATTCGTGACTGGTGTGTTTTAACGTGTTCTAATATAAGCATTTCAGGCAGTAACGTATTTATTATTATTAAGTTTTGTTTTCAGAAAAGAATAAAACTTTATTTTTAAAATCTGTGCTATATTTTTTTTTTTCAAATTTAAAAGCGGTTATCATCGTATTATAAAAGAAGGTAGAAAAATATAAAATAAAGGCATCTATCCCTCGAACACTAATTATTGCGTCAGTGTCGGAAGAGAACAAGAATTGGTCAAGAGAGACTTGATTGGGAGATTCCGCCTAAAATGAAAACAAACTAAACTTTCCAGTAATCTTTGTCATTCTTAATGATTTTTATTAAGTATCACAATCAGGAAATTATAAAACTCTGCTCTCGTATCCCTTTACCAAGTGAAGAATTGGTTTTTCAGATACTATTTTTTGAGACAAATGTGTGTTTATTTCAAGATAACGTGACAAACTCAACAACTGGATAATTGACAAGCATTTCGTTGCTTTGTGGTCAGCTGATTAATAGGTTACATATCCAAGGAAATTATCATAAATATACAATTTGTTAGCTTATAGACATTTTATAAAATGACAGCTAATTGTAGACGGGAAGAACAAAATGAATCAATAGAATCTCTTCCTTAGTAATAAGAGCTCTTTTATGCAAGCGGTTCTCTTAATAAGTAGGCCTACTCTATTGACCAACTCTTGTTCTCTTCCAAGCCTGAAGTGATTTTAGTATTCGATAGCCATTCGATTATTCTTCTCCTCCTCCTCTTCTTCCTTTTCTTCTTCCTCCTCTTCTTGTTCTTCTTCTTCTTAAGGCGACGAAGACCGGAATTGTTTTCCTCGTAAACTTTTAGATTAAATACCTATTTCATATTTACTGTCTTGACCAATTCTTGTTCTTTCCGAATCTGGTGCTACTAGAGTTTCGAGAGCTAGTGGTTTTTTTTTTTTTTTTTTTTTTTTTTTTATATAAGGCGATGATAACCTAGGGGTTTTGCGTAATAACGAGGCATAACCGCAAGCGTGTCGTCCCAGAATATCCGTGACTCAAAATATCCGCGCACGAAATTGATTTAAAAACAGTCTCAAAAATTTCCGCAAGAAAAATGTATCCATAATGAATAAAGTTTAATATAAATAGAACAAGATTTAATATAATAGAATAAGATTTTTAGTCTCAATAATGAATCTCAAAACATCCGAGAGGTCTATCTCCAATATTGGTGAGATGCGGCCTAATCTGCATATACGGTTAGGTTAGGTTAGGTTCCCATATACGCATGTGTACTGCAAGAACTTGGTCTGTCTCAAATATACAAAGAAAACGAGGATGTGAGACAGTGTATTAGAATCTCGCTTTTTTAAATCCGGAGGGATGAATGGAACTCCATAGTCAAGCCTCGATATAATCAAAATGGACTGAACAACAAGAATTACAGAAACTTGAAATAACGGAACTTAGTAAGATAAAGTTGAATTTGTATTTGTGCTAACAATGAACCTCTTCGCATTTTTTAAAATTTCTCCAGTATAGTCACGGCCAGAGTAGCCTACAACACGGATATTCTGAGACTCTCGACCAGATAGTAAGCGAGGATTATATATTGTGAGAAATCAATGCAAGCGTTTTGTGTCGTTCGACCACAAAAGCGTCGGGCCTTTATTTAAACTTTTTCATAGACGCGATTTCTAATGATGGATAATAAAAATCAAATCAGTGCTACCAATTACCTAATCACTATTCGCATTTGAAAGAAAAAAATGGCCTATTAGTCCTATTAACAGAACATGTAGATGTGACAAATCAAAAAATTGTATGAAAAACTATGACATATTAAGAAAAAGTTTTCAAATTTTTTTTTTAGAAAATCTGTATAGAACTAAGAAATTTAACCTGTTATTAAAAAAAAAAGCTATGGATTAGGTTAGGTTAGGGCGTAATCTGTGTTCAAAGATAATGGTCCATTCAAGTACAGGTTTAAATTGACAGTGAATCTAGAAATATAGTTAACCTAGGAAAGGTTTTCAAATTTTTTTTTAGAAAATCTGTAAAGGGCTGAGAAATTTAACCTGCTATTAAAAAAAAGCTACGGATTAGGTTAGATTAGGGCGTAATCTGTGTTCAATATAATGGTCCATTCAAGAACAGGTTTAAATTGACAGTGAATCTAGAAATATAGTTAACCTGACTGAAACAACCCTGAAGTTACACTTTACATACATAAATATATTACATACTTTTATGTAAAAAAGATTGTGCGGTTTTTTTTTTTTTTTTTTTTACTCTCTCACAGAGAAAATTATGTGGATGGGTCAAAATAAATCGATGTCAACGTGAAGTCTCCTGAGTCTTTTTGGAAAGCTCTGTCTGTCGTATGAACAGTGGTCTACACCCAGATCAAATTTTGTATCTGGACATATTTTGGCCTTACCTTGAGGCCATTTTTCCGATAAATTAAAATTTTGGAGTAACAACTATCCAGTAATGTTTTAAAAGACCCAAACAAAACGTAATGGTCACTTTGTGAGATATCGGTAAAAAACAAAAATTGGTTTTCGAGCTGTTATAAAAAAACACGTTATTTCTCAAAATCTACTTTACAGATTTCGCTGAAATTTTAATGAAATGTAAGATTAGTAAACCCAAACCTGAGGACGAAATCGCGAATAAAATATATTGCAATTCAGAAATGGTAAAAAAATTAACCTTGATCGTCGTTTGGCGACAAATATCTAAACACAAAGTTGAAATTTTTAAATGTCCAATGTTGGTACTTTAAATCCACACCAGCAACTCAAAACCATGGAATATCAATCAACATATTCATACGATTCATTCATTACGAAATGTGCATCGATCCTATCTCGACAGAATAAAACAAGAACTGATGTAGTAGACAAATATTTGCTTATTGTATATGAATAAGACGTAGGAGTGCCCCCGGGGCCACGGCGCGGCGGATTGGCACAGGAAATTGGGGACTTCCGTCTAGATAAGACAAGTAACGAGCAGCCTAGTAGGCCTATAGTAAGCAGTTACCGACTGTACCCCCCGCCTACACTTCCTTTCAAGTCACATTTTTACTCATTTCTTTCATTAAAACTTGTACAGTGGAGTGGACATTTGCACAACTCTTAACTGTTCTACGTAATGAGGAAGTCATTATAGATTTTTAAAAAAATCTAATAAGTACTTGATCCAAAACATGTAAATTTTCTTTTGTTAAAGGGGTAAATAAACTCATACAGTTCCAATACGTAGTGAAAGAAATGTCTAGGACATAATGTTACATTTATTTTCTTGTCGTTTAAAACGAAAATACCTTAATAGCTTCAAGGTCGGATGAGAACAAGAGTTTTGATCTGATGGGAAATATGAAAAGTGTAAATCTAGATAAAGTACCTCGGGACTGCCACTACGTACACTAACTGAGAGTACCTGAGGGGTATATTCTTCATAACCATTAGAAAGTTGTAAATTATGTTTTCTGTTGTAATTTTACGGGATCTAATCAAAACTAGTGTTAAAATGTTCGTTATGTGCTCTAAATACGAACTTAATAATTCGGTTGACTATATTTTTCCACGCACTTTGACAATATGGTTACAATTTGATTATAAAACCAAACTTATATTTAAATAAATAGTTCATTTGACTATATATCTTTGGACGTTCATTTGACCATAAGGTTGAAAAGTTCGTTGACTATATTGTTGAAATTTGACGTCAATTTGCCAGTAACGTTGGTCATACAATTGACTCTATTGTTGGACGCACATTTACTATATAGCTAGCTAGTATTTGATTATAAAATTTGACATATATTTGACAATATACGCGGGTCATTTTTTAAGTAAGAACCGTTTTTAAGTGGATCAACAGCAATTTTATTTATGATCATAAATGGTATCAAAAACTTAAGTATGAACATATTTTTACTTTTCTACATAGTCACCAAGAATATCTAAGAATTTGTTAAGTCGTGGCACTAGCTTTTGGATCCCCTCATCGTAGAACTCTTTCAGTTAGTAATAGTTTCTTTCAACACGTCATCATTTTCAAATCGCTTTCCACCAAGATATTCTTGAGTTTAGGAAACACATGAAAGTCTGATGTTGCCAGATCAGGGTTTATTGATTAACATGGCGACAAACAAAGCAGTGTTACGATAGAACCAACAGTGGCAGAGACATGAAATCAACTGACTGCATAGTCGGGGACTGGGCAAGAGTGGCTAACCTTGAGCGGGCGTCACGTGACAGCCTGCGCGGTTGCTATGCGCAAACGGTTCTTACTTAAAAAATGACCTCTCGTAGTTAGACGTAATTTAATATATAGCTAGTATTGGATTATAAAATTGGACTATAATGTTGGACATACATTAACTAAACGGCAAGAATGTTACTACAAAATTGGATGTACCTTTGACCATATGATTGGACTTTAGTTTGACTATATCGTTGGGGGGGGGGGATACTTGACTATATCTTTGAAATTTAATTAAAGAATTGGACGTGTAAATTTCCCAATAACGTTGAACGTATATTTTCTCCATGATTAGTAGTTTATTATAAAATTAGACTTGTATTATTTGATTATAAGGTTGGACCGTACATTTAGGTATATGGATAAAATTTCTGGACATATATTTGAAAATATGATTAGCCTACATTTAAATATAGGTTAGATTTTGACTATAATATTGAACGTACATTATTTGACTACACTGGTTAGAATTAGATGATAAAATTTGACGCACATTCGATTATTGCGTATTGTCCTATTGAACATGTAGCCTATACCGAAGATCTGGCGTAACCATTGCTAAATGTATCAGTAATGCTTGTTTACTACAGTCTATTCACCCTAACTACAGAGACGTCTGGCAATGCCTACTGTATATCCAATTCTAAATAAGATTGTGTGATTTCATCACTTTATTTCCAGTGTTTGTTTATTAAACCAGTACAGTCCGGTTCCGTGACATTTGATCCCGATCTTAAAACTTAGATTGGTTGTTTCTTGATCTACAACTACTTACTAAATTTATATTGTCTAGGAGATCTAATAGGCGTTGATTGAATTGGCGCGGTCGTTGGCACAAACTTTCCTAGATATCAGAGCATAAAAGCAAACAAAAAGTGTTGACACTATCGCTATAATAATGAAGTCAGAAGTTATCGGCGATGGTTTGAAAAAAAAAGCTCTGCAGGGGGCTGATATGATTGGTGTATTTTGTGTATCCGGTCGGTTGCATTATTAATTAGGCTCATGTAGAAAGGAGAAGAAACTACATAATATTTATTAAAATGACGGTCAATTGTTTAACAATATATATACTATTATATTCTAACGTCGATTTAACGTTCGGAATGCAGTACTCCCTTATGGAGAGTCGTGCTATCAGTCAGACCAAAAACATCAGGCACTGGTGACACGACAATGTGTGGCATGCACTTCGTTGGCGATCAGTTGTTTCGTTTCTACTTCATATATTTATGTCGTACTTGATTTTTAAACTGTAGTTTTTCTTTATACCATTGAACTATTAAAGAAGCCCGTGGTTTCATTGGGTTTGGTTAAAATATTATAAGTAAGTAAATTACTCCGTGCGTTGGGCTTATTTAGTAACAAAAGTTTACGTTCTGAGAATGGAAAAAAGTAATTAGTGATATTTTTTAAGTAAGGTTATGGTCAAAGGAAATTTCTTTTATAGATTAGTTTCCAAAGTTGTAATATTTATTGTTTTTCTATTAATTTCAACTTAATCAATTTTGTTGTTATTCCTATCAAATAAAGTTATAATATGTTATTCTCTCGTGCTGTATTTAAAATATCTTATACAAATGTTTTCGTTTCGTTATTTGTATACCAAAAAATTAAAAACTACAACTATTGAATAACTATAAGTTAGGTATAATTATTATTGAACTTATAACTAAATTGGATAACAATTTGCAGATTTCAATTCTACGTGTGATGGTATCAACCACATATCTACGATGACAAATAGCAAAGTTAGGTTAGGTTAGAAATGTGATTTCGAACTCTGATCTCCAAAAAAATTGATATTCATATAGTTAGGTTAGGTTAGGTAAGGTTAGGTTAAAAATGTGATTTCTAACTCTGATCTCCAAAACAATTTGATATTCATATAGTTAGGTTAGGTTAGGTTAGGTAAGATTAAGTTAAAAATGTGATTTCGATCTCTGATCTCCAAAAAATTTGATATTCATATAGTTAGGTTAGGTTAGGTTATGTAAGGTTAGGTTAGGTTAAAAATGTGATTTCGAACTCTGATCTCCAAAAGAATTTGATATTCATATAGTTAGGTTAGGTTAAAAATGTGGTTTCAAACTCTGATCTCCAAAACAATTTGATATTCATATAGTTAGGTTAGGTTAGGTAAGGTTAGATTAAGTTAAAAATGTATTTCGAACTCTGATCTCCAAAACAATTTGATATTCATATAGTTAGGTTAGGTTAGATTAAGTTAAAAATGTGATTTCGAACTCTGATCTCCAAAAAATTTGATATTCATATAGTTAGGTTAGGTTAGGTTTAAAATGTGATTTCTAATTCTGATCTCCAAACAATTGATATTCATATAGTTAGGTTAAGTTAGGTAAGGTTAGGTTAGGTTAAAAATGTGATTTCTAATTCTGATCTCCAAACAATTGATATTCATATAGTTAGGTTAGGTTAGGTTAGGTAAGGTTAGGTTAGGTTAAAAATGTGATTTCGAACTCTGATCTCCAAAACAATTTGATATTCATATAGTTAGGTTAGGTAAGGTTAGGTTAGGTTAAAAATGTGATTTTTAATTCTGATCTCCAAACAATTGATATTCATATAGTTAGGTTAGGTTAGGTAAGGTTAGGTTAGGTTAAAAATGTGATTTCAAATTCTGATCTCCAAAACAATTTGATATTCATATAGTTAGGAGATACGCCACCGACATGAGCGTAGCGAGTGGAAACTCTTTTCAATATGTACAACTTCGAGGTCCGGAAGTGCTGAGACACTGAAACTCGTGAAGTGAAGATGTAATACACATCTATGAGACCTGTTTAGAGGCTAGCCGACGTCAATAAAGCCATACACTTTTAATTGTTCACAACGTTGTACCCATAAAAAAAATGTTAAACGGGCTCAAATTAATATTATGTTTATCAAAAATTTTAATTTTGGAGATAAATCGAAAAATTTTATAAATACTTCTATATAGGAATGTACATTGTAAAAAGCCGCCAAATTAATTTTTTATGTAAATCCAAAAAAATAGATATTTTGGGGTAACCTCAAAAGTGGATAAAAATGAAGTAAATTTGGAACCAAAATTTGGGGCTATCAAATTTTGAGGGTATCTCCAAAAAATTGGACTGTAAACTGATATACGTATAAAAGAACCACCAACTCTAAGCTGGGCCAAGTATAATGATCTCTGGCTGGGCGAGTGTCGTGACTTCAGTGAGGCGACTGGTGTGCCGACCAGACTAAGCCAAGAAAGTGTGATATATACAATTCCAAGGTTCGGAAAACTTGTATAACAACTACTGGATAAGACTCCTCGATCTACCAATACAATTTTTTCTTACATAGCCGAAGAAACCAACGGGCATTACATTTTAGAGGATCTGCTTGTATTACACTGTATGATTGAGCTGGGTAAGTACCATGATGGAGCCCATCTGCTTCTTTTCTAGGATACAATAAGAAAAAATAATAACAACAGGAGAAATTCTACATGTTTAAAATTAGAAATAATAAGTTTTTAGAATCATTTAAATTTATTAACTCTTTATAGCCTGGGTACTGAAATGTCTAGTCTCATATTTTTGTGAATTTACATGCCCTATAGATATTCGATGCTCTATAATATGTAGGTAGGAAGTTTCAATTATACTAACTGTAACGAAAAATTAAGGTTGCTGAACCAGCTTAGTAACTTTTATTTGTTTATTTTTTACGTTTTATCTTTCACTGTACAATTTAAAAATAATCTGTATACCTATTGCATTTCTTTTTGGTATCTTGTTACACTAACACGAAGTTTTCAGACGCGTAAATAGTACACACTGCCAACTAAACATCAAACGTAGTATATTTTCTACAAATTTCATACAATTTTAAAACGGAATACAATAAAAGAGGAAAAACTATTTCCAATTTCCAAAACGAATTGTTTTCGTCTATTTATCCAACCAAGACAACGCACATGGACACGCACGCACTTCGGAATGTGAAACCGTAAATTACCATAATAAATATATGCCT
Organism: Aphrophora alni; assembly: GCA_963513935.1. NCBI lineage: Eukaryota > Metazoa > Arthropoda > Insecta > Hemiptera > Aphrophoridae > Aphrophora > Aphrophora alni. The sequence continues at coordinate 10,041,987 of OY740771.1, forward strand.
ACTACCACGGCGTCAACAGCCGCCCACTACCTCAGTGTCGCCTTGACCTATTGTATTATAACGGAAACACGCGGCAAACCTATATACGAGTCTTACAATGAGCATATGTAGAACTATGCGGCCGCTCAAAAAATTGACGTTATCCTTCACGGAAATATCCTCCATGGAGGTTTCCTAAGTTTTAAAATGTTTTGGGGATTTTTTCCTTGGAGCTTAAAGGAAAAAACCTCTGAATCATCATAGCCTTATGAGAAAAAGTAAAATAATAATAAAAACCCTACCCCTCAATACTCATAACGTAAGGGTCAGAAGTAGTCCTGATGGGGAAATGATCTAACCTAATACTATTTGAAAAAATGTGTAGATTCAACTAGTTCCCCACCGGATTGCCAAATACGTACTCACTATAAGCCCCTGATGGTATGTTTTTGAGATTTATGTCATGATTTTGGGTTTTGTCTAACCTAACCTATAACCCAGATTTTGATCAAATCAGGTATATTAGCTTATTTTATATAAATTCAAGGTAGCTGTCGAAAACTCAAAATTACAGTTTTCTAAAGATCAGTTCTAAAGATGTTAATGAAACTTTCCTGAAATGTATCGTTTTGGTAACCGTCTCGCAGTTTTACCTTGTAGGGTTCATTTATAATTTTTTTTGGCAATCCGAAGATTCCTAGCTGGATACCTACCCTTTACACGTAACCTTACGTTAAATTCCCCTCTTTCATTTTTATTATCTAGCCATTAGTGTATTCGAAGGCTAGGGGTCATTGTTTTATCTTCTTCTTATGTAAGGTTTTGATAACTGAGAGGTTTTTCGATTTTAAACAAAATATCGGTCGCTGAAAAAATGTTGCGAGTTATGGGAGAAAAAACAACAACAAAATGTACATGTGGTTATGGCTTATAGAACCAGAAGGTACATCATTGATACCTATCCTGTAACAACTGTATCTAATTCATTTGATTCCCATTTCCAGTAGATCCAACCCATTACCCTTCCATCTATGGCTAAGGTCTACCTAGTCATCGTTATCCTATACAAACTTTAGTCGCATTCTCTTCTGGTTACATGATCTGCCCGTTTAATCTGTAAGATTTAACAACACTGACCATGATTGGAGAGCGGTATAAATTATGAAGTTTTCAAGGTTTCTCCATTCCCCGTCACTCTTGGTGTCAATTATCCGCCTTAGAATTTTTTTTCAGACTGTAGTCAATTACCCTAAGAGTGACGTTTCACATTCATACAGTACAATAGGAAAATTATCGCTCTATACATTGTTTTCCAAATTATTCAACAGAAATGGGGAAAACCAAAATATTGAGCAGAATAATAACAGGAATTCCTTCTATAAGTTTTTTTATTTATTCGATGATATGATTAAACTTAGATATTTAAAAATCTCAGTTTGGTGCATGCGCAGTAGTTTCTCCAAGTCAAGAAAGAGGAGATGATGCAGTTTTGACATCGTTGTTTGTTGTTTAAGCTTTGTAATGTTTGCTTATAATGGCGAAGTTGATTGAAAAACCCGCCGCTTTAGATCTGTAATTCGTTTTCTGAAAGCGAAGAACACTAAACCAGTCGAGAGATCTGCCAGGTTTGGGGGGACAATGCGATGAGTGATCCAATGGTAAGGAGATGTGTCCGACAGTTCAATGAAGGACGTGATCACGTGCACGATGACGAACGAAGTGGGCGTCCATCTTTGATTAGTGATGAATTGGTTCGTGTAGTACGAGAAAAGATTAAGGAAAAACCGTAAGTTTACAATATCTGCTCCTTCTATGGCATTTCCACAAATTTCAAGATCACTTTCTTCATGGAATTGTTTTTGTAAAACTGCTTTTACAAAAACTTTGTGCTCGTTGGATGCCAAAAACTCTTACAGAGCAACACAAAAAACAGATGACTTTTGACACGTTACGAAAAGAACGGTGATGACTTTCTGAGCCAGATAGTGACCAGGAATAAGACTTGCGTCACTTATGAAACCCCAGAATCAAAACGACAATTAATGAAATGGGAGGCACACTTCGTTACCAGCAATTACTAAAGTCAAACAAATCTAAAAAACATGTGCACAATATTTTGGGGCAGACTGGTAGATATTTTACCGCGTTGTGAAATAATCAATACAATGTTTACTGCGAGACAAACTGTATAGTTTTGATTTATGACAATAACCGACCTCACACTACGAACGTGACACGACAACTCTTACAGGATTTGTCTGGGACCAGTTTGACCAGCCCCCGTACAGAACTGATCTCGCGTCTAGCGACTTCCATCTCTTATTTTCACCTGAAATCGTTCTTTGGTAGTCAAAACTTCAACAACAATGACGAACTCAAAGAACACTTTACCACATGATTAACAACACAGGCGGCAACGTTTTATGAAGAAGGCATACAAATACTTGCAGCGCTATGACAAGTGCCTACAAAATAGTGAAGAAAAAAGTTCTAGATTTTCTTTGCAATAAAAAGCTTTTCTGTATTTGTACTACTTCTGGACGTACTTTGTATTATGGACTTGAGGTGTAATTGACAAACTTATTGGTTTTTTATCTGCTGTTGAATAAAATTTAATAAAAAGTCAATCGTTATATTATTAATTTCGTTTTCTATGAATTGCATACTTATGCACCCTTAGGGGCTCATTATTGTGAGTACGAGTTTGCTCATCTCAAGGGGACTTAGCTTAATCATGTAGTCTTTCATCTTTCCTATCCGGACTCGCTTGACCAACACTTGTTCTTGTGTGAACCCTGACACTATTAGAGTATTCGGGGGATAGGAGTCTTTATTTTATGTTCTTTTCTTCTTCTTTTTTATAAGGCGATGATGACCAGAGAGGTTTTCCCCCTTTTAAATAACATAAAAAAATTATAAAATCAAGGTGCCAGAAATAAGATCTTTATATTTGCAAACTCTATTCTAAGTGCTGTAATACAGAATCCTATATCGTTGTAGTAGTATGCGTGTATGGAAATACAGAAACAAACGCCAACAATTACGTTTAACATTGTTCCCAGAACAGGCGACTCCAGGAATCATCGTCTGTAGAGAAATAGTAACATTGAAATGGCGTTGCAATAATCGTCACTTCTATGAAAACGTACCTTAAATGGGGGGGGAGGGGGAAGGTATTTTACTTGTAATGTGCAATCGTTGCAAACATCCAGATGTGTTTGTCTTACACTGCAGTTATGGAAACGAACTGTTGGAACCACTGTCTTACACTGCACAAATGCTGGTTCACGTCCTAAACATGTAAAATACCAACACGCTCATTTCTAATGGAATCTATTGTAAAAAACCGAATCTCTTTAGGCTTAACAGATTTTTTAATTTTTTAAAATTATTATTACAACTGAGTACAAATTTACATTTAACAATATATACACTTTGAGGGAAAATAACCCATTGGTCATTACTCCCAATGTCCAAAGTCCATTAAGTCCAATGGGTTAACAGATGTAGCATGTAATACTATTAAACAAGCATTTCTTGTATAATTCAGTCATTGCAGATAAATTCCTCCATTATCTAGACAACAAAAATTGTGTTAAACTCATTATAATTTTGAATAATTTTTAGTTTTTTCTGGAATTTTATTGAATAAAGTCCCTTCAGCTTCTGATGGTAGCTTTTACTAATACTGAACCAATAAATCTTTTTAATCTATTTTGCAAAAATCTAGCAGGTTTGTCGAAAATCCTCGCGTTCATCGTTGCTTTTAAAAAAAACAACATAAAATACCCCTAAACCTTGAATACATTAATAGCTTCAGAGTCGGAAGAGAACAAGAGTTGGTTAAGATTAGGAAAGGCAAAAGAGAGGGAACTACCCTAAGAGTAGATGAAGAAAGGTGGAGACCCCAGTTATAAAATGTAGATTACCTTGGGTTGTCACATTCGTATTTAGTCTATCTGTAAGCAAACAAAATGGCCGATTAAAAAAAAATCAATAAAATCATTTCGTTTCTCTGTCCAACGAACTGGTACAAAATATTTCGTCCACTCAATATTAACCGCAATAACAACATATAACCGAAAACTACCAACCGATTTTTTGGAAAGATAGGAACAAAAATATTTATTGGATTTTAGTTTTTTAAAGAGATCTAAGTAATTCTGTTAACCATTTACTATGACGTAAAAAAACAGAACTTAAGACTAGAGTACCGAGCTTGATGGCGCCCACCCGCATCGTACCTTATCAAATAGAACTGCCATTATAGTCTGTAAGCAAGAGATAAATATCCTGTTATTGGCTGACATTGCATACCGTTATGAGAACTAATATAAAACATAACCTCTAAATAAGCAGCTGATTAGGAATATTAACATTACCACTAGAATATTGTTATCCCGGTTACTATGGTAACACTTTAGTTATTACAAAATGGAATTTAACAAAATTTCAACAATGTATATATTTAAAGTTCACATTCTCGCATATACATAGTATAGAGAAACTCATGTGATTGGTAAAAAAAAGTGGTTTTTGAAACTATGACCGCTTGTCGTATTTGCAGTGCTCTTTCGTAAATGTGTGGACCGATTTAACCAAATTTTGTGTGTGGGTGTTTTGGTCATATTTAAAAACACAAAATTACGATTTTCTAAAAATCAGCTCGAACGATTTTGATCAAATTTTGACAGATTTGTAACCTACAAAACATATTGGTCGTAATCTCGCCCAGATTTTGCACACAGGTTTGTTATTAATCTTCTTATTTCAAAAGGATTTTTTCATCTTGTTTAAAAGCGAAAAAGTAAAAAAAAAGACAAGAAAATAAAAGTTTTAGCTCTCAAATACTCTATTAGTGTCAGGGCTCGAAAGGGAAGAAGAATTAATCAAAAGCGATCCGATAGAAAATGTGAGAGGGATCTAACTCAAGACTACATGGAGAAAGGTACATCTAGCTGGGCTAATTCGGGATTGCCACTAACCGTATTCACTATAACCGATCTTCCGAGGAATTTTCAACGTGATTAAAAGCTTCTTCAAAGCCGACAAACACTAAATTTCTCTATTGAACTTATCTTTTAAACTACTACTAAAATTTATTAAACAAAAATCTCCAATTATGCCGGCTATTGACAAGCTAGATAGAATACCTTTTGATGAAAGCTTCACTGACATACAGGTGTGATATTTACTGTTAAAGGAAGACGTATTGCGTGATTTGATCAGTTTAATTGTACTGTGTCCTGCGGGTATGAAATCAATACATCCATTGTTAGTTTTGTCAACCAATCACTTTACAGTGCTCCTGACAATACGTTGGATCTGATTGGACGTCAATTTCTTTTAGTGTCGAAAATTGATCGACCTTAAACTTCCCGTTATCAATCGAATGGACTTTTTAGGAAATTGATCAAAATAAACTATCAATATACCGTTTCAAATAACTGACAATTTAAAAGATTTTATTTTTAAACATTGTCTGCAATACAGGTAGCCCGTTTATACTTGCACGGCCGTGGCTTAAAATATGGCAATCTAAAACCGTAAAACGGGGGGGGGGTTTGAAAGCACTCTATCTCCCTCATCATAGAGAATTCTATTTCTTCCCAAATGATAGTTCTTATTTTTTTTCTAACTCATGAGATATAATGTGAATTCTATTACTGTTATATTATACGAAGACACAAAATATGAATGATATTTACATCTACTGTCATATGGCTTTTTATGAAATGGGTTATATTTTTTGTTTTAATTAGGTGTTTTTTATGTTCCGCTTGTATGATCTTGTAATTTTGGAATTTCAGTACCGTTACATGTTGTGTAACCCCTTTATATTAGATAAATCTTTCATAAATATCAGCTAGATTATTTAATAGGATTAACAGTTTATTTTTAACTCAATGTTTACAACTTAATTCCAAAGTTATAAGATCTTTTATAACTTTGGAATTTCAGGGTCGTTACAGTATATACAAAAAACTTGAAAAACCCAGAACTGAACACTACCTAAACACTATTACACATTCTTCCATTGCGAAATTCACATATAAAGTTTTGAAGTTGTTCTACACAATGAGTGTAGCCCAGACTGAGATCAAAGCTAAATAAAGAAATGTCTTGTCCTTTCAAGGATGTTTATGCATGGTTTTATTTTTACGCGGCACCAAAACTATTGCGTTTACTCTCTTGTAACGTCTATAGGTTATGTTCTGTTTTCTCATGACTATTTGTATTATGATTGTCTTGTATTCACTGTTCTATTTGTTTAAATTCCTAATTGTATAGAAATGATTTCGTGTGCGTGGAACTTGATTGAGTTGGAATACGATTAGCCTACTAAATATCAGTGGGGATTTGTTCTTTTTTTTTTTGTTTTGAATTCTTTGTATAATGTACAACGATAAATACATCAGCAGATTACTCCAATAATAGAGATCAGGTCACACGAACATGGTTGTCTTTTTAATTTAAAAAATATTAATTATTTAGAAGTGGTTTTAGTAAAAAGTTGGGAAATTTTGTAATTTCTAGTGCTTTAAATATCGAAAATGTAAAACATTCCCAATTCGGAAATTAGTTACGGTATATTTAATATACAGGGTGGGCCATAAGTCACTTGACAAAAATGCATTGCGATAGTAATTATTAATTTATTATAAAGTATAGGTTAAGTATAAATGTTTACAATTAAAGTATTGAATTGTCCTACCCAATAACAAACACATACCTAAAGTAAATGTTCAAAGTGTCCTCCATTATTTCTGTTGTTTTGTTGTAACAGCTGACAGATTACAACTAGAGTCAAATTGATACTGAGTGACTGGTAGTGTCAAGTGACTTGTGGCCCACTCTGTATTAGTTTTAACAAGTTAGGTAGTGAGGATGGATTTGACAATCCCGGAGGATCATAACCGGTTCTACACTTTTCCCCCACATAGTCTTGGGTTAAATCCCTCTCTTTCATAATTTCATCAGGTTTTTCTTGGCAAACTCTTGTTTTCTTCCGACTTTGTCGATATTAGGATATTCGAGTGCTAGGAGTCCCCGTTTTATGCTCTTTTCTTCATTTTTATAAAGCGATTGACTGGAGTATTTTTGCCCTTAAAACGACAAGCACAAAAAACTTCTACCTATAGTCTTATGTCAGATCCCCCTTTCACATTTCCTGTCACGTCTCTCTTGATCAACTCTTGCGAACACGTGTTTTTGTCTCTCGTTACCGAAATGGAATCACGAATTATTGCGCAACGGTATGCCATTTCTTTTCGTGTTTAACTGGGTGAGAATGCGACGGCAAGCTTAGGAAGGCTTTTGGATATGAGGTTACGTTGAAAGCTGAAGTTTTTCGTTGGCATAAAATGCTTTTTGAATGCAGAACGAATGTTGAAGATGAAGACAGCAGTAGACGACCATCAACCTCACGGACAGACGTCGACACGGCCAGAGTAGCCTACGTGAAATCGTACGATCAGATCGAAGACTATTCGTGAAAATGATTGCAGAAGAAGCCAACATCAATTGGGGAAACTGTTATCGCCCAATATGAACTGATGTTAACATGAGGAAAATGGTCCCCAAAAATCTCACAGAGGAACAGCGAGGAGCACGGATAATGTGAGTTGATTTGTCAGAACAAGTGAGAATCAACACAGATTTATTGAACGGTGTTATTACTGGAGATGAAAGTTGGTTCTTCCAACACGTTCCAGAGACAAAACGTCAAAGTTCGCTGTGGTGATCAAAGGAATCACCCAGAGCGAAACAAGCTCGCATCTCAAAGTGTCAAAAGTGAAATGCATCCTTGTGCGCCTCTTCAATTCCAAAAGCGTTGTTCATAAAGAGTAGGTGCCTCCTAGTCAAACAATATTTCTATAAAGAAATCTAGAAAGACTTCGAAAACGAATCCGTGTCCGAGCAAACATTGGTGATAATTGGGTTCTTCATCGTCATCCCATACTGCACTGTCTGGTTAACCTCAAAACACATTTCAGTACTACCACATCCACCTTATTCACTCTGGATACGTGTGATTTTTTGTATTTTCAAGAGAAAAAATGGCGGTCAAGGGACACTATTTTCAAGAGCGTCATAACGAGCGTCATTCCAGAAATGTCAACAGCAGTGGCAGAAACACTGAAGTATTGTGCAAGCAGAAGGAAACTACTTTGAAGTTGATTAAACTAGATATGACTAGACACGTATTTTGTTCAGTGAGGAAATATATTTAATTTTAATTAAAAGCCTACACGCATAAAAGCGCAATATAATTCTCCATAGTAACCATAAATAACTTTGTAGTTTTACAACGATTTAAAAACAATAACAACATGTTACCTTTATCTCCTTCAAGTGACTTAGTGAGTATATGCTCTATCTTCATTCTTCGCTCTAGTAGGTTTCCCTTACTCCGAAACGCGTCAGAAGCGTAAACGAATACAAAAAAAGGTAACTATATTGTTACTACATTCAGCGACTTGGATACTATAAGGTGTAAAAAGAATTTTAAAATTTAAACAAACGAGTTTTTAACACTGTGCTCTTTAAAACTATATTAATAGTTTTTAATTAAACAACTTTTTATTAAAGGATAAAATAAAGCAAACTTTTTATTAGTTTATTTTGAGGTTATGTTTAGAACATTTTAAAGCATATGTGCAGCAGAAGTATTAAAGAGATTGTATATATCCTCTCTTTTTTATAGTGTTCTCCAACTAAAGAACAGTTTCACAATACCAAAACATGACATACTCAGAGAGATAGGAGGAAATTCAATTGAATTTATAAAAACGCTTCCTAATTTAGTGACAATTCCATTTGTCTGTCGTGAAGGAGGAGAAGGAGAAATGACCGAATGACCGGAGAAGGAGGTCAGACTGTCTCCAACCAGAAGTCAAGGTCGCGTCCAATATGGATTCCAAAGTCAGTCACACTTGTCGGTCAACTACACTTCCCAATGGAAATATACTAATTCGTTTACAAAATATATTAAACTAATTTTCAAGTACACATCTACAAAACCAAAAAAATCTGCACCATATTCCCTCAAAAAATGTCTAATATCTAGTATTGATTTCAAGTTGTTTTTTGTAATAGCTATTGCAACATTATTTGAAGTTACTGAATTATTTTTGTTTTGTTTTTCTTCGCGATTTCTTTGATACTATTATCAAACGGGGATTTTGTTCCCAGGTTTCCATGATATTATGAAGATAGTTTTAGGCACCTCAAAAAATGGTTCAGCGCCCTCCTTGGGAAGGGTATCTCCTTCTTCATGTCCTGGCACCCAAAATAAGTAGACTTTGTTGCTTGTTGTCATTTGATTGGTAGGACAAAGTACCTACCGAGAGCCACCCCCCGCTTGGATTACCTACTGTGCTTCACTTGATCAAACTTTCATTTATTTAATTTTACATTTAAAAAAATCGGTGATATATTTTTACTCTACACTTTATTACAAGAAAAATGAGACCAAACAATGTATAATTTACTTTAATAGAATCCAAAATCAACATTTTTTGCTACAAAATGAATGACAGTTTGATGACTAATAAATGTGAATAAACAACACTATGGTTTATCTTTATCGACAAATATGTACTTTTCAATTTTAAAGAAACAAAGGAGTACAATTTAATCAATAATAGTATAAAACATAATTTGTACTTTATGATTTAAATTGTGATAAGCTGTGTATGAATAAATATGTATTAAAACGGTAATATTGGCATTTACACAATTTATTTTTTGTAAATTTAACATTTGCTCATGTAAGCAACAGTAATAATGTTGAAACAGCAAAAATTCCCTACTAATATTGAAAATGTGGCAAATATTTTTGAAAAAATGCAAATATATTATAGATTTTATTTTCAAATATCAAATAAAAAAATTAAAAATTTTATAGAGTGAAACCCAGAAGGTGACTCATATGGGTGGCTCGGGTGGTAGGTCACCGGACACCCTAACCTCTGCACTTGTACGAGTGAAGCGACCCTTCGTTCAACTGCATTCCCAGTTTAATGCTTGTAAAGTCTTACTAGGTTAAGAATTGATAAGGTACGAAAGTATTTTATGGAAAGATATATTTGTGACACAATACAGGACAATTTTGTGTCGATTTTCACGCCTGTGTGCAAGCTCGTGGGGAGAGCTATGTGTATGTATTTGGATGAGACCTTCAATAGCTCATATATAGTGAGTATGGGGTTGGCAATCCTGGGGAATCCCACCTACACCTGTTTTCATGCAGTCTTGAGTCCCTTTCATCTTCTTATCTAGTCTCTCTTGATCGACTATTTATATTTTCCTATGATTTGATTTAAGGGCTAGTGGTCTTTATATTACAATCTTTTGTCATAAGGTGATGATGACTAAAACGGTGTTCGATTTTAAAGAACCAAAGCACTTTGGTTGAGCGTGTGTTTGGTGGGCCAAAATATTTATTCAAAACTTTTATGACTAAATATTTCATGCTGGTGTATTAAATTAAAGAGGACTTTGCAATCATTTTGAATATGTATTTGGTTTTCCTTAAATTTTCAACAAGGCGGCACAGGAAATCAGCATTTCTTGCATTCCTTCTGTCCCTAAATTTTAACTAATTAGTTTTTAAATTACATTAAATTTTTTTAAATGTTATTCGTTCAGTTGACAGTAATAAGAATTACTGTACAATGCATGATTTCAAAATGAGAACCACCAAACAGTGGCAACCAGAAGAGTTCCTACCCCAACGAACTTTATACATAATATATAAATACACACTTTATTGTTCTGGAGCCCAATATAAATTAATTGATGTCCTTACAGATGGTGTCAAACAGATCTTCATCCTTCTTCATACGCCGCCACATGATTTCAAATCAATTTCAACAAATTTCTACTGCTTCCACATTCTTTCAGTTTCCCTTAATACACGCCAACAACGTTTCAGCTGTTCTGTCAGGTCAGATTCTGTCAGTTCTATTTATCTCAACTGATAATTATTTGAGTGGCGGTCCTCTTCTTGAACAAACTAATAAAATCACTGATTCATCCAACATTTAACCATAAACTTGGAAAATGAATGATTAAATAAAAGGTTAAGGAGCAGCTTGGCGTTTTTATAACGGCTAGTTGTATGTACAGTAGCCTCAGACTAGGATTGTGTCTGGTGTAATGGGCGTGTCCTCCCTTCTATTTGTTTCCCTAGCCTGACTTGACGGTACAACCCATTCCAAGAAAACTCGGGAAGGCCAACACAAATTACTGCTTAGCTACATTTAATTTCCAAAGTTACAACCTAGTGACAGACTTTTGTAAACGTTTTATTCTTATTTACACCAATAAAAGAAACGAAAGTAGGGTACGCGTTTAAACAGAAGCATTTGAAGTTTATATTTTTTTATTGGGGGTTGTACCGCTGAAAGAAAACGCAACAAAGTGTGGGGGCCCCTCTTTTCCTCTCCACCCCAGACACATTCCTACCATGAGGATGCTGTAAGCGCCGAGAGTATACCGCACACTGACCTAATTTCTCGCTACTAGCTTGGAGACTAGCGCCCGCAGGGATGCAAATCTCGAATTTCCTTGCTTTTTTGTGCTATAAACACCTCTTAAGATTGATAATTTAATTGAAGATTTTATTTTTATTTTTTCGAATCATGCATGAATTGTAATTTAATTTACTTGATATTTTTCACAATGCTTATTTTTAAACAATCGGTCTTTTATAACATCTTCCTTTTTAATTTCTCGACTTTTTACCAAAAATGCTCGATCTGGCATTTGAAGTTTTCGACCAAAAACTTTTAAAATAAATAAAGCCTAAACGTTTATAAGGGGGATGTTTCTATTTACACTTATCACACAGACATGGGAAGAAGGTAAGTCTTAAAGAAAATACCCCCACTAAATACATATTACGTCATAGAGAATTTTTGAGAGATAGGGATGAATGTTATTTCAGATTTTGTAGTGCTATGTTGATGCGTTGTTTTTGCACAATTTATTCTGCTGACGATTGAAGAAAGGTGAAGAGTAGAGTAGTTCATCGGCAGACTTTATATGTTAGACGTAATCAGCTGTTACACAATGATGGTCATTGTATGGCTCGAGTCTTATCGCCAAGTTAATGTTTACTCATACTCTTCGCTGAGATGTTGCGTATTTCCTGCTGCGACAATTTACGAGAATAAAACTCTAACCGCCATCTTGGTTTGTAAATATGGAAAGAGCAGAGGCGAGTGGATGATTTAGGTTAAAAGAAAGGTGCAATTTTTAGTAGTTTACTATTGACTGTTTAAATAAATTTTTAAAAGGCAGACTTTTTTATTTAAAAAGGTCAACGAGGTCATTGAACCGTGCCTCAACAAATTGCTTTGGATAACGTTAACAAGTCATTATCAAACAGCATTGTTTGTATGGTAATTTATTTATAATTTTGACAAATATTGGTATCAGTGACAATTGTTTTATTAACTTGGCAGGGTGTTTTAGGAAGAAAGGAAATATTATTGATATGACTGTGTATATACAAACTAATACACGACGTTTCGATAATATAAATCAACTCTCGTTATCAAGTTTTAAACATAGAATATGAGACTGAAAAACACCAACACCTAAGAAAGGAACCAAAGTCTAAAGCAGTTAAAATAATCAAGATTTAACATATTTGGAAGGAAAATCAAATTCAATTGGGAAGAGTCAAAGATTATACACCAACAAACGAAAAATAATTGAACCCTCATATATAAAGCTATCGAACAGTTCTATCAGCTACTATAATGTAGAAATTAGGCCTAATGGCTTTCGTACGTAGGCTACAAAGTTAATTATAAATTACTATACTTCAAATAAAACTCAAATATTTTCGTAATCGCCAGTGCAAGTGATTAAATCACGCATTAAACTTTTGAAAGAGGGGACGAAAGATTGTTCACTCCGATAAACCGTTAGGTCTGAATTCCGTTGGCATTCAACCCCTATCAGTTAGTTGTATAAGTGTAGTTATATAAATTGTGAGTTTTTTTATCAATAAAAAAATCTATCTTCAGAGATATGGCCAAAAATGGTTTTAAAGCACTGGACAACATTCCAAAAACTTCTTTTTTTTTTTACTCGGGGGATTTCAAAAGGGATATATAACTTTCTCTATGTGTGAAAACGTAAAAAAAGAGAAGAAAAAAACTTGTATAAATGGACAGGTTTTATCTGAGCTGTGGAGTTTGGGTGCTCAGTGGGTCTAGGCGTCAATAAGTTGGTGGGGGAAGCGGTCGCCTCAGTCTGTGTCGGGTATTGGTACTAACAACGATGTCTGCAAGACCGCTGGATTGAGGACAGTAGTCGGCGCTGACTGTTTACCCTACAATGCTTCAGTCCCCACGCGGCCTCGAACTACAAACTTTACCTCCCCTCCACGCGTTGGTCACAACTCAGATGAAACATGTTCATTTATAACATCTTAAAAATTGAACCAAAGTTCGTGTGCTGACCCTACTTTTCTGTTGTGACTAGCGCCAATGACTACATAAATACTATAAGACACGACATGGCCATGTTAAATATTCTACGCTTATTCTTGAGTTGACCAATACCCGCTAGGTCGCTCTGCTAGAGAATCTGAAGTTGATGTGACTGGCGCTAGGTGGCTCTACGGTCAAACAATGTTTCAGTTGCGCACTGATGCCACATATGGGACCAGAGATGCGAGGGAAGGTCGAGAATCGCTTATCTCAGCGCACGAACTGACAACACTGACTATGGTGTGTCAACAGTTGTACAGTCTCAACCAAGTGGGATGCGTACAGTCAAGCACCTGCTGCTAGCGCTTTCTGATAGCTGTGTGTCAAACTTGTGACGAACAGCACCCGTAAAGCGTAGACTATTTCCCTATCCTATGTCGTGTCTTATAGTATATATGTAGTCCATGCTAGCGCTGAAAGAATTTGATGTACACAATCAATGCAATTTGTAGACTGCCAATAAATGTAATCCTCCAGCAGGATCTGCAGCTTTTTCATGTAGTCTTGAGTTTAATCCTTCTCTTTCATCTTTCCTATTAGGTCTCTCTTGACTAACTTCTGTCTCTTTTCCGACCTTGACGCTATTAGAGTATTCGAACGATCCATATTTTTAGTTTTTTAAGATGATGATGACCGAGTGGTTTTTCTCTAATTGAAACAACAACAAAATAAATAAACTATCATAATATAAACAGGAGTCACTAACATTGTTAGAATTTAATAATTTATTTAAATATTGGACAACATTATCAGGACAACTGTCGCAAAAATCGGCTATAAATTAGCATAACCACAATACAATGGAGGTACAGAGTTGATCGGGTGTTCGTTGACCCCGGGATGTACGCTGGTAATCAGGTTTTCTGTGACAAGTTAGAATTTGTTTAACCCATGAGGTAGCTGCTTAGCAACAGTAAAAACATTACAAAAAAAATTATATTCCTCGCCATCCCACCAAAAATGTATAAATCTTTACCTGATGGAAAAAAAATTGTTATCATTGCTTACAGTACGTACATAATTGATTTGAGTGTATTCTTTCACTATTCAAATATACAAATTCAATTCAATTTTTCTAGGAATTGCAATAAAATGTACTCAAATAATCCTTTTCTTCGTTACAGGATTTTCCTTGTATATTATTTATGGGATATAAGTATCCTTCTTTTTCATCTCTTCTATTATGTCTCTCTTACCTAGCTGGTAAGAGAAAATCTCGTGCCAAACTTCAAGTCGTGGTTATGTGGGTCAAATTAAAGAAAAAACTCCCGTAAAACATATGTCCGGAAAGCTTCGTTTTCCATCTGTCGGCCATTTTGTGTTGTTTTTTGAAAAATAACTTTAAGTTTTGATTCTTGATATACGGATAAAAATGTTGCACGAAAAATGTGTATACCAAATTTCGACTCAAAATCTTAATAATTTTAAAAGCTACAATTTTTTTAAAACACAGACAAATGGCCGACAGATGTATTATAGGATTTTTTTCTTTATTTTGACACATATAACCATAATATATGGCGTATAATAATTATAACCATGTAATTATTAAAAATGGCGGACGCAACTCTACAGTCGGTGTGGACCATTTTTAGGATGTCAATTATGGCTAAAACGAACGAAAAACGGATTGCACAAGGAAATCTACAAGTTTGTTTCTGTGCCCTAATCATCCCCCCTCCGACAATTCTCAAAATTGGGAGAAACAACCAATTGTTTAGCTCCTTGGAGACTACGTTAAAAAAATCGATCAAAATCGTTTCGACCAATTTAAGTTAAATTAATTTCGATCCGCTACATCCAAAACATTTTATCAAATAAATGAAAGTGAAAAACCCTACAAAATATACCAACATACAAAATTTGATAAAAACCTTTCCAATCGTTTGGACTGTAAATCACTGCACACACGACAGGCAGAAATCCTTCCAAATCACTTTTTTATGGCTTCAAGAGGCCTTGAAACGGATATAGATAAAAATACAACAATTTTTTAACCAACAACAATAGCTGAGAAAATAAAATGTAACCGATATCTACAGACAAAAACTTTTCCTATTACAACGTCACGATCATAACTCTACTACAAAAATAGTCGGCTTCATAAAGTTTCAAAGAATAATGCCGACATTTATGTAAATGCTAATAACATTATCATTAGAAACTTTATGAGTTAAAACTAAACGTGGCAACGCTTTTGAAAGTAGGCTAGAGAGAAGGGAGGAGGGGCGTGGGATGCAATTACTCGGTGATTGTCTAGAAAGTTGCATTGCGAACATATTTTTATCGTTATACAACACTTCCCTTCTCTTCCTTTAACTCCAGGATAAACCGAAAATACTTTCCTCTTGTATTATACAAGGTGATGAGGACACATGAACAGTAGAAAAAAGTTTCGTGTACATTTTGATGAGAATTAGTTACTGGGTTATTTATTAGTTTGTTTTTCATCAGGTCACATTTGAGAGATAACGTTGAAATTTTGTCTACAAGTATATTATTATGGCTTTATTAGTGTATAAAATACGATTACACTCAGTTTAACAAACACAAAGAACACAATTCTCACAAAAAATACGCCTATTAAATATGGGGTTCGACGCAACGTTAGATTCAGTTATACAGTAGTTTGATTGGTGTAGCTCGTGTATCACTGAAGAGGACGACCTTGTCGTTGAAACGCGTCTGATACTTAGGCGTATTTTTTGTGAGAATTGTGTTCTGTGTGTTTGTTATACTGTATAATTTTTCTCATAAGTCAAGCTCAACATTTAATATACGATTACTCTCAGTTTAAAAATTTCAAGATGGTGGTTGTTTTAAATCATAAAATTCATTTTTTTTTAGAGAGAGAGAGAGAGAGAGAGAGAGAGAGAGAGAGAGAGAGAGAGAGAGAGAGAGAGAGAGAGAGAGAGAGAGACGCGAGTGAAATTATAAGTTTCCTTGGGTTTTACCTACAGACCCTAAAAAGAAATTACAATTATCTCAAAATCGGATGTAATGATTGTGATCAATTTTTTCTCAATTGTCTAAGACTCCAAAAAAACGTAACCTATTGGTCGTCATCACTTTGAGGGTTGTTTATAAAAGAAGTATCGTTCAAATTTTTACATATTTGTATTTTTTGAGACTTCTTAAATGTTAATTCAATACTTATACCCCTCCTAACCATTAATATGATTTAATTTTCTCTGATCTAATCCTATTAAATCGGCAGTTATTACATGTTTGTAAATTTTATTTTGAAAACGGACTGAAGGATATTGTTGAAACACGTTTATCGGTTTATGCTATTTTAGGATGCTAAAACCACATGACTTTGGGTGCGTCGTTGACTTATAGTCAAAATCTTTAAAGCGGCTGTTTTAATTCTAAAGACAGATACGTGCATGATGGATTTATGGGTCACGCTGTTTCAAGTTAGAGATGGGGGAGGTTGATATCTAACAATTTCAATTTGGTCCAACCAACATATGAATTTTTTCGTAAAATAAACTTACATATTCGTAATCAGAATAACGTTTAATTTCATTTCGAACCTCCACATAATATTTTTATAAAAATTTCATTTCGATAGTTTTGTCCCTTAACTATCCTAAAGACATTTTTTGTTACCTCTATATTTTTCTTATATACAAAACAATACAAAGAGAATATTGGAAAGTTTGTAATATATAGAATCGTCTTGTTTGTGTAGACTGGTTGCGACTTACAGACACGCGCATGAAATTATAAGAGGCCTGCATAATTGAAACATTAGATATTTATATTCTAATACTTAACTTATGTACAAACTGGCGAAAAAAATCAGGAGAATATCTCATATACAAGAGAAGTATGTCTTTTTTACAAAATATCTGTAAAATTCACGTCTTAAAATAGATTTTCAAGGGTTAAAAACAATGGGAAATTTATAATGAAATCGACTCATGAAAACTGAGCAATATCAGACCATGTAGAAATTAGACATTTATTATAGAAAATCACCCCGTTGTAGATTTCTTCAAGAAGAGGACCGCCACTCAAACAGTGGCACCCAGAAAGTTTCCTAACCTAACCTAACATAACTAACTTTATACATAATATAATGAATACACACTTTATTGTTCAAGAGCCCAATTTAAATTGATGTCGTTCCAGATGGTGTCCAACACTTCTTCATTATTGTTCCTACAGCGCGACATAAATTCACATAAGTAGGAATCTAACAAATCTCTACTGGGTTCCACATTCTGTCCTTATTAATACACGCCAACAACATTTCAGCTGTTTTGTCAGGTCAGGTTCTGTTTGTTCTATTTATATCAACAGACAATTAATTGTTTACGAGAAGCGGTCCTCTTGTTGGCGTTTTGAAACGAGGAAAAGTAATTCTTTATCTTGGTTGGCTATAATAACAACTTTTACCACTTCAACAGAAAAATGTTCAGTTTCTGATATCAATTAACCCAGACGTTTTCCTCATTTAAGACTGAAGGACTAAAGCTAGAGATATACAGATTTCTGATAAGCTGAGATAATATAAACAAATAACATTAATATTTTGTAAAAAAGATCTCTTGGTAATTCGCTTTGATAACATGACGGTTGAACTCAATTAACCAAGTAGTAAGCTGATAAGATTAGTACTCAGTTTGAAGTTTAGTCGGTAAATGCACTGGCTATGTGAGTGAATCAGGCAAATACTAGCCATAATGAAAACATAGGGCTCACTTTTAAAGGAAGAAAATTAAAAATTTGTTACAATTTTAATTTCTCACATATAATTAGTAAGTTAATGATGGGTTTAAAAACAGGTGTTGCGTTTTTGGCGGAAATATCCGTTTTAAGGTCGTATGAGCCCTAAAAAGTGGTTTTGGGAATGATGGCTGGCGTCTGTCATATGTGGAGGGATCTACAGTTCAAACGAGTTGGTAGATTTTAAAGAGCTGTCCTAACACTCTGAGCTGCAACCTTTCCGTAGCGGCAAACGTCGCTACGCTAAGTGCTGAAGTCCTTTCCGTAGCGGCAAACGTCGCTACGTTACGTTCTGAAATCCTTTCCGTAGCGGCAAACGTCGCTACGCTAAGTGCTGAAGGCCTTTCCGTAGCGGCAAACGTCGCTACGTTACGTTCTGAAATTATTTCCGTAGCGGCTAACGTCGCTACGCTACGTGCTGAAATCCTTTCCGTTTCGGCAAGCGTCGCTACGCTACGTGCTGAAATCCTTTCCGTAGCAGTAATGGTCGCTACGTTACGTGCTGAAATCCTATCCGCAGCGGCAAACGTTGCTACGATACGTGCTGAAATCCTTTCTGTAGCGGCAAACGTCGCTACGTTACGTGCTGAAATCCTTTCCGTAGCGGCAAACGTCGCTACGATACGTGCTGAAATCCTTTTCGTAGTGGCAAACGTCGCTACGCTAAGTGCTGAAGGCCTTTCCGTAGCGGCAAACGTCGCTACGTTACGTTCTGAAATTATTTCCGTAGCGGCAAACGTCGCTACGCTACGTGCTGAAATCCTTTCCGTTTCGGCAAGCGTCGCTACGCTACGTGCTGAAATCCTTTCCGTAGCGGCCAACGTCGCTACACTACGTGCTGAAATCCTTCCTGTAGCGGCAAACGTCTATCGCACCAATAGATATTACAATGACTAAACATTGCTCAACTTTGATGGTTTAGGTTCATTGTAAAGCTAAAAATCGATATTTTTCATTTTAAGGTTACAATATTTGTATACCTAAAGATTCTTCCGGTGTAAAATTTATACGTTTTTAAAGTCTACGTTTCTTCTATGTCCTCAAGTAACTTTGGAAAATCATCGGGAAAAATCTAAGAAATAAGTTAGGTTAGGTTATTTAGGATATTTACGTAATGAATATGATAAAGATATAGGGAACTGAGTGTACATAGTAATTATATGAGCATATGTAAATTGAGATTCTGATGTAATAGGGAATGTAGGGCTAAAGGATTTGTGAATGCAAAGGGTGAATATAAGGGGGGTGAGTATGTTTTCGTTGACAAGCACAAGATAGTTGTTGGAAGATACGCCAAGGCTTTGGTTATTTTGGTTTATAAGTGTACTGAACAAATAGTTTTGAATTTTTGTTTTTGTATATTTTATTTGAGGAGCAGAATTTAAAAAAAGATTGTATATTATTTATTTATGGGAAAATGAACTTTTAAATTCAAGTGATGTGTTTTTATGAAATCTTTCAATTCCAATAATTATTTTGTTTTGTTTAAATATTGGAAATATCAAAACAGGCTTTGCCTTTAGAGATCCCATATTTAATTTATTTTTTGTAAATGTTGTTAAGTTCTTTAATTTTGTCACATATTCTTTTGAAAGATTATAAATAGAAATTTTCTGTATAAGTAAATAAGGAAATAAATAATCTTAAAAATAAATATTTTTTTAATCTATTCCTTTACAGCTGTTAACTTAGTGATAGTGTATAATAAACCTTACGATAATCCCTACGCGTTTATATTTATTTTATAGTTCTTGTTATTCTTAAAGTTTTATTTGTTGTGTGATCAAACAAAGAGTGTTCTGCTGTTTAGAAAAGTGTGCAAAGTTTTAGTGCTACAAACCAATAACTGTTATGCAAATTGCACAAGTTTTCACGGATAAGTGGTCTTTCTGGACCCTGAAATGTAAATTTAAGCAATTCATTTTATTATTCTGTGAATGTATACGTTTAAAAATATATATAAGAATAGTATGTTTGAAGTTTTATTGTATATGATTTCTTTCTATAACAATGGAATTTGTTGACAGTTTTCACAGTCTGCACATTATTCAATTATTTTACTGTAGGCTACAACTTATATTTTCCAAATAAGACTACAAAATTTGGTAGGATAATATGGATATTGTGGATTTCGTATGCTATATGTGGATATTCTCCTGTACCATTTGTTAACTCTGAAATTGGCATTTTCAGTAAGATGGCAACCGATAAGTTTTGTTTAGGTCCTCACAAGTTAAAATTTAGCAAAATCTATAAAACCGATTTTGATGAAATACGAATTTTCACTTTTAGTCGTATGGCAGATAACCATAAAAAATTTGAATACTAAGAAATTATTTTTAAAAAAACGCCCGCAAACAAATTTAATTAATATCGGTCCACTCGTTTGAGATAAAGAGCACTGCTATGTAATGTAGGTCTTATGAAAGCATTAAGTCTATGTCTAGACCAGACTAGACTCGTTCGCTACGGTTTTGTCTCGACTTTCACCAGATCATTTCGCAACCCGCGCTGTATTATTCCGCAACATTTCCATCGCTGTTTGGTTTTTCTCGTTCAAAACAAAGAAAACAATTTCTCAGCACCATATCACACGGAACTGCTTATGCATTAATTTTAATAATTATTTTGTATTTATTATCTTTACTGGGTTTTGCTGCTATTTTATAGGGTGAAATGTACATGTCAATAGTAATAACAAATATTATTATAACAAGAATTTAATGGTTATCATTTTTTAAACGGAATTTCACTGCTTACCGAAGTTCATCGAGCTAAGAGAAATATAATAAATTTACCAGGAGATAGAGACTGTCAAATTTTTTAATTTATTTTCGATATACACACACAAAAATGACAATCCTTATTTTCATTATCGCCTTATAAAAAAAATTAAAAAACCGAAAAGAATGTAAAATAAAGACCCTTAGCCCTCGAATACTTTAATAACATCAAAGTCGCAAGACAAGATGAGGAGGATAAACCTCTCTGTCATTATAAAAAAAAAAGGTTGGAAGGACATAAAATAAATACCCTTAGTCCTTGAATACTCTGGTAAGGTCGGAAAAGTTGGTCAAGAGAGATCTGATAGGAAAGAAGAACGAGAAGGATCTAACCCAAGACTACATTAAAAATGTGTAGATACAGCTAGGCCCCTCGGGATTGACACGCCGGTACTCACTATAAATCTATACACCCTATGGGGGGGGGGTGATAAAAAAGAAAGATCGCGTTAATATTTAAATGTTATAAATTTTGTATATTTTGTGAATACTTCTTTACGGGCGGTACGGCAATTTTTGTGGTCAAGTAAAATTCTAATTGAGAACGAAAAGAAAGAATGAAACTAGGAGAGGAACGAAAAAGTGTAACGGAAAAAAAAATTTGTTGTGTAATGATAATTCAAGTGCTAAACTAAACCTAACCTAACTTTCTCAGATAAAATCAATTTTAATGTATGCGATGGGTTGCTGCCAAAAACCAATATAAACGAATAAATAACTTTTTTAGTTAAAAAGTCAGTATAAATAATATGTGTGATGTGTTTGTTGCTGGCATGTACCAAAATAATCTAAAATTTCTAGCTGTAGCTGTAGTAAATAATATGTAAACGTACGTATCAATGAGAAAGCTTCTTCTTCTTCTTCTTCTTCTTCTACTACTACTACTTCTTCTTCTTCTTATTTTACGAAGTTCTACTTCTACCGTGTGTAGGAGCTTACCCACCAGTTTTTTAAAAATATCTTTCTTTGTTGATGTACTACAATGGGGAAAGATGTGCACTGTATAGTTGAATAGAAAATAAAATATACTATTATTATTTAAAAAAACAGTTACCATAGCAACCAATTTTACAAATTCATTAATTCTTCTTATTCCTTGAAGGCGAAAATTCTCTCGGAATTAATTCCTTAATAAAAACAGAAAGAAAAGCTCAAAAATAGCGTCAGAAAAATAACAAGGAGTAAGTCAAACGTGTCCTGGTATTTTAAAAATTTACTAACAGCTTAAATAATCGTAAACTCAATTTGAGGTAATGTCAACCATCAAGATTCATGAAAGATTAACATCATAATATCTATTATTTCTCTTATGTCCCCCCATATGATATCACAAAAACCTACCAACACAAAGAAAAACATTAATTTCATTTTTCTTAAACACCAACAACCTGATGATAGTCAAGGTTTCAATTTATTAACGAAACTTGCTGCATTTAATGGCGACCTAGTTACACAAATTATAGCACTGAACCAAAAGAAGCAGATAAAGTGTTTGCTGTGAGTGATATTGTTTACACTTTGGTTGCATAGCAACAGCTGTGGCACACCTACACATTGCACGGAATGCGTCATGAGCCGTGGGTGGATGAACAAATAGGTTAAATGATAAATAAGGTCTCCACGGAAACACAGAAAGCAAATTAGAAATTGTTAATGTAACTACTAGCCTCAATTAGTTCCAATGGTGCACTAATTTTCCCACAATAACATTACATTGTAGAAACGCTTAGTTTTTGTCGATTATTATGTATCCAGTCGGTTTACTAATCGACACAAATTTTGATGTCCGTTTTTTGACTTATCTTTACGTAGAGGCTTCAAGAAACCGAAAAGTGATATTCGACATTCCGTCCGTCCGTCGTTGTTACTTGTAATTACAGTCGACTCTCGTTAACTCGAAATTCGAGTTACGTGTAGTTCGACTTAGGCATAGTTCGAGTTATAGAGGTCAATCTTGACTAAATTCGACTAACAGAGGTAACGAGATATAGAGGTAAAATTCTAGTTACAGAGGTAAATAATAGTAATAATTTACTATTATTATTAGGTGTATTTAGAGTATACATAATAAAATACGTAGAGGAAACATATTAAATGATCAAACACAGTTTCAAGCTAACACAATCTTTGATCTAATAGATAAGATACCCCCCTCCCACCACCTAAAGCCACCAAATTAACAATTTGATTGAACAAACATTCAGTCAGACAATGTGAAAGTGGGTGGTCACTCACTGTGACTAAAAATTTAATAAATCTTAAAAATTTATTTTTATTTTTACTTACGTTTAAATGAGGTTTCTAAAAGTGTGTGTTTTTGATGATGTCTGATAAATAGGCGAAAAAGTTCTAAATTTTAATCGTTTATATAAGATTGCTCAGGTAAGTAAGAGATCTATAAATATATCATTTTATAGTAGCAATCGTATGGTTACACCAGCATAAATGGAGAAAAAAGATATTTTATATGTGGCTTCTGGTGATAAAAACCTACTTGTTGGCAAATGAGACATTTTTACGTGCCCCTCAAAGACGGGGGTTTTGGGGGGGGCAACTCGATAATCTTAAATGGTACCCCCCCCCATCGAGTGACTCCTCATGTTAAAGGGCTTACAGTATTTAGTAAAATACAAATGCGCAGAGTAGAGGTCGATATCTTGCTCCTATCTAAAATGACTGCCGTTCAAATATATTTGAAACAGCTACAGTCGATTCTCGCTAACTCGAAATTCATGGGACTACAATTTTTCTTCGAGTTACGTGTAGTTCGACTTAGGCATAGTTCGAGTTATAGAGGTCATTCTTGGCTAAATTCGTCTTACAGAGGTAACGAGATATAGAAGTAAACCAAATAAAAATTCTAGTTACAGAGGTAAACAATAGTGTACTGTACTGTAATTTATTCCCTCTAAAAACTAAGCTTTTAAACTGTATCAATAGAAAATAGGTGTATTTAGAGTATACATAATAAAATACGTGTACATACACGGTAAACAGTACAGTCCTTATATTAATTTCACTAATTAAAAAAAAGTCCGTAATCTTCTTCTGATTAAGACTGTTGGCAGCACGTTTGTCAATCATATTTTCGATTGAAACAATCGAAGTAAACACACTGTCTGGTCAATCACTGGTTTTTTTCTAAAAGCATACGTAAAGTACGTACTGCAGCTTTGGCTTCTTTAGGTGTAATGCCTGCTGGCTCCTCTTCCTCGTTTTCTTCGTCAGAAGGAGCATCCTCATCGTTGCTCGAGATATAGAGGTAAACTTCGACTTGTGGAGGTAAAGTGCAAATTGAATTCGACTTATCTACTGAACTTCGAGTTATAGAGGTAATTTTTGTGTCTCTTCGACTTATAGAGGTAAAATATAACCGTAAAATTATTTCGAGTTATGTATTGTTATTTTTTCGACTTAGACAGGTTTTTCCAAGGGGATTGAAAATAATTCAAAATATCGAAGATTTCGAGTTATCGAGGTTCGAGTTAGCGAGACTCGACTCTCGTATATATTCGAGAGTCGTATCGACTCGAGTCGACTTGTATATCCAGAGTGATTTTTAAAACTGGAAACTGCTTATCTGAGATGTATTTTGAGGCAGAAAGGAACGAAGTTCAACATTGTTAAAAAAAGTCTTTATTACGGTGGGTTTTTATTTTTTGTCCGCCATGTTGAATCAAATTTTATATTTTCAAAGGGGAAAGATAAGCATATGATACACGATTTCAATGTAAAATGTCACACGAAAAACAAAAGTGACTCCCGTTTTCCCGTTTATGCAGTCGTTTCCGAGTTGTAAGCAATCAAAGTTGGAATGACGGAAGAATCACGTTTTGACAATTTTTGAAACATCTGTACATCCATTGAACTTTTGTACCACCCTGTAGATAGCTCAGTTTGAGAGCTTTAAAATGAGAGGTCGAACATCTTCCTTTATAAAGCAGGTCTTGAAATATTAAGTTGCTTCCACAATTTTCACATACATTGTAATATTTCTAAACAAAAGTTAAAATTTGTCCCTACGTGTCTCGTAACTAGTAAACTACAAATTTTATGAACAAAATTTTGAAACCCGAGGAAAAATGTAAAGAACCATATTTATACACGAATAACCGAGATCTGAGGCATACTTTCACTTTGGTAGTCTGACAACATGAACTCTACTTGTAGCAAGTAACCTAATGTTGGCGTGCACGCCTCTCTTTATCAATGCGGCCATTGTTGACATAAACTATCGATAACATTGACTTTAGGTAGTTATCCTGTTTATGTAAGATTTGATTTATGTTAACATCTGTGATCTACTAGTTAGAAAGCCTCACACATAGAGGACATAATGTTTATAGTAATAGTCGTAGTTTGCTTTGTTGAGTAAAATGTATAATATTGTACACTACGGCCGCTTTAGTTACAGCTAAAGGCTGTAAGACGAGTAATGCAAAGGCTAAAATAATACCTTTTCTAAAAACATCAGACACTCCATACATCTACATTGCTACAGGTGGGGAGATTTTTACCTCTTGTCAATTGTTTGTGATATTTTGTGAATGTTATATTACTTAAAATAAATGAATACATTGCGTAAAAATACGACACAAACTTTCTTACACACCCATTCACAATCGAAATTTACTAATCATATTAAAAATATTAGTGAAATGAAAGTCAGATCCGAGAAATATGAAGCCGTATTTGATAAAATGTTTAAAAGGGATATAAACTCACGGATCTTCAGTGTAAATGGTCAAGCTTATTAATGGCAGTAAATAAAGTTTATTTATATTTCTTGCCAATTAAACCTGATCCGTAATATATTTATACTTGCGATTTTGTACATAGTTTTGGGTTATTAATCTTCACATTTCACTAAAATTTAAACGACATTGTTCCAGCGGTTTCTGAGAAATTGCGTATTGTATAACAAACCCATATCCGATTAATTTTTTCGTTTTTTTTTTACCGATTACACAAGAACCTAAATTTGTCGACAGATGGCGATTAGTACGTTTTGTTTGGGTCCTTAGAGAATACGCTTGAAAAGAAAATTTCATCAAACAACCGATTTTTAGAAAATCATATTTTAATTTTTATGTCTTTTGGCAGTTACCCCTAAATTTTGAGTTATAAAAAATTTAAAAGAAAAATTAATCTCCGAGTCGGCCCAAATATAGTGAGTAACAATTATATTGCGTGACAATTACGAGTTACCATAACTAGCTCTACACCTTCTTTCATATAGTCTTGAGTTAGACTTCTCTCTTTCATCTTTCCTTCTTGATCAACTCTTGTTCTTTTCCGACCCTGGCGGCTATTAGAGTATTGGAGGACTACTAGGGTTTATTATAGGTTCAAGTCTCTTTTTTTAAATAAGGCTGTTTAAAAAACTTATTCCTTTGTAATTTAATACTGCATATTTAAAATATGCTTACCCTACAGTCTTCAATGTAATATATTACAATTATGGGGAGATTGTGGCATGCCGATCCAGTTGTACGCTACATCACATGCTACACGTTGCGTAATGTTTCTTTAACACAATCCCCGCTTTATAATATAAACATGAATATACCATTTTCGTTTATAATTCAGAAACAAGTCTGCCACAATCAACATGTATCACGCAGTAAAATCCCCTGTTTAAAACCGAAAACCTCTCTGTCGTAATCACTATCATTCAATGTAATACAAGCAGAACTTCTAATTCCAACGCCCAAAAACTGATTTCTTGGGCCTTATAGGAAATAGTAAATCGCGTTGTTATATATAGGAGTCTATTCCAGAAAGGTAAATTGGTTTAAAACGGTTGTTTTTCAACTGAACCTCTTTGTTTTGTCGACTAGCCCCTAACGAGCCTCTTAGACGTGTAGCCTATATATTAAATTCTCCACTCGCTTCGCTCGTATCAGTCTCTCAGCTTCGGTGGACCTCGAAGACATACATATATAACGGAACTTCCATTCGCTACGCTCGCTCCTGCACTAAAACACATACTTAAGTGGCCCCCATTTTGATATTTAAAAATAGATTTTACTGAATTTCGATAGAGTTTCATAAGGAAAATTTGGGAAGCTTGTGAAGATGACTTGTCCGGACGAAATAAAAATGACATTTTAAACAAAAACTTCACTGTTTGTATAACAGAGAGGTGGGTTGGTACCATTACATGCAGAATTGAAATCTGTATCTAGGTCAGGATACGAAAATTAGATTTTTGACAACTACACTAATTGTCATCATACAGAGGTGGGTTGGTATCATTACATCCAGAATTTAAATCTGTAAATTTGTATCTAATTTAACGTGTTATAAGTTGAATAACACATTAGATACGAACAAAAAACTGTTTAAAATGGTCGCCATTGTAACATTTTAAATTTCACGTTCCTATATAGTTTATGTAGCCTGTTTTATGCTTAAGTATAAACGAGAATAACAACGTCGTATCGAAAATCACATTTTCGGTTTCCAGAAGTAATGAAAAGTGATGATTAGTGAATAAAGCGGGGTCAGAATTTTTGACGGTTGCCAAACTTATTCTATACTGAAAAAAGAGAAGAAAAGGACATAAAATTAAGACCCCCCCCCCCAGCATCTGATAGCGTCCGTGTCGCAAAAGAACAAGAGTTGGTGAAGACCTCTTAGGAAAAGATGTAAGAGAGGAATCTAACTCTAGATGAAGAAAGTTGTAGATACAGTTGGCGTCCTCGGGATTGCTTCGCCCGTACTCACTGCAGGTAAGCCCCGAAGGACGACCGTTAGAGTGACAAACAGATTAAAAAATCATTGATCAAGCTACTTTCACCTCATTTAAATCACAAATATTTGACCAATGTATGCCCTACGATAGACGGTTTGTCTATAATGAATAGATTGACCTAGTTGGAAAGTGTAGACTATCACAGGATAATAAGGTGGCGTTAAATGTCAAGATGTCCAGTAAAGCAGATCTTACTGCTAACTTTATACACTGAGGTGAAATGAACCATGGGGGTTCATCGTAAACATTTCAATATATCAAACTCTTTAGATTTTGCTTAAAATTTTGATAAAATATGGAAATTAAAAACCGATAAAGTATCAGTCACTCAATTAATTTGGAAAACTCCTTGTAAGTAGAAAACCTCTGTCATCATCGCCTTAATAAAAAAAGAAGGAAAGATCATAAACCTAAACACCTATTTAGAGTCTGTAGGTAAAACTAAGGACCCTTAAAATTTCAAGCGCGTGTTCATACAAACAAGTCTTTAATGTCTAGACAAATAATTGTTTCCATTAAACTAATTACATGTTGAGAGGTTTAAAATTTGCAGAACAAAGTCACTATTCACTAAGGGGCTTGGCAATCCCGAGGTTGCTAGCTGGATCAACAGCTTTTTTCCGTAGTCGTGAGTTAGATCCCTCTCTTTCATCCTTCCTGTAAGTTCTCTCTTGATCACCTCTTGTTTATCCCCGACCCGGACTTTATTAAAGTATTCGAGACCTTGGAATCTTTATTTTATACATTAAAATTTTTTTTTAATATATAGAGAGATTATTAATCAAACAAATACAACATTTAAAAAATCCTTCCAGCGAAACAAATATTATGATGGCAGTAAATTTTAATGAATTAATTTTTTAAATATTAATTTAACCTGACCTAATTTGTCAGGTTAAGTTAAGTCTATTATATTAACATAATTCAACTATTAATTAAATTAAACACTCTTTATATACTTACGACTATCGAAATCGTCAAATTTCAATGTAAAGAATAACGACCTATTGTTGCGTTCAATACGCATGCGTCAAATACGTAAATCTAGATATTGTGATGGTCAAAGTTTCGTTTAACACTGTTTCGTAATTTTCCGTTTAAATACTTAAAAATTTGATTCTTTAAAGGAATATTTTTGTTTTAAAGTTTATTACTGATTGTTTAGATGCTTGAGAGTTGCATGAACATGCCTAGCCTATTGCAATACATAATATAACTTTTTTTTAATGTGTTTTTGGTATTTTTATGAAAAATTAAATAGCGCGTTAAAATTATATTTTTGCTTATCAATAAATGATTTGAAGTTAATAATTGTGTACCCCCCCCCCCCAAATTCCCATTACAATATTATTGCAATCCATTAACAAAATAAAATATTTAAAATTACTAATACTTCTCATTTCCCCCAAAATGTCTCTAATACTATTTAAATACGAGAAAAAAAAGAATTTTCTGTGCTACTGTATTTTTAGCCATTGTATTTCTTTCGACAGATACGTTGGTAGATTAATGTCCTTTAATCCTCATTAATGTATTGCTCAAATTTAAAAAATATATAAATTTATTATAATATAAATTTTAACGTTTGTATTTTAACGTTAATATATTATATTAACGTTTTATTAACGTCGGTCAGGGATCGTTTATGCAGCCAAAATTGTCTAAACGGCAATTTTATTTTACTTGGCAAACTCGTTTAAATCATGAATCTTAAAATTTCAGAACAAAGTTTGAACGAAATAGGTTGATTAAATTTTAAGATAGTCGTAATTTTTAATGTAAAAAAAAAAAAAAAAAATTAATTAATTTTTAAAGACAGTCCAAGATAATGTCAAAACATGCTCACGTACCAAATTTAATAAAAATTTAGCAATTTGTTTAGGCTGGAAAGCATTTCATAGGCAATAGACAGCATTCCAGAAATTTCTTTTTCGAGACCTTTCCAGGCAAGTGGACAAAACTGTAAACTGAATTTTACGAAAAAAATGCAAATCATTTTTTTTGATCTTATACATTCCTTACTATATACTAAGTACTGTATATAATAAATAATTTGAAATGTTAAATATATTGAAAATAATGTACATATTCTCGATTTAATTTTATTAATTTTGTAACTTTTTAAATTAAAATAAAATATAAAGAATTTTAATATTGATACGAATAACAATTCAATTCAATTTTTTTTAGGAAGAAAAAAGTATCAAGTATTTTTCATATATACTAAAATTGTTACTATCAAACATAAATTAAATATCCTACTATTATTAATTTTACAGATTGAATTGATAAAATTTATATTTTATTAAATTCTAATACTTTTTAAATAGTTACAAATTAATTTCACACAACGTACTAACAAAATTATGAGTAGAATTATACTTACTTATAAAAAACACAAATAAATCCTCAAAACATATCCACTCTGTTTCACACAAACACACTAAAACACACACAAAACACTTTGCAAAAGTTTTTCTGTACGAACGAAATAAAATTTCCGTCGAGAATGAGCCTGGACTAATCTCTTGGTACGAATGAAGTTACAGAGCGACGTGGCTAGCTGAGACTATACGAACTATTACGGAAACACACGAAGTCAAGTCGGAAGGTCACTAACTCGTTACGCTACACGAGGTACAAGTCAATGAACGCGATGCCTGGCTCTGGCAGCATAAATGGCATCTTATGAATGGCATTTCGTTGTCAGCTCCCACGCCCCTCAAAGTCTATGACGTCACCACACCCTTTAAACCACTTAAGGCATTCCTTTGGGGATGCTCATTGAGAAGGACCCGTACCTTGAATGAATACCTTAGAGTCTTTGTCATAACTTCTACCTGAACTTATGCAATGATTTAGTGTGCGCTTGGTTGCCGTGAGAAAACGTGTGACGGTTAAAATCTCAACACTATACTCTGTTTCAGGTTATGTTGGCAGTGTCCTTGGCTGCTTAAATTAGAAGTACTAGCCGTAATGAAAAAGTAGGCAGCGTACAAACTGTTTACTAAAAAGTAAATGTTACTGTTTTGCTTTTTTTCTTGAGTACATAAAGTTTTGTATGTTTGTAAGCTTGATTTGTCACATTCAAAGTGACAGAACGATGCGGAAGCTAGCAACAGATTGTACGTCAATTTGAGTATGAAATTTAATTTAGGGTTTTCTCTGTAGCAATAACGTTTTTTTATTAAAGTTGTTATACATGGAAAATTCTCTATTTCTCTTTCCGTGTGACCCCTCATTAAAAAGAAAAATTAGCCCAGTTTTCTCTTACAATTTAAAAAAATTGAAGTATCTTATATCAAACGAAACCTCAAAGGCAAGTTTTTGATCCGACAATAATATTTGAATATTTCAGATTATTTTTCTCCAAAATTCCTATTTCGTTTGTTTTATACTAAATAAATGCACTAACATCATTGTTTTTCAAAATTAAAATGGTTGTATTTCGCTCAAAATGTTTTTAATACCAAAAGTAACAATTGGTGACAGGTAAGTTGAGCAATATTAACTTTTCACCGATAAGTCCCGATGTTTTGAAACAGTAAAACATTCATAGTTCATGTAAAATTGAGAGAATTATTTTCCAAAGTGAGTTTCTACTTCGTAAAGTGTGTACTTTTACCAATTTTTTTTGTTACTACGTATATATCAACCCTTATTGTGTGACAACACCGGAGCGTGCTAGTTGGACCTACACCATTCGTCATATAGTCTTGGGTTTCATCCTACCTATCAGTCTTTCTTAATCAACTCTTGTTCTCTTCCAACCCATCCTCATGTTGCCACGCCCACACTACAAGTGAGCCCTGGGGGGGGGGGTGAACGGTTGAACAAATATTGAACTTTCACATACACGCATCCACTCAACCAAAAAACACGTCGCCAAACCCACAAATATCTCTACTATCCTACTAATACGAAAAATCTAATTTTTATTCTTACAGAGTTTTCCCTTGTGCATTTCTTATAGAATGTAAAATGGTACAGCATATCAAATTATACAAAGCAATAATTGATAGATATTTTTCAAATTAAGAGGGAACCAGCGTCTCTTATCTCATAAACTCGGTCTAAGCACAAAACATATATTGATTGGTATCCGATTTTGAACTACTACTGTTAATGTTCACTTTTGTATTTCGTCAGTTATTAATTTAATTCAATTTTCACTTAAATCTAGTTTGATAGAACAAACTTCGAACGAAATCTATACAGCCGATTTTGAGAAACTACATGTTTTCGGCAGCGGGAAAGGTCTACACCGCCAATGTTAAATTACGCAACTTAAGGTACACATTTTTCATAAACTGTTAGGCCTACAACCTTACAATTTCTAGGTGTTATTTAGCATATCTTTATTAATAATCAGACCCAATTTCATTATTGTATGTTAAATATTTCTATGTTATAAGATTTTTTAGAAAACTCTTAAAAAAATCCCAATTATTTACAATACTAATTTATTTTTTTTAATCTGTTAATCTTTTCTTACCACCAAGTACCTTCCCATCAGGTAGTTTCTGCCCCTTCGTTTTCCTCTTCAATTCCCTCAAACGTTTACCAATTCGTTTCTGAATGTGGCCTATACATTCAAGTTTCTCAATTGTTACCTGGCTCCCATATGGTTTTTCATTTTTTACAGTTTCCTGTCGTTATGGCCTTGCTGTCTCCGTCACCGAGATATTTTGTATAGCGGACATTCCGGGTCACAGAGTTTTTAAAAACTTGAACAGCGCCAGCGGTTACGAAAAAATGGCTATACTTTATTTATTATTGCTTCGGATTTGGGACTCGCGTTGGAGGAGGGGAGCCGTTAGCACACTGTTGTCAAGTTTGTTTGTGCTACGGCACAAGTGTTTTGACGAGACTGGAAACTTTCTCCCTGCCTGGGAAACGTGACAACATGGTAGGATTGTAAACTCGCCAGCCACCCTCTAATTGGTCGGAGAGCGGGCGAGCCCCTGATGTCCTGCTACCCCGGAAAGGGTGTCAAGTCCGAAGCAATCATAAATGAAGTACATATAGCGCTGGGCATGGCATGACTACTTAAATTAATTATTGTACTTATTTTTAGGTAACAAAACATATATATTTATATGTTTTATTAAATGTAAAGTCCTACAGAAACAAAAATAAAAAAAAACAAACAAAAAAATTTGATAAGAGTAAAATTGTTTAAAACAGTTGTTACAAGGGTTTCTGAATTAAAACGTCTCCAATCTCTACGCTCGTGTTTGTACTAGGCCCAGCCGGAACTCGAAACTACACGAATTTCTTGAATGGTCAGGATTAGAAATTATATTTTTGACAATAACTTCGTTATTTGTCATTTGTACCTTTACATCCAAAATTGAAATCTGCAAATTTGTATCTAATTTAGCGTGTGAACAAAAAACTGTTTAAAACTGACGGCCATTTTAACATTATTCTATACGAGCACACTATAATCCCCTATGGTCATTTCATGCTCCTATCTTAATTTTGTGGCTTCTAAACATGTTCACATACACACGACGGACGGACGGTATTTCGAAAATCAGTTTTTCTATTTTTTGAAACCAAGAATATTGAAGATCAGTCAAAAATAGATGTCTAAAATTTTTTCTATTACTAAACTTTCGCTCTTCTTCGTATGCTGTTTGCTAATATAGTTTCCAAGAAGGTTTAAGAAACGAAAACAATGTCTCGAGATTGCAAAAATTAAAACTGTCACCGAAAGATAATGTCCGGAAACGTCACTTATAAGTCAATCTGTAAAATGTAAAATAAAAGCCTTAATTAATTACTACAGTCCAAAGGTCTTCTAGGAACTAATTGGCATGCTAATGTAATGCATGATAATGTGTTCGTGGATTTGCATGTTAATAATCAAGCTTCCACAATGATTTAATTTTAAATTTAAATTTATCCGTTTATACGTCCATCTATAGTCGTTATAATTATACAGGGTGAACCTAAAATCGTGCGTCACAATAAATAAATAGATCAGAGAGTTATGCAGGAAACGTACTAAGGAGAGTTATGATAAATCGAGAACTGAAGGACCTGTACAACTATCTAGATGTTGTAACAGAAAGAGATGGATAAAGAGAAGAATGGGAGGCCTAGAGAGAAGAAGAGCCCGACCCAGAAGGATTTATTATTGTTGTTTAAAAGACAAACACCTCTCAGTCATAATCGTCGTGTTAAAAAATGAAAACAAAAGAATATAAAATAAAAACTCTCAGCCCTCTAATACTTTTCCGGGTCGGAAAAGAACAAGCCTTGGTCAAGAGAGATCTAATAGGAAAGATGTAAGAAAGGTATCTAGCCAAGACTAGATGAAAAAGGGCGTAAATCCAGCTACTACCCTCGAGATTACCAACCCCACAATCACTAAAGGAATCTATTGAGAGTAGGAAGAGCGGAGTGACTATGTGGTAAATGACTTTAACCAAATGAGAATAAGGAACTGGAGAATGAGAACATAGGACAAAAGAAAGTGGACGGTTTTGATGAGGGAGGTGAGGGGTTTTCAGAGACTTTAGCGCCATTGGGGTAAGGTATATAAAAGAAAAAGATATATCTATTATATTAGTAAGCAATCCTTGTATAGTTTTTTAACTTTTATCTTGAAAACGGATCTAAAGATTTTGTTTAAATATGGTTAATATACAGCTTTCTAGTACGAAAATGCCTTTTAGCTAGGCCTTCTGGAAATAAAAATAGAAATAATTTATTTCACATATAACATTTTTACAAAACCAGATGGTAATGGTGAAAAACAGACAATGTTATCAATCATTTACATTACTTATTACACTAATCACAAACTTACAAGGGAAATAAAATACTATATTTCAATATCTAATCTAGAACAAACATGTCACAGTAAACTATGGAAAAATAATTCAAAATTTAAATTTCTCCAAGATCCCAATAGACAACAAAATAGAAGAAAAAAAGTTCTAGGAGCTAATAATTGTCATCCAGATATTTTTGAACCGAGTAAAACGCTCTTTGAGTTAGTCATTTTAATACGGGTTTTAAATTCTTTTTCATTTAAATTTTTTACATCTATAGGCAGTTTATTAAACAATTTAATAAGGTGTTTTTTTTTAAGATAGAAAGTCGATGTTTTGGGTAGTTTAAACAACTAAGAACTTCCTTATTTCGGCTTAAATATGCATAGAAGCTCTGCTTTCCAAGGAAATGTTTTATTTGGTTTTTTACTAACAACAACCACTTATATATGATGAAAAGGCTTGGGACAGTCATTAATTTTAAATCAATGAATAAATTCTTACAAGAAATTTCAAACTTACTTAAGGTCATAAGCCGAATATATCTTTTACCTCAAAAATATCTGCAATGTCTGATGCCATACCCCAAACCTCTTTGAATTTTAGAGAAAAACAAAGCATAATAAACAAGTTTCTTTATTTCAAGATTGACAACATCTCTAAGCATATGCATTTGTTAACAAAGGGAGTAAAGGTGATTTGTTAATTTTTGTATGAATGTCCTCCAAAAGAGATTCTTATCTATTGAAATTCCTAGAAATGTTGCAGGTAATTGTATAATTTGCTTACCACCCAAATGATAGATTTATTTTAACTTTGTAACTGTATTATTTTGGTTTCTTCCTTATTCAATTTCAGACCATTCACAGCCAAACCAATGAGAAAGTTGAATAAGTATATGATGGATGTCATTATTTGATCTGGCTTTGAGAATTGCCGTTGTGTTGTTGGCCTAAAGGATAGTTTTACAACTAATATTTGGAGGCAAATCGTTAATATAAATAAGAAAGAGCAAAGAACCCAAAATTGACCCCTGAAGAACACCACACTTCATTCTCTTCCAGCTAGATTGATATCGAACATAGATTGATATTCCAGCATTATTACGAATGATTGTCCTTTGATGTCGGTCTTTTAAATATGATTTAATCCAACAAAAAGATATTTCATCAAAGTTATAATATTTAAGTTTCATCAAAAGAACATCATGATTCATACAATCAAAGGCCTTGAACAGATCACAGAAGAGCCCAGCTGTGCTATGCGATGAATTCAGGCCTTTTGTAACCTCATATACAAAATTGCAATAGCTAAGCTGGTATTTTTTACCAAAAAACAAACCGCTTATAGATAAAAACATTTTGATCTTCAAGTAAGGCATCTATTTGGTCAGAGACAATTTTTTCAATATATCTTGGAAAATTCGGAAAGGATTGATATAACTATTTGGATCTTTTTTATTTCCTTATTTTTAAATCTGTTTAAGTTGCGCATAATTTAATTGATACGGGAAAATATCCGATTTGAGAGACTGATTTATAATGTTATACAACGATACCACAATATTATTACTAGACTTCTTTAATAGACTTATAGGAATACTCATTTTGGAGGTCAACCACTTCTTGAAACTTTGAAAATTCTTTCTAAGCACCATCAAAATGGTATATTGATTGTGGTACCTTTCTGTTAACGAATGTTCTCTTTCTCTCTTGTTTTTCCTTTATATTCATGAATGTTCTCTTTCTCATTTTTTTTTTCTGTTAAAGAATGTCTTCTTTTTCCCTCTTGTTTTTTCCTTTCTGTTAACGAATGATCTCTTTCTCTCTTGTTTTTCCTTTCTGTTAAAGATGTTCTCTTTCTCTCTTGTTTTTCCTTTCTGTTAACGAATATTCTCTTTCTCTTTTGTTTTTCCTTCTGTTAACGAATGTTCTCTATCTCTTTTGTTTTTCATTTTTGTTAACGAACGTTCTCTTTCTCTCTTGTTTTTCCTTTCTGTTAACGAATGTTCTCTTTTTCTCTTGTTTTTCGTTTCTGTTAACGAATGTTCTCTTACTCTCTTGTTTTTCCTTTCTGTACACGAATGTTCTCTTACTCTCTTGTTTTTCCTTTCTGTTAAAGAATGTTCTCTTTCTCTCTTGTTTTTCCTTTCTGTACACGAATGTTCTCTTACTCTCTTGTTTTTCCTTTCTGTACACGAATGTTCTCTTACTCTCTTGTTTTTCCTTTGTGTACACGAATATTCTCTTTCTTTCTTGTTTTTCCTTTCTGTAAATGAATGTTCTATTTCTCTTTTGTTTTTCCTCTCTGTACACGAATGTTCTCTTTCTCTTTTGTTTTTCCTTTCTGTTCAACGAAGTTCTCTCACTCTCTTGTTTTTCCTTTCTGTACACGAATGTTCTCTTTCTCTTTTGTTTTCCCTCCTGTTAACGAATGTTCACTTTCTCTCTTCTTTTTCCTTTCTGTTAACGAATATTCTCTTTCACTTTTGTTTTTCCTTCTGTTAACGAATGTTCTCTTTTTCTCCTTGTTGTTAAAGCCGAAAAACCTCAGAGTCATTGTATCGGGTTCCCTTGAGAGCTGGTATAATCTATCCCAACAGTCAATTCAACAATACCCCAATTATTTCTGTTTCCTCTTCTAGTATTTTTTTCCTTTGTTTTATTTAAATTTATTTCATATCAACCCTTGCTGTGCACTTTTTGATGACTGTCTAAATGTCTAAAATTTTGCTTTTCTAAAACAAATGTTATCAATGAAACAGGGCTGTGTATGGTGGTTTATGAATTCTGTTAGAAGTCAGGGGGCAAGTGATTTATGAAATGTTACCCTTGTTACGATTTTATTTACAACATGAATTATATTCAATATAGATAGGTCTACATCTCGGATGAAGAGCTCGCAGTTTGGAGGCCAAAATGTCTGCCGATTGGGCTAACCAATAACATGGTTGATTCTGAACGAAACCAATTATTTTGGTAATGATTAAATTTGAATTCCTCAGGTTGAAATGGCTTTGTTTGCAAGTCGTTGAACCGAGTCGAGTTGCATGCAGCATGATTACGTATGTTGCCTACGGTGTCTCATACCCTCTCATAAGCCTACTTTTACTTATGTAGTAGTATAGAGAGATATCACGGGATCTAAATAATCGCACATACTTTCCCACTATAAATACAGATTGAAACTATTCGTCGACAAAAATTTCAGTTCGGTAGTTGCGACTTAAAAAGTCAAAGTGAACAACCAAGGTCTTTGATATATATTTATATTTTTTAATAGGGTTAAAATCGTGTGTGCTATAAACGTGTTTTCAGCGTAAATCGCTTTTATAAATGCCGGACAAGGTAATCCCCCCCCAATTATTCTAAAATTGAAATTTTTTTTTACATGTTAATTTGCACAAAATTTCATAAAAATCGTTGGAATTGATTTCGTAAAAAAAAAAATATAATTTTGGATTTTTTTCCTACATCTAAATTTCTTCGATATGACCAAAACATGCCCACGTAACAAATTTGATTAAAATCGGTCCACGCGTTTGGACTGTGAAGATGACATACCATTTTCAAAACCACTTTTTCGACTTTGAGGAACTCAAAATGAATATATCTGCAAAAAAATTAGGCATCTCGTAACTTTCTCTATACTACGCATATGTGACAAAGTAAAACAGATTACCGAGTTTTAGTAAAATATATACAGGGTGTTCCAAAAGTATGTACACCTTCTGTAATTTAGAACTAATTGAAATAGGAAAATAAAACTTTGAGAATATCTGGATAAATAGGAATTTTAAAAAAATACAACCTCTCCCCCCCCCAAGCTATCCTGAGGGGGAGGCTAAAACTTTAATAAAAACTCAACTACAAAATATATAACAATGATTCTGTGGAGGTCCACTATCGTGTTAGGTACAACACTTACTTTAAGTTTAATGAAGGTTGATAAGAAACAGACACATAACTTTGAAGACTTGACAAGAAACTAATTTTATAGCCTTTTAACAGACTAACAACACTAATCCTGTCTAAATTAGTCCCATATTTTGTTTTGTTTAATTTGGGTTTTCCAAATGTTGATAATTTCCACGTAATAATTAGTGTTACACCTTTTAATTAATTAGTAAATTTTTATCTTCACTACAAGGTTTTTATCAATACTCTTTCCAACTTACGTTTAAATTTTCCAGTTCAAATAAAATTTAATACATTATACAGACAATTTTGTTGTCATATATTTAAAAAGTTTGAAAATGCGAGACAGACTTTCGGAACATCCTGTATACATCAAACCTAAAATCAAAGCTGAAATTGACGCTCAAAACACTAAAACTGTGAATGTCACATGCAGTATATAGGCGGAACAAAAAACTCAAAATAAAACAATGAGTGAACAAAAGAAGTACATCCAATTAAGCAAAGTAGATACATCGAAAATAACCTAATATATAATATAGTGTGAAAAACACATATTTAATTGGGTAGAGGCAAAGATAATACAGGAGAAAAACTTTAAACTAAAAGTAATTGGAACCTCCTTTCTTCTTCTTTAAACGCAAAAACCTTTCAGTTATCATCACCTTATAACACTTCGAACATTCTAATAGCGTCAGGGTCGGAAAAGAACAAGAACTGGTCAATACAGACCCAACATGAAAGATGAAAGAGAGGGACTTAACCCAAGACTACATGAAAAAAGGTGTGCATCCAGCTAGGTCCTGTCGGAATTGCCACGCCCATTATCACGACTTATATCAGCCAAACCAGTGTAGAAATAATGCCATCATGGCTTACGTTAATAAAAACTGAAATAAAAATTTTAAATAAAAATCCTTTTATAGCGCCACTTTGTAACTAAGTAAAC
Organism: Aphrophora alni; assembly: GCA_963513935.1. Taxonomy (NCBI): domain Eukaryota; kingdom Metazoa; phylum Arthropoda; class Insecta; order Hemiptera; family Aphrophoridae; genus Aphrophora; species Aphrophora alni. Next base: position 10,081,405 of record OY740771.1, read on the forward strand.
TGCTCAAAAGTGTTGATTTTACTTGTGTCTGCTAACTGTAAATGTATCAAGATGTAGCCAAAACATTCCCACATACAGAACATCATTTCAAAAACCTTTTTCCGTCATACTGCTTCAAAAACAGCTGTTGAGATGCTAAAGTTGTTCTTTTAGTCCTAAGACCTAAAAACATCAGCTGAGGTCGAGGTCATCAGCTGTTACTTCGTTTGTACGAATTAATTAACGATTGTAAAGCATCTATAAAAACAACCGATACTCTCGATTTACCTTTTTTCATCATACTGCTTCAAAAACAGCTGTTGAGATGCTAAAGTTGTTCTTTTAGTCCTAAAAACATCAGCTGAGGTCAAGGTCATCAGCTGTTACTTCGTTTATACGAATTAATTAACCATTGTAAAGCATCTATAAAAACAATCGATACTCTCGATTGTAAATAACCGTTAAAACAGCTGTTACCATCGATTTGAAGGTAAATAGGTTATAACATTTGAGTTTTTGTGAAATTGTTTTCTTAAATTATTTACAGTATAACGAAAAATATAGTTCATCACTTGGAGCAAAAGAAGCTTTGCGATCATCGCTCATTTTCCAGCCTCGGGTCCGCCTCGGCTGTTAAACTTTCGCTTGTATTGAAAAGTTTCACTTTTGGTCCTAGTGATGAAATATACTATTTTTATTCACTGGGAACCAAAATGGGCATTTTAATGAAAAAATCTACATCCTTATTTTTGTCCCATCTCAAAACTTCCTCTACCCCACCACGTAATTACGGTAGTCATTTTATATTTCTTCTAGTAGACTACTAGATAATTTGTGAATAGGCCTATGTTATCTGCTCTCTCTTTCTATTGAAGCGAGCGTAGAGAAAGTGATAATAAGTCATAATTATAAAAAAAAAAAATTTCCAAATTAGGAATAATTACTTAAAACATTACGTAATTACTAGTGGCCTACCTAACCAAGTTTATAAACTCGTAATGGCTAATCTACACAAAAGCGACATTTTAATATTTACTGACTGTAACAATTAATTCATGTAATATGATCTAGGTAACATTACGTAATGCAGTGTAAATTAGAATCGAAACTGTAAAAAAATCTAACCTTAAATTTTCAAACGTATATTTTCTTGTAATGTCAAAATTTTAAACACTTCATACAAACATAAATTTAAACAACAATACTCACAAAAAAAAGAATATAACTACACACAAATAATAAAAATAGAGTAAAAGCAGTTTTGAGATTATGCCAGAAATAAAGGAGCTGTTACAACAGTGCAAACCGAGGTATGAATCGCATGAAGACGTAACATCCCTTAATAAACACAAGACATTAAGAATTTAAAAAACGGAGCATAGCGAAGTTTTATCAGATAAATTGAGTCAAATAGAGGCTTCTTAACGTATGCGAGGAAAATTGTTTTATAAAGATTAACGACTTTTTATAAATTTATAATTACCTTCATCGAAACGCCGACAGAATAGACCACGCAATGCCAACTGATCCTATTCATTAGTGTAATATTTCACCGTTTTAAGGATCCGTTTTACACGTGTCTGTCCGTCTATCTGTCAGTAAATCGCAAACAGTCTAAACATACAAGACGATGCTATACATTTCAGACTTTGCATTTATATTCTTTGTATATTTACCCATATAGGAAAAATATATTGGTAAGCAAAAACAATGATCTAGGGGTAGTTAAGGGGGCAAAAACAATCGAATTGGAAATATTATGTGTGAAGTATGAAAAAAAAAAACTAGAAGTTATTCTGATTACGAATATGTATGTTTATTTGAAGACAAAATTGATATCTTGGGGGCTAGGCTAAATTTAAAGTATCAGATATCACCCCCCCACACCTAACTTGAACATGGCGTGAAAAAAAAATTATTTAAATTTGAAATTAGGTTGTAGTGCGAAATCATATATTATAGTTTTCTGTATGACGAATACAACTTAATTTAACCACAATGAGAAATACTTAGCGTATAAGTTTTAAAAACAGACAAACAATTCAATAGCCATTGAAAGATGGATTGCATTTTCATATTTTTTTCATGTAAAACCAAAGTCCTGCATAATTTCACACGTATGTCTGTCTGTACATTTTAAACTGTCGCTTAAAAGACTTCAACTGTATTAACATAAATTCCTATATGGTTACCGACCGTAAATCGTGTAGCTTTAGTACACGCTTAAATCTTTTATTTAATCACTGTAAACCTAAATTATATGTATTTGTATGTACTTAGAAGTTGCTATTTTGATCTGATTTAACCCAAAAATCTGATATAAAGATTTTTTTAAACCATGCACAAGTTCGTTAATCAGACAAATCTTTCGGTAATTTTCAAAATGGATGTAGATTTTTGAATTTCAAAATTCGTTTTTTCAGACATAACTACAGTCGACTCTCGCTAACTCGAACCTCGATAACTCGAAATCTTCGATATCCTTGGAAAACCTTGGAAAAACCTGTCTAAGTCGAAAAAATAACAATACATAACTCGAAATAATTTTACGGGTATATTTTACCTCTATAAGTCGAAGAGGCACAAAAATTACCTCTATAACTCGAAGTTCAGTAGATAAGTCGAATTCAATTTGCACTTTACCTCCACAAGTCGAAGTTTACCTCTATATCTCGAGCAACCATGAGGATGCTCCTTCTGACGAAGAAAACGAGGAAGAGGAGCCAGCAGACATTACACCCAAAGAAGCCAAAGCTGCAGTACGTACTTTACGTATATTTTTAGAAAAAAACCCAGTGAAGCACCAGACAGTGTGTTTACTTCGATTGTTTCAATCGAAAATATGATTGACAAACGTGCTGCCAACAGTCTTAATCAGAAGAAGATTACGGACTTTTTTAATCAGTGAAATTAATATAAGGACTGTACTGTTTACCGTGTATGTACACGTATTTTATTATGTATACTCTAAACACACCTATTTTCTATTGATAGAGTTAAAAACTTAGTTTTTAGAGGGTATAAAGTACAGTAAAGTACACTATTCTTTACCTCTGTAACTCGAATTTTTATTTGGTTTACCTCTATATCTCGTTACCTTTGTAAGTCGAATTTAGTCAAGAATGACCTCTATAACTCGAACTATGCCTAAGTCGAACTACATGTAACTCGAAGAAAAATTGTAGTCTAATGAATTTCGAGTTAGCGAGAGTCGTTAAACTTAAACTTAAAGTCTAAAAAGTCCCACAATATGTCATTTTCAAGTATATATCTAATGATGATCCATCGTGTTTTCTACAATAAAAAAATAAAAGAGTTAAAAAAAAATTACTAAATTGTTTCAAACATAACCTAATAACAGCTGTAGTAGCAGGAATGTTTGTGGAATTTAGGTCAAATTTTGTATGTCTGTTAGGTTTAAATAATCGTTGATTACGATAACTTTGTTAAATTGTTTGAAATTAAAGGATTTTTTTTTTGTTAAAAATATAACCTCAAAAATTTAAAACAGTAGTAACTTTTGTTGGATTTTAGAATGTTCGTTGTTTGGAAAATTCAAAATGTCATCTGAAATACTATTACGGTAGAAGCCTAGAATATGTAGTTTTGTGATCTGCGTGTAACACTTCCAAAGACGAAATAAAATCTTAACATTTTTGTTCCTAAATCAATCTAAATGAAACGTTTTACTATATAATTATTAATTGGCAGTTTATCAAATTACGGTCATTTATGTTGGACTTAAAAATGTATTTTAAAAACAAAATGACGCCCAAATATCAACAAAATATATGTTTTTATGAAACTTTTTGATATGTAATATTTAGATGACTGTTTTTCAAACTTTATTATGGTCATTTATTTAGGACTTATAAGAGTTTCTGGGAGACCACAGAATTTCAAAATTTTCGTTATTAAATTAATTGTTATCAAAATTTTATAAATTTATGGTTGGCTGTTTGTTATTTTATGATAGTAATTTGCGTAGGGTTTATAATAGTCACTAAAAAACGAAACGGCAGCCATAAAACTCTCAAAATTTCTGTTTATAAATCAATATTTTTCAAACCTTTGTCAAAAATGTAATTTCAAATCCTGACCTTACTTACGAGGTCCGACAGTAACACGTCATCTATACGACCGTAAGCCTCTTCCGATATTTTCCTTATACGATTCTATCGAAATTCAGTAAAATCGATTTAAAAATGTCAAAGCTATTAGATCTACACTTTATTAAAATTTAGTCTTGGGTTAAATCCCTCTCTTTCATCCTATTCGGTCTCTCTTAACCAACTATTGTTCTTTTACGATCCTGACGTTATTAAAATATTCAAGGACTTTATTTTGTGTTCTTTTCTTATAAGAAGATGATTAAAGAGAGGTTTTCCCTCCTCTAAACAGGCGAAAAACATTACCAAAATAATCACATTTTTCTTCCGAATAGACCTCGTAACACATATTTCTATTAAAACTCAACGGGGGATTTTCAGACCCATCACATAACTTTCTTTATAGACCTTGAAATTATATAAAATATAATCCAGCCTACGTACACGAATAACTTCAAATCTAACAATGTCTTACGTAACAGATTGTTTTAAATATTAACATACCAATAGAGATAATAAAGATAACATCACGCGCTCCATTCAGATAAAACAATTTCAAATTAATAGTTGTCAGCACTTTATGTTAAATCAGCTTCTTAAAAAACAGATATAAATTTTATAGAAATTGGCTTTTTTTTTAATCGCAACTAAGCTTCACATCTAGTTATATACGTTTCATATTAGTGTCAAAAAGATCCAATTATGGTAAACCATAACTAAAACGTTACGTAACTCGCAAAATTTTATTCACTCTTGGAGTAAAGAATTTGTGAGAACATGGATAAAAATCCTCCAGTCATGAAATTTGTTGGAAAGGCAGGCTTTGCGGTTAGTTCAATGGGGGGGGGGGGGATAGGACATTCCAGCTCCACCGCGGACCTTCCCTAGGAGGGTTAAAATGTGGAGCAAAACGGGTTTGTGTAAATATCTCACAAACTAAGATAGATATAAAAAAAAAAGTTTAATACAAAAGTTGTAGATTACTACATTTCCCATCAAAATGAACCTTAGTAATTTTTTTTTTTTTTTTTGTAAACATTAAAACTAGTTTTACAGACTAACCATTAATTTGTTTCTGGAATGTATTACATATCATAGAGGTCACCCAATAGTGACAAAAAATTGTTCTATTATACTATATTCTATCCACGGATACACTGTGCACCACACAATTAAAACAACTCAAAAGGTTTCGTTCTCTTCAGTCTTCTGATCAGATTATAGTTGTCAAGAAGTTAGACTGCCTCTGCATTTACGTGTCGTTTCAAACGAGATTCATACTTTGTAGCAAACCATAGGACAGTTACTGGGACAGAGATATGAGCACTCAAAGTTGAGACCTTTGAGTGGGAACAAGGATGAAGACTGTTTGACGACATTTGGAAGGACGTCAAATTATATTGGTCTCCAGAACAATAAAGTTTGTATTCATATAATATTATGTATAAAGTTGGTTAGGTTAGGAAACCTTCTGGGTGTCACTATTTGAGTGGCGGTCCACTTTTTGAACACACCCGGGGTCTTTACGTTATGTTCTCCCTTTTTTTAATAATGTGATGATCAAGTTAAAAAATAAATATATCGAAACTTTTTCCTAAATCGAGACTTGGCTAAATTACTTCCTTGTATCAAAAATCAGTATTTCGCCCCATCTCAACAAAATCGTCAAACCTGTTTTCAAAATAAAATATACAAATGTATTCTTGGTTATAGTATACATTTTTAAATCGCTCAAAACGCTAAATTCAGAATAACAAACACACAGAACACAATTCTCATAAAAAAAATACGCCCAAGTATCAGACGCGTTTCAACGACAAGGTTGTCCTCTTCAGTGATACACCAGCTACACCAACCAAACCACAACTTAGGCGTATTTTTTTATGAGAATTGTGTTCTGTGTGTTTGTTATACTGTATAGTTTTTCTCATAAGTCAAGGTCAACATTTAATATGCTAAATTCAGAATTTGGGATTTTTGAAGTTTACAACCAAGTCAATACTTTGCATTTCAAAATACGTAAATATTGCCGCTTTCATCAGAATTAGAAAATATTATTAATTCTTTAGATATGTTAAGCATGTCTAGGAGAGATAGAAATCATTAAACAAAAAAAATTAAATAAGTTTCTTGTGGCTTCAAAGAATGAGAATCAAGAAAACCGCCAAATCGAAATTTAATAATCACAATATTTTCTTCATACACGTATTCAAGCAAATTATAAGCAAGTGAGAAAGTTTGTGCAGTGTTTTTTACAATATGTATACCTTCCGCCCAAGCAGCTTGCATAACAATGTAATTTAGAGTCAACTATATCAAGATCCAAACAATAAAACTGCCCTACTGGAATTCTGACTCATCCTTTCCTATCTGTTCCTTGAAATCTCTTCGTAACAACACAAGTATAGTAAGGTGCAAAGAACTAAGGAACAATGTAGAAAAGATAAAATACTAACCATTCTGCAAACATTGGTTTATCTTAACAATTCATAATCTGATATGATTTGAATACATGTTCTATCTTTGTAATACTATTAAACGACCAATTCTCGTATGTTGGTAAACTATAATATAAAAACAGGACTTTGAATTTTATTGAAATGTGGTGAATTTATAGTTTTCGAATGCGAGATATCAATAATTTAGTTTGGTCTAAACTCTGGGAAAACGAATTAAGAGAAATTACAGCACCGTTAAATTTTAAAACATTGACTCTTTTAAGGACCAATGAAACGTTTCATAATCAATTATTAAGGGATGTTATATATGCACTCCCCTTCTCTCAGATGAATGTAGCTTATATTTATAATTAAAAATTCACGCTTTGATTGATTATGCGTAGTTTTTTATGTTTAAAATTTACTCAGAAACTCTCCTCATGGTCTCACTTATGAGCGTATATGGCAATCCTGAGGTATTCTAGCAGAATCTACACCATTCTACGTCTACTCTTAGGTTAACTTCCAGCCTAAGAAGACTCATTTAGAGATGTACCATAGTTAGAACTTCAGTATGGGAAAACTCATTTAGGGAATTACAACATCAACTTAGTTTGTAAAAACTTATCAAGAATTTTAATGAGACACATTGAGACCAAATATTAGACCTTTTAAGGGCCAACGAAATGTTTCCTATTCAATTATTTCGATGTAATGGTATACTCTAGCCTCTCGACTGTAGCTTCCATTTACAAATAAACCACGAAGTGTTGATAACCTTAAAGAATCACATCATTAACCTTTAAAATATCAGACTTTTTAAGGGCCAACGAAATGTTTCCTATTCAATTATTTCGATGTAATGGTATACTCTAGCCTCTCGACTGTAGCTTCCATTTACAAATAAACCACGAAGTGTTGATAACTTTAAGGAATCACATCATTAACCTTTAAAATATCAGACTTTTTAAGGGCCAACAAAATGTTTCCTATTCAATTATTTCGATGTAATGATATACTCTAGCCTCTCGACTGTAGCTTCCATTTACAAATAAACCACGAAGTGTTGATAACTTTAAGGAATCACATCATTAACCTTTAAAATATCAGACTTTTAGGGGCCAACGAAATGTTTCCTATTCAATTATTTCGATGTAATGATATACTCTAGTCTCTCGACTGTAGCTTCCATTTACAAATAAACCACGAAGTGTTGATAACTTTAAGGAATCACATCATTAACCTTTAAAATATCAGACTTTTAGGGGCCAACGAAATGTTTCCTATTTAATTATTTCGATGTAATGATATACTCTAGTCTCTCGACTGTAGATTCCATTTACAAATAAACCACGAAGTGTTGATAACTTTAAGGAATCACATCATTAACCTTTAAAATATCAGACTTTTTAAGGGCCAACAAAATGTTTCCTATTCAATTATTTCGATGTAATGATATACTCTAGCCTCTCGACTGTAGCTTCCATTTACAAATAAACCACGAAGTGTTGATAACCTTAAGGAATCACATCATTAACCTATAAAATATCAGACTTTTTAAGAGCCAACGAAATGTTTCCTATTCAATTATTTCGATGTAATGGTATACTCTAGCCTCTCGACTGTAGCTTCCATTTACAAATAAACCACGAAGTGTTGATAACTTTAAGGAATCACATCATTAACCTTTAAAATATCAGACTTTTAGGGGCCAACGAAATGTTTCCTATTCAATTATTTCGATGTAATGATATACTCTAGTCTCTCGACTGTAGATTCCATTTACAAATAAACCACGAAGTGTTGATAACTTTAAGGAATCACATCATTAACCTTTAAAATATCAGACTTTTTAAGGGCCAACAAAATGTTTCCTATTTAATTATTTCGATGTAATGATATACTCTAGCCTCTCGACTGTAGCTTCCATTTACAAATAAACCACGAAGTGTTGATAACTTTAAGGAATCACATCATTAACCTTTAAAATATCAGACTTTTAGGGGCCAACGAAATGTTTCCTATTCAATTATTTCGATGTAATGATATACTCTAGCCTCTTGACTATACGTAGCTTCCATTTACAAATAAACCACGAAGTGTTGATAACCTTAAGGAATCACATCATTAATCTTAAAAATATCAGACTTTTAGAGGCCAACAAAATGTTTACTATTCAATTATTTCGATGTAATGATATACTCTAGCCTCTTGACTATACGTAGCTTCCATTTACAAATAAACCACGAAGTGTTGATAACCTTAAGGAATCACATCATTAATCTATAAAATATCAGACTTTTTAAGAGCCAACGAAATGTTTCCTATTCAATTATTTCGATGTAATGATATACTCTAGCCTCTCGACTGTAGCTTCCATTTACAAATAAACCACGAAGTGTTGATAACCTTAAGGAATCACATCATTAATCTTAAAAATATCAGACTTTTTAAGAGCCAACGAAATGTTTTCTATTCAATTATTTCGATGTAATGATATACTCTAGCCTCTTGACTATACGTAGCTTCCATTTACAAATAAACCACGAAGTGTTGATAACCTTAAGGAATCACATCATTAACCTATAAAATATCAGACTTTTTAAGAGCCAACGAAATGTTTCCTATTCAATTATTTCGATGTAATGGTATACTCTAGCCTCTCGACTGTAGCTTCCATTTACAAATAAACCACGAAGTGTTGATAACCTTAAGGAATCACATCATTAACCTATAAAATATCAGACTTTTTAAGAGCCAACGAAATGTTTCCTATTCAATTATTTCGATGTAATGATATACTCTAGCCTCTCGACTGTAGCTTCCATTTACAAATAAACCACGAAGTGTTGATAACCTTAAGGAATCACATCATTAACCTATAAAATATCAGACTTTTTAAGAGCCAACGAAATGTTTCCTATTCAATTATTTCGATGTAATGGTATACTCTTGCCTCTCGACTGTAGCTTCCATTTACAAATAAACCACGAAGTGTTGATAACCTTAAGGAATCACATCATTAACCTATAAAATATCAGACTTTTTAAGAGCCAACGAAATGTTTCCTATTCAATTATTTCGATGTAATGGTATACTCTTGCCTCTCGACTGTAGCTTCCATTTACAAATAAACCACGAAGTGTTGATAACCTTAAGGAATCACATCATTAACCTATAAAATATCAGACTTTTTAAGAGCCAACGAAATGTTTCCTATTCAATTATTTCGATGTAATGATATACTCTAGCCTCTCGACTGTAGCGTCCATTTACAAATAAACCACGAAGTGTTGATAACCTTAAGGAATCACATCATTAACCTATAAAATATCAGACTTTTTAAGAGCCAACGAAATGTTTCCTATTCAATTATTTCGATGTAATGATATACTCTAGCCTCTCGACTGTAGCGTCCATTTACAAATAAACCACGAAGTGTTGATAACCTTAAGGAATCACATCATTAACCTATAAAATATCAGACTTTTTAAGAGCCAACGAAATGTTTCCTATTCAATTATTTCGATGTAATGATATACTCTAGCCTCTCGACTGTAGCGTCCATTTACAAATAAACCACGAAGTGTTGATAACCTTAAGGAATCACATCATTAACCTTAAAAATATCAGACTTTTTAAGGGCCAACGAAATGTTTCCTATTCAATTATTTCGATGTAATAGTATAATCTAGTCTCTCGACTGTAGCTTCCATTTACAAATCAAAATCACTCTGAGTGATTACAAGAAATGTTGATTTTACACGGAAAATAAATTTACTCTGAAGTTCCCCCAAATTTGCAGTTAAAGAAAATCCCTATATGGCAAAAATGCCCACACACCGAATTGGTTAAAATCGGTCGACGCGTTTGAGGTTTATAGCATAGATGAAAATCAATTTCGTGACTCCAAGTCACGGATGTAAACGGTTAGATCCACAAAAAACTGGTCATCGATTTTTTGACCCATCACATAACTTTCTAAACTAAGCATGGGAACGTAAAATTGACGAGAATCTCATCTCAAATCAGAGATGAAATCACTAGTTAAAAAAAGTAATCGATGTTGGAAAATTAGTGACCATCACTAATTCTTATTAAATCCAAAATGGCTGTGTTGGGTCGAAAGTTCGTATGATCTTGTTGTGCAACAAGTCAGAATTGCATTACTTTATCAAAATGGGATTATTTCAAGGTCAAACGGCTGTTGAATAGTTTCCTTGTATTAAAAAAAAACAAGATTATGACCTTAACATAACATTAACGTTATCAAATCAAAGTTAAAAGCGAGAAATTCCATTCTTTTGCAACAGAATTGTCCCTTATCTTTATATACTTTTCCAAAGAACTTGAAATAGATTTTCCTTATTAAAACAACAGTTGCAAATAAAAAACACCTATCCACAAAGTAAAACATTAACCAAAAATAATAATGGACGCCATCTTGCTAAAAATAAACACTGCATAAACTTTCTTACTTAGGCCTACTTATCCCCAAAATTAAATAAAAAACAATTTCAAACCATTAGTTACCAAAAAATGAGATTAGTGAAAAAGAGAAAATGAACCATGGACTGTTTTTTTTCAATATACTGTATATATATTTAAATAGAGGCTAAACATGCTTCCGTTTTGCCATAAACGTTGAGTCTCAGTGTAAATCAGTGAAAGTATTTTTTCTTCTCCCCAAAAATTTAAAATTGAGTGATATAAAGCAAAACACAAAAAATTATTTCTCTAAATCGGCTCTAAATATTTTGATCAGATCGTGCTCAAGTTGTGTTAAAAAAATGGGATATTTGTTTCTTATAAAATCTTTTCGATTAAAAAAAAACAAAACAGAAAACTTCCTAAAACTGTGCAAAATTTAAAGAATAAAACAACGAGTATGAAATAGTTTTCTAAAAATCTTGAAAACGAGTAGGTGAACTAAAACTATAGCTGATGTTAAAAAAGTCCTGGAAAGATTAAGTAACTTTTAAAGTTTAAGAGGTAGAAAGCTCAAACTTTAGAAAATATTTTGTTTGGAGGGGGGGGGGAAGAAACCAATTAAAATTTTTCAAATTTAAAGCCCCACCGAGTCATACTTTAATTTAAAAGTTTTATTTAATAGAAAATACTGCACAAACTAGAGTTCGCTATTTTACTCCAATTCAAAATGGCTCACTCATAGTAAGTGCAGGTTTGGGGGACGCGAAAGTTGGATCTATACCCTTTCTTCATATAATTTTGGGTTATATTCCCTCTCTTACATCATTCCTATCAGGTCTCTCTTGACCAACACTTGTTCTATTTCTACCCTGATACTATTAGAGAATTAAAGGGCTAGGGGTCTTTATTTTACGTTATTTTCTCCTTGTTACCTTTAAACAACAAGGGGAAAAAAATCAAAATGATGACCGGTCAAATATTTAAATTTGGTATGATACTTTAAAATCTTAGCTCTGAAAAAAATAAATTTTGAGTTTAAATAAAACTTTTAGGGTAATGCAATTTTCTGGTCTAGTTTTTGTTATAATAAATGTATCTTCTTATTATTTTCTTTAGAGTAATTCTGAAGTAAATTGGATGTTTTAAATATTTTGACAGGTCGTAATTTCGATTAGAGTTTCCGTAGTTATTTTCTATGAGAGGCTTTTACATTTGAACATTTTTGAGGTACTCCTGAAAAATCACAATTTTGATTCAAGAAATCTTATGATAAAGAGACTATTTTAAAACAAAATTACCTTAATAACTTCTTATCAATACGATTTCTTACAAGGCCCAAAAATCCAACTTTTGAGCACAAATTTAGAGGATCTCATTGTATGGTAGGGCTGGGTAAGTACTATGTTGGCAGCTATCATCTTGTTTAAAATTGTAAAAAATTACAATATTCGGGATATAATTTACCATTAAGATTTATTGAATGATCGGATAAAATTTGGGAGAAAATGTGGTTTATAATATCTACTTAGATGAGAGAGTTCATGCTAGGTTTTGTAGACCTATAATTTCCTCAGTTTTTGATAGAAACTGAGTTCTGTAAATATGAAAGAGAATGTTGTTATCACTTCTCCAATGTGTAGAATGAATGTAGTTTAATGGCGAAACCCTCTCGGTCATCATCGCCTTAGAAAAAAAAAAAGGAAAATAATGTAAAGTTAAGACTCTTAGCCCTCGAATCATTAGGATTGGAAGAGAACAAGAGTTCATCATAGTCAAGATAAGACCTAATATGAAAAGAGAGGGATCTTTCCAAGACTACATGAAAAAAAGTGTAGATCCAGATAAAGTGCTCGGGATTGTCACGTCAGTACTCATTATAAGTGAGCCCTTAAAATAGAGTACGGTAATGAAAGAGGCCATTTTTGGTGCACCATCGTGAAAATTTGATCAAGCACTTTTGGATGAGTTGTGAACGATAATACAAACAAAAAATAAAATAATAAAATCAAATATTATTAAGGCCTACTAAAAAGCAATTGGGCTGGCTTATTTTGGTCTAATCATTACTCATCAAACAGCCGTTTTCTGTGTAGTACAAGGTAAAGAAGAACTTTCTTATCTATGAATAGACTAAGAAAACAGCTGTTTTCTGTGTAGTACAAGGTACAGAAAAACTTTCTTATCTATGAATAGACTAAGAAAACAGCTGTTTTCTGTGTAGTACAAGGTAAAGAAGAACTTTCTTATCTATGAATAGACTAAGAAAACAGCTGTTTTCTGTGTAGTACAAGGTACAGAAAAACTTTCTTATCTATGAATAGACTAAGAAAACAGCTGTTTTCTGTGTAGTACAAGGTAAAGAAGAACTTTCTTATCTATGAATAGTCTAAGAAAACAGCTGTTTTCTGTGTAGTACAAGGTAAAGAAAAACTTTCTTACTATGAACAGACTAAGAAAATAGCTGTTTTCTGTGTAGTACAAGGTAAAGAAGAACTTTCTTATCTATGAATAGACTTTAAAAAAACAGCTGTTTTCTGTGTAGTACAAAGTAAAGGACTTTCTTATCTATGAATAGACTAAGAAAACAGCTGTTTTCTGTGTAGTACAAAGTAAAGAACTTTCTTATCTATGAATAGAAAACAGCTGTTTTCTGTGTAGTATAAGGTAAAGAAGAACTTTCTAAAATATTAATAGACTAAGAAAACAGCTGTTTTCTGTGTAGTACAAGGTAAAGAAGAACTTTCTTATCTATGAATAGAAAACAGCTGTTTTCTGTGTAGTACAAAGTAAAAAAGAACTTTCTTATCTATGAATAGACTAAGAAAACAGCTGTTTTCTGTGTAGTACAAAGTAAAGAACTTTCTTATCTATGAATAGACTAAGAAAACAGCTGTTTTCTGTGTAGTATAAGGTAAAGAAGAACTTTCTTGTCTATGAATAGACTAAGAAAACAGCTGTTTTCTATGTAGTACAAAGTAAAGAAGAACTTTCTTATCTATGAATAGACTAAGAAAACAGCTGTTTTCTGTGTAGTACAAAGTAAAGAAGAACTTTATTATCCATGAATAGTCTAAGAAAACAGCTGTTTTCTGTGTAGTATGATGAAAAAACCTTTTCAATTGCATGAGATTTTTTCCCGTTTGAATAACAATTTTGATGGAAAATTTTAAAAATGTACAACTGATTGTAAAATTTGTTCGATTTTTTTTTTCTATTTGATGTTTATTATGTAATCTATTAAAATAAAATAAATTATAGTTTTTTATCGACAAAAAACCCATAACCAGCAGTTTTATTATTTGGGCTGTAACTTTTGACGATTATTGGAATGGATACGTAAAGCAAGAAACAATTGCGTCGTACATTCAAGTTAGATACAACCATCCCGTCATTTTGCAAAGTCAAAGGTCAGCAGACTAGGGTTCACAAGATAGTGTGTGAGATTATTGCGGGGAATTCCTATGATTATTGTTGATTACATACCAATGTTTTATTTTAACTTTCAGGAAAAGTCTTAATTATTACTCAAGTAAAATAATGTACAACTTTTTTTTTTGTCTGCGGCGCGCAGTTGATTAAATTAGTTATGTGGACATTTTAAAGTTATACAAAAATTTGTTCCTATTTGGAGGTGAGGGAATTCTTAATTATTTACTCACGAAAAATTACGATTTTTTGGTCTGCGAGGCACTATTTTATTGATTAAATTAGTTACTGTGAACATTTAAAAGTTACACCCAATTTTTTTTCCCCTATTTCAAAGTGAACGTATTTGGTAATAGCAATTTGGATTGCTCCTACGAAAAAAATAGTTATAAACAAATTTGTGACTATTATATTACAAAGAAAATAAGAAGGGTCTATACGGCGAGTTGTTACATAACCTCAAAGTGTACACGTCTATTTTAATCAATTATAAGTATAAAATACTCATTTTTGATCTGTTTACTAAAAAACAGATTTTTTAAAGTTTATATTTAATTTTTATAAACTTTATTTGCATCAATCTATGGAAAATGAAATACAAAATTACAGAAAATTTTCGTTCTAGACTAATCTCGTTATTGTAAACAACTACCAAGAAATCATGTTTACAGTTTTTTTTATTGATAATTAGATTGTCCTTTGACGTACACAAAAAGTAAACATTTTATTTGTCGATAAAAGAGGAAATGTTTCGTGTCTTGTACATTGTTTTTGTAAAATTAACGTTTTTTCTTGATATTTGACGTTAAACATTTTAAATGGCCGACATTATAAAATGAGTAGAGGTAATCGGTTGATAATTTTTTCAAATTAGCTCTTTATATTACTAAGTAGCGTGGAAAATTTCAACTCTGTATCATTCACCGTTTAGAGAAATGATTTTTTTTAAAAACAAAATGGCTGCTAGTTAGGCAACTTACCATATGAACTGTTTTCTTTATTCTTACTTGTAGAATACGTCCTGATGGGATATCCTGTATAAAACATTTAATTGAATAATATGCTGAGATTCCTTAAGGATATGTTATGAGAGAGAGAGAGAGAGAGAGAGAGAGAGAGAGAGAGAGAGAGAGAGAGAGAGAGAGAGAGCCCTAGCCTCATTTGCTTAATAACGACAGAAGGTCGTAAGAGAACATGGAGGTTGAGACCCGATAGGAAAGATGTAAGAAAGGAATCTAACTCTATACTCTAGCTGAAAGGTGTAAATTCAACTAGAGATCTCGGAATAGTAGCCTTCAGTACATCCGTACTCACTCTACGCGATCCGCAGTTGGGAGTTGAACAGTTTTAGTTTTGTGGGTTCAAGTTCAGATTGCGCTAGTGTGGGGGCATGCAATGTAACATGCTGTTCATGAAGTTACCAGAGGCGTGTCGTTAAATGGCTGTATAAGAACCTTTTAATTTACGAGTTTAAAACCATACTCTATGGTCTTTTGTATTTAGAATCAATACTAACTTGCTAACCTAACCTATCCTTTATCCACTATACTATTCTCAGTCTTCAGCCATATTGAAATTTAAAACTAGTATAATTTACGTGTATGCCAACTTTAGGCGGCGGGTTATTGGCATCAGATGCACTTCTATTTCGTGCAAGTACTCCAAACCTTTTAAATACAAAATTGTTATCAATCTCTACAGGTTGATAAGGAAGTGTTGTTGATATCGTGGTTGTGGTTTTGTCGTAGATTGAACTTTCTCCGACACAAGACAAGGTATGATTTACTGGTAGATATGACCTACAAAGCGGAAGCCGGTGCACAGCTAGTGAAAGCCGGAACTGCAAACTTCGCTATGCATTAACCAAACAAGTCGCACGTCACTGCCCTTTTTGTCTTTTTATGTTAAACTATCTATTATACTGTATAACACTTGATTACTGAATTCCTTTAAGAAACGCCGACAGTATCCGATCCTGCCAACTGAAGTTATGTGACACAATTTTTTGGTCATTATAAATACAAAGTTATCTCGTAAACTATTTGGATATAACGTGTCCTAAAATGGTTAGTTCTCTATCTAGCCGCCATTTTGTGTTTTGAACAAAAAAAATCATATCTTTTGAACGTCAAAAGACACTGAGTTGAAATTTTCCACGCTTCTCAGACCTAATTAAGAGCTAATTTGGGGAAAACATCAACCACTACTCCTTTAAAAATGGCAGCCGTTTAAAATTTTTAACATCAAATATCAAGAAAACCGTTAATGTTACAAAAAATTTCTCTTTTAACGACAAATATATATATATATATATATATATATATATATATTTCTCTACGTAAATGATAATCGAATTATCGATAAAAAACTGTAAAGATAATTCCTTGGTAGTTGTTAACGATTAGCCTAGAACGAATTTTTTTGTAATTTTTTATATAATTCACCATATCAATTAATAAAGTTTATAAAAATTAAATACAAACTTTAAAAAATTGTTTTGTTTTTTTTTTTACTTTACAGACTAAAAATGGGTATTTCTATACTTATAATTGATTAAATTATCCATGTACACTTTGAGTTTATGTAACACATTCACCGAATATGAGCATTTATTTCTATATAACTATTAGTGACAAATTTGTTCATAACTATTTTTTTACCTATTAAACACTTTAAATTGGGACCTCCGTTCTCTATCATGAAATTTAAAAACTTTAAAAAAAATGCCCCCCATTTTCCAATATAGCAGCTAATTTTAAAATTTCTTAAGGAAACCTCTATTTTTTAGATTAAAAACTAGCATAAATATACTGTAATTATAAACATGTTTTTTTATATTCCCTAAATTATTTATTTCAATTTTAGTCCTGCTTTAGTATTTCATAGACTATGCCTAATTAAATTTTTAACTTATTGCGACGAAGGCAAGTACAGAAAATTGTCTCCAAAAAATACACGAAACAATTTTGAAAGTTTAAGCGCCTTTATAAATAAATATCGACGAATAAAATGATCTTAAAATTATTTTGAATTCCATCTTCTGATAATCCCAGCATTTCCTAATTAGTTATACGGAGTGTCCCTGAACTCTCTGATAACTTTTTTTAGATATTTTTCTTGAGCCAAAGACAAATCAAAATATCATATTTAAAATGTCCAAAACTCCTTCGAAAATATTCAACATAAACAAAATTTTCTATTTTTTTTTAAAGATATACAAACGTTTTGTGATCTATTTGTGTATATAAGTGTGTAAAAAAATCAATTTCAAAATATTCATTTGATAAAATCAGTGTTCATGAAAAAAAACAAAAAAAACTCCGAGGCTAAAAAATTAGGCTTACTTTTCAAAATTAAAAAAAAAATAGTAAAATAGTGCAAAACTCAATTAGTAATATACCATTATTTAGGAAAAGAAAACTTTATCTATGTAATAAAATAAATGTAAGATATAAAAAAAATTAGAGTAATTGTTTCAAGATATGCAAAAGCCAATTTGTAAATACAAATATTTTTTAATATATCAATTTAATAAATCATTTAAAATATCGGTTTTTATGAAAAACTGCAAAACGGCTATAAAGTCAAGGCTTATTTTTCAAAATTTACAAAAAAAATTCAAATAAAACAAAACCAAATATATAATATAGCCTACCATTTTTTACAAAGCGAAACGAAAATTTCATCTATTTAATAAAAAAACACATAATACATAAATCTAGTAATAAATTCACAAAACAATATAGGAACGAAAGGGAACTTTCTCGTGTAAAAACATAGAGTTAATAAAATTCGGAACATAGAGATAAAATAGATCAAAAGAAAGCACAGTAAGTTTAATTTTCAATGATATACAAATGGTTACGGAAATGTAATGAAGTCATTAGCAAATGTCGCTTTCACCCATAGATTGAAAAAGAGGAGAAAACTACTTACGATCATAAAAAACGTATCGAGATTTAAGATTACTGAGATGCTGGATTTCCGAGAGTCTGTTTTAATTTTTGTATAAAAGGTGATTAAAAAAAAAAAAAAAAGAGTTATGTTTGTTTTGGATGTTGTATAGCGAAAACGAATATAATAGTAAATAGGTGAAAAGTAAGTGGCAAGGATAGAGTTAAATATCTAGGTGACAAATAGAGTTATGAATAATTGAATTTAATAAAAATAATTAAAAATTAATTAAATTATTCAACTTTTTAAGAGATTTATGCTCAATAAATACAGGATTTAGCTTAATTATGTTCCCAAACTGTAAAAAAGCGATTTCCTGTGTCAAAATAATGAAAAGATTCCTATGTACAAAAACTTGTTTCCCGTCTATCCACCATTTTTTTTTCCTTTTTTTTTTTCCTTTTTTTTTTCCTTTTTTTTTTTTCATAAAACATTATAACTTAAAAAATACATAAGATATTATTAAGTATAGATTTGGTATAGGCATATAACATGTTACGTTTTACAATTGTAGCAAAACACTTCATTTCGTGTATTATAAAAATGGCGACCGTTAAAAAATAACTAATATCTCGACAACCGTTAACTTTACTGCAACAAACAAGAGACAACCAATCTTCTTTAAGCGACAAACAAAAGTGGTTTTTTTTCTATTTCTTTCTGTAAGTCAAAAGATAATTAAAAACACCAAGATGATCAAATGTTAAAAACAGGTAATGGTTACAAAATAAATTCAAAACAATGTAGGGCTAATAACACAGTTAGATGTGCTTCAATTTGTAATAATTGACTTGAAAATACACACTAATACAGTGTATTTATTCATGAGGTGGAACACGTATTGAATCCAACAACAATAAGAAATTAACTGATATAAAAGTTCTGGTTGATGTAGACAATTACGAAGGAATTCTGTTTTTAGTTTTGTTATCGATAACTCGCTTATATTTTGACTTACAGAAAAAAACACAAAACTTTTGTTGTTGTTAAGAAAGGAATTTCTTTGGTCAGTTGTATATTTTTAGCAAAGTTAATGGTTTTCGAGATATTCAACATTAAAATTTTTGAACGTCAGCCATTTTGTAAATATACTTTACCAAATCTGAAATCAAAGTTGTTTTTTTCTATGACAAATACAACTTAATTTAACCACATAATTGGAAATGTGTAGCGTGTTTTGTGAAATACGAGACAAACAATTCAATAGCCATTAAAAGATGGATTGCATTATCTTTGATTTTTCTTTATTAGGGTCCGTAGGTTAACCCAAGAAAAATTATAAATTCACGCGCATCTCTCTCTGTATAAAATTAACTGTCCCTATATGCCTACGCCCTACAGGCCCTAAGTCGTGTGGTTTTAAGCACGCGTTTGACTCTTTTATTTGTGCATCCTAAAATGATATGTCCCACCCATTTCAACAATACCCTTTCGTCCGTTTTCGGAAAAAAATTTACAAACTTAAAATATTAAAAGAATTAGATAAGAAAAAAAAACTCAAATATAATACTGCGAGGGGGGTATAAGTTTTGAATTTAAGACCCAAACATACCAACATGTGAGTTGTAGTTTTGTGGGTTCTTGTTCAGAATGCGTGGGAGTCGGACCTAACCTATCCTTGAAGTTACCAGAAGCGTACCGTTAGATGGCAGCATTAAAGTCTCTAATATTTAAACTTCAAATCGCACCACGGAGATAACAAATCTATTTTGTACGCATTGATATACGTTATATAAGCAAATTTTAATGAAATAACTAAGAATTATCTTATTTGTTATTATTTAGGTTTTGTAATATGTGCGAGAAAGTTGGTGCAATATTGTTTACGATACACAGCAATAGACGCGGGAACTGATATTAAAATAAAACATGACGTCATGTTCATTATGGCGTAAAATTATCTTTAGGATCATGTTTAACGTGTCCGGCCGTTACCATGTGACCGGACTACCTGGGTTTTGTTTTGATATTAAAACTTCCGGATGACGCGAGTGTACCAGTGTTATCAAACAATACACAACCCATCATCTGTTGCAGAATGTACAGTCTGGTCTTGTTAAAATAAACATTTCCCATGATACGTACAAAATGACGCTCAAAACCTCGCGGAATGAATAAAACGATAACACAGATACTGGAACGTGTTTAGGCTCGGCAAACACGTGACCAGAGTATTCGAATGGTAATGACGGGGAAGGTGATACGCAATGCGATTGTGGAGATCTTGTTTATATTATTCTTTTACTGTATAGTTCGCATTGTCCCTTAATTTGGTATTGGGGATTATAGTGGGCTCACATAGAACCCTAAAATCAAAATATGGTGGCCAACTTTAAATACACTAAATTAGATACGAATTTGCAGATTTCAATTTTTCATGTAATAGTACCAACCTCACAATGAAAAAAAAAACATGTTTTTGTCACCTTTCAACGGTGCCTTCCTCCGAGCGGCCATCAGTGGTCTGAGAACAGCATTTTTAGCTAACAAGAGTCAGAGTAATTTGGCAGGTTTAGGGGCTTTCCGCTGAACGGGACATTTCGCTCATAAAAGAAATTTTAAAATGGCCCATGAGAGGTTAGGTTCGAAATTGTCATATTTTAGTTTCTAAAATTTACTTTGAAGATTTAACAAAAAAACATTAATTCAAAGTTTAAAACAGATATCGTTTTCGCTTTTTTTCAGAAAAGATTTATCGGAACATGTTTTATCGTTTTATTAATACTTCCATAAAGAATGTAAACATAAGAATGTTTATAATTGACAAACGTAATAAACCTTTAGGCTGAGTGTTAGTTAGCAACATGTAATATAGAGTGCGGGGAACGAAAGAATGTAGCAGAAAACCTCAGCGGATAACCTCTAGTCCTGTCGACCCTTATTATCTGAAGATGCGACGCTCAGATCCCTGGCCGTTTGGCGGATAACCTCTAGTCCTGTCGAACCCTTCGACCCTTGTTAACTGAAGATGCGACGTTCAGATCCCTGGCCGCTCGGCGGATAACCTCTAGTCCTGTCGACCCTTATTATCTGAAGATGCGACGCTCAGATCCCTGGCCGCTCGGCGGATAACCTCTAGTCCTGTCGACCCTTATTATCTGAAGATGCGACGCTCAGATCCCTGGCCGCTCGGCGGATAACCTCTAGTCCTGTCGACCCTTATTATCTGAAGATGCGACGCTCAGATCCCTGGCCGCTCGGCGGATAACCCCTAGTCCTGTCGGACCCTTTTTAACTGAAGATGCGACGCTCAGATCCCTGGCCGCTCGGCGGATAACCCCTAGTCCTGTCGGACCCTTGTTAACTGAAGATGCGACGCTCAGATCCCTGGCCGCTCGGCGGATAACCCCTAGTCCTGTCGAACCCTTCGACCCTTGTTAACTGAAGATGCGACGCTCAGATCCCTGGCCGCTCGGCAGATAACCCCTAGTCCTGTCGGACCCTTGTTAACTGAAGATGCGACGCTCAGATCCCTGGCCGCTCGGCGGATAACCCCTAGTCCTGTCGGACCCTTGTTAACTGAAGATGCGACGCTCAGATCCCTGGCCGCTCGGCGGATAACCTCTAGTCCTGTCGAACCCTTCGACCCTTGTTAACTGAAGATACGACGCTCAGATCCCTGGCCGCTCGGCGGACACAACCCCTTTCAACGATGACGAATAGTAAAGTTATTGTGAAAATGAAATAGAAACCCTAACCTAACCTAGCCAGAAAATATGATATTTATTTATTTAAAAGTTCAAGCAAGGCCGAGTCTCTAATACGAGGGTAGCGAGTGGAAGCTCTTTCACATATGCACAGCTACGAGGCCCACAATGTCGGAGATATTGACACGAGCGAAGCGAGTGGAGACTCTTTAATATATATGTATCTACGAAGCTCGTTACATACAAGAAAGTATTATGTAAACAATTACAAGGTTAAAAAAAACTGTGTAAGAACGGTTTTAAACAAACTGACCCTACTGGATAAAACCACTTTACAATTATATATGTTAAAGTTCAGATAAAGTATGGCGACAAATTTTTTATTTATAGTGGAAGTACGTACATGCTCGTTTTGTATGTAGTTAGATAGGAGAGTTTACGTCATCGGAGAGAGGTCGTGCTAGCACGTATCCAAAGACACCTGTTCCTTGGAGAGAGGACCGCTACTTTAAACTTTTTTATAATATTAAGGAATTGTTCTAGTTTCTTAAAGATCATTATCAAATGAACCAGTAGTCCCTAAGGAGCTCAATTTCAGCGAGTACATGTGACGGGAATCCCTAGGGACCTTTGGTGGATCGATACTTTTTTCCTCTAGTCTCGTCTTGAGTTAGATTTATCTCTTTATATTTCGTATCAGGTCTCTCTCTCTCCCTCTCTCTCCTCTCTCTCTCTCTCTCTCTCTCTCTCTCTCTCCTCTCTCTCTCTCTCTCTCTCTCTCTCTCTCTCTCTCTTTCTCTCTTCTCTCTCTCCTCTCTCTCTCTCTCTCTCTCTCTCTCTCTCTCTCTCTCTCTCTCTCTCTCTCTCTCTCTCTCTCTCTCTCTCTCTCTCTTTCTCTCTCTCTCTCTCTCTCTCTCTCTCTCTCTCTCTCTCTCTCTCTCTCTCTCTCTCCCTCTCTCTCTCTCTCTCTCTCTCTCTCTCTCCTCTCTCTCTCTCTCTCTCTCTCTCTCTCTCTCTCTCTCTCTCTCTCTCTCTCTCTCTCTCTCTCTCTCTCTCTCTCTCTCTCTCTCTCTCTCTCCTTACGACACTGACCTTTAGAGGATTCTAGGACTAAGGTTCTTTATTTTAAGTTATTTTTCTTCCTTTTTGTATACGACCATGAGTTTTTTTGCATTTAATCAACATACAAAAACAATATAAAATAAAACGTTGAACAAACTTCTCAAAAACCAAATAAAAACTTACCACGATATTATTTGTTACCAAAATAAAAATCAGTTTGTTTTGTCAATCAAAATTGATGATAAACAATGGGCGCCATTTTGTATAAATAGCGTTTAAAATTGATTCGCTTGTGTCATAAAAGCATCATCAGTTTATAATTAATATGGCTTCAAGGTCAAGGTACCTTTTAAATTATTCCTGACCGTAATAGGTTTTACTTGCGATTCCAATACACGGGTTTGTATCATTAATCTTCACATTTCACTCAAATCTAAACGAAATAAGTGAGCTCATTTTGAGAAATTGTCTCTTTTATTAGCGCCTCAGTGCCGATTTTTTTGTTAAAAAAATAACTCACCAATACTTTTTGTGAGTACTAAAGAATACACCCTAGAAAAATTAGATAAATATTAAATGGAACCAATTTTGAGTTTATCACAGCTATCTTGAAATCTTGTGTTATATCGAAAAATGGAATGGAAAAAGTCCTAATCACCAAATTTCATTAGAAACCTTCCACACGTTAAAGCTGCAGAACACTACGCCAAAGAGACACAATCCCAAATCCACTTTATTGGAATCAAGGTATTCTAAAAGATCGTCAAAACTCACATGTTTTTTTTGATCTATCACAAAACGTATACGTTATAAAGTTGGGAATAGTAGATAGGTTGGGATTTCCTAGTTTAGTACAAAACTCTAATGATGTCAATATTTGTTAAGTAACGACTGTACTGGCCTAGCATAACGGTGCCGACTACAACCTACAGGTAGGCTTTCCTTCTCTGCTCTACTTTCTATACAATAATTAGACTTTAAAGTTGTTTTTTATTCATCCCACTGTAAAATATTTATTTGTAAATCATCGATAAATGTGTTTGTATACAAACGTAATGTTTTTTTTTAGAAATAAATGGTGACAAAATATGCAATAACTTCTCAAATGCTCATCCACAAACCAAATTCCAAATTAAATTATTCGTTAATTTTTTGCGATTTTAGAAAAAAAACCTGGAATATTCAGAACACACTGTCGGGGTTGTTGTTGGCTAACAATTTGTCAAATTGTATCAAAAACTTACCCTTGTACTAAACTTCCATTTGATATAACACACTTCAGGTACAGTTTTAAATTGTACGAGAAACTGGACCTCAAAATAAAAAAAAAACTAAGTTTTGAAGTGATTTGGGTAAACTGGTTCTATGAGAACTGATAAGATAAGGGGTGAATTAATTGATAAGAATCCCACAAATATGAATATATTGAAATTTTCTTGATGTTCTTCAGTAAAAATTTAGGTAGTTAAATTTTAACTGCCTCAACTATTTCTGTTAAGTTCCGCGTTAATTAAATAGTTAATTACAAAACGTAATTTTACATTTTATCGATTTTCTCTTAAAATTTAAAGTGTAAATTGAAAGTGTCTTATATCAAACGAAACTATATTGGAAAGGCAAGTTTTTCTTACAATTTGACAATTGTTGCGCCTGACAATAGTGTTTTGAATATTTCAGATTTTCCGAAAACAAATATTTTGTTTGTTTCAAACTAAATAAAATACACTAACATTATTATTTTCAAACTACAGTTTATGTGTTCTGAAAGTAACAAATCGTGAAAGTTGAAAAATTGAACTTTCGTCGGTCACGATGATTTTTGAAAAAAAAAAAAAACAGTAAACAATTTATAGTTCCAAGGAAATTTGAAAAGTGAGTTGTCTATGTCGAT